>CM053405.1:30874914-31008279 GCA_028644305.1 Xerus rutilus | reverse complement strand
ACAAATCAGTTGCATTTCTATACATCAGTGATAAACCTTCAGAAAGAGAAATTAGAAAAACTATCCCATTCACAATAGCCTCAAAAAAATAAAATACTTGAGAATCAATTTAACAAAAGAGATGAAAGACCTCTACAATGCAAACTACAAGACACTGAAGAAAGAAACTGAAGAAGACCTTAGAAGATGGAAAAATCTCCCATGCTCCTGGATAGGCAGAATCAATATTGTCAAAATGGCCATACTACCCAAAGCACTATATAGATTCAATGCAATCTCAGTTAAAATCCCAATGTCATTCCTTATAGAAATAGAAAAGGCAATCAGGAAATTCATTTGGAAGAATAAGAGACTCAGAATAGCCAAAGCAATCTTTAGCAAGAAGAGTGAAGCAGGATGCATCATGACACGAGACCTTAAACTATACTACAAAGCTATAGTAAGAAAAATGGCATGGTACTAGCACCAAAATAGACATGAAGACCAATGGTACAAAATAGAAGACACAGAGACAAACCCACTTAAATACAGTTATCTTATACTAGACAAAGGTGCCAAACATGTACATTGGAGGAAAGATAGCCTCTTCAACAAATGGTGCTGGGAAAACTGGAAATCCATATGCAGCAAAATGAAATTAAACTCCTATCTCTCATCATGCACAAAATTCATCTCAAAGTAGATCAAGGACCTGGGAATTAGACCAGAGACCCTAGGCGTAATAGAAGAAAAAGGCCCAAATCTTTATTATGTTGGATTAGAACCTTGGTTCCTTAACAAGACTCCTATAGCACAAGAAGTAAAATCAAGAATCAATTAATGGGATGGATTCTAACTAAAAAGCTTCTTCTCAGCAAAAGAAACAATCAATGAAGTGAACAGAGCCTACCTTCTGGGAACAAATTTTTGCCACATGCACATCTGATAGAGCACTAATCTCCAGGATATATAAAGAACACAAAAAACTTAACACCAAAAAAAACAAACAACCCAATCAATAAATGGGCCAAGGAGCTGAACAGAAACTTCTCAGAAGAAGGTATACAATCGATCAACAGACATATGAAAAAATGTTCAACATCTCTAGCAATCAGAGAAATGCAAATCAAAACTACCCTAAGATTTCATCTCACGCCAGTCAGAATGGCAATTATCAAGAATACAAACAACAATAAGTGTTGACAAGGCTGTGTAGGAAAAGGCATGCTCATACATTGCTGGTGGGACTGCAAATTGGTACAACCAATCTGGAAAGCAGTATGGAGATTCCTTAGAAAGCTTGGAATGGAACCACCATATGACCCAGCTGTCCCACTCCTTGGTCTATGCCCAGAAGACTTAAAAACAGCATACTACAGTGACACAGCTACTTCAATGTTTATAGCAGCTCAATTCACAATAGCTAAACTGTGGAACCAACCTAGATGCCCTTCGATAGATGAATGGATAAAGAAACTGTGGTATATATACACAATGGAATATTACTCAGAATAAGAGAGAATAAAATTATGGCATTTGCAGATAAATGGATGGAGTTGGAGAATATCATGCTAAGAGAAGTAAGCCAATCTCAGAAAACCAAATGCCGAATGTACTCGTTGATAAGTGGATGCTGATCCATAATGTGGGGAAGGACATGGGAACAATAGAGGAACTCTATTCACAAGGGTGTAAGGGGGGAGGGGGCATGAGGACAGTAAAGGTGGTGAAATATGATGGCCATCATAGCCCTAGCTTTATGTATGACTGAATGTATGTTGTGATTCTATATCACAATCAGAGCAATGAAATGTTATCTTCCATCTGTGTACAATGAATCAAATTGCAGTCTGATATCATGTAAACCTAAATAGAACAAATAAATAAATATGAAAAAAAATCCAAACTGATAAATTAAGAAAAAAGAGAGAAGATTCAAACAGGTAAAATTAGAAATGAAATAGGAGACATCAAAATGGGTGTCTTAGAAATAAAAAGGATCATAGAGACTATTATGGACAAACATATGCCAACAAACTGATAAACTAGCAGAACAGATAAATTCTTAGAAACGTACAATCTACCAAGACTGAATTGTGAAGAAATGGAAATCTTACATAGGCCAGTAATAAGGCTGAGAACTTATCAAAAACCTGTCAACAACAAAAAAGCTCCAGATGATTCATGTTGAATTGTAACAAATATTCAAAAAACAATTAATAATAACTTAACTTCTTCCAAAAAATAAAAGTAGAGGCAAAACTTCCAAACTCATTTTATGAAGATAGCATAACTTTGATGCCAAAGCCAGACAAGGACACCAAAATAAAAGAAAACTGCAGGCCAGTAACTAATGAACACAGAAGCAAAAGTCTTCAATACAATATGACAACTGAATTTTTCAACTCACAAAAATATTGTATACTATGACCACATGAGATTTATTCTTGGGATGCAAGGTTGGTTTAGCATATGCAAATCAATCAATGTGATGTACCATATTAACTTTATGAACAATAAAAACCACACAATTATCCCAACAGATGCAGAAAAAGGATCTGATAAAGTTCAACATCCATTCATGATAAAGTCTCTCAAAAAAATAGGTATAGAAGGAAACTTCCTCAACAAAATATAACCCATTTATGAAGATTCCACAGCTAATGTCATAATCAATGAGGGAAAATTAAAGGCTTTCCTTTTAGGGTCTAGTACACGGTAAGGATGTCCACTCTTACCACTTCCATTCAATATAGTGCTGTAAGTCCTAGAAAGACTAATCAGACATAAAAAAGAAACAAAAAGCATCCTAACTGAAAATGAAAAAGTAAAATAATTCTGCTTATAAATGACATGATTCTATATGTAAGAAGTCCTAAAGGCTTCACAAGAAAACAGTTAGAACTAATAAATAAATTCAGTAAAGTTGAACTGATACAAAATCACCTTACAAAACCAGACATTTCTTTACACACACACAAAAAAAAGATCTGAAAGAGATCAAGAGAATGACTCCATTTGTGATTGCATTGAAAGAGTAAAATTCAGAAATAAATTTCCGTAAAATAAATTTAGTGCAGGAGATGAAAGGTCTGTACACTGAAAAAGTATATAACATTAATGAAAGAAATTGAAGACAAAAAATAAATGAAAAGAAATTCATGCATGGACTGGAAGAATTAATATTATTAAAATGCCCATATTACCCATGTCAATACACAAATTCAATACCAACACCATCAAAATTCCAATGGTATTTTCCACAGAAATAGAAAAACTAACTCTAAAATTCTATGAAAGCAAAATTGATCTTGGATAGTCTTAAGAAAGAACAAAGTTAGAGGCATCATGCTTCCTGATTCCAATTTATATTACAAAACTATAGTAATAAAAACAGTATGTACTGGCAGAAAACCAGACACAGACAATGAAACAGAAAAAAGAACCCAGAAATATATGCAAACATACACATTTAACTGATTTTCATCAAGGGAAAAAATACACAATGAGGAAAGGATACGCTCTTTAACAGATGGTGCTAGGAAAACTAGATATCCATATGAAAGAAAGAAAAAAAAAAACGAAATGAAATTAGAACCTTGTAGAGATAACATTTGTTGTAGCATTATTCATGATAGTCCAGATATGGAAATAATCTGTTCATCTATGGATGAATTATCTTTATCAGTATCTATATATAAGACTTGAAAACAAAGGATCTCCTTGTCCATCACTAATCTCTCTCTCTCTCTCATATATATATAGATAGATATAGATATATACATCTACACACACTCACACACATATATATGTATATATATGCACACATATATATTAATAACAGTAGTATGGTACTGGCAATATCTATATGTAATGGAATATATATCAGCCTTAAAAACAAAGGAGGTCCTGACATTCATGAAGACATAGATTGACATAGATGAGCCCGAGACAACACGGAAGACATCATTTCAAGTGAAATAAGCCAGAACCAGAAAGAAAAATACTGCCTGATCTCACTTTTATGTGAAATCTAAAAAAGTAGAATAGGTAGAAAGTTGCAGTTATGTAGTGTGGATATGTCCAGCGATTAGAGATCTAAGGTACAACTTAAGAACTCTCATTAGTAATATTGTGTTCTATACTGGAAGTTTATTAGGAGAGATGTCTTAGGTGCTGTGACCTTCTCCTCTGAAAGTAAGGTAACTATGCAAGGACATGGTTTTGTTAATTTACTTGACTGTAGTAATTATAAACAGCAGTTAAACACCTTAAATATATACAATAGAAAGAATACTTAAGAAAATATAGTTCAACAAATTGTTTATAGAAAAAAAGACATTATAATTATTAATAAATGCCAGATTTACTTTTAATCAGATTATTATTGTTGTTGTTATTATATTCAGTTGGTCTCCTTCCCTTTAATTACTTATTTGGTGCTGGGATTAAACTCAGGGGTATTTGACCACTCAGCCACATCCTTTGCCCTATTTTGTGCTTTATGTAGAGACAGGTTCTCACTGAGTTCCTTAGTGCCTCACTGTTGCTGAGGCTGGCTTTGAACTTGTGATTCTCTTGTCTCAGCTTCCCAAAGTGCTGGGATTAGAGGCGTGCACCACTACACCCAGTTATCCTTCCCTTTATTTTTATATTGAAATTTGTTTGGACTTAAAGAAAGAAAAATTGTTGAGATACAAATACCTTTAAAAAAATCCATGACACACAATACATTTTCATCAACCACTTCTAAAATGAATGAAAAATTGAATGAAAGTAGTAGCAGGTTCTTCAATATTTGACATGTATGGGGCAATTACATTATATGCCTTTAATATGACACAAAATTATGTAATACATCAGATTCAATTTTAGCAATTAATGACGTTAATCCTGTCAGGGATGAAAGAAAGCAAGGTAGTAGGAAAATTCCATTTGCATTAATGCTTTAATGAGACTTTGAAAAATAACAAACTCATGGTGTATTTTGAATTGTAATTTGTTATTGGGGACAAGTGCTTCAGAAACACTTAGAAAAAAATCTATCTATAATTGAGTCAAGATCCCTAAAGTCCCTTTGGGATCATTATCTCTAAAATCATGAAGTGATAATTTTCAAATGCCTGTGAATAGATTAAAATAAAATAAGTATGTAAAAGTAAAGAGTAATACCAGCAATTATACAAAGCACAGCTTGACACATCTGGTTATTCATCGTGTGATAAACACAGTAAAGTTGTAAGTTTGGGAAAGAGGAAAATTCTAGTCCTTCTTAAAATGCATTCTTTTCTGAGGTTACAATAAGAAAAGAAGATATTCCAATTTCTGGACACAGAATAGCAACAGTGTGACAATTTAATATAAAGATGGAAACAATTTTGGCAGGGATGAAATGATAAGCCAGCAAATGTTTTGGTAGAGAATGACATGGCATCATCTGTTCTAAGATCATAACTTGTTTGATTCAAAGAGTTTAGGCACCAACAAAGAATTGGGTAACCTGTAAGATAGGGATTCATATCCCAGTGCCTACACTCTGAGTTGATATTCATCTGTTGTCACTGGTACCACTGCTGGTCATGGTGGCCACTGTAATGTGCTGCCCAGACGTCCTTCAATGAAGGGCTTGTTGCTCCAGGCATCCAGGTGAACAGCCTTCATTTCTTATCCCTTTGAGGGACTACTGATGTGGCACAGGATTACCTCACTCAAGGGGCAGGCCCTTCCCTCATTCAGTAAATGATGCATGTCTGACAGAATGGTCTGGCCATCTCAGACACATGTGAAACTTTATAAAGGGCGAGTTCTTCACAGGGTCAGCTGAGGCTGGAACTAGGCCTGTTGTACAGCTTCCTTCCTCTCTTCCCAGGTATTGATCCCAAAGGCAACTCCTTACTGAACATCTTACATACTAATATCCATTTCAGAGTCTACTTCCCTAGAAAATCCCATCTGTGACAGGTTTTTAACACACTAAAAATACTTCATGCTACCAACCCAAGTTTCTAAGTACCCCATTCCCCAAACTGTCACATAAAACTACTTTCCTGGGATTTCCTAGACTTTCCCATGATCCTGTAACTAAATGTGTAACATCTAGCCTCACAGAGACAATCTCCAGGTCTCTTGTCTTGATGCCCAGGGCAATGCCTGTGCAAAACCTGTTACTTCATCTTTTAAATATGACCTCAGCCTATTGAAGCCAAGTGCACAGCAAAAATGCCAGAATTAGCATGAAAGGGGATTGAGGAAAAATGGAAAATGCTTGCCTCATTTAAAAGGGGCAGTAACTACTTACATCTAGCTAACTGTTTAAAGAAGACAAGTCCAGGCTTGTTTAATTAGTTAAAGAAAAGACAGAAATAAGAATGTTGTTTTGTTGTTAAATCTTCAAATTTTAAATAACAAATTCAACTTCATAAAATTTATGTCTGGGCCAAACAAAACATACCCAGAATCTGGATTTGGCACATGGATACCAGTTTATGACCTCTGTTATAAGATCTCTCTGGTGCCCCCCGCCCTAGGAGACCAATTCCAATAGGATAATTGGAAGCTCTCTGGTTTTTAAATTTCTGCCTCATCTGACGTGTAGAAATGTGAAGACACCTGCAATTTATGTACAAAATTTGAGACCAGGTTAAAGTCAACTTAACTCATCTCAGATAGTCACTTCTTCCAATGAGCAAATAACAATGACCAAGTTTGCACTAAAGCTATCAATGTTCTGCTTTGTCCAGTGCTTCTTGCAGTGGTCACATAAAATAGCTCAATATCTCAACTTTATAGTTTTATGAAATCTCTGCACAATCCAGTAAACTAAAGCATTGAAATAATGCTAGATAATGTGATTTTTAAATGAAGTAGAACTCTCCTGAGAAGCTGCTGCCTACAGATGCCTTTCATATTTGACATTCATATTTGCATGCTCCATTGACATATCTATTTTAAGTTTTTCCTGTTGTTTTCGAGTAATTGGTTCTTTTTTTTAAAAGAAAGTTTTGAAAAGGCTTTGGCTGTGTGCTTTTCCAAATTCTCAACCCAATTAATAGAAATATATTTCTTAAAGTCAACAAGACAAAGAAAATTCTAGAATTACAAGCAGAAGAAAGTCTGGTAAATTTAAGTAGACATAAAGACAGTTGCAGGGACTCACAGACATTTATGAAAGTTGTCTTTAAAACTGAAGGGCAGTGGATATTTAAATGATGAAAGATTGATTACCTTGACTAAGGTCATATTGCTTTTCTAATTTACATTTTGGAAAGGAGCAGGATGACTTTATATACAAGACTACTGCTTGGCAATGGTTATCATTAAAGACCCAATTCAAGTATGATTTCTTTCTGCACTTTTCTTTGATCCATTTCTGAGCTATAATAATTTTATTTTTTTTAAGAACACTCTTAAAGAATATGTTAGGGACAAGCCCTGAAAAGACACGGTGTTAACCAGGTAAGGAGAAAGCCTCAACTCATATCTAGCTGCCATTCATTAACTTGGGAAATTTTGCCCATAATCCCCTGGTAATGGAGTGCTGCCCAAGGGTGTTTTCCTAATTTGTTAAAAAAAAAAAAAGAAAGAAAGAAAAAAGACTCCTGATTATTTTCAGATTTTTCTATTACTGAAAGAGAACATATGAAACACCTTAGCATGATATAAAATGCCCTCAACAACCTGACTCTTCTCTTATGGCTGCCTCCTCTTTATTGCCAGGTATCCAAGTAGTCAAAGGACAACACTAGGACACTTCAAGCTCTTTCTCATGCCTACACTTCATCTCCTTGCTTTCTTTGCCAAGAATGTCCCTCTCTCATCTTTCTCCTCCCACTTCACTGCTGCTTGATCAGTCTTCTCTGGTCCTCATTAAAGACCCAATTTAAGTATGCCTTCTTTTCTATAATTTTCTTTGATCCATTTCTGAGCTATAATTATCCCTCCTCATGTCTTTGAAGTGACTATCCTATACTTGAATCTCTCCAACATAGATGTTGCCCAGGTTGTCTAGAGTTCCTTGGTATACCCCTGACCAGTGGTGGAGTCCTCAGTGAATATGCCACTGGATTTCCCACTTAGTACTTGTTATGGTTTAGATATGAGGTGTTGTTGAAAAGCTCATGTGTGAGACAATTCAAGTATGCAATCCCTAACCTAATCAGTGCATTAATCCCCTGATAGGGATTAACTGTAGATAAGTAAGGTTTGGCTGGAGAAGGTGGGTCATTGGGGTGTGCCTTTGGGGTATATATTTTCTGTGGTGAGGAAGCTGTTTCTCTTTCTGCTTCCTGGTGCAATGTCCTGAGCCACTTTCCTCCACCATGCTCTTCCAACCATGATGTTCTGCCTCACCCTGGGCCCAAAGCTAAGGAGACAACCATTTATGAACTGTGACCTCTAAAACTGTGAGCCCCCAAATAAACTTTTCCTCATCTAAAATTGTTCTCGTCAGGACTTTTGGTTGCAGCAGCAAAAAAGCTGACTAGAATGGTACTGGATTACCAGGGAAGCTGGCAGTCAACTCTGACAATAGCATCCTGTTCTCATTGCTTCCCAGCCTCCTGGCAAACCACCTAGAGTAGTAGCATCTAGAATCTAAAAATAGTGCTGTCAACTAGGATACTAGAACTTGAACCCAGACAAGCCTGTAAGATGATTCCCTCTTCCTTCAGGATGACACTTTCCCTGGTCATTTGAAGAGATGTGGGAAAAATGTGTGGGGCCTACTTAGTCTTTCCTCAACTCAGCTTTGGCACTGGAACCATGGATGAAAATTTTGGTATCTTTCTTAAAAGAACAAAATACTTTCAGGCTTCTTTTCCTGGTGGTGTTCTGGAGCCTGCTCTTACAAGCTCATGGGTGCTGCTTGTTAAATTTTCAGGAATGAAGTGAGCTAGTCATCAAACACAGGCTTTATTAAAATTATACTACATCAATTTAAAATTGAATTATATTAAAAGCAAATGTGACAAATGTTTAAAATCCATCACTTTATAAGCATTCTACTACATTTAATTTTTAGTTATGTTCTTGAGGTGTGTATGCCTGTGGTATTTATATAGTGGAAACACCACAGAGTGTCAGCCTTCTGTTCTTACTTCCCAACTCCATTTTCGTTCACATTGGTGGCTTCAAATCAGCCAAGGTAGGAATATTTGCACCCAGCCATTCCTAAGCATCCTTTATTGTGTCCTAGGTGATGTCATGACTAGCCTCATGGGTTTTACAGGTTGAAATTGAACAGGTTGCCAGTAGAGTGGGGTATGATACTTAGAGGACAGCCTTTCAATTAAACTAGTAGACTAAGAGTAAAGAACTAATGTTGTTAAAACTGACTTCTCTACGAGCTAGGATGCAAGCAAACAAGCTGCAAAGTATTATGGAAGAGTTCTAGCCCAATGCTTAAAGCAATGTTGTTGTTCAGTGTTGTTCAGTTTGCATCTTGGGCCCCAGTTTCAAATCAGCCAGGAGAGGACCTGGTCCTACCTACAATCACAGACACTAAACTGGTAATAGCAGGCTGGTGCCCAAGTACTGACATATATTCTTTTCTATGCTGGGGATTGAACCCAGGGTTTGTGCATGCTGGGCAAGTGCTCTACCACTGAGCTATATCCCCAGCCCTATTTCTATTATATTCTGGCCCCTGATCATACTAGGGAAGGACTCAAACCTTTCCTAATCAGCTAACTTAAAAATCCCAGAATCCAAGGACCCCAGTCCTGCAAGACTATTTATGCACTGCTCCAGAATGTGAAAAGGCAAAGCGCTTGCCTGCCTGCTTCTGCCTCTGTTTTTATGTTTTCCCCGACGACTCTTGCTCCAGCCATCCTACCGTGCTTGCTGCTTGGCTATTATTATTGTTCATGAAACAGTTTCAAAGCAGTTTTTACATATTTCATTGTATTTATTTACCTGTTTCTCTTCACTTCCTTGGGAGGGACTCTCTTTATTCATTTGACACATTATCAAGCACCAGCTCTGTGCCATATACTATGCTAGGCTCTGGACAATGGTGAATGAGCAGACCTGGTGAGCAGCAGTAAAGAGCTGTCACAGAGAATGAAGTTTAAGTTAAACTAGCTATGAGACATGACTGTAGTTCATGGATTCTTCTTCCTACTCTCACCTACTTTGGTTGATAGACCTGCTTTTACATACAGCACCAGAATATTCTCCTAATTGGCCCGACAGGCTTAACTTTTCTGCCTCCTAATTTATTTTAGAAACTGAATTGAGAATCCTTCCTTGATAGGAAACTATTACTCTGTTTTTCTAGAGCTCTTATCCTCAGCTGCCTCTTCAATCAAATAAAAACATAATAAGGTAATCAGCTCCAGGACCACAGTCAGATGGATCTCCTTACTGTGCTTAGCACATCACTCACTCACTCCACAACTGTATCTTTGTGACCGCCAGTCTCTCATATTAAACACTCCATGTGTCTAGCAACCCACTTCCTTTCCCTCCTAATCTCCACTTAAGATCCATTTCATTAGTGAAACCTTATACAGCTACCCAACTTGGCTGGCAGCCTGCCAAACACTCCAGGCAATCCCTCTCAACTGGATCCCATCTCTTTGTTTCTCACAGATTCATTCATTCATTCCCATTGGAGATTAAATACACAGAACACATCGAGAAAGACACAGGGCTGGAGTTGTGGTTCAATGGTAGAGTGCTTGCCTAGCATGTGTGAGGCACTGGGTTCGATTCTCAGCACTGAATATAAATAAATGAATAAAATAAAGGTCCATCAACATATAAAATATTAAAAAAAGAAACAGCACAATAAAACATTAAGAAAAATAAATCGGAGCAAAGGTAAAATATAATCCAAGGGATAAGATAATGTCAGCAAAAATTTCATATAAAAATAATGCCACTGGATTCTGAATAATAAGTAAATATAAACTGGATTTCCAGTGCTTGTGTTTCTGGTGGCCAAAGCAGATCAGAAAGCAGAGTTATAAGATTTACAGTGGTCATAAGATAAAAACATACTAGACTAGATTCTCAGAAGAAACAGTTTTTACTAAAGCATTAGGCATTTCTTCTACAGATTATACCATTTTATCCATGGATCATTGCAAAAGGGAACAGCGTGCTCCCTTTTATCATTGCTAAGATTTATCATTACAAAGAACATGGTAAAACATTTTATTGGACTGTTTCTCTAAAAACTCAAATCAACAGAAATCAATTCTCTAGGGTAGGCAGACTAAGACTAGGCAAAACCAGGGGCTAATGAATACATCCTGGCTTCTGTCTAAATCAATCTCTTCTCCTTCCTTCCTTCCTTTCAGCATTGTTAAACAAGAATTTAGCATCATCTGTTAGTATTTACTTTGGGCCTTAGGCTGACTCACCAATACATATTATCATTATGATAATATTGACCAATATTTGTTTCTTTCCACCTTGTTTTTACCTGAGTGTGCTGTGGGAGTTTTGCAGATGCTACATGACATGATGATGCCATCCATGTGACAGATAATGTGATGTGCTGTTTTAACCTTTATGTTTTAATTTCCAGCACAGTAAATAGAAATAACCCAAACCTACATAAAACAAAACATTTTTTGTATTTTCAAAAATTGTAATAATATATACAGGGGTAGTGAAGCAAACAAAACATTTGAGAACTGCTGCTGTATATAATTTACCAAATAAGTCTAGTAGGATACTTAAGAAGTTACAGTGCTGTGTTCTAGGACTCTTAGCACAAAGGTGATCATTTCAAAGAGTCAACAGTTGGTGCTGCTACATCAATGGCCAAGGAAAAAAATTGGCTTTAAACACAGCACTAGCAATGCCATTATTTTAATTATATATCCATATCTTATTAAATAATATTTAATAATAAATTCAATGTAGTCTCTTCATCTTAAGGAACATGAAAGGAGAGCATGCAAGATCTCCAAAAAGTGATGTGAAGGTTTAGGGTTATTTAAATTTTTCCAAACCAAGGACTGCAGGAACATGTAGAGAGAGTAGTGAGAGTGACTACAGAGAGTAGCATAATTTGGATTCAAAAATCCATGTCATCTCCAAGTCCTAATACCTCAATGAATAAAGGTTCCACAAGGAGATGTGAGGGCTGCAGAAGAGGATGCTGAAAAGGTCACATTTGCTAAGTCAGAGAACTTCTGGACCGGAAGTAAAGAAGATGGAAGTCATAGAATACACTTAGCTAGAAGATATTTCCATAAGCGCCACGCTAGCAAAATTCATGAAGAGCCATATAGGCAAGTTACATAGGTAAATTTCACCAAGGGTTTCCAAATAGAAAGAAGTGGCTTGGGGACTGTGAGGAATTTCTTCTAACATTGTAAGGCTGTCTCTGGTAGAATGCTGGGTGGTGCCTGGGTGGTGACTGGGTGGAAGGGAAGCTGGACCAGATAAAGAACTCCTTGTTCTCAGCTTCCGTTTATTGTCCTAGTCCCTTTCCTTTTTCTGACTTCAAAACTCTGCTTCTGAAACCAGCAGCTGAATTTTCAATTAAGAAGATCCCTTACTATTTCAGAGCCTCAAGAATAGTTACAAGCCTACTTGATTCAAAAGAGCAAGTAGGGTTTGGAAGAAGAATTTGAAATCACCATCTATTTGCAGCTAGGGAATTCCCCCACAAGTGCAGAATGTGATCTCTCAGACACACTCTACATTCCTGTCCCAGGCGTCACATTCACTGAAGGGCAGTGCCTTCAGAATACCCTTTTACTAAGGGCCCTTTGTTGTGGCCCTTTGGGGACAGGTTGGCCTTCTCAGCAGGTAGATCTATCACTGTGAGGTCTAGTATCTAGCTAGGGAAGGAAAACAGCAGGAACAAGGTCTCATTCTTCTTCAGCTGCCCAGTGCTCAACATAGGGTCGGCCACATAGGTGGTAATCTGTAAATGTGCACCAAATCATCTGAATGTTTGTTTCTTTATGTAAAAATTGGGACTTTGACGTCAATTTATTTATACATAAGAACTTCTAAGAGACAGTTTCCCCAGGCTTAATGAATACCATGCATCCTAAGGAAAAACAGAGAGCAAAGTAAAACAAAAACAAAACTTGACTCAGAAAACAAGTGTTTACTAATTGTATACCTTACACAAAACCTTTTGTTAGATGCAGCAGAGGTTTATGACATAGGGTACCTGATGCAAGGCATTTACTGCCTGAAATGCACACAGCTGAAACTTCTAATGTTGATCATTAAAAATATTTTAATGCTATTATTTGGTTAAAATAAATAATGCTTAATAATTAACTAGCATTTTCAATAAGAATGATGTCCCTGTCATTTATTACTTCTAAGTTAAAAATTTATGACACAATGTTGAACATAGAACCCAGGGTTTCTACTTGGTAATTGCCCAGCCTTTCTGAAGAATCTTAGAAATATTTTCCCTTTCATTATTGACTTCTAGAGGGCAATTGCTACCCTTTTTTAAAATTTTTTTATTTGTTCTTTTTAGATATACATGACAGTAGAGTGTATTTTGACATGTTATACATATATGGAATATAACTTATCCTAATTAGGATCCCATTCTTGTGGTTGTACATGATGTGGAGTTTCACTATCATATACTCATATATGAACATAGAAAATTTATGTCTGATTCATTCTACTGTCTTTCCTAATCCTATCCTCTTTCCCTTCCCTTCATTCCTCTTTTAAGTCAGATGAAGCAATTTAGTTTTCAATTCATCTGCTTGACATTACTTTACTTTATTTGGTTTACAGAAATTCTGGGAAGTTTTACAAATCTATGGCTAAGGATGTCAAGGGATTATCTTCAGTTCAACTGGTGACTGTTTAACCACCTAAAATAAATGGAAGTCAATAGAATGCCTTTTTAAAAAGAAATTCTCACTGATTTCAATGCATTTTGCCACAGATATGAAAACTGATGTTTTCTAAGATGAACTGACCAAATTGTGCATCTTTTAAAATATGAGAAACTAGAGTAGGAAGTTTATCCACAGGAAATGAATGACTTGAGTAGCTCAGGGAAGATTTTTTTCTCTATTCTCCAAATTACCTATACAAGCTGGTGTAGGAAGACAGAAATTCTACCATTAGAGATGCATTCATTTGGATGAATCATAATCTTGTATTACTAAAAGTGCACATACCCTTGAAGGAGTTATTATATTCAGAATACTCAATTATACCCCAGAATAAATTAGTTTATCTGATTCTTTCTGTGGGCCTTCAGCTTAAGATGCAAATAAGTTGTGAAGTACAAGGGAGAGAAAGGTCAATGCATGGAGATCTTCTGGGCAGGGAAGGCTGGTGAGGGAGCTAGAGAGAGGTGCCCAGCAGAGGTTGTAGAAGGGTTCTGACTTGGATGGGCACAGGAACAGCAAGGAGATGGCAGGGTGGGGAGAAGGAGCCTCAAAGAGAGCTGAGAAGGCCCTTAGTAACTGAAAACAACCCTGCTAACCGCATGACTATCCCTAGATAGCACATCTAAGGTTCACTGGACAGTCCTTGACATGGCTTATCCCTGTGGGAGAGCAGGAAATACCAGTTCTCATTCCTTACTTTCTATCCTTTCCAGCTGCAACTAAAGAACATCTATCTTTGAATGAAAGCAAAACAGTTTAAAAAATATCCTACCCTCTGGTTCTGAAAGAGAAAACCAGTCTGTGGAACAACAGGATGAGGTCCCTGAAAGCCAGATGCTTCATATGGGGTCAAAAGTTCACTTTGTGTGAACTGTTGCCCCCTCGTTTGAGGGGAGAGTGTCTGCCCCATTGCTGGGCATTCCTGGTGCTATCAGCAGCCTGTGCAGCTTCTACGGATGCTCACAACCTTACAGCTGTTTCCTTGCCTGCCAAGACCGCTTAAACTCGCAGGGTTCCCTGCATTCTTTTCAATCAGCCAGAGCTAACTGTAGATGAATCAGCTCAAGTGTTTTTCATTTTGATTACAGAAATGTACATTTGCTTAATGTGGAATGCTTCCTCACAGAGTTCCCTTTCAGACACTGTGAGGTGGGTGGCCAACAGGGAGTTCTCTTCTGCTCAGATTTTACTGTGTTGAACTGAAAAACAAGTTGCTAGGCTTACATCAGGGAAACCAACGGGAAACCAACCCCTGTCCCTGCAACACACACAGCTGTATAAAGAAATCCAACAGGGAAGGCAGGCAAGGAGTCATTTCTCTCCTGTAGGCCTGTGAGCCTCCTGTCTGTTCTAGCACACTTTGCATATGAGCCCACAGATCTATTAGCAGCACCTGCTAATAGATAATAGAACATCAATAAGCCTGTATTTACTGCTATGAGTAATGCTGATTCTTAATATCAACATCAGGGGCTTTTTTTAGGAGTCTACCATCACTACACAGAGTATACTACACAGAGTATACGTAGCAAAACTCTAGGGGTAACGGGTTGTAGTAGAATACTCTTTAGCATTCTGTAGTTGCTTTGCAATCTGAATATGTAGCAAGACCTGAGGATCTGTGGTCACTGTTAGGGGGACAATAGCTTTTGAATATTGAGTGGTGTTCCCATTTTCTTGATTCACATCCCTATTACTCTGCAGACACAGTGATCCGCCCCCCACGGCAAGCCAATGCACAATGGAGAGAAGAAACCTGAAAAACAATCGAAGTGGCTGAGTAGAAAACACCAATTCTATCCAGTTTTTAAAACTTTCTCTCACATTAACACTCCTGCTTCCTTTCTGATTTCAACCTTAAGTCGCTAAGTGGTTACAAATAGACTATTCTGGAATCTTATTATTTTGACACATTATGTTTGAAAGTAGAAGTTGTCTATAGCTTATTACTCTAAGTGCTGGGTGTGTTCAGAACAGAACAGCATGCCCACACGTGGACTGGCCCAGGGGCACCTGAGGGTAGAGGGCGATTGCTTCTCATCTGTTTTCAACTTTACATTCTGTGTCTCCCTCCTTCTTTGCAGCAAGCCTAGGATGATGCCAGGCATGTGCCATTCCCAAGAAACATTATCAATGAAGAAATGAATGAAATGATTAGTGTTGCCCTTCTGCCCTCCAACTTCCCAAAGGCCTCCTACTGACTCCTGGGGTCAGAGCTCTGGTTCAGAATTTCTCACCACCATCCCTCTCTGCTGAACTTCATGACTTTGGTTGCATTGTGACTTGCCAAGTAACAATGAAACATAGCTATATATTTGTTACATACAGGTTGTAATTTGAGACATAAATTATTCTAAGCATGATAACCCAAAGGAATCATCTCTACCTTAAATTAAACCGCATGCAAGGGTAGCTCTCACTTCTCCTACATATTTCATAAAAGACCTATTCAGGTTGTATTGGAAGATGAGGCCAAGTTAATATGGAGGGCCTGCATATGTGTATACTCATACTACCTATGTATTCTATAGTCTATTTTTTAAAATCAAAAACACAATCAACAGTTTAGAGATTTCCCACTTAAAAGGAAAAGCAAAAAGTTGAGTTTTGTCTCATCTCACAAAACTCAACCAAACTACTATGGAAACAATAAAACAGATTCAACTCAGACAAGGAAGAGACAGCAAAGGGAAACTCAGAGAATTTCCTTCTTCCCAGTTAAGGGCAATAATCTGAACGCTGGAGAGTGCAGAATAAGTGCAATTACCTGAAGTCTAAAGTCAATAGACCCATAGAGCACATTTTCAAAGCTAACAACAAATTCAAATATTCAGAATCAAGGTGAGCTGTATCCCAGATAGTGAAAACAAATGAGCCAACAGACTAGTGGTTATGTCTGAGAACTTTTGGAGGACAGATAAGAAGTATCTTAATGTTGAATAGGTTAAAAAGGTCCATTCTTAAAATTATAGCTTTGACTCATCCCCAGCAACATTTAAGACTGAGTTTTTAGATTGTCTCTGTGCACCTAGAAAGGAAACCCATGTGGCTTCACCAAGAACAAATTATAGGAAATGTACTTTCTTTTCTTTCTTAATTGGATTATTGAACTTTCTTAGGGGAGTGTTCACATTCAAGGTTTCTCAATTTCAGTGGAACAGGGGATGTCATATCTTATGATATGTTGTCAGTAAATATATTGTCATGGCCTGAATAATTATAAAATGATTGCACTGATGATTAAACAAATGACCCAAAAAGTTAATTACAGAATTATGAACAGTAGCCTATGGCATGACCTTCAATGGAAAGTTAGGTTTTGTTATAAAGGCTTTGATACAATACAAAAAAAAGAAAAAGAAAAGAAAACCATGCTTATCCATGGATTTTTTTAAAAAGAACTTAATTCTGTCACAGAGGATAAAGAGCAGAATTTCCTATTTGATTCAATCAATGGACTAAGATGAACAAAATACCATTTGATTTGGAGAAAATGTGAAGTTTAAGTTTGAATTCAAAATTTTGCATAAGTGTAAGGCACTTCTCATCACCATCCACCACTGCCTGGAAAATGCAATCACAGAATCTTTCCTGACATCTTCAGAGCTGTAACAGTATGATGGACTCAGGGCATAATTTTCATTTTGCAAATGAGATTCAAACCAGAAAGCCAAATGCCAAAATTTTGAACAACATACCCTTTAATACTGAAAATCCTGGTCTTCCTGACTGAGCATTCTCTAGTAAAGAAAGATGCCTGGCAAGAAGCCAAGATGAGTTCATTCACTTATAAGAAGCCTGGCTTTAACCAATGGGTTACCCTTGCTGGGGAGACATAAGTCACAGCTAGTTTGTGGTCTCCCTGTGCCAAGGAAAGGGTTTGTGAGAGGAATAAGACTTTTTTTAATTAAAAATATATAAGGAGAACAGCAAAAGATAGCCCCCAAAATTCATAGTCTCATATGAAAGAGAAGGGAGCAAAACCTTTGCCACTAAACAGGAAGAAAAAGCAGTTGTGTTTGTCCAGGGCTCCCTGGGAGGAAGGAGGAGGAGTTGAGACCATTGATAAGCTTCTGGCTTCCAGATGCTGAATAGCTTGGCTTTCTCTGAACCCTGGGATTTTGGTAGTTCTGGACCAGAATTCAGATGCCTTTGGGCTTTGTCAAGAGAAACAATCAGAAAGAGAAAAGGGAAAAAAAAAAAGAAGCCCATCCCAGGTTACTTATCTTCTCTCCTTATTCCTTCTATCAGTAGCTCATCCATCCCCTGTGATGGAAACTATTTCAAAACATCCTTAAGTATTCTAATTTCTGCAGCATCCTAGCCTTAGACCACCCTCAGAAAAGCATAAAGCCTGCATGCGATTTGTTTCTTTTCTTTTCTGGTTCATTGTTTATTCTGAAATGTAGAAATGTGTTTTTCAATTTACTGTATTCGAAATGAAGGAGATCTTGTTTAAAACGTTTGCTGCCAAATTTACAAATATCTGGACAAAGAAAAGGAAAAAAGCCCAGGTGGAGTTACTTTTATTCAGGGAGCCCAGAACCTTTCCCCTGATCTTCTTTTTTTTTAATGTGTGCAAATTTGGGTTCAGGATTAGAAATGGTGAGACTGACCTCAAGTATTGGGACAACTCAATATCTTGACTCTTGACTACTTTCCCCTTTCTATGTTATTTATAAACCATTTCTCCAACAAACATATTTGCTATACCCAGTGCCATGTGTTTGGGCTTTTTTTAGTCATACATTCTGCACCTTCATCAGCTTTGGCTTTGGTCCCACCCTCTGGCTCAGATGTCCTTCATGGCCTGGCAACAGGGGACCTTTGAGGTCAGTGGGGCCCTAGTAAGGCGGGATAAAAAGCAGGCAGATTGAAGACACCCCAAAAGATCCTGAGGGTTAACTTCACTTTTGCTTTTCAACCTTCTTTATGTGTTCACGTATGTCACTTGTACAAAATGCTGCTACTACAACCTGTGATGGAGGAGGACCAATGGGCTTTGCAGAGGGGACTTTTGTCCTAAGAACATGCAAGACTGTCTCTTAAGCCTGGTCCTTTATAGCCAAGTCCAACAGCCCTATCTCATTATGGAGCCAAGTTTCATCTTCCAGAAGAATTTCCCATTCAAAGAGACAGATCCATCAAAATGTTAAACCTGTTTCCTAAGAAATAAGCTGTCTTTTGTCCTGAAACACATTACTATGTGTACTTGACTATCACAGTCAAAGTGTACTTGACTATCACAGAGCTTGGCATCCTTAAAAGTCTGCAATTCCTCTTTCCTTTTAGACATTTTTTTTAAATATTTATTTTTTAGTTGTAGGTGGACAGAATATCTTTATTTTATTTTATGTGGTGCTGAGGATCGAACCCAGTGCCTCCCACGTGCTAGGCGAGCACGCTACCACTGCGCCATAATCCCAGCCCCCCTTTTAGACATTTTCATGGACTATTCTCAAGTTGGAAGGAAGAGAAATAGGAGGCAGAGGCAGGTTGGGAAGTAAACAAAGTAGGGTCAGAGAAGGCAGAGGAAAAGGTGAGGAAAACGTGTATCTGAATCCCACCAAGCTGTGTGACTTCTGGGATCTCTTTCATTAGTTTCTAAACAATAATAGCTCACCCACATTTATGGAACCTCTGTGAACCGGATAGCTTTGAAATTTCTTTTACATGTATTAACAATCTTCACAATAACCTTGTGTACTAGGCACTGTAATTATCCTCTTTTATATACAAGAAAGCTGAGGTGCAGAAAAGTGATGCGACTCATTGAGTTTACACAATTAATGGTGACAGAGGCCAGATTCAAATCTAGCCTATCCTCTTCACCACACGCTGTAGCTGTAGCTGTAGCTACCTGCAGCACTTACCAGGTTAGCTCTGCTAGTTTAGATAACCTCGCTCTCTCAACCTTACTAGCTCACATTCTGTTCTTTTCAAGTTTACAGGCATTACCTTTGTACATTTACTAAGTACTTCCTTTTTCTTTTTAAAAAATATTTTAGTTGTAAACGGACACAGTACCTTCACTTATTTTTATGTGGTGTTGAGGATCCAACCCAGTGCCTCACACGTGCGAGGCAGGTGCTCTGCCACTGTGCTAACCCCAGCCCTTAGTATTTCATTTACCAAAAAATAAAGTATAGCTGAGTATGTTTGCACACTCCTGTAATCCCAGTGGCTTGGAAGGCTGAGGCAGGAGGATTGTGAGTTTAAAGCCAGTCTCAGCAACTTAGTGAGGCCCTAAGCAACTTCATGAGACTCTATCTCAAAATAGAAAATAACAAAGGACTGGGGATATGGCTCAGTGGTTAACTGCCCCTGGATTCAATCCCTGTTACCAAAGTAAATAAATATATAAAATAAAAACATAGTTATTCTTTGGAATCCTGGGACTTCATGATGATTAAATTTTAGGAGATATAGTTTTAAAAATTGTGACTTTAAAACAAGAAGCTATGATAATAACAACTGTAAGCAGCAAAAGCTGCTGTGTGGCTATATTTTTAATACCCTATAAGCCCCTCAATGCTGTGGGAAGGAACATAGGAAGTTGTATGAAACATTCTGGGCAGGGGGCTTGGATAATGCTGGATACCTGGAGCTCAGCCTTCAGCCATCTAGTCAGATACACCCTACATCAGAAAACCTGAATTCACAGAAATATGAATGAAATAAGATGTCCTTATTTACATAGGCCTATTTGTTTTATAAAAGGTTTAGTGTAGAAACCCTTTAATTATGAGAGTTTAATGCTTGCCTATAGAGTATTTATGAATTTAAAACCACAAGAGAGAAAACCAGATTGAAGTAATCCTCTGAGCTGAGTCTATGAGAAACAAGGCAAGCCATCATTCATGCAATCCAGTGGAAGAACATATTTGACCAATAGCTATGTAATTTTAATTAACACAATTTCCATCTAACTCTTCAGAGGCTTCAACTATTACACAAATCCAGGTATAGCTTCTAGAGTTGCAAAGGCCCTTGAGGAAACCTTTGGATGAGCCTGCTCAGTTGAGACTCATATGTCATATAATCCTGGTTTCACAGGTGCATGCGAAGCTCACAGAAGTTTATTTACCTGGTCAATGTAATCAAATTTAAAAATGGTAGGAGGACAAGGACTTGGAATCCAGAGTCTAATTATCACTCTTTGCATATTACACTGGTCACACAGAGAATAAAGTGTGGATCTGAGGTTCAAAGTGGTCTTTTATTATATAGAGCTATATATTCTAACATGGGGGGAAAAGGTGTGCGTATGTACACATACATTCTAGTTAAGAAGTTGAATAGGTTGTCTGAGAGTACTCCAATACCAATAATGATGTACAATGGTAATGAAATCCAGTCTCAACTCTGTATCATTTGTGTGGCTTTTGCTGTCTTTACCTTTTCCCAGAATCACCCCTACCAAGTTCCTCTGCTAAGTAATTTTGGATGCAAGAATATAAAATGAGAGAGAGAGACATATTGATTGCTAAATATTCACTGAAAGAAAAGCCGAATGATTTTACTGTGAATATAGTATCGCAAGACTTAATATAACTTACCATGGAGTTATTAGTTTGGTATTACTAAGTTGAAGACTGAACAGTTACTGAACACAGAACAAATACATTAGAGGAACACACGAGGGCTTTCCATCAGCCACACCTGAGTTCTAGTTCCATCTTTTCTACCTGCCGTGTGATATACCACAATCTTCTTAATTCTTTTTAATTTTAATGCTTCCTGGGTAAAAGAAAACTGCTTCAGGACCTCAGAGGGTCTTGGAGGAATGCAAGGAGAACACATCAACTAAGAGCACTTTACACTGGTTCAAGTGGGTGCCTTTCACCTGGCAACTGGAAGGTTCTAAGTATTTTTTTAAAAAATTATTTTTTGCAAGATCTGGAAAATTCAAAGGTTGAGGAAGAAGGGAAATAACTATTTTCTTTTGCAAGAGGTGGAATCTGGATAAATGATAAAAGAAAAAGAAATGAGGGACAAAGAAGTACAAATATCTAAAGGGTAATCTTTTCCAGGTAGATTTCTGAAACCTGGAAAAAAGCCCATGAACAGATGCCAGTAACTTGTGTGCAAACAATGTATAAACAGCTTGAAGGTATCTGATGATTCCTGCATAGCTGTGGTCTCTGCTCATCCTGGTGGGGACCCACACTGACCTGTGCGAGCTAGCCAGCTCAGATTGACCACTCCCTTCCTCAGGTTACTGTTTAGTTACTTGTCAGCACTTCCACTAGAGGGCAGCAGGTGGACAGGAGAGGATGTCAAGATGGACTAAAGTGGATGCTTGACAAGAGCAGCTGTCAAGGTGGAGTGCAAAGTAATGGGGGAGTGAGGGGCATGTTAACTGAGTGGAAAAGGTAAGAGCCTGCGTAGTTAGTGAGCTTCCATTTTGAAGTGGAGCCAGGGACGGGGCGGGGGAGGAGTTCAGCATCAGTAGGAAGATGGAACAGGATTTCCCAAAGCAACTTGTTCGGACTCATGTTTGGAGTTTTCTTAAAACAAATAAACAGACACATCTAGTGTGCAACCAAATTCCAGGTTGTCTCTCCAGATCTTATGCTTCTGTAGGTATGGGTCTTGTGAATCTTTAATTTTCAAAAATTCCCAGCTTCTTCCAAGGAATAGCGATGGTTAGATCTTCCAGTTTTCAGAGACTAACTTCACTAACACAATATTCTCTTAAACAACTTCAAATTAACAGTGAAATTCTGTTTTAGTCAGCTTTTTTGCTGCTGTGCCATAAAAACCCAATCAGAACAAATGCAGAGGAGGAAAAATTTGAGGGCTTACGGTTTCAGAGGTCTCAATTCATAGAAAACAGGCTCCATTTCCCAGGGACTCCAGGTGAGGCTGAATATCATGTTGGGAGAGTGTGGCTGAGGGAAGCAGCTCATATGATGATCAGTAAGAGAGACTCCACGCTCCAGATACAAAATATATACCCTAAAGCCACACCCCCAATTAAAAACTACCTCCAGCCACACCCCACCCTCCTCCAGTCACCACACATTTAATCCATCAAGGATCAATTCATTGATTATGTTAAGGGTATAACCCAATCATTTCTCCTCCAAACCTTCTCCATTGTTTCACGTGTGAGCTTTCGGGGAACACCTCACATCTAAACTGTAACAACTTGTTTGTTCCTCCAGCGATTTGTCTTCAGAGAAAGAAAGGGCAGCAGTCACTGAAATTGTTGGGGTGGACTGCAATTTCCAGTTTTCAGAATGCTATGACAGACAGAATCTTTCTTAACCCTTAAATTCTTGCAACAAACCTGTAAGTCCAAAGATTTGCAAACCCCACTGACAGTTAGGGAAAGTGCATTGTTAAGTCTAGAAGCCATGACTTTTGACTTTAGTTTATGACTCCATCATAATGTGCAGTATCTTTTCAATACTTTCCTTACTCAGGATTTATAAGTAATAATTTTATCCTATAACTTAGTGGAATTCTAAGAATGATGGCAATGTCCAAGTTATGCATAGGACTGGAGACAGAAAAAAGAAAGAGAAACCTGTGACTGCAAAGTCAATAGGCTCATCCCAATCTTGTCTTCCAGTGCTCCACTGGAAAGGAAAATTCAGCACTTGGTTATAATTTGTGAGTGAGGAAGATGGATGAGAGTGCACGAGTCAGGGGCCACACTTCCACCACAAAGAGGAGCCTTGTGATTTACTAAGGGTTTTGTCTCAACCTAATTTGTGCACCTCAAAACCTTCTCTGTACTAATGGTTTTTCTGCAGTGAGAGAAGAAACAGTCCTTTTGTCTTCTGCAATGTTTCAAAACGGTTTTTCAAATGGATTCCATTAACTAGGTTACTTGCTGTCAAAGGCTAAACTACAGAAGAAAGCACATAGGGCTGGATGGAGGCTATCTTGGTCCCACTCCTGCCTGCAACTACTCTGAGTCTTCCCTAAGTCCTCGAACCCACTGGGCCTGGGTTCATCAACAGAAAGGGTTGGTCTTGAAGTTTCCAGCCAGAGACAACATAAAGATATTTAGTTTGCTTTCAAATTATTTTTAATCAGACTCTAACATTTAATGCTTAGGAGATTCACATCATATAGTCAAGATCAACTTTTGGGTATACTCAAATGAAGAACAAATGGGCACTTTTCAACAGCCTTTTCCACCTTCTGAGATACCAGATAATTTACTTAGTTATTATTGTAGCCTATTGTCCACCTCACCTGTGTGCCTTCCCCACCACCCATTCCTCCACATCCTGCTAAGGAAAGCTCTGTGACAGCAGGAGGTCTTATTTCTTTTGTTCACTGAGGCATTACAAGCACTTAGAATAGTTTGTCGCAAATAGTAGGTGCTCAATAAATATTTGTTGACTGAATTAATTCCTGGTAGCTTTATGAAAAATGCAGTTTTTTTTCAAGTGAGAGAAGCTGAAGACAACCAGTTCGCCCCATAGAAAAGACATAAATACGTCCAATGAGCTCCTAATTTATAAAGCATATTGCAGATTTTATATTCATAGTGAGTTGTCACATAAAAGCTATCGGTACAGGCTTATGTCTAAATAAGGTATATTTGTTTCTCATAAAAACAGTTGTCTCTTGGTATCCAGGTGTATTAGTTTTAGGACCCCACATGCATACCAAAATCTCTAGATGCTCAAGTCCATATCCCTCATACTTGAAATCATTGCCATATTACTTACAGTACCGAATGTAACGCAAATGCTATGTGAATAGTTTTTATAGTTTACAAAATAACAAAAAGAAAAAATTCACACGTTCAGTATAGATGAAATATTTTAAAGAATAGTTTTGACTTGCAGTTGATTGAATCCAAAGATGCACAACCCATGGACATGGAGGGTGGGTTATGTAATCAAACTGAGATTTTAAAATAATGTTGAGAAAATTTTCACAATGGTATACAATGTTGAGTATACCATTAAATCCACCTGGCAGCTGTTTGTTTCCCTCATGAAAAAATCAGCATGGCAGGATTATTTTAAAGTCATGGGACAGTTCCTTATGTGGAATGTCCCGTATTAGTGTCACCTTAAATATGGTGGATTGATTTCTATGGTGGTAAAAAGCAGTCTTAAGACTGAAAAAGTTTAATCTTACACCAATTATATTAGTTTCAACAGCTGGCTTAGCAGTTATCATACCCTCCCATGCTTCTTTTAATAAGTGCTCCTGGATGTCTTTCAGTTGCTCCACCAGCCTTTAATTCTCTAGGCTGTTGAAGGAGAAATGACAGGAAGCATTTTCTGGAAGCACTCAGATGTGACTGTGCATTCATGGGGATTTGTTAAGTGATGTTTAAGTTGTTGCATTCCTCATAAACGGCATGAGTGGCAGGCTTTAGGGGTGATCTTCCAAAACAAATGTGACTCATAACCATTAGTGCAGCACAGGCTAAAGCTAACAAATCTCGTTCTAGGCAACCTATGAGTGAGAACCTCTCCAACATCAACTAGGTAAAACTGCAGGGGAGGTTTACAGGGGACCAGGCTGAAGTCTTTAATGTAATTGTGACTTCAGCAGGCACCTGGGCTTTTATGTGGAATTTCCTCATTAAGGAATATTTAATGCAGAACACCCTGGAATAAAGTTTGGAAATTCTGGTACTTCAATGATTATCATCCTAGTCTCCCTGGAGCTAAAAGGTTAATCACTCAGGCTTTAGAATTATTCCTATCTATATATACAATGCCAGATTTAGAGTTTAAGAACAGGTGTTCATAATGCTCTGAATGTTTCTTTTTAAATCAACAAAACTAAAAGACTTAATTCTTCCACTTGAAGAATATGGCTAGGACTGAGTTTCTCCTTTGACCTAGCATTACTCTCTAATGTCTCTGATATTTACTCCTTTAGTTAAGGAAATCTGGTTTAAATTTTTTGGGGTGGGGTTCTGTTATTTTCATTTGATTATTTGCTATCATTGAAAACAGATATGAGCAAAAAGAAGGACGGGAAAATAACAGCTGTCTGTGACAATTTCAAGTCTGAAGTTGCTCATTTGGATTTGATGCCACTTCAAGACTGGCCCTGAAAAATGAAAATAATTTAAGCTGTGCTGAATACTGACTGTCAGCAGATACCTTAAAGACTTCAAGCAAAACTACAGGAATATATGACATCATATGAAAGAGCTTTAGTCAATTGCTAATTCCTACATACAGCTTGGGCTGCATGGTCCAACTGGTTTGCTATGGTTTGTTTCAGAGGCAACCTCTCCTTTCTTGGAGCTCCTACAATATTTTGTGCATGCTATATATGTGCATTCACTATAGCACATCTCACACATTTCTTCTAACCCCTTTGTTTACCTAGAAACTTTGAGCCTCTCATAGTTCTTAATTTATTTATGGGTTTCTGGCATTTGGCTCAAAAAAACTTAGATGACTGAATGAACAAATGAATAAGTGAGAAGATTCATAGGTGTACTATAACTACAAGTATATTAATATTTGTTTTGCTTTAAAAACTTTTATTTTTTAGGAATATGAATTTTTCTCTTTTTTTATTGGTGCATTACAGTTGTGCTAGTGATGAGATTTGTTGTTACATATTCTTAGGTGCACACAGTACAACAATATAATTTAGCTAATATCATTTCTCAGTATTTCCTTTTTCCCTTTCTTCTTCCCTTCCCTGGCCTCCTTCCTATAGTCTACTGATCTCCCTTTAATTTTCATGAGACCACCCCCTTTCTTTTCCTTTGTTCTACTAAGCTCCCACATTAAAAGCATTTAAACAAGTTTTGTCTAATTTGATTTCCAGAACAATCCCAGGCACAGTCAGTTTAACATGTAGCCACTAGATCCAGTCCAGTGGTTGATTCCCAAACAGAACTTCTCTGACTCCCACAGGGCACTTTGTAATGTTTAGAGACATTTGGGGTGTTACAACTAAGGAGGCACTGCTATTGTTATCTAGTGGGTAGAGATCATGGATGCCAATGTGCTGCATGTACAGGACATGCTAAACATGCTACAATGCACAGGACACCTCCTACCCCAGAAAAATGATGTGGTCTAAAATGCCAACACTGCCAAAGTTGAGAAATCCTCACCTAGATTCTTGCTCTCTCAACCTATAGTAACTCTATGTTTTGTAAGCTCCTGCCCAAAATAATTTTCTGATCAAGTGTTTCCTATAAAGACCTCTACAATGAAAACTACAGAACACTAAAAAAAGAAATTGAAGAAGACCTTATAAGATGGAAAGATCTCTCATGCTCTTGGATAGGCAGAATCAGTATTGCCAAAATGGCCATACTGCCAAAAGTGTTATACAGATTTAATGCAATTCCTATTAAAATCCCAATGACATTCTTCATAGAAATAGAAAAAGCAATCATTAAACTTATTTAGACAAATAAGAGATGTAGAATAGCCAAAGCAATCCTTAGCAAAAAAAGTGAAGCAGGAGACATCACAATACCAGATCTTAAACAATATTACAGAGCTCTAGTAACAAAAATGGCATGGTATTGGCACCAGAACAGACAGGTAGACCAATGGTACAGAACAGAAGGCACAGAGACAAACTCACACAAATACAGTTATCTCATACTAAACAAAGGTGCCAAAAACATTCACTGGAGGAAAGATAGCCTCTTCAACAAATAGTGCTGACAAAACTGGAAATCCATATATAGCAAAATAAAATTAAACCTCTATCTCTCAACCTGCACAAAAATCAACTCAAAGTGGATCAAAAACTTAGGTAATAGATCAGAGACCCTGCACCTAATAGAAGAAAAAGTAGGCCCAAATCTTCACCATGTCGGCCTAGGATCTGACTTCCTTAATAAGACCCCTAAAGCACAAGAAGTAAAATCGAGAATCAATAAATGAGATGGATCAAATCAAAAAGCTTCTTGTCAGGAAAGGAAACAATAATGTGATGAGAGAGCCTGAAGAGTGGGAGAAAATCTTTACCATAGGAACCTCAGATAAAGCATTAATCTCTAGGGTATATAAAGAACTCAAAAGAGTTAACACCAAAAAACCAAATAAACCAATCAATAAATAGGCTAAGGAACTGAACAGATACTTCATAGAAGAAGAAATACAATTGGTCGACAAATATATGAAAAAATGTTCAACATCTCTAGCAATCAGAGAAATGCAAATCAAAACTACTCTAAGATTTAATCTCATTCCAGTCAGAATGGCAATCATCAAGAATACAGGCAACAATAAATGTTGGTGAGGATGTGGGGGGAAAAGGTACACTCATACATTGCTGGTGGGACTGCAAATTGGTGCAACCACCATGGAAAGCAGTATGGAGATTCCTCAGAAAACTCAGAATGGAGCCACCATTTGACCCAGCTATCCTACTCCTCAGTTTATTCTCAAAGGATGTAAAATCAGCATACTACGGTGAAGTAGCCATGCCAATGTTTATAGCAGCTCAATTCACAATAGCTAAACTATGGAACCAACCTAGATGTCCTCCAATAGATGAATGGATAAATAAAATATGGTATATATATTCAGTGAAATATTACTCAGCTTTAAATAAGAATGAAATTATGGCATTTGCTGGTAAATGGATGGATTTGGAGAATATCATGCTAAGTGAAATAAGCCAAACCAAGAAAACCAAAGGCTGAATGTTTTCTTTAATATGTGGATGATAATTCACAACAAGGTGTGTAGCACTAGGGAAGAATAGAGTTACCCTAGATTAGGTAGAGGGGAGTGAAGGGAGGGGGAGGGAGGGATATGGGGATAGGAATGAAAATATGGGGATATGAGGATAGGAATAGAATGAAACAGACATTGTTACTTCATGTATGTATATGATTGCATGACCAATGTGATTCTAAAACATGTACAATCAGAAAAATGAGAAATCATACTCCATCTATGTATGATATATGAAAGTGCATAAGTGCATTCTACTGTCATGTATAATTAATTAAAACAAAAATTTTTAAAAAGAAATTACTAAGAGCCGGGCGCGGTGGCGCAAGCCTGTAATCCCAGCACTTAGGGAGGCTGAGACAGGAGAATCGCGAGTTCAAAGCCAGCCTCAGCAATGGCGAGGCGCTAAGCAACTCAGTGAGACCCTATCTCTACATAAAACACAAAACAGGGCTGGGGATGTGGCTCAGTGGTCGAGTACCCCTGAGTTCAATCCCCAGTACCCAAAAAAAAAAAAAAGAAATTACTAAGTGTACTTTTTAAAACTTCTTATCATGAGTCATCTTCCTCAAATACATACAAACTAACCCAAGCATGGGAAGAGCAAGGCTGTGGTGTGACTCCTAATCACTGACATAGGATGAATGCCTGGTTTGCCAACACTGTTTCTTTGGGAAAGTCACTTGGGTGTAGCTAGCACCTGGGTACTTCTCTATATTTCAAGAAGAATGACTCCATTGTCTAAGATCTCTTAGAAAATTTACAAGTTCAGCTGTTTCCTATAATTAAAGTTCCTAGGAGAACAGCTAGAGAGGACTAGGTGGATTTAGACACCAGCTGTTTAAAAGAATACCCAGAGTCAATATACTGGCAAGTTAATTCCATTTCTGCCTTTAACAAAGCCACACATGAGCACAGGGGAGTAGACATAAGGTGATGGTCCTGCAGTCGTGTGGAGAACTATAAAGAAGGAGGCAGAAAGCCCCTTTGTCAAAATTGCACATTTTCCTATTACTTATAAAAACAATCCCCTGAGTTGACAGAGTGAAGAAATATACATGGATCTTTTCACAGCTCAGGCGCCAGCAGTAAGTTATGTGACCCAGAGAGTATCAGTTCCAAGCATACAGAAATGCACAGTCCAATGAGAAGAAAAGACCTAGAGGGATCAACTTGCTCACTGACTTTCTGCCTTTTAAAAATTTTCTGACTTATTTGTTCAAATAAAATCTTAAGTGGAAATCCACTGTGTAAAATCTAAACAATTGTTATGTGAAGCTATGTTTAGGCAATTTTGGGGCACCAGAGTGGCCCTGCAGATCAGCTCTGCATACCCATCCCTCGCCCAGCAACTCATTCTACTTTGAGACAATTGTAATTGACATAAAGTATTTTCTTTGAAGAGTAATTTAATATCCTCATTCTTTCTCTCTTGATGATAAGGCAAAGGAAGAGAAGATCAGTCTCCACAAAAATCCCACACTTTCCTGTAGCTATGCCAATACTTTACATGCTATCTCATTTAATTTTCATGGCTTTCTGAGCAAAGATGAATGGACAAAGAAAATACTATTTACCTTAAAAAAGAAAGAAATTCTACCTTGGGCAACAACATGGTTGAACTGAGGATAAAAGCCCAGCATAGAAAGATAACTATTGCATGATTTCATTTATATGGGAAATCTGAAGAAGTTGACCTCCTGAAATAGAAGACGGCTAGCTGCTGGGAGCTGAGGGTGGGGAATGAGGAAGGGACGATATAAAGTTTCAGTTAGGTGGAGTAAGTTCTGGAGATCTATTGTAAAGCACATGAATATAACTAATAATAATGTTTTATATTTGAAAATTGCTAAGAGTAAATTTAAAATGTTCTTACCACAAAAAAGTAGGTATGTAAGGTGATGAATGTTAGTTTCCTTGATCTAATCATTGCACAGTGTGTATGCCTATCAAATCCCATGCTGTATATCATAAATACATGTAATTTTTATCTGCAATAGGAGTGCTGAGAAGTTCAATAATTTTCTCAGAGTCAGAGTTAAAACTGATAGAGCTAAAATCCTTCCATACATATGTTTTATTTCCAAAGGCTACCCTTGTGATTTACTACACTATTTTACCATGCTATCTAAACACACTTGGTTAAAGTCTTCTTCAACATGATAAATGGTGAAAACAAATACCATGTCATCACTATCCCTCAGACTAAACATCTCCAGGTCCTCCAATGTGATTTCCAGAGCCTTTACCATTAGCCCTCTTTTGTTTAGATTTGTTACATTCTTCTAGAATCATGATGTCTGGAACTCTGATTATTCTCAGCATGCTATAGTCAGTGCAGAGACCAGGAGCAGTGGTGCTTTCTGTGTCCCAGGCCCTCTACTGCTGTCAGGGCAGCCTCGTCACTTGCTCTAGCAGTGGCATCTTCACAGGTGAGCTACACCATGCTCACAATGACCCAAACACTTTCCATCTTTTATAAAGGATTTTCTGTAAGGTAGGACTCCCACTTCTACTTCATTCCTTTAGGAGGCTGATTTTTCTTGTACCTAGATATAGGACTTCACGTTTACCCTTATCAGATTTAGTATTAGGGGGCCACTGCTGTGGGCTGTTAGGATATTCTGAGTCCTAGGTCCTACTCAGGACATTAGCTAGCCTTAGCTTTGCGTCCTCTGCTGGTTTGGCTAGGCTGACTTCCAATGGAGTCACTGATGACATCAAACAGACAAAGGCCAGAAGAAGGTCTGCATGAGAGAATCTTCTCCAGAATATCACACCTGTATCTATGAATTAATAGAAGAAATAATTTTGGAGTTGAAAGGACAAATTAATTTTTTTTCTCTGAAAAGCTTTATTAACAGGGTTTTGGGGCTTTTTGTTGGGTGGGAATGGAGAGTGCTGGAGACTGAATCAGAGCCTTGTACATTCTAGGCATGCACTGTACCACTAAGCAACATCCTCAATACTTTTTATTTTATTTTGAGATAATGTCTCTCTAAGTTTGCCAGGCAGGACTTGAACTTGTGATCCTCCCGCCTCAGCCTCCCAGGTAGCTGGGATTACAGGTGTGAAAAGCTTTACTAATAGACAAGCTTAAAGAAATTAGAGCTTTGGCTCATAACCACAGAGCTGATTGCTGACAGGACTGGAATCCTATCTCAGAATTGCTGATTGGTTGATGTTCTTCCCATCACAACATTAAATGGGCTCACTAAATGGTAAAGAAAAAAAAATCCCAAGTTCATTTAAAAATCAGTTCTTAATACAGTATTTTCTTTTGACAATTTGCCTTTTACTCCTTAAAATTAAGACAAAAAACATGCCAATGAATTGTGTATACACTGGTTCTCATAAGCTCAACTTCACTTACACTGATTGGTGTGGATAAATTTTATCAAAAGAATAGTTTAAGAACGTTATTATAACTGACACAAGTCCTGTGTAGAAAATTCTAATTCCTTGAGAATGGAAAAGCTTGGGTAACGAGATATACGTTTAGTAGCAGGCAAAGGCATATGGCATAACAGTATATGTGTGTTATGTATCTACACGTTAGTACAGACAGTAAATGTTTCCTTTACTTTGACAACCTCTGCAATCATGAGGAACCACGAATGACACAGAAGAGAGAACTCAGAGTCAATTTCACAGGACGGTCCTTACACCTCCCAAGACGTTTCAAAGGAGAAGAGGGGGCTGCTGCCCCTTTGGACTTTTGCCACTAATCAAGCCTCAGGGAAAGATGCCTATTCACTTTGAGGAAATTACTCACACTTCACCAAAAGCATCTTCTAAAAGTAAGCATAATAAACATTTTACATAATATAAATATTACATTTATTGTTTTCAACCCATAAAATATGAATAACAATTTTCTCTGATGTTTATGTCATATACAATATAATGGGGTCTGACATTAGAAATGTAAGTGCTATATTAAACCTAGTGAATGTGAATCTTAGAGGATTTACAGTGCATGGAATCACCTCCTGTATTTGAGGGGTTTTTTCTTTTTCTTTTGTTTTGTTTTGTTTTTCAGTGCAGGGGATCCAACCAAAAGTCTAATACATTCTAGGCAAATGCCCTTTTACTGAGCTATATCCCCAGCCCATAACTATGATTCTTTAGCTAGGCTGATGAGATATGCAACACCCAACTTCCAGGAATCAGTTTAAGTTCCTAAAAGGTGAATACTCTAGTCAGTTAGCTATCATTTGAATCCTAGGACTTGCCATTCCAGCACAGGTCCTGTTCTAAATCAACTAAATTTATTCCAATTGCTATCTGTTACAAGGCAATTATTTCTGTCTAAAAGTTTAATCTAAAGTTCCTAGACACCAAAACCCAAGTTCTCTTTACTTTGTCTCTTGGAAAATGTCTGCCCATGTTCAGATGTTAATCCAACAACTGGACACAGTTCTGGCTTGCCACAGGCCCAGTCAAGCCCCTTAGAAATACCTGTACATAGGGTGCAGGGGAGCCTACTCTACCTACTTATCTCTGCAGCCTTGCCACTTGCCCCATCCATTCAACTTTATCTCAGGTATACAACTGTGCAGTCTCACAGTGCTTGTCCCACCACAGTACATGACAGACAGTGGTGTGCACTCTGGGGTTAGGCTTCCTTTTCAAAGTCACCGGCTATGTAGGCTAGTTACTTAATTATGCTTGGTGTCCTTATCTAAATGGGGTAATGATAGAATCTTCCTCTCAGTGTTGCTGTGCAGATGAACTAAGGTAATGCATATGAAGTACTTAGAACTGGAACCAGAATAACATTAGTATGGAATTAGAATTCAAATATTGCTATGATTTGGTTTTTAACTGGTTGGTTTTAATTCTCTCCACATCCCCAGCCCAACCAGTGACTCGCCAGGGAAACATGCCTACTCTTGGTTTTATGTCTATGACAATATGGATGTTTGGTGAATACTGGTTGGGTCGAGTTGATCTTCCCAGTATTACTCCCAGCATGAGCCAACTTCAGCAGCCCACTCACTGTATGCATCTGATTTAACTTTACGGAAAGCAAAAAATGAGAGCGGTAAGGCTTCATCAAACTCATCATCTGAACATTCATTTTCAAGATTATGACTATACAAAAGCATCCCATTTTGTAAAAGTTGATGCCATCGTGTCTTAGTTCTGTTGTTGACAACATCTGAAACTTGCTTCAAGGTAATTTTCTGTGGTCATTATCAAAATCATCTTTAACTTCCAAAACTTCCAGGTGCAACCAAACTCTTTTCTATTAGGTATATGTTACTATAAATTAAATTCTATATGTCTGTTTAGCTCGTTTATTTTGGCCTTAGGGTTTGTAGTAACTCAATGTGGGACCAATAACAGTTACTAGTTATTGAATATGCATGTGTCTTTCCTGTGCTATCTCAATAGGTACTTTACTATATAATCTCATCAAAGGCTTTAAACAAGTTATTTTTCCCATTTAACAGAAGATAAAATAGAGGCCCAGAGAATGTAAACTAGCAGAGCTATTATAGCAGATGCTGTCAGTTCCTTGATCATGTCGATCCTGTTATCATTTCCGTGCACACAGATTTCCCATATGCTTTCACTTTTAACACACAGCACTTTTTTCTTTGTCAACTGCCTCCAGGCTGCTGGAATCAGCTTTATTTGCACTTGAAGACCTTATAGTGTCTAAAAATTTATATCCTGAGGTGGAGGTCAGCCCCTAACCACTGAGAATATTCTGTTTCCAGAGGAGACTGAGACAGGTACTCTCTCGACCCCATCCCTAGAGGGACACTATTTGATACTATACCATTGCTTGGTTGGTTTCTTGACCTTTCCTGTCTCATTTCCCTACTCTTCTATCAGTATCTCCCTGAACCATCTTCTAATAATTCATTTTCATATGAATCTTTGTCTTGGTGTCTGACTTCTAGAGAATTTAACCAAAAAACTTCACATGTTCATAAATGGGATTCAAAGGTAGTTCTGACAAAGTTCAAGACCACTGTTCTGAAATCTGTAATCTAAATTGCTTCTTCTGACCACAGTACAGAAGGAAACAGGAATCTATTATGACTAGTTGGGAGACCTCCTTTTCTTGGTCTGCTCCCTAAGCACATTGGCAGATGCTCTGGGGATTAGCCATGGCAGCCTGACCAACCTCTCTGACAGCCTTAGCCTTTGGCTGATAGCTGCTACCCCCAAGGAAATGACAGTCAAGAGCAGGATCACAGCCTCAGAAGGATTTGATGCATAAACTTAGGCTAATGGAACTGAGCTCATGTGAATCCATTGGTGATCTATACAGCGTTTACTGATGCCCACTGTAGGCTCAGTGGTAACCACATTCTCCTCATTTCAGCTTGGAAGTTCAGTCCTTCCCTTTTACCATCTGCTTTAAGGCATTGATTGGCTTCCCTTAGATCCAAGGCTTCTGACTTTGGTTTTATTAGCAACCCCTTTCCAACCAATGTGTTGGAAAAATCATCTCCCCCAAAATTTGAGATAGTTTTATTCTAGATGCATTATATTAAGAGTATAACATGCATCTATTTTGTTTGTAATATTATTTTCCCCCTTAAAGTTCACTTTCTGACCTAACACTACAGACTTTTAGCAATTATCCAATGGAAATAAGAAAAGATGGCTAGACCACACCAGGGAGTAGCTATACTTTCAGCCTTTATAACCATAAGAAATATATACACATGAGCTTGACATGCAAATATGGCCATGATACACACAGAAGTTCGTCTCTCTTCTATTCCTCAGTACCACCCTTCCTGGGAGACATTCAGCCTTAGTGACAGCTATGGAGTAGGAGGGAGCTGGTCAACCAAGTTTATGAAGTTCAGAGCAAAACCCAGAAAGTATGGTGCTGGCCCAGTGAACAGGGAAAAGTTAGGCACCGTGATGAACCTGTTTGTCCCTCTGGCCAAGGCCCTTTGGGCATGACACCTCTGATGCTCTGCTGCCTTATACTCCTAACAAGCCAATTGTAACAAGCCTATGGCTGACACAAAGCAAGACTCTTTCATTGTCTGCCTTTCTTCCTCCTGTTTCCCTGTCGCCTGCTCTTTTCACAACACATTCTAACATATCCTCTCACCATTAGCTACTGTTAAGAAAACCATGGCTACCCTTGCTCCAACCAAGGAAACAGTGGATCAACAGAAGGAAAAGCAGAAACAGTGATATGTGATAAATGTAAGGCAGCCATGAAGTGGTCCTTTCCTAAAATAAGACCTCTCATTTTTGGAGAAGAAGAGTTTCGTAAAATATAGCATGGGAACTAAAGTCAATCTGTTAGATCTACACACAGCTATCTGGAAGTCAAATATTTATTTCTCCTTTGACGAATTTGCAAGGTTTTGCTAAAAAAATTAAAGGATGTATTTTTCATACTCAGAGATCAAGAGATTGAGATTTTTATCAATATAACATTTACTTAAACCTTGAGAGTCACACATTTCAGGATGAGCTCTCAATGGAAAAGTGGAAAGATCTGATATTTAAGGGAATGGGTGGAAAAACTCGTGCATTTATCTGTAGGATCCCTAACTAAAGTCTTTTGTAATCTGAAGTTCAATGTTCAGAGGGGAAGAAAAAACTTGCATTTAGGATCTGCAGGCCTCATTGTATCTCTCTTTAGAGGTCTGTCAATATTTGAGGAGATTTAGTCATGTAGGTGAGGCACAGATAAAGGCAGTGTCAGGGGGTTTGGTGTTGGGTGACCAGGTCACTCAGAGTAGGATGCTGATCAGTGGTTGGTGCATGGGAGACGGAGTTCAGTCACCTGAATGGGGGTCAGCAAGACTTAGGAACCAAATCAAGGTGGCAGGCATTAGTGTTCAGGGGAGAGTTCTGGTCCAGCAGGAAATGCCCAGGGAAAGCACTCAAATTCCAGTTTCTACAGTTGCATACCTATTTCCAGACCTGCCCCTCGCCCTAAAGACATCTTAATTTAGCCTCTGCACTTGTCAGGACTAGAGATAGAGAGCAGCAGTGACAACTTTGGGACAGGACTGGAGAAGTACCAGGTCAAGATTTTGATGCTGATTCATTCATTTATTCAACAGATAAAGATCCTCATGGGAATGCTAGAGAATGAAGATACAGGGCTGAGCAAAGCACCCTTGATGGATCTGAAGGTCTAGTGAGTCTCAAACCCATAATACTTATTACATAGGTTATGCAATCAACAGTCACCGTGTCAGTCACTTGAAACCAATTAAATCACATTCATTTCAAACTCAATCTGGACTTGTCACAACCTGAAACACAGATGTCATCTCAAATTCATTAAGAAGAGAGACAAAGGACAAATGCCAGCCCCCTTCACACAACTCCTCACCCCTCTTCTTGTTGAGAGCTTCTGTAAAATCATCCTGAAATGCTTCTCCCAGTGTTGAGACATCATCCACCAGGCTTCAAAACGTGCAGCCCTACCATGGAAGCGCAGTGCAGACAGTGTTAAGGTTAGGACTCAGGCCACAACTTGTCATATAAACAGAAAGAAAGATTCCTGATAAGTGTATCTGATGAAATACTTTGGATGCATTTTAAACAGATTGAGAAATGGAGGCCACAGAAAACTGATTTGCAGCTGGGGCTAAGGAAGTCTTCAAGCACCAGGGCCTCTGGGTATGTCTAGACATACCAGACAGGGCACCAAGGAATACTCTCTTTTGTATGACAAATTGTGTGATCACATTTCAAAGTGTGTCTGTGTTACACATCCTCACTGCCCTTATGTTGCTAACTAGAGATGATGAGAAACATTGTTCTGGGTTTGAAGATAACAATGTTGACAGCACTATTTAAACACCCACGTGAGTGTTGCTGGGAAAGCCTTCATGAGACTTTAATGACTGATATTTGTGAAAGATGCTGGTGATCCTTGGGAGTATGGCTGCTGGTGATTATGCCTGATGACAAATTAGGTGCATAGCAGCATGGGTAAGCAGGCAGCTGTAGGACCTGGCTGGGTGGATCCAATCTGCATGAACTTCTACATAGCTGAGCCTGGATCAGCCTCTAGCCAGAGACAGACAAGCAGGTGTGTCCATGGACAGCTGATCTTTGCTAGCACCTCACACCAAATACATTACAGCAGCATCTTCTGGGTCTCCACACAATAGGATCCCCAGTCTGGGGTTCTGAACCAATGTGGTATGGAGACATTTTATAAACCCAGGACAGATTTTTGTCCTGGAAAAGTTGAGATCCAAGGTAGAAGACTAGAGAGTCTATTGTGGGCATGTGTGAATTGGGACTATTCATAGGTGGTCCCAATTCTTCCATTTACTAATTAACTGAGACACAAACCTAATCACTCTCACTGCCAGCTTCTTGACAGGGTGAGTCATTCAGCTACTGTGTTAGCCCAGCCAACCTCTCAGGTTCTGCCCAGTGCAATTGCAATGCTCAGTGTATCCTGCTTGTATTTTATTGCATTCTGTGAGGTAAGTACATACCCTAGCAATGACAAAATGTTTGGAGTTTTGTCATAGTCTTGGGATACAGTCATGAATGCCTAGACACTACAATGAAGAGACACTACAATGATCTCCATGGTGGATCCTCACTCACAGTAGCCTAAGCCATGCCACAGCACACAAAGAGGTGGGCCAGGCTGAGCACAGACAGGAGAAATTCTGGCAAATGGTGCAAAAGAAAGGTGGCTGAGACACTTTGCTGTTACTCAGCTGCAGCATGCTTCCTCACAGAGCACGGCTATCAAGTAACTACCAGCACTTCCCTGCTGATAGACTGATCTGTGTCGTAGGACTCCACTGTTAAAAGTGAGTCAGCGCTAATGCTAGGAACATTTAACTAAAAGTGTGGAACCTTAAGAAATGGAAGGAGTAGGAAGGCGCTGAAGATTTCTGAAGTCAAAAATCCACACATTAGGGCTGGGGTTGTGGCTCAGTGGTAGAGCATTTGCCTCCCACGCATGGGACACTGGGTTCGATCCTCAGCACCACATAAATATGTAAAATAAATAAAATAAATGTATAAAAAATCCACATATTAGTTGGAGTTCAAGTGCTGTGATTTCATCTCCTCCACATCTCTCTGTCCATGGTCCATTCAGTTTTTACCACCCTTGTCTCATTTACGCTTAGATCATCTCTCCTGTTTTATTATAATCATGTTCCTCTGTACTCACCCCTCTAAAATTCACTTTTATCCTATTACTAGTATCATTTCCAAAGTGAAACTCTTAACAGTGCCATTACTTAGCTTTAAAACCTTTAATAACCTAGGAGGTTCATGAATGAATTATGTTTACTTCTCTGTCTTCTCTTCTGTAAACTATGAGTTCCTTAAAATCAGGAGCATAAATTAAAATTCCTCTTTGATTCATAAAGGATAAGAACTTGTTGGAAGACTGTTTTTTGTCACTGTCTGCAAAGGTCTATGCTCACATCTCCCTTTAGCACCATGCATGTAGCTTCACCTGGCCTGCTGTAACCTGCTGAACCCCAATGTCAAAGGCAGTGTGTGATACCAGGAGGAAAGGTGACATAGGATTGCTGATGTACCTGAACTTGAGTCATGGAATTAGAACAGACTATAAAATTTTTTTTTGCCTTTCATGATGGTCAATGCAGCAGCAAACTAAAACTCTATGGATTTCCCCCTTACTTCCAATGACACAGCAAAGCCTGGAATTAATCATTTTTCAAAATATTTAATGGAGACACCCTATACTTTCTATCAACTACAACTGTGACTCTAATACTTTTTTGAAATATCTCCAATATGTTTTGGCAACCTCCCAGGACTCTGTAAAGCTTCAACTGTAGTGGGGTAGGATTGACTTTTAAAATAAAAATTTCTTCCCTCTGTGCTGTTATTTCCTTTCCTTTACCAACAAGAACAGAAGAGTCCTTTCATTCAAATCAGTGTTATGTCAGTTTCATAAAATTAGAAACAATGCTCAAAGATATACAGAGAATATTATTTTAGGGATCTTGGTTTCTTTAGAATATGACATTGTATTCCTAACACAAGTTTCTTATCTTAACTGGTATGGAATGATGCAATACCTTTTGAAGAATTATTGTGTAGACTGCTATGATGCTAATTGTAAGCTTTGCCTATAGGCCATGCTTAACACACACACATGTGCATGCATACATGTATGTAAATTATGTATACATGTTATACATAAATATTATACATACTATGGTATACATACTGGATCTCTTAAACTCATGATAAATCTCTCAAGGGAAGAATCATTGTATTCTAATGGCCTCATATTCAAGCTTTGAAAACAGAAGATTCTTGAGAAATATTTGTGCATTGAACTTGTTAACTTCTCCAATCTATATCTATTAAAATAGTTCAAAGCATCTTGACTATTTGCCTTCATCACATGATCTAGACTTTACATCCATCTAGGGCCTTGTTAACTTCCGGGTCTTCTTAGTATCTCAGCTAGATTAAACTTCTTCGGGGAAGGGGTTCGCCTACTTCTACTCGAGGTGGTTGAGGCCTAAGGGGCTCCTTAGTTGTAAGCCGATTAATGTAGTAAAGATATGTGACCTAGTTGATAATAGATGCTCCATGGAAGAACACTTAATCCATTGGATATTTCTGCCCAATTTTCAATTGAAAATTGCTCCAATAGGAGCAGCAATTTTGATAGGTCAACTTGGTAAAGTCCTCCAAAAGTGAGGCATTATTAATCATGCTTGATTTTAGAATAAAAACTTCTCCCTGAGACTATGTAACCTGCTTTGAGGAGCAGATATAGAGTCTCATATTAAGAATGAGAGACAGAGATAAAACATCTATTACAACATTTTAGGTAATACAATGATGGTACTGTTCAATGTTTAGTTCTTATTAAATTTCCCATGGGGCAATTAGACTTCATATAAAAAAATACTCTCAGGCCAAGAATACTTTTAATCGCTCATCTGCCCAAGCAAAAAATCCCTACTGGAAGGTTCACGGGCCAATCTTCCCCCAGCCTACAGATCTGTTATCATCTCCCAGCTCCTAGGCAACTTTTCTCCAGGTAATGCCTTTACTCTCTCTCTCAACAGTACCACACCTTTCATTGACCAAACTGGATTTTAAAAAAATGGTTTATGAAACTATAATAATGTCTGTTTTTTAAAAGTTCTTCACCTATATTTTTAGTCTGCCTTATACAATGGGAAAGAAATAAAAATAAAATGACTTGATCCAGACCTGACAGAAAAAGAAACACATGGCCCAGGAATGTCATCTGAGATCATGATCCATGTCATGTCACCCACTAACTTTGGCTGAACCTATTAGATAAGTGGCCAGAACTGGCAAATACACACTTACCCACATGCTTGGACAAGCTCACCTACAACTTCTTACAAAAACATCATACCTATTCTTAATCCATGGGTCATTTGAAGGAGGTATTCTGTAGTACCCACATATTCCAGTGAAATTTTGGTTAGTCCAACAAGAAAAAAAAGAAGAAAATTTTTTTCTTTGTTTAGTTACTCTTTATATGTAACTACAGGTAACATAAATGATATGTGTTTATTATAAACCATTGGCTTTCCTTATACTCTGCTTTCTCCAAATAAACAAAAAGGGAAGCAAAAACTACTGATAAGCAAATATTAAAACCAGCTAAGGAAGGGGAATGAGATCACCACTTGGAAAGATAGCTGCAGCCCTGTGTTCACTATGGCACCATTCAAAGCAGCTAAGACAGGAAACAATCTTGTCCATCCATGGATGGATACATAAAGAAATTGTGGTACACACACACACACACACACACACACACACTACAACATTATTCAGCCTAAGATAGGAAGAGATCCTTCCATTTGCCACAACATGGATATTAGGCTAAGTGAAACAAGCCAGACACTAGAGAACTATTTCATGATCTCATTTATTTGTGCAATCACACACCAAAAAAGGTCAACTATATAGAAATAAAGAACAGTGAAAAGTGTTATCAGGGTTGGGGGAAGGGGGAAGACTCGGGGAGCTGTAGGTCAAAGGAGAAAAAATAACAAATATGTAGGATGCACAAGTCCAGTGATCTAAAGTATGCCATTAGGACTATAGTTAATAACAATGTATCACATTCAGGAGTTTTGCTACATGGTAAACTATAGCTGTTCTTGCTGGCGTGGGTATGGGTGCCTATGTAAAATGATGAACATGTTAATTTGTTCCCCTATAGTAACCATTTTATTACATATATGTATTTTATAACATCTTTTTTAATACTTAAATATACACAATAAAATTTATGTTTTTTTTTTAAAGCAACAGCAAATGGCATTTTTCCTTAACTCTTCTTATGAAGTTAAGGTTTACTAAACTGTTGAAGCAGTTGAAATACATGTTCTCTGCAGATTTTCTAGGTCTGAAGTGCAATTTGAGCTCTAATCTCCCACTCAGGGATGCAGTTTTTTCAATTTCTTTATAGACTCTTGTGCCATACTTTTCATTTCATGGGTTTTCTAAATTCCTCAAGCCTTGCCATGTGGAGTACAAGTCACCTTAGTGAAGAGAGCAGAGATTAAACCTCCATGACTTTGGAACAGCAGAGGATCTCAGTTGCAATTCTTTGGCACAGAACCAGGGTCTAAAACCAGCCATGGGAAAAGCTGCTGAAATGGAGCCTGCAATTCTCTCCATGTTTGACTTGCATAATGTTGACGTTATAACACCAGAGAGGCCAGAAAATATTTTAAACAATTATGACTTCTTTCTATAAATATTTTGGAATTGCTTTAACAGATAAAACAACATATTTTACCCTTCTCGTTTTCTAAGTTACTCTGAACACCCTCAGCAGCTCACTAGGATGCATTTATTTTTGGCTTGAAGGTCATGGAGGACATCTTAAGGTGCTAAGTCGCCTGTTAAACTGTTATTTTCCAACATGGGTTGAGTGTGAAGGGAGTCAGTGACAACTGCATTCGGTTTCATGGAATAAGAGAAATACTTTGTTCTTATTTTCAGCTGAAGCACAGGCAAGGAAAAAAATCAAGTCCCCTTGATGAGCTTTGGAAAAGCCCCTCACCCAATGAGCAGTTTTCTTTCTGGACAAAAAAATCCTTCTTGTTTTCCCTGTTTCATTACTCTTCCCTGTTTCTGTTGTTTCTGCTATGAAATTAAGTTTGAAAATATTGCGACTTCTCTACAGAAGAAGTGTGCAAAAAAGAAGGGACAATTATAGAGATGGCCAAGGAAGCTTATGATGCCTGGGTATGTCGTTCAACTATTTCAGGTGTCTCTTCCCTCAAACTTAGCCAAATGGTAATCATACAGAGAGTGAGACTTGAAATTCATTTGAAACCTGCAATTTCCTGTCTCAGAGAATATGATTAAGAGGCCTGAATTCCAAGCTCTGGAAATAGACTATGATATCCTTAGTCACCGATGAGCTGAGTGATCAGTAAGTTTAACATTTACTGCAATTTCCATCTCTCTCCCAGAGCCTAAGGACCAGAGACCTGGCTTTCCTTCAACATAAATGCCCTCCACATGCTATGTAGCATTTATTTTCAACGTCAAAACATCAGATGCCAAAGTTGACTATGGTATTCCTCATAAAGCATTCACAGAAAAGCCCCCCTAGTTTATGATTTTAAAACTAAGACAAGTTTCCTAAACCTTGAACTGTTTAATTAAATCACCCAAAGAATTTGGATTTAACAAAGTTTGGTACTGTTTCATAACAGTAGGAGTGGGAATAGGAAAGCAGAACTCACCCTCATGCCCAGAAAAAGCATCGCTTGAGCCTGCCAGTGCCAAGGTCAACAGCAACTGCCAGAGATCCATACCTGTGGGACCTGCAATCACAGAAAGAATACAATGAAGCCAAGCAAAAAAAAGTAGACTGTTATCATGAAATACTGTTTAAAGACTGGTTAAACCATGAATGCACTGATACAGCAGTTCTCAAATGAAGCCTAGTAAGTCTTTCATGGCCCCAGAGTTTCTTACTGTCATACTGTTCAAGAGCACAAATAACAGGTTCTAATAAATTCTACTTCCCGTGGGTGCTCACCTCAGGAAATAACATGGACAGTAAAGATTTCACATCCTGGATGAAACACCTCACAGCAAATGACCCCCCACACTGCTTCAATAACAGGGCCAGTGTGGTTCACTTTAATTTGATCCGGAAATAGAAAAAATGGTCAGCAGTATCACCAGGCACGGGGCTTTAAGCTGGACAGGCCATTAAAGGATAAACAAAGCAATCCACTATAAGAGTAACATTTCTCAAGTCTGTTCCCCAAGCATAAAATGAGTTTAATTAGCACTCAAAACACTAAGCTAATGAGCTATCCCAGAAAGGTGAAAAGCAAAAGAAAACAAAACATCTACATCTGTGGGGCTTGCAGAGTTTGGATTTTATGAGGCCTGTGAGCTCCAAAAGGCTCAAGAAGGTAAACACACCAAGAAGGATCAGTTCTGGCCTCGACAGACATTTGGAATCCCAAACGGGAGTCGCACCTTAAGCCATTCAGTCTAATGCACGAAGGAGCAGAACAACATGCCTCAGTCAGTACACACCTTTATCTGGAAGAAATAAACTTCTCTGATATAATTAGCCATGGTTCCTACATCCAGGATTCTCTAGAGACAAGTTTGGACTGCTTGGAAATGAACTCAGCACACTGGCCTTTGTGGAGCTGTTGTGGCATCTGATAACTCCATGTGAAAACATCAGATGTGAGACCACCATAGCCTCACTGCTGTGTTTTCATCAAATGACGCTATTTCCAAGTCACAAAGGCATACCTGACCATCACCACCCTACCACGTCCTCCAGAGCCTCTATGCAAACTTAACAATAATAAAATATTCCTTCTTGCTATCCCTAATCAGGCTGAAATGATAAGCAAGAATGTTGGTTTTCATGGGCTGGTAGGCATGGTCCTCTGCCAATTGAATAAGTACAAAATATCTAATATCCTATGCTTTCACTTCTAGACACCCTATCAGTTTTTATTGCTCCATACAATTTTATGTTCTTAAAAAATATATATATATATATATATATATATATTTTTTTTTTTTTGTGGTGCTAGGGATTAGAACCCAGGGCCTTGTGCATGCAAGGCAAGCATTCTACCAACTGAGCTATATCCCCAGGCCTCTTAAAATAGTCTTAAGGAAACACATCTGTGAAGCCAGTATCTTCTTGCATTTGAATACCCACATACACACTCACTTGAATGAGGAGCCACCTCAAACATTGCCTCTTGGAGTCACTGGTCGGATCAATTGTGAAAGTGCAGATGAACACACTCTGTCAACTGGGAGATTTCACACAAGGTGAGCTGTGATTATTACGACACTCATGTTTTTAATTCTTAACCTGGAAGGCCCTGGACTGATGGCCTTACATTACCCTCATCTACTTTGCAAATGTGAACTACTGAGCATCTGTCCTGTATCCTTTATTCCTGGGACACAGGCTGTGTAATTATTGTTGGAAGCCTCCAAAAGAAATACATAAAAATGCTAAAATCTAATAAGTTATAGGCTAAAAATGTCATCTTGTTGGTAACCAGGTATTTCCCTTTAATTTGAAAAATTTTAAGGAGGGAAAGCTTTGAGGATCGAGACTCTGTAGGTAGTATTGATTTTACTAGTCATCCTCAACATACTTAGTGTCAGCGAAGAAGCTTCCATTGGTATATGCTGTCTTGATATCAAGTTGTAACAGTAAATCTCCATGTCCCTGACAGAGTAAAAACATGACAGTGTTTGCAGTGCTCAGCAGAGTGCTTTCTCTAGTTTAGAACTCACCTTCTCACATAAATCAAAGAAACTTGGCAGATGCAAGAAATAAATGACTTTGCTTCAAAAGAATAATAAACAACACCCTTCAATCCTCAAACTTGTTAAAGCTGCTATCTGCAAATGGACTTCACTTCTCCAAAAGATGGAACTGAGATGACCACAATTCCTTCACAAGCTCTCATAGCTCCTTAGTATACATCCTGTCTAAGACAAACCAAGAAAACCAGAATCCTGAGAACCAAATTAGCAAAAAAAAAAAAAAAAAAAAAAAAAATGTTTGCACACACCCATAGCAGAAAGAGAGGTATTTAAAACTGTCATCATCTTAAATGGGAGATGAGAACAGTTCATTGTCACCTAGAGCATTGCATAAAGACTTGACTCTAACACTCTAGCTAGTGATGGGAACCAGGAGGAGGATAAAAAAAATGTGGTTGGATTCAGTAATGCTAATTGCTTTATTAGAATCAAATGTCTCCATTCCTTCCACTAGTGTTGGCTCAGTGCTCATGACTCCTGAAGAAGCACCCTCCATACTACCGTACAGAACTTTCTCTAGAGCTATCAAACCCAGGGCAACAGATGTTCTATTTGATTTGATTCTGTTCTGCCTCATCAGCTTTGCAGAGCTCCATATTGCAGCTTCTAGATGAGAGATCCTTCTTTATTAGGTTCTAGCTGAAAGAAAATATCCTTAGGAAAAGACAGTGCCAACCAACACACAATTTTTGGAACTTCAATATAACCAATGATGTATCATATGTGAAAAAGAAAGATCCCTCTTCCCCTTGCCCTTTATGCCCAGATGATAATATGTACACATTACCCCAAAGTATAAGACCTTATCCAAAGAGCTGTCATAAGAGACCCTACTTATAATCTAAGCAGAAGCAGGCATTGTTCAGAAGAATCTACCAAATTACTCCTTAGTTTATTAGGGTTTTACCCTTGCAATATTTTCCTAGGAAAAATCCTACTCTAAATTACTTATGATATTTGTGCATTCTTTGACTACAGCCTCATGGCAAGATTTTCAGCAGGAGGGGAAAAAATGTGCTTCTCTTCTTGTAGAATGGAACTCACACCATTTCCACCCTCAGTGCTAGAGGCTTTTGCCTGCTCCCCCCCTTCCTCAAGGGAGAGAGAGTTTAAAATCAGTGTAATCCAGCTGGCATGAGTTCTAATTCTCTAGACTGTCCCATAGAGGAGGCCTCCAAATTATAGAATTAGGTCTCTCATATACTAACTTTCATTCCACGACTACAAAATAGTCCATAAGCACATGAGATTAGATACATTTTTTCCAATGTGTTTTAACCAACTCCAGGTAGAAAAAGTAATTGCTTCAGTTCTTTTTAGTTTAATATGAATAAGTACTTCTTGAACTATTAGTGACTTTTAGTATTGTGCAAAGCACTGTGGAAATTAATGCAAAAATTATCAAAAACATGGATTTTGACTTGAAGAATTAGGCAATACAAGCTCTTAAAAATGAAAAGCAGCAGCATAGGTAAAAATAGTAAGTTAAAGTAGGGAAAAATGAGCTAATAAATTGAAGGGCTTAAAATTTGAACTAAATGACTGATAGGATTGTGATGGGTAAGGGAAAGTGAGAGGGCCTCTGGTGAACTAGTATGGGCCCAAGCTCAGTGTTAATGTTCTGGGTGTGGAGATGAATTCCAAGTATGTAGGGTAACACTCTGAGCAGGTAGGCTAAGAAGAGGTCAAGGTTTAGAATCGTGAATAAAGGGGATTGGCAAGGTAGGACCAGACTGAAATATTTTCAACTCATATTAATCAGAAACTCTCTAGAGGTTTTGGTACAGATAACACACAAAAGTGGGTTTTCCTTAGGATAAAGCTGTATGGCCAGCCTTCTTAACATAATTTCACTGGGACATATTGAGGAAATTTGGTGATCTGGATAAGGATATGACAATAATATCACAAATGACTGAGTATATGTGTGGATGAAAGATAGTGTGATAGGCAGAAATCAGGACTTTGGGGTCTGAATTATTTAGTGGGAGGAGAAAATCACATGATTATTTCAGATACTTGAGTATTAAAGGCAACTATGGGACTTCTGGAAATGTCCAGAGATGTACAGTGGGAAGCAGAATATATGAGAACAAAGACTAAAGAAAATGAAAAGACCTTAATAAATATGATAGTTCCATAGAGATGATGAGGATTAGCTGAATTTTGTTGGGTCGGCTTGAGATCTCATCCGAGGCGGACGCAGAGCATACAACGTGGTGAGCTCCACGCGGCAGCAGCAGATGCAGGACATGCAGCGTGGTGGATTCCACGCAGCTGCGGCAGGTGTAGGGCATGGGTTTGGAGCAGCTGCGGGGAATGAAGCATCAAGCAGCCCGCATGCGCAAAGTAACAGCCTACCAGACACTGATATGTAAGCAGCAATGGCGCCTCCTACCAATCAGTGGACTTTTCCTGACTTATCCCAGAAGGACTCTGACCTTGGCAGGATCCCCTGACCAATCCCAGGGGACGCAGGACTCTAGATATCGCCTCTTCCTATCTCATAGCCCCTTCATTCCTGCCTTAAGCCCTCCCCTTCCTGACCAGGCCCTTTAAATTTTCTTTACCTTGGAACACATGCCATTCTCCCGGACACACTCCAATGGATGGGAGAGTTCAGCCCGAGGGCATGTATTTCCAATAAAGCCTTGCCCAGTGGTTTTAATTCGCCTCCTGGTGGTCATTTGGCTTTACAAATTTAATATGAAGACTATACTATTTTACAAAAAAACCCCATATCATTTTTATCAAAAGCAATATTAAAAATTATATTAAGCCACATAGGAAAAAATGTACCCATTCATGTCTTGTTGGTAATTTGGCAGAAATAGAATGAACCACCACCATATCCTGTGATTGGTAGCAAATATTTAAAAGGAAAGTATTAGGTTGTGGATGTAGCTCAGTGGTAGAGCAGTTGCCAAGCATGTGAGAGGCCTGGGTTCTATTCGTAGCACTGCAGAAATAAATAAATGAATAAATGGAAAGTGGTTAAAAACATCTCTAAAAGTATGATATTAGCATATTAATATATGGGAGGAGTTGAATGATAGATTTGGGAGCCTGGAGTCTGGTTAATGCAAAGTTCAGAAGAATACCAGAATGGCAGCTGAACTGATCAGTAAGTTCCCTCAAATTGTTATTTTGCTGATTTGGCTTTTCTGATACTGAAAAAGCAAGAGCTAGCTTTAAAAATTCCAGCAGAGATAGAATTGCTTATGTTGCAAAACCAAGACTTCAGTTAGATAACCTGATAAATGTGTACTTTCTGATACTGGTGTTGATTACTAATGAAATATTGCAAAACTGAATTAATTGACTTCCTGGTGAAGCTTTTCTAAGAACTCAGCACAGGAAAAGAAGAGACTAGTCCAAAATGGTGTCTGAAATTACCCATTCTAATTAGGCCCAGATGCTTATTTGGACAGTTTGCATTCACAGTTCATATTATTATCTACTTTCTATAGTATTGATCATTTGAAAACTGGTCGATCCAAAATGCATTAGGTCAATTTATTTCATTCCCATTAGTGAAGAAGGAAACGCTCACAGACACTTTTTAATATAACCATGGTAATGTGCTGCCTAACAATGAGATAGGTTCTGAGAAATGTATTGTTAGGTGATTTTATCATATGAACATCATAGCGTGTACTTACACAAACTTCTTACACACCTATGCTATATAGTATGTGTGTGTAGACCTAGACCATTATGAACAAAACAACAGGGCACATTAAACATGAGACAGATGTGTGAGAATGCTGCTGGTGTGACCTGGTATACTGTTTTACAGTAACCTCTTTTTTTCATTAGTAAATAATGAATACTTTAAAAAAATTTTAAAAAGGAGATACAGAACCCAAAAACAATTATTTATTATCATTATCAACTGTTATGTGCTGCACATAGTTGTGTGCTATCCTTCTTTATGACAGGCAGCACAGTAGGTTTATTTACACCGGCATTGCTACCTACACCTGAGCAGTGCATTACTAGGATGGTATCGCAGCTATGGCGTCACTGGGCAATAGGAATACTTCAGCTTCATTATAATATTAGAGTAGCACAATTATGTATAGATCCTGACATTTACTGAAAATAATTACGTAGTGCATGACTGTAATTTTACTGAGATTGCTCTCCTCCCTGGCATCTAGTATGGAATAAAGATTTGTAGTTTTAAATGTGCACAGTGTTTTTGCCATAAGGTATAAGTGAAAAGGGAGTAGTATATACATTGGATCTTTAATCAAACAAATAAGCATGTATAGTTTGTACCAGTGCTGACCAATTCAATTACCACCAGTCACAGGGGGCTATTGAGCACTCAAAATGTGTCTAATGTCATTGAGGAATTAAACACAAATTCAAATTATATTTAATTGTAATTAATTATTCTAATTAAGCACTTAAGTATATTTGGAACTGGCTGAGTATGTGAATCCACTTTTTTAGCTGTTCATTTTATGAAATCTAAGTAAAGATAAAATATTTGTGTTGGAAATTTAGAATCTAAATTGAGATGTGCTATAAGTACAAAATACATATAGATTTTTGAATGTTTGGTACAAAAAGGGATGCAAAGAATCTCAAAATAGTTTATGTTGCCTGCATGTTGAAATTATAATTTAGACTATTGAATTAAATAAAATATATTGTTAAAACAGATATTCCATTTATTCTTATTTTTTAAAATGTAATTAGTTGAAAATTTTAAATTACATATATGACAGCCCAATTGTACTCATTATGGTTTGTATGTTTGTACTGGCATTCAAAAATACTAAGCTGAGTTATGCTCATGCTGTTAGCAGCCTAATTTTTTATAATGATAAGTGAATAATTTTTTAATTTCTAATACACATAAAATCATTAGCATGTTTTAAGAGGTCCTCCAAATTCAGAATGGTGGTGACAGGAAGATTCATGGAAGTTTCTGGTGACTTAGTATGATTTATGTTTGCAAAAGGTTCTTTGGGGGGATTCCCAGTGTGCATTTATACCATTCACATTATGTTTCTCTTTGAGTCACAGACAATGGTACACTGGTGAGTGTTTAACACTTTCTCTTTGAAATTAAAAAAAGGGCCATGATTTGTTGCATTTGCTGATATTAAACTACTAATGTGAAGACACTATGAGCTGGACCCAGCACATCACTAGCGGGGAAGGCAAATAATAATACTACCTAGGTTCAATGTGAGGTATCAGATACAAAGATTAAGCAATCTGCTGATGCTGATACAAAATGTACGAGACAGTGCTGCAGAATGAATCCTGACAACATGATTTCACTTGATGACATCTGATCTACTGTCAGAGAATCACACTTAGTTAATAATCATTGAGAGAGAGATTTTCCCTGGCCTTCATTTACAGAAAGGGTGAGCTTAGTGGTTAAGTGAATAAGTTCTGGAGTCAAAGAAAACTAGGTTCAAATCCTGGCTTTATCAAACCTCAATTTACTCATCATTAATATGAAGATGATAAGTTTCCCTTCTTGTAGAAAAATCAGGATTAGATCAAACAACACATTCAAAGCTTTTTGCATACCCTCTGCATATCTATAATAAGTTAGTTATTAGAATTTTTCTTATAGTAGCAATGGACTATGAATATTTATAATAATTTTTATTATAATAATTTTATAATAATTTTTAATAATATTTTATTTTCCATGGGATGGATTGGGAGTGTGGTGTTCACTTATATATCAGGGAAATCTATGCTGGAGATAAAGCAATCAGCATATGTCCTCCAGGGCAGCCACGGTATGTAAATCTCTATTCTTAAACCATGCATTTATCTCACATGAGGGTTCAGTGAAGAGAAAGGTCTGTCATAAGGTACTGTGCCTGTCTCCTAGGATAAGGAAGGAATGTACCTATCAGGTATACAGGCAATTGCACATTTTCTTCATTGAGGTCCAGTTGCATGCAAATACTCTTAAGGGTTGATCCTACCCCACCACTTCTTCATTTATTTTTATAAATTTTTATGCTGCCATTACAGGGTTCCAATAATTTTGCGTGTGTGAATCGGGGATTTCTAGAGCTGAAAAATTGAGGTTGAATTCAACAATAATAGGTCTGACTCTTCCTAGGAGAACTCAGACAAGGCTGTTGAGTTACAGGAACCTGAGTCTCCTTATAGATTGAAGAAAGAAAGGGCACTTCGATAGCCAAATGCTTTGTGCTGCTTCTTTCATGGTATGCATGGTTATACTGATCAAAGAGGAACTTTCTTGATGTATAAGACATTCTGTTGAGGTTCAGTAGGACCCACATACACTTTACAATACCTCACGACAATTATTCCTATGCATGATCATTAGTTCACCCCAGTCTGATTTACCTGGTGCATTCATGCATTCACAATGCAAGGATAACTCACATGGAAAAGAAAAAATCAATCATCATCTGGGTGCTTATCTGAATAGTATGCTCCTTCTTATATCTTACTTCATGCCATTGCATAGACCAACTCATTTTTTCCAAAGTAAAATTTGGAAAAAAAACCATCTTACTGGCTTTCTGCATTATTTGTTTCCCTCTACAAACAGCTTATTTTCATTTGTCATTTTTTTTTTATTACTAGGACAGCTCATTTAGAAACTCTACTATGGAAAGGCTCTTCATTGCACCTAATATAAAAGAAGATTAATAATCTATGGGAGACAAGTTCTCACAGAATACAGTTCTCAAACAACAACATTTATTATCTTGATGGAATAATAATCTGACAACGATTAATATAACAATAAGTGTCCCAAATGCTTTTTATATCTCAGAGAAATGCATATGTTCCTGCCTTTTTTGGAGCTATAACAGAAATGCAGATTTTCCAAAAAGAGTAACTAGCATATCCTGATAACATAAGGAGCAAAAATTGAGAGAAATCATTTTGTAAAATTTATTCTTTTTATCAAGTCCAACATGCTAAAGTTGTTCTTTTAAGGTAAACAAGTTGGGAAACCAAGAGTGAGGCAATGTGGTCTCTTGGGAAAAGCATTACTAGAGGAGTCAGCAATCTCATGCCCTTGTGCCAGCCCCACATTGCCTAACTTGGTGACTCGAGTAGTCATGTAATCACAGTGGGCTTCAGTTCCCTCCCTGAGCCCTATTCCATGCTTTTCTGATAAGTCAAATCTTGCATCATGCTGTGTAATAGCTACTATTTTCTGAGGGCTACCCATATCCTGATGCTACAGGGCTCCTTTTCTTTCTAATCTTTCAGTCGTGAGCAAATGGGACACGGTGGGGGTTGGGCAGTAGCTGTGCCTCATTCACTATTGTACTCTGAACAACCAGCCTTTTGCTTACGATTGAGTAGATACCCACCAGAAAAGGTGACCAGTGAATAAGTGTACCAGGCATCTTGTGATATCATTCAGCCTTCACACAGATCCTACGAGGGAAAGCCTCATATTACAAATGAGAAAATGGGCCAGGCGCTGTGGTGCATGCCTAGAATCCCAGCAGCTTGGGAAGCTGAGGCAGGAAGATCACAAGATCAAAGCCAGCCTCAGCGACTTAGCGAGACCTTAAGTAACACAGCGAGACCCACTCTCTAAATAAAATATAAGAGAGCCGGGGATGTGGCTCAGTGGTTAAGCACCCCTGGATTCAATCCACAGTACCAGAGAGAGAGAGCGGGGGGGCGGGGGGGAATGGAAGTGGAGAGGAACTTAGACTAAGTGAATTTCCCAAGCCCACAAAGGTGGGATATTTCTGAGTAAGATTTGGAACGCTCCTTATCTCCGAGACTTGCCTTTACATTCCCTGCTTCTTCTTAAACAGTAAACTAGACAGACTAAACATATGATTCAAATGCCAGTGAATCAGAAAAAAAAAAATAGAGAAAGCAAGAAGAGAATAAAACTGGGACATGAATTACAGAGGAAGCAGACGTCATAATATTTCCAGTGCTCAGGGCTTGTCAAGGAAAGCAATAACTCATGAATGCTGATGCATGAATAATGAGACATGATAATTCATGACTGCTGACACAGCAGTTTCTTCAAGAGTTGCTCTGCTCAAGGGATATAATATTCATTTCCATGTCGTAGATGCTCCAAGAGCACCTCGTCTGCTTTCAGGCACATTGCTGAAGAGCTAAGCAGTGTGATTTCTCCATGACACAGGGACATCTCCTTGTTTCCTTTAAGCCTATATATAAAAATAGAAAAGTCTCTTTGCCAGACTGACTGGCTGCCAGATAGATGGCAAACACAGGGCAAATCAATGTCTCATCTCATCTCCAGGAAGTTGACAATGTACCACTTCACTATTCAAGATGACAGGAGGTGTAATTGCTTGGACTTGGACCATTCATTGTTACTAGCTTTAATAGAAAACACTCTCTAGAACAGCACTAACCAAAATGTAATATGAGCCACACATGCTGGCAAGATACATAATTTTAAATTTTCTTGGAATCACACTAGAAAGTAAAAAACAAAAAAAAATCACTTTGATAATATATCTTATTTAACTCAATATATCGATAACATTTTATCATGTAATCAGTGGGAAAAGCTTTAATGAGATATTTTGTGCCCTAGTTTTCATGCTGTGTTTCTGAACTGAGTATGTATTTTGCATTCACAGAACATCTGGTTGGGAGTAGCCCCATTTCAAGCGTCATTAGTGGCTACTGCACTGGACTGTGTAGTTCAAAAATACTGAGAGACTGTGGAGGCCCATGCAGCCAGGTCCTTGGCTAGTGCAGAATATATCTGTTTCTTTATGACTTGTGAGGCAGGCCAAGCTGCTGAGACGAGACCTATAAAGTTATTTTGCAAGGTTTATTAGTTTCTTAAAGTCCTAGAAAGAAATAGGCTTGCCGCTGAAGCAAGAAGCAGAGTGTTCCAGATCTCTAAATACTCATTTTGTACATAATTACTAAGTACTGAACCCTATATACAATTAAATCATAAACCTTTTGTTTGTGGCACAGAACTTTGAAGTCTAGTAGTGGATCTAATTAAGGTACCTGGAGTGAGTCATTTCTCACCTCCAGCCTTAGCTTCCTCTTCTCTCAAACAAAGTATCTGGAGCATATCAAAGTTCTCAATCTTGGCTACATGTTAGCATCACCAGGAGAATGTTAAAAAGTAAATGCTCTTGCTTTATCATAGACAAATCAGAATCTCCAGGGTGGAGCCTGAGTATTGATATTTTTCTTATATAATTCTAAAGTGCAGCCAGAATTGAGAATCACTTACCTAACGCAAATCAAATGTACTATTATTTTTTTAAGTTTGTTCAGTAGAGCTGATCTGCCTCTAGAAATCTTCCTCAGCCAACTAAGAACTGTACTTTTTATAATAGACATCTATTATGATAAGTGGTTGAAATACTGAATGTGAAAAGTAAGATGTAAAATTATCACCCAATGAAATGCCAAGATGAAAAGGAAATGCACATGTAGAGATGAAATTAACCAACCAGTGAGAAGATCACTTAAGCAATGACATTAGTTCAGGCTCCCTGATGACTCTGAGGATGTTAAAATGTTCAAGTGGTCCTTCCAAAGTTACTATTGCCGGTTATTCAATCAAGTGCTAATTTAAGTACTGCTGTGAAGGGACTTTACAGATGTAATTAAGGTGGTTAGCCAATGGACTTTAAAATAAGGAGATTATCCTGGATTACCTAGGTAAGGCAATGTAATCAGATGAGACTATAAAAGAAGAGGAAGTCAGTTAATGAGATAGGGAAGAAGGAGAAGTAAGGGAGATTAGGAATTTGAGAGGGACTTGATCTGCCCTTGCTGGAGGGGACTACATAGAAAGCATGCATAGCAATGCAGACAGTGTCTAGGAGGAAAAACTGGCTCCAGGCTAGTAGCCAGCAAGGAAATGGGGAACACCATTCTTCAATGGCAGGAGACTATACTCAGCCAATGACTCAAATGAGCTTGGATGCACAAGATTCCAGGAGGCAAAGCAGTTCTCAGGATACTTTGATTTCAGCCCTGTGAATGCTAATCAGAGAACCCAGCTAATCAGACTTTGTAGAGAAGTCTGGTAGAAACTCCAAAGAAGAAACTTTGTTTCTTTGTAGAAACTCCAAAGAAGAAACTCTTCTTTGGAGTTTCTACAAAGTCAGACTATGCCCAGACTTCTCACCTACAGAACTGTGTGATACCAAGTGGGTGTTGTTTTAAGCCACAAAATGTGTGCTAACTTGTTATGGAAGCAATAGAAAGCTAAGTCTCTAAAAGTCTATTATAGATCCCTGAGACTGACTTCCTCAACATCAATTGGGGAAAATAGTAACCCAGACACTGCTGAAACATGTTCAAGGGAGAGAGGTGTTTTTTGTTTTTTGTTTTTGTTTTTGTTTTTGTTTTAGTAGTACATATAAATTTGGATCCAGAAGAGACTTCAGTGATGATCTAGTCTGATCAAATAATGATAATTAATAAAGGATTCTGAATAAATAGGTAGTAAATAATTTATGACTTTTTTCCCCTTTAACTACCTGGGATGAGGATGCCTTGACTTGCACCTGAGAACATCTCCACACAGAAACAGGTGCAATAAGCTCTCCTTACAGTCAGCTCAATGATGGTCTACCCTAAGGTTATTTAGTTCCCTCTATTTCAATTGTAGAGTTGTTAGACAATCTTCAAATTCTTGTTTTGTTTTCTGAGATTACTCTCTTTCTGGCAAACTAACATGGTAATCAGCTGACATAAAACTGCTTGCCAGTGCAATGGAGAATAAAAGCACATACTGGCATTCTGGTGTATTGGCCAATCTCCTAAGTTTGGCCAGAATAAAGCAGGCCTGAGGTGTTGCCTACCTGTGGGTCAACTGAAGCAATTCATTTCTCTAATTCCTTCATACTCAAGAGATGGCTCAAGGGAAAGTGGGAAAGCCTAAAAGATCCTGTGTTCATTAGTTTGCTTGCTTTACATTTCACCTAAACCCCAGGCCAAACCAGGAAATTAAAAAACAAAACAAAACAAAACAAAAACAGGCATTTTTTCAATGTAAAGGTGAACCAAAACCAAGGTCGAAATCTACAAAAGACTAGGGTAGAGGAAAGACAAGGACACGGAGCCTGTATTTATGGCCAGTCTATCTTTGTAGCATGTCCTTGCAAATCTTGGCTCCAGATAGCTTGTTTTCAATACTCCTGAATTAAACATCCAATTCCCAGGAGGCTTATGTTTACTCTCCTAGGGGACCACCACAGCATAACTCAGGAAATTGTAATTCAATGACCTGGCCATATTTCTCTTAAATCAAATGGCTGGTGGAAGAAGATTGGAACCAACAGGCTGAGCCAAAGCCTGAACCACTCCTGATTCATAGAGACTGTCCTCTGATCAGGAAGTAAAGGAAAAAACACTTTTTGTTGTTGTTGTTACAATCCATCTGAGTGAAACGCATTATTTCACAACTTGAAGAACAGGAATAAAACGTTCATCTTCCCCTGAAATCAAAAAGTGATTCAAGTGAATTTTTTCACATTTGAACCACTCGATGTCATGTGATAACTTAAAACTTTACTTTCAAATGGGGAAGGAAAGCCATAAGAATCCTCAGGAAACATTTTCCACATCACATCATCATATAAACACTGAAGTACCAAAGAGACACTCTTTAGACACAGGGAAATAATACAACTGGATTCTCATCAGCATCTGAAAGAACTCCTGAAGTTGGTATTTCCTACCAGCCTCCAGTCCCCACCTAATAAATAAATGGTCATCTCTTCTATTTATGATCCTACTAATGAGATTGGGGTTCACCCTGTTACCTGAGCTAGATACTAGTTACTCCATCTTTTCTCACATTTAACTTTTTGCATACAAAGATTCTATCTCAGCCTTATCTCTGGAATGTAATGCCTCCTCCTACAATCCTAGCCCACTGTCTCTTCTCTTCTTTTGAGTTTCTACAAATTCCCTCCAGGTAAAGGAAAATATTTCTTGACTTTCAAGGCTACAGCCAAACAAGTCACAAATCTACCTACCCTTCAACATCAATGCTACCTTAAAACATCACACCTTCCTGATTTTTTCTTCTCTCTTCCAAGGGTCTTCTTGGTATTCCCCATGACTTAGCATGGTGCCTCCTACACCCAGTTTTAAATACATTATCAAAAGAAGGAAGAAACACTAAGACAGAGTTTTCAAACAGGAGTTTAGAAGGGACGAGAGCATGTCTTTCTGTTGAAAGTTCACCTGAAGGCTTCACAGGAAGATAGTGGTGTTGCTCATTCCATCAGGCAAAAAGGGGAGGTTTTGATCAGGCTGATTGGAGAGACTCAAAGCACTATATTTAATCAGCAAAGAGGGACAGCTACAAACATAAAAGGACAAAGTCTTATTTTTCTTTTTCTTCAAAGTGCTAACCATCCCTCAGACTTCAGAAAACCTGGAAGAAGATGTAACACAAACATGCAATTGTGGTGTCGCTTTCTCTCTACAATTCTTCCCTAAATGCAAATTGGCTGTTGAAATGTAAAACATGGAACAGAATTTAAACCAAAGTGTTTTCGGAGTGCAAGTTATAATCTCTGTTGAATTTCTCAAAATATACCACCTTTGGAAATGCTCAGAAAACTAGCCCTTCCCTTAGAGAACAATATAATATAATTTGGAAACTCAAATTATATTTTGATGGTGGTCAGACAAAGAGGAAGGCCATAAAAGGCTTTGCCTAATTAGAATATTTTATAAGCTCCAGTACTAGAAAAATGTGTTACTTAAAGTAGAGAAGAGAAAACAAACAGAAATTCAGGCGAAACAGGGAAGGAGCAGGGAACAAAATGTCTACCCTAAGGTAGCTCAGATATTGATGTCTAAAAACATAAAGCAAGTTGTGGAGGGAAACCTAACTATCAGCCCTTTAATCAAAGTTAACAATAAGGGAATACTAACCAATAATCTTGCAGATAGTGCTGAAATAGAGGCTGGATTTTCATACAGTTTCCTCCGGGCTGTACAATAAGAGCCTTTTTAATTTTCTTTGTCATTCAGCCACGTATAAAAGAAGATCACAATGCACTGATTTGGTAAGAGAGAGTAGGATTGAAGATACAATTCCATGGAAGTTTCTTGGTCACCGCTTGGCATGTCTTAACCTTTAACTTCTGAGTACTGCTGCTTTGATATATAAACCTTTGCAAAAGCCCAAATCAATCATTCTTTCTCTCTCGTACACACACACACACACACACACACACACACTTACCTGGTACCAGAAGAGTAGATTAAATCACAGCAGATATTGCCTTACATAACAAATTTCCTGACCTTTGCTCAGTACTTCTTTCGATGCTGCCAGCTGAAGTGAAGGCCAGGCTTGAGCTGAAATTTCATGAGGTTATTATAACTGTGATGGCCAGGTCAGCTGAGAAAAGGGCTGAGTATCAGAACTAATGAAGGCTACCACCTGGACAGATGGAAAAGAGCCATAGGGTTATCTGTGACTAATGTCATCTTTCCTCTAAAGACTGCAAGATCAAAAGCAGAAGTGCCTACTTGTGTGTTTGCTGGTGTTTCACTTAGATATCCCAAGGGCCCAGAGTGCATTAAATTAAATTGGTTAAATGAAGGAATAAATGAATGAATGAATTCCAACACATTAATCTTGTGGGGAATCCTGGCATACTTAATTTTGTGAACATTTAACCATTTATTGTATCAGTAGTGTGATGAAGTGGATTAGAAACTTTTTAGTGTCACCTCCATATTTGTTGTCCTCCAATCTCAACTCACCAAAGTCTTAGTCAACCAAAAATTTTTTGGTTAATTGAGCAGGAGGACACAGTACTTAGATAATGTGGATTTTGTTTCTTTTAAATTACCTTGTAACATGTCTCTCACTCTCAAAAAAACAATCAGAAGTCATCTGTAGGTGCAAAATACTAAACATTTAGTGAATTACATACATGAACAATATAAAAAGCAAAGGACTGCTTCCTCTTGGGAGAGTCGTCATGGTCCTTGTAGCTGTTTGCCTGGTTAGAATAGTCATGATGATTCACACTGAGTGTGGACTCAGTGAGTTACTGTACATGCAAGAGCACACGATGAATACTCCTGTGTCTGACCAAGAGTCCTGAGCACACTCTCAACACAAGAAGGCTGCTCGTGATCCACGACTGCTGCCAGAACTGGAAGGGCATTTTGCTGGTTATAACATGCCTTCTGCCTGGTTAACTTTCTTATATTTGTATCCAATAAAACATTCTGTGACATTCAATACGTAGAAACCCTTTGAAAACAAGAAAGTCTCAAGTGGGGGAAGTCATTTGAATAGTTTAGTTAGTGAGAACTAGACTTGAAAATTTTGCTGATTATGAGTTGTGCTTATTGTGTTTTGAAATCATATGTTGAAGGAGTAGAAACTGCCTGCCTGACAGATGCCTCTAAAGCACACTTCCAAAATGAAACTCATGGATCCATAAATACCTCTATCCAGAATTTACATACAGGTCCCTGTTCTCACTTGGACTTGAGGAACCGCCTCCCAACACCTGGTTAAAGCTCTCTCTAATCCATTCTTCAAACACACACACACACACAATCACACAAGTGAGAAATAAAATTACCATCATGATATCCCGCTGAATACAACACTTAAATGACTTTTCCTTGCTCATTGGATTAATACCACAATCTGTAATGTGGTCTAACTTTTATTACTTCTTCCCAGTATTCACTCTCCCCACTTGCAATAAGCAATAGAATCCACTGAAAGACATTTCACAGTCAGCATTGCAGTTAACTGTGGTCACATGGTTAAATCTCAGCTAGTACGACATGAGTAGAAGAAGCATCATACATGTCTTTTAGGGAAATGAGCACATCCCTCCACTTTGCCTTCTCTACTCCTGCTGGCTTGGATATGGATCACTGAACACATGGATGATGGTTATCTAGACCTTTCAACACTTCTGGAAGTTACTTTGATGATGAATACCAGATGAAGGCTAATACACAGATAAAGGACCAACTAGCTAGTGGTTTTGTAACTAGGCAGCCTAGATCTTTGTAGCTGCCCTTGCAAGAGAAAGATCTTTTTCATCTCATGTTTCAGGCTCCAGAGAGGACTGGTGTTATGGTTTAGACATGAGGTGCCCCCAAAAAGTTCAGGTGTGAGACAATGCAAGAATGTTCATTGGTGAAATTATTAGGTTATGAGAGTTGTAATCAAATCAGTGGATTAATCCACTAATATAATATCACCTGTTTCATAACAGGTGATAACTGTAGGCAAGTAGGTTATGGCTGAACGAAGTAGGTCATTGAGTGTGTGCCTTTGGGGTTTCTAGTTTGTCCTCGGTGAGCAGAGCTCTCTCTTTGCTTCCTGGATATCATGTCCTGAGCTGCTTTCCTCTGGCACACCATTTTGCCATGTTGTTCTGTCTCACCTTGAGGCCAAGATACAGAGTTGGATGACCATGGACTGAACTTCTGGACCATGATCCAAAATAAACTTTTCCTTCTCTAAGTTGTTCTTGTTAGTTTTTTGATCATAGTGATAAAAAAGCTAACTACAACAAGAGGGAAAAAATAACCACACAAGACTTTTATAAAGACATAACCTGAAAGTTTACCTTTGATATCCTATAGAGAAAGAAAATGTACTGAAATGTATGTCGTGACATGACTTTTTATGATCCTTAAGAGATACCTTTTCCTTTTCCAAAGGAGTTACAAATCCTCTTAGTGTACTGAAACCAGAAATATTTGGAACTGTTAGAATTTGTGAATAGTTTTATTGGGAGATTCTTGAGATCCAAAAAAGTAAGAATCCTTGTCAGATAGAAATATTATTTTGGTCTAATAAAAAATTGGTGACACTCTATTCCACCTAACCTCAAAACAAATTCCCCAAATTAGGGGTTGTATCAAATAAAACTAATGGTTAGACTAAGATTAGGAAAGTGAAGGACCTCAAGAGAAAGATAACAGGGGCTGGGGTTATGGCGCAGTGGTAGCGTGCTTGCCTAGCATGCGTGAGGCACTGGGTTCGATCCTTAACACCACATAAAAATAAAAAAAAGGTATTCTGTCCACCTACAACTAAAAAAATAAATAAATACTTTAAAAAAAAAAGAGAGAAAGATAACAAATTCTGTATTCTCTTTTATAAAATTTCTAATAAAAAAAGTGAAAACAATCCATATTAAAAGTTGTCTTTTTTTAGTTTTTGGTTTTTAACATTAATTTCTTAAGTACCTGCCAAATTGCCATTTTTTCTAAAAATTGTTGATTTAAGTAATTCTTTGTTGACTCAAGTGAAATCAACCTGGCTTAGCTAATCTCAACTGATTAGATTGAGAACGAAGTTCCAATATCAAACAGCAGATCAATAGGAACGCTTGAAATCAGACATTGGGTTAACCTAAAACAGATTCTATGAGCTTGAGGAAGTTGAAAGGGAGAGGAAAGGAAGATCGAGGACATTACAAAATAATCCATGAGGGATCCATGATGTATGGAGAGAGAGATACGCATGAGGATGGCTAGGCATAGCAGCAGAGATCTGGTATCTTTCAGAATATCTTTATATGGAGTTACCTAGAAGTATTCTCTTCTTTGCCAACTAAAGGAGAATACTCCTCCTCCAGCTACCTCCAAACAGAAACAAAATAAACAAAAACTAAAAACACATTTAATTTTCATTAATATTCCCTCATATGCTTATTACCACCCATTTAGAATACGGTCTTTCCATTTGTGAGTTCAACCTATTCCTGGGCTGAGAAACTAATGTAGGTGCCAAAATGCTCTCCACTTTAATGTTTAAATGCATGTATTGAAATAATCAGTTTATTTAAACAAAACTTTTTGATGCTCATTTGTACATCTAGGTAGACCCTATAGTTTCTTATTATGATCTGGCAGTCAGAAAAATTTGTGGGTCACTGATACAGACTGTTTCTGCTCTTCCAATGTTATAAATAGTTTCAATAAACATCTATTGGGCTATATTTCAATTTATTGCCTAATGGTTGATTCCAAGAAGCAATGGTGCTGCATAAAAAGCTAGAATATTTATGTGACTTTTTTGTAGCTATCACCCGATTACTTTCAAACGGCCCTAATTTAGACTCAGGCCAGATCAATGGAACACTTCAATTTCACTACTATTTTATTAGCAAGATTTTTCTTTTCCTCTCATTATTGGTAATTTAATAGATAAAATGATTCACCATTGTTTTTATTTATAATCGTTAGGGAATTAGTGAGACTGAATATTCTTTAAAATATTTATTATGAAGTATTTATGTATTTCTTCCCATTTTTTTCTGAATTCTTTTCTTTGTTGGTGTTCTTGCCATCTTTTTTTTCTACTTTTTTATGCATATATTTTTAAGGAAAGCATCTTCATAATTCTTTAGACATGAGGGGACACTAGGAAGGGAAAAATAGGAGAAAATATTTTGTCTGTTTGATTTTGCCAAGCTGACATCTGCCAGCCTTTAAAGTTTTCATTTTTCACTTGTTTTGAGACCAGCTCCCTGATGAAGTATATTAACCTTAAAAAAAAAAAAAAAGCTTTAAAATATAACCAATGCCAGAATTGCTGGCCAACGTGGCACTGCAAGTTTATACTTTGAACTTCTCTACCTTTGTGCCAAACCCTGCAACAGTAGGTTTATTTTACTTTTTAAAATTAAGACAGTAGTACTGAAAGATTTGAAAAAACAGTTATGAGCTATGGAGGGCAGATTAATAAGCTCCAACATACATCTGATGGGATTTCCAAAATGAGGATTTAGTTCAACTGCAAAGAAACAGAAAAGGCATTACTGATAATTTTACAAAGAATGGATTGAAGTTCCAGGTTAAAAGCCAGAAGTAATCACTGAAAAGTATAAATAAAATGTAAATCAGAAGGCATCAAGATATTAAAAAATTTTTAAAGTACTTCAAATATAGGCAAATTACCTATTAAGGAATTCAAATAGACTGGTAAAAGAATTTTCTTCAGCAACAATAAATGTCAGAATATAAATGAAAAGCTTTAAAATAATAGAGAAATAACCATCAATTCATAATTTAATACCCTACTAAACTATCACTGAAGACTAAATAAATTAGTTTACATGTAAAGACTCTCATTTAAACAATGGCTAAAGGAGATATTTTTGTAAGAAAGCAGGAACTATCTTAAATACATCATAGAATGCTCTCCTCTTACAAAAACAAAAACAAAGCAAAAAGTCCTCTTTCTTGACTAGTCTATTCATTTGTCCCTGAAGTTATTGACCCATTTTTGTACTTCCCCCTAAATCTAAACATGGAAAATTTTTCTTATATTCCTTTCTCTTTGCCTAGTTTCTTAAATCCATTCAAATTGGGATTTATTCTCCACCACTTGAGTGAAATAGCTTTTGCTGTAGTCATTAATTCTAGTGGTTATTATTCTTTTTGTGTGGTACCAGGACTTGAACTCAGGGAAACTTAACCACTGAGCCACATCCTCAGCCCTTTTTATTTTATATTTTGAGACAGGATCTCAACTAAGTTGCTTAGGACTTCACTAAGTTTCTAAGGCTGGCTTTAACCTTGCCGTCTTACTACCTCAGCCCCTTGCGCTGCTAGGATTACAGGCATGCGCCACTATGCCTGGCTAGTGGTTAATTTTTAATCACCTTTGAACTGTCAAGATAGTTGCTATAGTGTATCACTTCCTGTTCTTTGGAATACTATCTTAATTTTATATCTTTGTCACCATTCTTCATTAATTCGTCCACTATATCCCTTTTTGTTCCACTTCACTGTATGCTCTTCATTTTTCCAATCACTTAGCCTTGAAGTATCCTCCAGGAATCATTCTCTTCCCCTTTTTTTCTACACTTCTTGCTTGAGTGATTTCATTTAGCATTTTGACATTAACACCACATACATGATGATGTTGTCTAGATCAGCACTTCAGTCTAGACCTTACGTGGACTTCAGGCTTGTGTATTCCATTGACTAATAATTCCCCTGGAGGTTTTGGTAGGCATCTCAAACTTACAAATTCTTAACCAAATTTTGATTTCACTCTCCTAAGCAGTTCCTTCCACAGTCTTAACTATTTCACCCTCATCCTTTTATATTCTCAGGCTTTTCCACATTTCTCTCACTCATATCTCATAACTACTATTCCATCAACTAATCCTCTCAGACCCACCTCCAGATTCTATACAGAATATGATCATTTCTTGCCATCTCCATCTTCATCTCCCTCATACAAGCCACCAATATTTCTTATCTGGATTATTATATGAGTTTCTTCATTGGCCTACATGCTTATTGAATCTACTTATCTCTAATACCCAAAATTATCCCAGTGAAACAATTATCTCACTTCTTTGTTTAGTAACCTGTCATGGCATCCCATCTCCCTTAGAGAAAGTGAGGAAGTGCCTACCTGACATTCCCCCACATTCCCGCACCATCTCTGCCTCCATCTACCACTACATTCTTCTTGCTCATTCTGCTCCAACAAAACTGATCTCTTTGATGTTCCTTGAAGACCCCAAACAGAACATGCTGTCCACTCTGCTTGGGATACTTTTCTCCCAAACTTCCTTCAAGTGTTCATTCAAATGTTATTTTATCTGTGAACTCTTTCCTAATAACTTGGATAAACAATAGACTTTATACGAGCTTATTTTTCCCCACAGCACCTATCTTTACTTGGTATATTATATATTTATTTGTTTGCTTTTTTTTTCTTCTCTTCTCTTACTACAATATCTATTATGTGAGTTCAGAGACTTCATCTATTTTGTTTCCTGCTGTATTTCCTAGCACCTACAAACCATAGAAAGCCAATAGGAGACATGCAATAAGTATTTACTGGCGCATAGAAATATAGAGGGAAAAAAAAGTAAAACTTGATGGCTAATGCAACTAAATATTGTTTCTAAAAGCAATATGAACCACACTTCCTGTTGACTAGAAAAAGATGAAAGTAAATTCTAGGCAATAAAACCAAGGAGAATAATAGAGGCTATTTCCAAGGATAATTAAAATATGTTAAATGTTCTTCTTTGTTTGAGATAAGGGTAGATAAAGCATATGAAATGGGAATATTGATATCGCCTGATGGTGAGTGGGCAGGCTGAAAGGTGCATGCAGTCATGGATGGGGTGAGCACCCACTGTAGAATTCTGTAGTTAACAGTGGGGGGGGCATCTACCCCAGGAGGACTGGGCTGAGCACACCCCACTGTACAGCTCCCAAAGAAGTAGAGAAGTTGAACCTTATCATACTGCTTAGAAAAGTGACAGGCTTCCTATAATTTAGGAACAGGAAATTTAGACTTATGCTCTGTGAATATTTTTAGTTCCAATAGGCAGAAAATGGAGAATCCTTATTCTTAGGTAATTGTAGTCCCTGACTTAAGATAGTTATACTTGCCTTTTTTACTTTATGATGTGTGAAAGTGATACGCATTCAATAGAAACCAAATTTAAAATTTTGCACTTTGATCTCTCACCGGGCTAGCAATATGATACAATACTGGAGCAAGGATGGGTAGGGAGCCTCAGCTCTCAGTCAGATGCAAGATTATCAGGGTAAACAACTGATCCTGTACTATACTGCACTGTGGGCTGTGCTGCTAAGCTGTGGTGCTCAGTAGGCAGGTGTACTAAATAGATTTTCAACTTCATGTTTCCCATTTATGATGGGTTTGGCTGGACATAAGCACATCATATATCATAAAATAGATGTTGAGGAGCATCTGTATTATATTCAAAATAAATATTATAAATAATATTTGAAATTAAAGAAAATGAAAATCTTTATATTATTTATCTTCTTAAAGAAACATTTCTAGAAATAACTTAAGGCAATACCAAGAAAAAGCAAGGCTACCAAAATATGCTTTAGGACTTTCTGAAAGAGAGAAAAAGAGAGGAGGGTGGGGAACACACAAACACATTTGGTTTAAGTCAGATTTAGATCAGGAAAGTAAGGCTATTTTAATATCAGAAAGATGTATCAATACAATCAACTGCAATAATATTTAGAAGAAGCATGTTTATTCTAACATTCTGAAAAATATTATTTAATAATCATAATTATGATTCTCTTAATAAACTACAAATAGAGCAAAGTTTTCTTAATGTGATAAAAATATGCCACCCCAAAACTTACACTGAATAGCACATTTTAAGTGAGACATTTGAAGCATTCTCATGATTATGCAGTATAAGATAACAATGCTTAGCATAAAGGTATGGAATTTACATGGTATGGTAATTTGTAGGGATAGGAAAGTTGAAATCAAAGGAAGAGGGGAAACATAGTCTAGCAATTTGAATGCACATACCAGATCTTAGTATACAAAAGAGGAGGATTACAAACAATGGAAAAATAATGAACTATTCAGTAAATAGTGTTGGGGCAACTAATTTATTATATGGGGAAAAAACAGATCCATGCTTTACACCACACATAAACACAAATAAATAAATTCCTGATGAATTAAAGGTCCATAGAGTTAATAAGGAACTTTTAGCAAATTAAAATTATTTATAGAGTACAGAAAAAGTTTATATATAATATGATCATGGAGGAGAAAGTGATTTCTTAAGCAAGTCATGAAAATTACAGCAACAAAAGAAATTTAATCATATCAAAATTTAAAAATTATCTGTTAAAAGATGTTATGAACAAAACTAAAATGTAATCAGTAGATGGGAAGGCAAATTTTTCAATATATATATATATAACATATATATGAAATATAACTATATACATTAGAATATCTACTAGAGTGCATACACATTTCTACACATCAATGAAGAGAAAAGAACAGGCAATCGTGTAGAAACAGACAGTGCAGATAAGGAGAAATTCAAATGCCCTATAAAAAGTATATTCCTGACTTTATGAATAATCATCATGATGAAAATTAAAATAGTGAGGTAGTGACTCTCACCCACTGACTGGTAAATAATTAAATCTGATAATAATCAAGTGTCGGTAATGATCTTGGAAAGGAGGTTCTCACATACTGCTGGTAGGAATGCAAATTAGTATGACCACTTTCAAGAGCAACTAAGTAATATCTAACAGGCATGGAAATGCACATATCTTATGACACAGCAAGATCATTAATAAATACACTGGAAAAATTATCACGTGTCCTAAGGAAAATGAATAAGGATGTGTATTTCAGCATAATTTGTTTTAGTTAAAAATTAAGTCAATTTGAATTTCAGTCAGTATGGCAATGGATATATAAATTGTAGTATTTTCATAAGATAGAGTAATATATTACAGTTTTTAAAAAATAAACAAGGTTATATAACCACAAGGCTAAATTTTTTAAACAAAATATTTGGTGGTAATAGTAGCCATTTCCAGATTATTATAGTACACATGTATAGTGAAATAAACATTTTACAATCCACAAGTAAGTTTTCATAACAAGCATGTTTATATATGTAGTAAAAGTTAAAAAACTGTATTAAACAAGATGCAACCAATCAGTACATAACAGTTGTTTCCTCTGGGATTGTAGAGGAAGGTAAAATGGGGGACTTCAAATTTTTCTGTATAATTTTGGTTTGTTTTACATGTTCACTTGGGTAGTAGGTACATGGTTATTTATTGAAGCATCCTTTGTACATAAAAAATAATAGCACTACAAAACAAAATAAGAGTAACAAATCCATACCCAGATTCAGGAACAAGAAGTACATAAAAACTACACAGACAGAAAGATAGGAGAGGTTCTGAGGGCTTTCCACATGCACTCATATGCCCCTATGCCCACCCTCAGAGAGGTGGGCTAGAATAGTTACTCAGGGGAGTTCCAGTCACAGAAGCCATGACTCTCACCCATATCCCCGACCCCCACCCCAGGAGTCCACAAGGAAGCCACATAAGACTTCTTATTGTACGACTAGAAAGAGCTTTGTCTCAGTTTCTAAGCTAAAGAACATTTCTTAATATATTCCAGAGTAAAGCCACAGTATGAACCTTCTAAGCAGGCATATGTGATATTGCACAGGCTGGATCCCATCACAAGGTTTCCCAGAGGTCTGGTCCCAGCAGTCTGATTAACGCAAAAAAGCTGTTTTTCTCACTAGCCTAGAAGCATGCTAATTTAAGTGCCTAAGTACTCCAGTGAAAAGTTCTCATTTAGGCATATGATGATCAAAAAACGTTTATCAACCTCTCTCCCCTGCAAGTCACAAATAGAACAACAAGATCTTGATGAACTGAATGAGAGAGTCACATTTAGTCACCTTGAATTGCAATAAATAGCTATGAAAGGGCTAGCAAATGCCCATTGAAATAAAATATTTTACAAACTACAGTGTGATTCAGCTGGTTGAAGAACATTAAATTAACAATACAGTAACCATAAAAAACAGCACAAGGCAGAATCATTGGAAAGGACATAGCAATCCTCACTGAACTTCATACACTTGTGGTCGCCTGAGTTCCTAAGGGCAAATGAGACAGAAACCCACACCGATTACCTCTGATTATAGAGAATATCCTGATGAAACCTGCAAGCAAATTTATTTTTCTGCTACTAATACATGGTATTATTGAGAATTAATTCAGAAGTTCCTACTGAGACTTCCTTAGAAACAGAATCAGCTACTTAAATGATTTTGCTTTTATTATTCCAAAATAGACATCCATTTGTATTTCATTTCCCTTGTATATTTATTTTGCATGTCACATAGTACTATCCAGCAAAGCAGCTTCAACTGCTTATTGAGAAATCCTCTATATAGTTGTTCTCTTTGAAAGAGATGGGGGAAAAAAACACAAAAGAGTAGTTGCCTTAGTTTGTACCAACAATCCATCTCTAAATATGACATATCTTGAGCATAACAGGCACACTTTGAATGTCAAAAAGAGTCCAGCATTAGTAGTACTTTCCACAGCTCCAACTGAGGTGTGTCAGTTATCTAGAAAATTTTTGAAAGTCCTATTAATTTTTTCCTCCTGAAAGGGTAACAACTTTATGTTCTTTGAGTTCTGATGTGGTCCTCACTTTAAATCAAAAAGGCAAAGCAAGCAGGTAGATAAGAACACCATAGTTGCCACTCTGAGTTACAACCATGGCTCATCTTGCTCTTTCAACTAAAGTGGTAATGCGAATTTTGTAAAACAGTGTAGATGTTTCTTCTGTGATGACAATTTTAGAGGTAAGTACTCCTCTTTATTCATGAATATTTGACTGAGTCTTCCTCACAAGCCTTGGATTTCGTCAGTTATTACTTCTAAAACTGAACTGCCACATGCAATTTTTCTTCTTCCACCAAAAATTTAATTCAATTGTGTTGTAGCTAGTGTTCAAAGATGATTTAATTTTTTAATTTCCTGTCTCCACTTCCCATACAAATGTTAACTCTGGGTTGAAGGATATGTTAATTAATTTCCATTGTAGCATCATTTACAATATTTACATATTATCAAATGATCACATTGAACACTTTGAACATATACAACTTTAATCTTCCAAATACACCTCTATAAAGCTGAGCAAAAAGTCCTGTGAACATGAAAAAAAAGTGATTCATCTTCAAATTATTCCTTTTCAGTTCTGATTTCCATTCTGGAAGAAGTTCAGTCTATTTTTCTTTAGTAATAATTCTACATTTAATTTATTTCAGGTAAAGAAGATGGGGCCAGTGTAAGGAAGTCAAGGGATAAAGACTGAAGAGTCCCTCCTAAGTAATAGTGGAATACTTAAAATCATAGATCTTATTGTAGAACTGGAAAGAATGGCAAGAGTGAATGTATTCATCAATCTGAAGAGGGCATTTCTCTTATAGATGTGAAACCCACTGAAGCCTCAACCAAGTCAACTCTAAGTGATCTAACCAAGAGTTAAGCTATGTCCATGATTATAGGATTCAGTTATACATGGTTTGTGACATTTCCTTTTGCACAATGTCAAACAGACTTGGCCAGATTCACCTTCAGGACTGTCTCATCTGTGCAGTTGTAAAAAGGTGAGATATGATCAAAGTAGCATGCAATATTTGATATGTCAGATAATGATGAGAGGGCCAGGATTTTAACAAATAAAGTAGAAATGTAAATTTGAACATTTACATTAGAATATTTACATATTTTGCTCACTTCTATTTGTCATCTGACTGCAATCTACAGCATCACTCAATACTGTTCCTAATTCCACAGATGGACCATCCTGTCTAAAATCCATTGCAATAAGCCTCAACTAAATTGTTCTATTTAACTTGCTTTGTAAACAGATATTGCAGTTTTGAAAGACACTAATCTGTGAAAAGATTTTGCTGTAATCATACAAAGAGTGAATTTATCTCTCTGCCCATTTTGGGGACTACTGCCAGAGTCCTGGTTGGTCTTCCTGTTTTCCATCTAAAAAGCTCTGCATTCTCATTCCTTATGTCCCAAAGGGAAATAGATCTAAGACTTTAGAAGCTAGACCTCATATTTTTCTCTTCTATATCTTGCATAGTGCCTGGGAAATTATAGGCTCTGATAAAATGTTGCTGTTTTTTCCATTCCAGTAAACAAGGCCTTGGTTGAATAGAAGCATAGCCAACCTCCTCACCACAAGGTGCACCATCTTTGGATTTTATGACTCTTCTAAAACAAGATAAATAAGCTTCAGAGTGAGAAAAGTTGCCCAACCAGCGACCATAATGGGAACAAATCTTGGCAAATGAGAACAGTGATGAATGGACTTTTTTCAGAATCAGCTGGGAGCGGTCTATCAAGATCAGAAGTATTATATTTACCACTGTATTTAAACAAAAATATTTAAGATTTCAAGATAAACAAAATACATCATTCTTACTGCTAAATATATACTGATCATCATAGCTGATCATCATTGACAGAGAGAAAAAAGGAGTAAAAATGAAAAAGACTAATCAACCAAAACTGAATGTATCTGTATTCACATGGTCACTTTTAATCTTCAAATAGAAAGATAGTATTGCAACAGACTGCTGAAAATGGAAAATGTCTGTGACATTTCTTTTGGTATGTACTAACATGCATAAATTTGTTACATAATGATGAGAAAAAAATGTTTGATATATGAATGTTTTTTTTCTAGTGTTGACAGAAATTTGGCAGTCAGCATTCATCACCCCTTACACACAAAGTGGCTCAATCAACCACTGGCCTTTTATTACAAATCTGGTAATCTGTGTCTTTTTAATAGAGTAATGAAAAGGATGTTTTCCTGTATGCAATACAAAAGTATGGAACAATGGAGTGTTTACTTTGACACAAGAACTTTGCACAAAGGTCCTGTCCATGTTCCTCCATTATAAAACCCTACTAATAAATTAATGACACCCAAAAAGTTCAGCTGAGAAGAACCATGACTTTAACTTTTCTATTTGGCCAAAATCTTTAACTTGGGAGAATGCAATAGGCTTTTAAAAATTATTTTAAATTAGCTAACAGAATCCATGAAAATGGCAAAAACTTTTCACCCCAAAATATTTCCAGAGATTGGCAATCTGTTCCAATTATTAATGTAGTTATAAACTACATAATTGTATTTATATAATTAGTACTCTCAACCCAAGTCAGATCTTTTCTAAGACAAGAAATGATTTTTTTCCTTTTCTTGTGTAAATAGGTTTTCTCAGCAAAGCAAAACAAAATAAATTAAATGAAAATTAATCTAAGTATGAAAAAAATACAGCCAAGAGTGTCTTCAATGCTTTTTTAAATAGATAACTTTTTTGGCAGATGAAAATCACTAATAAGAGAAACTACAAGAGTTTTTAACAATGTGTCAGAAACACTTTAGAGAAGATCTACAGTATAAACAGCTTTACAAACTTGAAGCAAAATTCCAAATTACACCTGGAAGCCAGTGCATTAGATGCCTCAAAGGTCTATAATAATAAATAGGAATTCAATCCTGAGGAAGACACTGGCCTTACCAATTGTAGCTTTAATAGTACAAAATAAAGGGAGTCATGCTTTGTTTTATACATCTGAGATGCCATCCTTTAATCTGGGAAGTTTGGAAAGTGGGTCATTAGTGCCCATTGCTGCCCAGGGGAGGAAAATCTTCACACAAAACAAAGAGAGAAAAACATTTGGGTTAAATAAAAGCAAAGACACTTTCAAGGACAATTGATGTTCCTTTCTTCAAGCAAGGAGATTCTTGGCTGGTAAGACTTGATGAGTTCCCTCAAAAAACATTCATATATCAAACATTTTTTTCTCATCATTATGTAACAAATTTATGCATGTTAGTACATACCAAAAGAAATGTCACAGACATTTTCCATTTTCAGCAGTCTGTTGCAATACTATCGTTCTATTTGAAGATTAAAAGTGACCATGTGAATACAGATACATTCAGTTTTGGTTGATTAGTCTTTTTGCCATTTGCCATTTTGGTTGATTAGTCTTTTTGCCATTTGCCATTTTGGTTGATTAGTCTTTTTGCCATTTGCCATTCATGAATTCATGAGGTCCTTCTATAAGCATTTTTGAGCTTCTATTCTATTTCATGGAACTGAGATCTAGCAAGAGAAAACTGACAATCAAAACCAAAAAATAAATAAAAATTTAAAAAAAAAGAAAAGAAACTGTCGGATGGGAATAAGCACACCAAGGTGACATCATAATAGAATGATGGAGACCTGGAGAGGCAGCTTGTGTGACTGCAAGTCAGAGATGTCCTCTTGGTTGAGCTGAGGTCTGAATGACAAAAAGGAACAAGCTAAGCGAACATCTAAGGGTGTAGCATTTTAAATAAAGGGATAGTTTTGTGGGTGAGGAAACAAAAGGAGAATCTGTGTGGTAGAGGTTGGTGAGCCACAGGCCCTGAACTCCATCACCTTTGATTGCACACACTTAGAAGCCACTGTCATATATTCTTGAAACTTGGGGCAAAACAAGGGACATAAGGTTAAAGAAATATTTCTGCTTTCAAAAGCATCAAGAGGTCTTGGGGTCTTATATGCATAACAATGACCCTAATGTCCTCAATGTCAAAAGTTTGAGGTTTATTACAATTTATTTTTCAGTAGTGAGATATTTGATTTTCTCAAGGTTTAAGGCACAGAGGACATCACAAGTGGGGTAAGGAGTGCAGGATGAGGCAATGAAAGCGAATGCCACTAACTGCCCATCCTCATGAGATTGCTTACCATGAAGTTAATGCCATGAAGCTCTTCCAGAATCTTCAGGAGATTTGCACAGGTCACAGGGTGTCTTGTGATATGATGGAATTTCTCCTGCTCTAAACTCCTGCCTGCCTATTATATTCCAGCTTCTATAATAAATATTTCAGGATTTATCTTCTTGCGATTATTAACTTATATAAATGACTGCTGGCAGAGACTGTCTCAGTAATTGTTCTCTTCTCAGTACCTAAGACAGAGCCGGGCACATAATAGATGTTAGTAGTGATAAAATTCCTGGGATTAGCTTAGGTTTTATTAGCCAAATATTCCAACTACAGATATACTAATGATACCCAAATAATGTTATTGCTTAGTTTTCACAGGTAAGTAATAAGTCCGCAAAAATTTCTCTATGGTCTGCAAAAGCAAAGACAGATTTCCAGCATTCTACCAATGCTTGCTATGAAGCAGATACTCAGTGATGCTTGCTGAATGCATGCATGCCTGTCTGAGTGGACAAATCTATGAGGCAAAGCCCAATAAGAACAGCTATACTCATGTTCTATGATTTGGATGAGTGTTCCTCAAAGGTCCATATGTAAAGGCCTGATCCTCAATGTGGTGGTATTAGGAGGTACCGTGGACCTCACATCATTACAGAAGTAGTCTTGAAAGGGATTCTGGGACCCTGCTCTCTTCTTCTGTTTCCTGGCTTGAGAAGTAAGCCCTCAATCTGACATGTATTCCTGCCATGCTGTTGCTATCCTTGCTGGATGTCCAAATCAATGGGGCCACCTGATCTTACACTTGAACCTCCAGAATTGTGAGCCAAAATATCTTTTTTTATTTCATAAGTATCCTGTGACAGGTATTTAGTTATAGTGATGGAAAGCAATCTTATACACCATGGTCATTGAAATCGTTCAGTTATGAATTCCTGGCTAAATACTCAGTACTAAGCTAAGCGCAACAGATATAATGCTGGATAAAACAGACATGGTCCTGCCATAATGGAGTTTTCAGTTGAATGGGATAGTAGATGTGACTAAAATCATCATACATGTATGTAATATGTTATAAGGGCTAGAAAGGGATACACGATCTAATATGAGTATTAAAGAAGACTTCTTGGAAGATCACCTGAAAGAAACAATTAACTTTATTCAAAATGTAGACCAGGGCTTAATTTCAGTGCATAATCATGACCTAGTGCAAGTAGTCAAGAAAGTTAACACATGATGGTAGTTGCAAGTTGCCTGTTTGCAATAGTTTACTGACAGAATGTGAGGAATCTTTCTCTTTGAAATCCTTAAAATTAAATCTTTTTATGTGTGTACTGATTGTGTGTGGTCTTGTTTAAAGAGAGAAGAGTATACTTGGAGACCTAAATTTGTCTTCTTCCAGAGTTCTTTATTATACTATGATTCTTTTACAAGTCCTAAATACTTTAAATCTAGCAACTGAGCCATTTTCCTGAGTTACACCAGGAAAAATTTAAACTTACTTTATGACCTAAAAAAAAACAATGCACAGCTCTCATTCTCCTATAACTCAGTAAAAACAGCTGAGTGAAATCTTGGTCATACTTTCCAAAAAGTTTTGGGCTGAAGACAAGCATGGAAAAATTCAGGCCCGAAGGAGAAATTTCCAGAAATTTAGAAGCAAGTGAAAACAGGGAGTTATAACAGTTCAGTTTCGCTGCCAGGAACAAAGTATATACGATATTATTTATTGCTGAAAGCTTTTCGGAGAGGCAGCATCTGGTTTCAGTGAGGTCTTACTTTCATCCCATCAAGCAGCTGGAGCAAGCACCACAGCACAGGCAGATCAACCATTTGCCAAGGTGACCCAGCAAGTAAGAGACTCTTTCCAGATTAGACCACAAGAGCCTCCTGGCTCCTTGAATGCCAAGAATAAATCACATGACCAATATGGAGTTTCATTTTTTTTTTTAACTTCCAGTGGATTCTTCAGCTTTAATTTTTATGTTTATAGTGTCAGACTCCCAAAGAGCCATTCTTCCTCACTTTGATACATTCCTCCAGTGGGTGGATCAGATATCAACTTGTTTCCTTGTGAATGCCAAAGTCCCTCCCCACTTCTGCTAGGATTTATTCATCCAGGCTGAGTGTGCTAATGGCAGGAGGAGTCAGACGTTGTCATGTGATGCTCCACTGGTATTGAGGCAGGGGGAGGTGGTGATCCAAAGGTTAACTAACTTTGAACAGAAAACTCAGGCACTCAGCTTTAGCCATTCCAAAAGTTCCTCTTGGAGGCAGGGGCCAAGCTAACTATGAAGCTGACTGTCAGGAGAAAGTACCGTTAACTTTTACATCTGTTCAAGCCTTTTTTCTCTACAAGTGTGATTTTTCCTAAAGCCCTTCCTAGAGGAAATGAGCTCCTCCATTTTTTTCTGCCTATATCATCCATATCAACAGGAGGAAAGAAGAGTTTCCCAAACATGTTTTCCCCACGCCCTAAGAAGACCATGTTATCTGAGTTGCATAGAAAAAAACCACCACATGCAAAAATTCCTATAATAAGAAATGAAAGCATTAACAGGATAGGCAAATTTTCCACCAGTCTCTTTCCCTTTCTCTGTATATATGTGTATGCCCATCCACTATTTATCATTAATAACTAATACAGTTAATACTATTGATAGCCATTATAAATATATAATATCTGTATTATGTAATACTATATAATAGTAATGGTAATTATTAGTATCATAAATTCAAGAGACCAATTTTAAGGAAAGAAAGGGAAGTGAGAAGAGTAAAGGGAGAGGATTATAATCATTCTTTTTGATGTCTAAATCTCAGGCTGGTGGATAAAGTTCTAATATGAGACAATCAGAGAACTGGGAGAATTAGGTTAAATGGAGATAGCATATTCTAACATGGCCAAAATAACATTGGCAAGGGAGTAAGACCTCACTTGATCCTTTAGTCCCTGCAATGACAATAGTCAGGGAACAGCTTCAAGAGAAATCACACAATGTTTTAAAGTACATGACTACACCCGGAGACATACTGTTTTAATCATATAAAACATATGTCCACTATGAGTGATGGCAACTTCACTACACTTTAAGTCTGAATGAACAATACTACCAAGAAACACATGACAATTTCAAGGCAATAAGACTTAGAAAATTTTTATTTTAAACCTATTGCAGATGTCAAGATACAATATGAAAACAGAATATTTCACTTTGTTTCCTTTACATCCCAAGTTTCTTCTGTAATTGGAGCTGAAGAAGTAGGTCTGATCCTAGGGAAGTGATGACATTTCAAGCATGTGGACTGATGTCTTGGCTTACATGTGCATGCTATTCCCCTTTGCCTCAATATTCTAAGGGACAAGGATGCTCATTTCAATACTATACTCAACCATTCAGCATGTACTGAGTGGGTATGATGGGCTGGACACCAAATTAACCCCAAGGGTCACAGTCATAACCAACACAGACATCTCCCTACCCTTCTGAAGCTTCTAACCCAGCAGTTGTGCTTATTTCAAAGTTTAGCAAATGTTTTGACAAGACTCAGTTCAGGTTTTAAAAAGAAAACTTCCTTCCAAGGCAAATTCTCAAGTTATTATTTTCTTTCTAAACGTATTTTACAAACCTTCCAATTAGTCCATTGCTATTAACCTCACAGTTATTGTCATTCTCAAAGGAAAGATCTGAGACCTGATAAAGGGTCCTTTTTTGCTTTGAGATCATGAGTTTCTAAATAATAAATGCCTAATGAGCTAACCAGTAGTTTCAATTCCTGCAGGCCAAATTAAGTGCCTTAACAAATGCCAGAGCAGGCAGACTGAAAAAATTGCCTCCAAATATAAAATTTAATTCTTTTCCCTTCAAAAGTTACATTGGCATTCTTAGCAAAAACCAGTAAATTATTACACATTCTGGCAAAAAAATCAGGTTTCAAAGTTTGCCCAGCTGTCCATAAATCCTTTGTGCCAACAAGGATCTATCTGTCCACAGGGGACACCAAGTGACTGGCTGGGACATAAGTCACATAGGTCCACACCTTTGCTTCAATATAAGTTCCAATCTTCTTGCTGATAAGCTTCAAGCTATTGGAAAGGCACATAAACGTGCCCATATATCTCTTCCCAAGAAAAACTAAACTTTGGTCATTTTGTACTTGAGATTTGTATTTGAGATTTTTCTGCTTTCCTTCTCAAGCTTTCTCTCCATTCCTACTCCTCCATTTCATCCTCTTTCTTCTCTTTTCTTCTATCATCTCTCCTCTACTTTCCCTCAAGGATCAGACATCCTCTAAGCTCTTTTCCTGTGTTACCTCATTTGAGCCATATGAAACTCTACGAAAAAGCTCTGCTATTATTCATGTTGAAAAAGCTCTGCTATTATTCATGTTGCAGAAGGGGGACCCTGAAATCCAAGGTCACACAGCCGGGAAGCAGCTGAGCCAGGATTCCAATCAGCCCATCTGACCCAGAGTCACCAGGCCTCTTTTGTATTTATGATGAAGATGAACTGGTTTTACGTGTGGGAAAAGTGGTACAGTAGTGGTGATACCTATGCAATTAATCTTAATCTCTGCTATGCTTGAGGAAAATCTAACAAACTCTTACTTCATCAAAGTGCCTTACAGGTGGTAATCAAGGTGGCTGATTAATGGGGCCCTTTAGTAAGGTTCTCTGTGCCAACTGCTTCAACTTGGGGACTTTTGCTTCTTCCATGTGGAAGCACATTAACAAAAGTTAAGAACAAATACCAATCAGAAGTTATAATGCCCCCTAAAGGAAAAATAGAAAGTAAACAAGAAGAAAAATTCAACCTATTATAATTTTTCTGTGTTCCCCTTCAGAGTTAAACCAAATAACTCTTTGCTTTTTATCAATATTTATTATTGTTATTCAATTAATGGACCAGGAAGAGCTTTCAGTGTGTTTAGTTCTTAAATTCAAACTAAACAACTTGATGGAATGGGAGCTAGAGAATAATAAGATCAGCATCCCTAATAAACAATTATATAGTCTGTGACAAAACTAAAGAAATGAAATGGTCACTACTGTCCTCATTTCAGCACAGCCTCCTTTCAGCACGCCACTGGATTCTTACTGGTTGTGAAGGTTGGACCACCCGCTAAATCTTCTCCAGCTAAATAAACAGCTACAGTTGAAAAGAAGTGAAAACTTCTTGGCTTACTGTTTTTATATCCACCCAGTGTTAATTCAAGACTGAGTTCCAGCAAGTTCCAGACCCCATCCAACAGAATGAAACTGGGATCTCAATTAAGGCTCACTGCCAAATGCATGGAATCATTAGGTCAGACCTCAACCTGTGCCCAGCATCACTCTTCTTTCCTTGGAACAACACTCAGCTAACACTGTTCGGACAACACAGAGTAGAATAACATCAGTCCCGTCCATGGAAAAAGAAAATGCAACAGCTTAGGAACCAAATCCATTGGTAAGTTGACAGTATTTAGCAACAGGAAGAGCGTACACCAGAAGATAAAGAAGGAAAACTATGATAGCAGGCGGCACACAGTAGCTGTCCACATCAAAGACGTTGGCCCATGCCAAGATAAACTACAAGAAAAAGAAACTGTTGCTATTAGGAAGGCAAAGGTGCTTTCTGGATTTGCAGTCACTTCCCTGTAGGGTCATTCTGTGGTTTTCAGAGGGTTCCAGGCTCAAGGGGTCTAAGGAACTTCAATGAGATAAGGGAAAATCAGCAGTTAAGGTGTACTTGGTAGCCATACACTAAATGCCCACTGTGTGTAAGATACTGCCTTTGGTTAAGCCCTCATCATGCTTTATAACCTTGTGGCCTAAGTGCTCTGTGTAGTGTCAGTCTGTGTTCTTGATAAAAAGGGACTGCCCTCTTCTGGCTGTCTCTCGAGACTGCTTTGAGATATCAGTTGTCCATACCACCTGTCCCTAACACTTTTCATTGAAGGTGTCAAAAACTCCCAGTGAAATGCAGAGTTGGATTAGTCCTTAAAGGTCTAATCATATGTTAGAGACATGTTTCAACATAAGAACTCTTACATAGGTCCTTTACAAAATAGATGTGAGATCATACTACTTAGGGGGACTCTCCACTGACTCTCACATAATCTTTTTTCCATCTTCCTTCCATTCATTCTGCAGTCCCATGTCTCCCTTGAGTTCCAGGGACAAGCCTGGGCATTACTTCATCAGAGATCCCAGATCTAGTCACTCTCTTAGCTCCCATCTTATACACATCCAGAATCACTTAGATCTTTGGTTATATATAAAGAGTTGGGATTCGAACAAACACAGATAAAACTTTATTTTTTTAAAAGAGATTATTTTATTCTTTCGTTTTTTAGTTCTAAGTGACATAACATCAGAGAGGCCTGAACAAATATAGTATTTCCTATGTTTTCAAGATAACTGTTAATCAATACATGATTCATCAAGAACTTAAACTCCCTTAAGCAGAATCAGAGTAGGAAAGAGGAGTGATGCCTATTTTCTTTTCTTTTTTCTATTGTTTTTTTTACTGGTTCTATTCAGTTATACATGACAGTAGAATCCATTTGGACATAGAGTAATAAATTATAAGGGAAAGGAAGAAAGGCCCAGTTATTGGAGGAGCAAGGCTGAAGATTCCACCAAAGGGAACAGTGTGAATTTGTCTTCCTTATGTAGATTTCCTGGGTCTGCCAACCCAAGCCATGACCTTGTTCACTGGAGATTTGCAGAAGAAATCTGGTCTGAGCACCTTCCCCTAAAAGCTACTTGTAGGCAGAATCTAAAACACAGGTGTAGGATGCACTCACTGACCTCACTGAATGTTTTACTTTGGACATTTGTCTTCACGACCAGCTCTGGTTAAAGATGTTTCTCAGTTTAATTAGGAACAACAATAACAACTGTGAGTAAAGTAAATTTCTTTTCCAGTATGTGATAAACATTTTCTCAAGAAACCTTCAGGTTAATAAAGATTTTTTAGACTGACTACATTAATGTTTATAGCCAATTTATGCTTAATCTCCAGAAATATGGGTGGAAAGGGGAAAATGGGAATGGAATATATAGGAGCTGAAGTCACTGATAATCCCTACACTTCTCTCATCAAGTTTTAAACTCATCCTGCTAAGCCTTTTATCAGAGCTGCTAAGAAATAACCAATGTGACATCTTTAAGCTTCATTCATCTCATCTATTTCCTCTCCCTGGCCTCTAGTTGGGCTGCTAATGAGCCGTGAAGTGGCCAAAGATAACTGGCCTCACTCTGGTAGGGAGAAAACTAGAGGCTTGATAATCCACAAAGTCATCTGAATTCTAAGCAAGAAGCAGCATATTTCATAATATTGTCCTAGGAAATGATTTAGGAAGCTAACAGGACACTATTCTTCCAAATAACTGCCTCAACTCACCTGAAATCTCACCAAAGAGGGACATTTCTTTAGGTTAAAGCATCATGTCTCTAGTAGTTGTTGGGGGATTGTCTAAGCAGAGACAATTTTGCTATCTTAATCATCTGAGATCCAGAATCTCAGCTGGATCAGGAATGGAATTTACTGATGACATACAATGGCAGAGCTAAGACTTAGCTTATGGCAGGGTATTGTTTTCCCCATAAACCTTACTAAGGATCTTTCTAATTTAACCTTATTTTCTACATCACTTATGATTATTTTTTCTCCCAGAACCATGAGTTTAAGACACCAAAGCAAGAACTGTAAAGTGCTCAGCAATGTTTTAGGAGTGAGGGGCTAATACCATCAAAAGTCCAGAGATGAAACAAGATGCAAAAGAAATCTATGACCTGAGAAGAAGAATATGTCAAAGCTTTTAATCCAAGGCAAGAATGTAATTGAGAGTCTGCTCATGCCATAACTTTTATCCATTAAGAGTTTATTGAAGGCTGGGGTTGTGGTTCAGTGGTGGAGCACTTGCCTATCATGCATGAGGCACTGGGTTCAATTCTTAGCACCACACATAAATCAATAAATAAAATAAAGGTCCATCAACATCTAAAAACATTATTTAAAAAGAGTTTATTGAGTACATTCCCAATGGACAGTCTGCTAGTCAACCTCAGGGTCCTCAAGGATTTATATACCAAGTTAAGTTTTGCTGTGCATGCTCTTTGGCCACTTAGGTTTATAGTTGATAGAGGATGATAAGTACTATGGAAAAAAGAGCAATTATGTGAAGTCAGGGATGCTCAGGGGAGGTGGGATGAAGAAAGACCAGTCTGGTCATATCACCAAAAACCATCAATAGTTCCAAAATTGAATCTAATCCCAGCTCTTAGAAGCCCACCTCCCTCCTCAGCCTACCCTATACTCCAACCCAACTCCATGCCTGTAGACTCAACATTCCCTGACACCAGAATCTGTACTCTTCTGCACCTCTGAATGGGAGGGTTCCTGGATGCTCCCACACTGCCTGCTCTCAGCAACACCCTTGTGAAACCTTGTCTTATACAAAAGGAGCTTCTCACCATCTCCCTGCCTTTTATATCATCTTCACAAACCTGTACTATGGCCATCACTGTGTTGTGGTGAAATGACTTAATTTTTGATGATATACAGAGATCAATAATGAGTGAAAAGGCAATGTATTCATATTCCCATCAAATATTGATCTTTTTCCAGCAACCCACTAGCAGCTACAGCACAAGATCTGTCTGGAAAGTCTGTAGAATTAATTCTTAATTGTTAGCATAAGAGCTTGGATTCTTAGAATGGAAGAAAGGAGTACTTATGGTAATAGAGGGGTTCAAAAAGATCTAGTACTCAACTGGTATCAGTCTTTTACCAACGTTTCTACTATATTGCTGGGACAGAACATTACCATATAACTGTGGAAACATTTGTAAGTCATTTTCATGTGTCTGCTTCTTCAGGCTTCCTTACTACTATTATTCCATCTCTACTTATTCTTTCTGAAGAGATACCTGTGATTTTTTTTTAACTCTGTTTAGACAATCCCCCATTGGTGAGCCGTAGAACCAGCCCTCTCAGCCCCAAAGCCACATACAGACCTGAGACAGGCTTACTGACCAGCAATTCTCCTGGCTGCTGTGAGGTGCTTACAAGGGTACTTGGAAGAAAGTTATCAGAAAGTGAACATTAACCCAAGATCAAATGAGGTCAGGGCGTTGAATTCCTTAAATATGCCATTCTTTTTTGGGCAGAGTGTGAGTTCTAAAATAGCATTTCCCATCTAGGCTAATTATTCTCTGTTTGGCCCTCTTCCTCCAACGTATCCATTCTAGGTGTTTTTCTGCTCTGCACTCTGAAGGTTGACTGCTGTGGGCAGAAGCTCCAGGCTTACTTGCTAGCTGACTTCCTACTCAGTTTGAACAACAGAGATAAGAGATTGAAAGAGAGATCAGGGAGGTCTTTCCAATCCTCCTGTGCTCTGGCAGAGACTGTTACTCCAGGACTCTAATTTCTGTCACAAGACTTCTCTCCTTCCTGGCTCCTGCTCACCAGGGACTAGAGTAACACTATTTCCTTCCAGCGTGGCTCCAGACTCAGAGGTGATCACAGCTTTCCATCTCAGATAGGGGCTGTGTGCCTCACTCTTCCTTGCTGGTGACTTTCATTGTACCCAGACTTCTGTACACCTCCATTAAATTTTCTTGAGCCTTCTGAGTTAGATTCTGTTTCTTGCAAGAACCCTGGCTCATAGACCATTTCAAATTCCACAGTGTGTAACTTTATAACTACACTTAAGTATGGAAGCTGCTAGACCAGAGGAGTGCCAGAGAAAGGATAGGCAAGTCCCAGACAACATAATATGCACATGCATTCATGCATTCGCCCTCGTGAACATGCCTTGTTAAACGACAAGAAGGCTTCACAGGTCTGAAAATAGCCTTTTCAATAGAAGTCTCACTTCCTGAATCAAAGAACACTTACCAAGACTAGTGGTCACCTCCTTTTTCTATTAACTGTAACCTTGAAACTGGGATCATTTTGATGACAGAACTGACTTGATATCATAGACAGTTACTCTGCTAGTCAGATTGTTTGGAAGTTTCTCCTTGGTTTAATAAAAGACTGTAAGACTATGTCAGACAAGGAAAAACATAAAAAATGAAAGAATTTTAATGTACTTCATAAGTTTCCAACAGTAACAACTGGCCCATTTGATAGCTAATTTGTGCTAAATGTCAACAGATTAGTCATATAGTCTTATATTTACCCAAGATTAGCAGTTTGGCTATAAAGATGTGGGTCAAAGGATACTGAAGTTAATTTTCAATGAATTTGCTTAATAATCAACAGTTAATAAATCTATCCCTGTTTCCTTATAAGATCCAGACTTTCAGGATCCTGAAAGTCTAGAGAAAAATCTGTTGTTATCCAGGTATATTCAGGTCAAGGTGAGCTTTCTAAAGGAGATCTGAGTTCAATAGGCTCTTATCTTAAAGATAAGATTGACCAATGTTGCCAATCAACATCAAACAATCAACATTACACTGAAGCTATTCCATGTCTTCATGTACAGAGTAAGTAATCCACAAAGTCTACAAAGTATGGCGAGACAGGCTAAAAATATATTCCAGATAAAACCTAATAAACAGGAATTCTACAGTTCACTCAAGTAATAGATCAAAGACATTTTGCTATGGAAAGTGAAAGAAATGACGAACTGTACATTGGCAACATTTTTTAAAATTTTTTGCTCCCATGAAATCTGATAAAGCAAGTAATAGTGACATGAGACAGATCTTGATTCCAGTCATAAATTTACCTTTGTTCGTTCATTAATCTCAAGCATGCAAATTAACCTGCCTATGCCTCAATTTCACCATCTAAAATACAGGGAGATATTCATTTCCTTTGCTTCAAAGATAGCATCAATTATAAAAGGCATCATCTTCACTTAGAAATGGCTTTTGGGAAAGGAAAAATTCCACATCAAATATACTTAATTATATAATGCATTCTTATTTCAGAAATATTAAATTAGATAAAATATGGCTTAGGCTGTAGGGAAATAGGACAAAGTTTTCCAACTCATTGAGTAAACCCCCTGAAGTAAAGAACGAAGAATGTGAATGGCTTATCATAGATCTTGGTTCCAGAGCAAATCTTCAAAAAATAATGATGTTTTATTGTTGCCTTTAATATTGATATTAAGAAGGAGAAACAATGAGGCTTTTACTCAAAACATTTTAGTTCAAAATACCATGAAAATTTGGAGGTAAAATAAACTATAGTATCTGTTCCCCTCACTTTATAGGTGATTGACATGGATAGTGTGATGAAATTAAGTGGCTTACCAAAGCTAAATAACTGCATTATCAAGACCTGACATTATTTATCCCACTAATAATAACTGCTTACTATGTGCCAGGCATTGAATTAATTGCTATATTATATATACAATATATATAATATAGTGTACATAAGAATGTATTATGTATTTATGTGTGTGTGTGTGTATGTGTGTGTGTGTATGATTGAATCATCACAGCAATCCAATGTACTATTATACCATTTTTCAGAAGAGGAAGCTGAGGCCCATCAAGGCTAAGTGAATCTCACAGAGACAAACTCTGGATGAGTCAGTGCTTCAATTAACACCCAGGTCTACCTGATTCCAAAGCTTGGATTCTTTCTACTGAGATAATGCTTCCTCCTTGGCTTTGCATTTGCTCCTTCTTTGATTATTTATTGCTTGAAGGCCTTATATTTTAAACAAAATTACTAATTCCAGAAGTACAAGGATAATATTACCTGTTTCTTCACTCCTAGCACAGGCCTGGGCACTGTGTAGATGTTCAAAAAATGTCTGCTGAGTGCACGATCACTAACATTTTAAAAATTATGACTTACAAAGCCGGGCGTGGTGGCTCAAGCCTGTAATCCCAGCACTTAGGGAGGCTGAGACAGGAGAATCGCGAGTTCAAAGCCAGCCTCAGCAATGGCGAGGTGGTAAGCAACTCAGTGAGACCCTGTCTCTACATAAAAACACAAAATGGGGCTGGGGGTGTGGCTCAGTGGTCCAGCGCCCCTGAGTTCAATCCCCAGTACCAAAAAAAAAAAAAATTATGACTTACAAAAGCAAAACACCATAAACACCAAAGCAACAAAATGTGCACAGAATTTCTCAAGTAACGACTTGTCCAGGTATGCCATTCCTTTTCAGGACATGCTTCCTCACTTCTTTAACCAGCAATCCAGAGATTAAGCTTGAGGAGGAACTCTTCTCAGCTCCACAAAGTAGACTTTGAGCATATTTGTTCTGGTCCTACGCCAGTCCCACTTTCTCTAATGGCCAAAAGCTCTCAACACATATGCTTAACCACCACGAAGGCAGCATGGGTCTCAGAGGTGGTAGGTGAAATCTGACTGTCCTTGAGAACAAGGAAACCAGTTCCAGCTGGTATGTGTGAACCCATTTAAAGTTAGGAATTCTAAGATCTGGAGTAATTTTCAGCTGAAAGGGACAGGACTGGCTGACACCGCTCTCCATTTCACATTTAAAGAGAAAGAAACTCCTCTTATGATAATAAGGAGATCCAAAATATCAGGTAGGGATTTCCAAAAAGCTTTTGGAGAGGTGCTCTGATTGCAGTCCTCAGCATCTTTGCCTTAGCCTGGAAAGCTCACATACTCTTTAGAAGAACATACTGCTCATCTGAAGCCTGGAGTAGGAGGGTCAGATTGGAGTGGGAAGGTGTTGGGAAGCCAGGTTACATGGGATATTACCTAAACTTGACTCTCTTGCATGTCCTTGTTGTAACTGCCCCACTTCTCCCGTCCTGCCTGGCCCAGCAAGCTCTCTTTACATGGAAAATTGGGCATAAAATTTGATGATCTGTTTTTATTACTTCCCAACCTAACTTATAACATCATTCAACCTAGGCAATACATAAGAGTTATTACTTTCTGAGTTAGTTAAACTTTGCAGGATAATCCCAATGGACTTCAAAAGATAGTCACATTTGCATTACAACTCAGCTAAAGCAAAGCCAGTGATCCTTACTGTCATGGTTTGGTTATTAGGTGTCCCCCCAAAAGCTCATATGTGAGACAGTGCAAGAAGGTTTAGAGGTAAAACCGTTATGAGAGCTTTAACCCGATCAGTGAATTAATCCTCTGATATGGATTAACTGAGTGGTAACTGTAGCCAGGTAGGGAGTAGATAGAGGAGGTGCATCATTAAGAGTGCCTTTGGTATAGTAAAGATGGTTGATAAAAAATATATATAAATATATATATATATATATACTGTTCATTGAAAGTGCATATAAAGGTGTTTAATATGAAGAATGTAATCTGCTTATAATTTTGTGCAAAGTTAGAAAAATTATGATTGTAACAATTTTTTTTCTATTTGCCTCAACAAATGTTTTCAGTGAACAGTATGTACAGCTTCTGAAAATTTGTTTTTTTCTGTTATGTTTGATAACATGTATTAAAATGCAACTTTTGAGAAAAATAAAAAAAAATTTAAAAAAAAAAGAGTGTGCCTTTGGGATATATATTTCATGAACTGAGTTTAATCTTTCTCTCTGCTTCTTGATGTGATGTCCCGAACTATTTTCATCCACCACACTCTTCCACCATGATGTGCTTCAGGCTTCAAGGAATGAAGTCAGCCATCTATGGACTGAAACACCTGAAATTGTGAGATCTAAAATAATTTTTTCTTTCTTAAAAATTGTTCCTGTCAGGTCTTCTAGTAACAGCAGCACAAAAGCTGACTAAAACACTTACTTACCATGGCTTTGGGTCTCCTAATTAAAATCATGGGAGAGATTTGCATAGACATAATCCAATTTTATGGCTTCCCCAATTAGGGCTGAGGCTGTCATTAACTTAGTGTACTCATTTATTGCCTCCTTAATTTCTTCCCAAAGGTCTCCCTTTTCTTTTTATATCTTACCCTTTTCATCCTAAGCACAAACAGGCCTGCTATTCTGAGTTTTAATCAATTTCTTATTGGAATATTTAGAACAGTTGGTTATCTTCTGCCAAATATCCATAAGATGTCCCATTTATCTCTTTCAATTCTCTGAGAAAATGCCTCCTTATTAGACAAGCATTCTCCAGCTATCCCATGTAAAATACATCCAGTTCTGTGCCACCCACCGTTTTACCCCCTTTTGGTTCCCCCATGGCACTTTTCTATATATGACATAATATATATTTGTTTATTGACCACTCTCTCTTCACAAAATGTAAGAATAGACTTGGCTTAGTTTATCATGGAATCGCTACCACCTATCACAGTGACTAGCTCATAGCTGGGTCTCAATAACTATTTGTTAACTATTTGCACAGTCTTCAAAGGATTCTTCAGTTTGCAACATTGCCAAAAGGTGACAGTACAGTCTACCACGTCTCCAGTAAAAATACCAACTCTCTTTTAACCACTTCTCACTTTTAAATCTAGAATGGATTGCTGCCCCACCCCCTAGACAGGCAAGAGTCTTGTTATGCTTTAAGCAAATTGTGTACTTATTTTACTAGCACATTCCATATTTTGGCACTATAGCCATTTCTGAATGAGATCATCTTCTAAGTCCAAAACAAGGTCAAAAGGCATTTCCTGAACTGTTTCAATAACCTTTATGTCACACCACCACAGTAGGAAATTCTCCTAGTCCTGCTCAGAAGATTGGGCACAGGGAGAGATTTGGAACATGACAGGAGAAAAGTTAGTTGCATATTGCCTGACCTTGGAGATTTCTGTCTCAGAGACCATGGCAATCACAAGTGAAAGTTAGACAGCCTGAGGCTCATGGCAAGCAGCAAGAGTACACCTTGTAATCAAAGCTTGTACATACCAGTAGAACACGTTGTACTTTTCTTTCAGTGATGTTCTCATTTTCCAGCCGAACACTGCCTGAACTTGATGATTTTCCTGCTTTACTCTTTCTCATTTAGATCAAGAACTAACCACATAGAGAAAACATTATATGTATATATGTATTTAATATATATGAAGTATGTATATTTATATAGATATATACATATATATGTTTAAGACATCACAAGTTTCAAATGTGCAGTTAATGATTTTCTCTAATGAGTGAAATAAACTTGGATACAGAGATGGTCATCCTGTACCGGTGGGATGATCTCAGCCACATCACCTTAATTTGGTCATTATAAACTGGGTGGAGATGACAGTGCTGCATGGATGTCAGAAGAAACTAAGAATATTGGTCTGATTTAAGTATAAATCAATTGAAAACCATTATTCCTACCAAGTTTTAATCATAATTTATTCAGTAGGCATAACTAATCAGAATGATTAAGAAAATTAGTGGAAATCTATTGTTCACAATTAATTGATAGTATGCAATTATATGCTATAAAGAGCAAACAAATATTTCTGACTCCAAAATAGAAAGCAAACTCACATTTCCCTTAATACTTTTGTGCTTTCAATTTGAAAAAACATTTTTATCTTGTCCCTGCTCTTTGTCTTACTTATCCTTGAAACCTTGAAAATTGCCATAAAAGCCTAATTTTAAGCATTTTACTCAATAAAAATTCTGAGCCTTTACTGTTGAAAATCCCAGGCTATGGTCTGAAACACTGAGGTTTATCATAGTGATTTGTGTTGTCAACTCTATCCTTTGGTTCTCAGTGTTCTGTCCTTTAAAACGAGAGCACCTCTGATGTCCCTCTCTGCTCTCTGAATCATTGACTCCTACTTGCAGAGACTTTTTTGGTTTGGATGTTTCTCTCCCCAGTGCTGGGGATGAAACCCAGGGCCTTATGCATGTTAGATGAGGATTCTACCACTGAGCTACATCCCCAGTCCTTTTTATTTAATTTTGCGACAGGGTCTTGCTAAGATGCCCAGGCTGGCCTCAAACTTCCAAACCTCCTGCCTCACTCTCCCAAGTAGCTGGGATTACAGGTGAGGGCCACCATGCTAGGTCCACTGACTTTTTATGTAAATGCAGATGGACAAGCAGTATGCTGTTTGGATAAGTCTGAACAAATACTTCAAATTGTGACAAATTGTGGATGGACAGAATGATAACCCACCTTTCTAGACTGATTTGTTTGATGGCAATCTACAGGACTCATGAACAAAACACCCATTTGCCAAACATGTTAATTAAGGGATTTTCTCTAAGCCTTTGACAGTATAACTGTCAGATAAGTTTATTTTCAAAACTTTTCCAGCTTTAGGAACATTTTACCTCTGAGAAGTGGAAAGAGACACCATATATACAAATATGGCCTTTCCTCTTAGTCTAGAGTAGTAATTCTTGACCGGTAAAATTTTCTCCCTGGGGGGCATTTGGGAATGTCTGAATATATCTTTGGTTGTCACAAGGGGGGGAGAGTGGAGACCAGAGATGCTACTAACCATCCTACAATGCACAGTAGATCCCCCAGCACAAAGAATATCCTGGCTCACAATGTTGATAGCATCAAGTTTGATGAATCTTGGTCTAGAGAGAAAAACTTTAGACTGATGGTAGCCTAGTCAAGTCTATGTTAAGCACATAAGTCTCATGGACACTCTTCATATTCACTTAGGGTTGAAAGAATGTTTATGGGAAGCTTAGACATTAATGAAGGGAGAGAAATGTTCATCTAAATGCAGGTGGAACTAAGTACACTTTTTTCCTGGATGTCATTTTCTGGATACGTTGTATAGTAAGTCTGATAGGTTGTTGCTTCTTTATAAAACACTGTGAACTCTTAGACATGATTGGACCCATCCGAGGAACACAACTTCAACCTTGCAGTCAGTCACAGATTTTGCTGTTGTCAGCATTGAGTTAGCACCCTCCTCCCTGTATAGACTCAGCACTGGGAATCAATCTTTGCACAGAGCCTGACACACCTTGAATGCAAATAAACAGTGACAGCTTTTAAAGACAGAGAATCATCTCTGTGGTCCACTCCCAGAGAATGAGCCAGTGTAGAAGATGAATTCAAATAACTTGAGTACATCCCAATTTAAACTCCAACACTTTTGAATTGTTTTCACTATAAATTATTCTAAAATATATCCCACACATCTTTACCTTTTGTGACAGATAATACCAAGCTTACTCTTTTCTTAATTGTTTTAAGATGTCATTGTTGCTGATGTCACCTGTCAACCTTGTGAGTGTGCCCTGCAGGGAGACTGAAACAGTAGTTCAGGTAGTGTTTATGCCCTAGGGTTCTTCTGGCCTTAGCAGGACACTGGTAAGGCACACATGCTATTTTGAGTCTGCTGCCTTCATAAAGTCTCTAGGGACAGAAGCACAAGCATTTCTCCTCGAAGCTGAAAGCTATCAGGAAGATCTGATGTGCACTCTCTCATCCATCTCAAATGCTGTGAATTCTCTAACAAAACTTAAATCATGCACATAGTCAGCACTTAGTATGTGTTAGATAATATTGAACTCATGTGAGAAGCTGGTTTTGCATATTCTTCAGCCTATCTCTGCGAGTCAAGTTGGGTTCGAGAATTTCATGCTCACAACAGCCCTATGAAGTAGGTTCAAGTATTTTTCCCCCGTACAGACAGAAAAAGCCAAGGCAGAGAAATCTTGAGTCATTTGCCTGAACAGCGGAATTCAGATTGGAAGCCAGGCAATCTGACCCCAGAGTTTTGTTTTAACCACAGTCACAGAGGTTGAAAAATGATAGCGAATGAGGGTGCAGAGTATGGCCTATAGATCTGTTCTGTTTGGCTCACACACCATGATAACTTTGGGGGCCACTGTCTGTGGCTGGGCAGCTTGTGCCCATCACAAAGAAAGTGATGCTTTTTTTTTTTAAATTTGGGCAGAAGGACCAAAGAGTGACATCCTTAGTAGTCAACACTAGCAAACTGAGTTGTTCACACAAAATTCCAAATCTCTGGCTTCTATGAGAAGAGAATGAACGGGAAAGAAAAGGAAAGATTAGAACCAGCTTTTCTCTGTGGCAACAATTTCTGGAGGTAGGACATGTGCTTGCCTGTGTGCAACGCGCTCAGTCACACATTTATGTGACCTGCCAAGACACTACTGCTTGTACAAAGTGTGACTTCTGTACCACATTACTCTCTGATATCTCATTTTAAAATCCCCCTCTTTCTCTTCCTCAGTGAAGGGTCTAGTCATGGTGCTTCAACTAAGTTTTGGCCCCCTTTATGGAGCAACAGAAAGCATGCATAGCTCTCCTGAGCCAGCTGGTTCCCTAGGTGACCAGGCAGGGTGGTTCTCTTTACCTCTGTAGGCTGATTTTTAGGATGCATGGTTCTTTTGAGGTTCCATGTCTACCAGCAAATAGACAAAAAAGGAAAAAGAAAAAGAAATAAAGGAACACAGCTACTTTTCTGTAGGTAGCCAGGTACAGGCAAGGACTTAGTGTCTGCTCACTGTTCCCCTTAAAGCACTTCTTTATCAACAAGGGAAGTTGCGTGCCTATGTGTTCACCTTTTGGAGGTATCACTGCATTTCTTTGTACTAAAGCATGTGTCATCCAGGCCTGGAGCTCATGCAATCAATGAAGAGCCACAGGGAATGGTGACTGAAAGATGAAAGATTTTGCTGACTGAACAGTAGTCAGTTGGTGGGTGCCAGACACTTCCCTACCCAGTATATGTCACAATTGTCTCTGCCAAGCTGAAGCAATTCAGTAGTTCCGAGTGGCTTCCCTGTGTCCTTACCACAGGGACCGCTGTCCTGGTCTACAGAGACACCTGTCACCAACACACAGTGAGGAGATTCAGAGCAGTACCACCCTTCCCACATTTGGCCGAGGACATCTGGCAATTGCCACTCTTCGCTCGCACTTGCTTTATTTGCCCGTGGAAGCCAGAAGGAAATCATTCAATTATCTGTTGGATCTCTGTCCCACACCTATGAGATACAGAAGCACAATAACCTTTATTCTATCAAGTTGATCTGAAATAAATCAAGGAAGATCTCTAAGAATTTGAACCAGAGATTTTCAATCTTTTCATGCACCAAAATGACTTCGTAAAACAGAGACCATAAATTGCCTATTTAATAATAATTCTCTCCTACTTTCATAGCAGAACACATTTCTATGGGTGTGGTAATAGGCCCAGTTTAAAACAAAAAAACAAGCAAACAAACAAGAAAAACTTCTCTACATTTTGAAGTTCCTACTATTTCAACTCCCCCAAAAAATCCTATGAGCAGAATAATGAGATAGACATTGAAGTCACTAAGAAAGAAAACAAACATGGCTGGTTTGTTCATTTACCTTTTGCTTTTTACCCTGTACCTTTTTCTTACCTGGAAACATGATGCTTGGACCTCTTGCCGCCATTTTGTGACCATAAGGAATAGGTTATCACCATAAGGATTATGGAGTGGAAAATCAGGAGTTTAGACTGTGATACTTATAGTATGGAATCTAAATTTATTTTTTCTTTAAATCTCAGTATTCCAAGTATGGCATTACCTCCCTTGTGGAGTTTTATGTAGATTTAAATGAGATATGTGTGAAATTGTCTCATAATGACTGAAATTGCCTCATAATGACAATAATTCAGTCAATCCAATCAACAAATAAATCATCCCTTTCTTTCATTTTCCCTTCCAATAAGATCTCCAGACTCAAGGAGAAATTAAGCAAGACTTACCTGCTGCTAGCTAGTACTTTCAAAGCAAGTTTCTGTCTCAAGTGCTTTTTGACTTGATGTCAACTGGCACAGATCCTTCCTGAGTAAACAAAACCTGAGACCTATGAAACAGATTCCCTTCCAGGTGAACAGCAGGAACCCAAGGTAAGTAGCAGGTTGAGCCATGCTGGGCTGAGGCAGAGAGAAGGTATGACTTTGCTTAGTAGGAAATCTAAAAATATCTGAGGTAAAGTCACCATTAGGATTTTTTTAAATCCCCTAAAACATTTTTCCCTGGGAAATTATGACAAAATGGAAGAGCAAAGAAGAAAAGCAATCCATTGTGCAACCACAGGGCTAAGACATTGTCACAGAGAAGGCCTGCCATTCCTTCCCCAATCTACAAGCACACCACATGTTGCCATTATATGCATGCCTGTCCTCTGTAAAGAGGGGACTCTTTTCCAAGGTTTACCACTCTTTAAGAAAGTTAAGGAATTCTACCATTTATCTTTCCTAACCAGTAGTTCTGCATGCATCTGAGAACTTCCTTCTCTTGATAATAGAGATCAGCAAACTTCTTCTGTAAGGAGCCAAAGAGTAAATATTGTAGGCTTTGCTATTCCTTGTGTCTGTCTCAACTACTCAATTCTGCCTTTGTGGCAACATGCAAACGTACGGGTGTGGCTGGCTTCCAACTAAATAGCCTGTTAAAAAAATAAGAAAACAGGTGGCCTGTAGTTGGCCGTCCTTGCTTGAAAGGACATTGGAACTATGCAAAACCAACAAGAAACATTTGCTAATAGAGAAATCTCTCTCACCAATAATCATGAAATGAACTGGAGGACTCGACTTGAAAACCAGCAGTACGAAAGGAATGACATTGAAGAGTAGGCATTCCTACGACATTGGAAACAGTGCCCATCAAGTACAGCCAAAGACTCAAGTGTCCAGGATGACTGCCAATTGTGATACACAAGGAAAGGCAGAGGATGCAAACTGGTTTCATTAAAAAACTAAGGTAAATAAATGCAAGTGAATAAAATGCAAAGCACGGCAGTTCCACGTCAAGGCTAAGGTAACTGTGAGTAGAACAGGAAAGTACAGATAAGAATTTCAGCCTTGGACTCCTTAAGTGTCAAGAGGTAGATGTGAAGTAAGGATTCAGGGCAGGAGCAGAAGCTAATGCCAAACAGACACCAGAGGCCCCTCAAGTCTGGCCCTCAGGCAGGTAGGCATTGGTATCACTGCTGTGCTTTCTTCCCTAACCTATATGCAAAGGGTTCATCTGCTGCAGAAAACTTATGTGGTACTGGTAGATGAATGGAACCGGAGACTATCATGCTAAGCGAAATAAGCAAATCCCAAAAAACCGGAGGCTGAACGTTCTCTCTGATATGTGGATACTAACATACAATAAGGGGGTAGGTGGGAAGAGGAGAAGCTCATTGGATTAAACAAAGGAGAATGAAAGGAAGGGAGAAGGATGAGAATAAGAAAGACAGTAGAATGGATCGGACATAACTTTCCTATGTTCACATATGAATAAACGACCAGTGAAACTCCACGTCATGTTCAACCACAAGAATGGGAAGTTACACTCCATATATGTAAAATATATCAAAATATACTCTATTGTCATGTATATCTAAAGAGAATAAATAAAATTAAAAATTTTTAAAAAAAGGAAGAAAGAAAATTTACATGGGATGCGACATGGGAGAGACCAGAAATCTAAGTGGGGATGCAATGGAGAAAAATGAGAGTCAAAGAGGCACCAGGGGCAGCAGGGCCACTCCTGGGCTGTGTTGAGCTCCCCCATGAGAGCATTTTCGCTTTTACTCTTCTCTTTGCTCTGAACTCCCCTTTAACTTCTGCTTGATCCTAAGAACTCCATGAGATAGGCACTACTATTTCTCTCTCCTCAAAAGGTTAGACACCTGAAACACAGACAGGTCACATGATTTCCCCAGGACTGTGCAGTGAAGAGGTGACAGAACTGGGCCTGGAACTTGGATACCCTGGCTCCAAACTCCAAGCTCTCAATCGCGACGTGATACTGAGTTCACACAGCCTTCTTCCCCACACGAAGAGCTGACCTTGACCAAACAGACCAACACTGCCACTGCACCTTCTGCTGTGTATCAGTACTATTGGTCATTCATTTGAGAAAATGATTTAATGCACTTTTCAGATACAATTACCAATTTATCAGAAATGAAGAAGAGTTAAGAAACATGTTAAAGCACATCATGGGAAAGCAACCTGCAAAATTTAAATTATAAGGAACTTTCTAAGACAGCAACCATTTCTTCAACAAATATATTACAGAAAGAGGGAACAAGAAACAGAAACATAAAGAGAGAGATTTTGGAACCACAGACTAAAAGGGACTTAAAAGACGTAACCAATTGCACCATGAGGACATTACTTAGGGCCTGATGAAAACAAACTAAAAGCAAAAACAAACAAAAAAAACCTCGTGACATATATGAGATAATTAAAATCTGGTATCATCTGAATATTCAGTACTTTAAAATTATTGTCATTTTCAGTATAATAATTGTATTATGAAAATATCTTAAAGGACATATATTTTAGAAATTTATGCTGAAATATAATGAATGAAATGAAATGATGTCTCCATCTGCTTTAAAATAACATAAGATGGGAAAAACTGGATGAGGAAGGGATAACATAAGTTTAGCTCAGAGTTGAAAGCCATTGAAGTTTGGTAATAGCTAAGTGAGGGTTCTTTATGCTCTTCTTATATAGGTTGAAAATTTTATATAATAAGACCTTTTTAAAAGTTTAGAAGGAGAAGCATGCTAGGATTTAAAAACAAGATTTTAGGCAAGAAGGATGTTCTAGGCTTAACCAGTTTCTTATGTGCATGCGTATGCACAGTTTGTACTATGCATAATTCCACTTTGGGCAGATATTTTAAAGCTTAAGGGAAAATTTTGAGAAAGAATAAACGTAAAGGAGTCCTGGGGTCATGGGCACATCATGCAATTTCCTCCCTCTGAGGGCTAGATGTGACAAAAATGCTCCCATAGCAAAGAAACAAAGTCCTCTGTAACAGCCAATGTGTCACCATCTGCTGACAGCTGCTCAGGATATGGGGACTTCTGAGGAGGAAGAAAATTAGAACCATAGGTCTCAGGGTTGGAGGATGCATAGAAATACTCAGTGGAAGAGAATACGGGACATTCACTACATGATAGAATCACAGGATGGCTGATGCCATATTCAAAGCATTGTACCAAGACACCTAGGCTCTTGTCCTGACTGCTCAGCTGGGCAACTTCAGATGGTCAGTTAACCACTGTGGATCTCAACTGTCATATCTGCAAATTAAAAGGTGTGGATTGAAATTCCTGGGAAGACTCACAATCTATGTGACAAAACTAAAGATTTATGCTATTGAAAGTGAGCCTGAGGACACTAAACACAATTGACAGTTTTGGTTCAGTGAAAGCTGCTGCTTCTTCTCACCACTGAGCCACAGCATCTGGGGTTTTTGCAAGACAAAGAAGCAAAGTGAAATCAGTGAAGTTAGGAAGGGACCATACTGACTGAAACGGGATGTGAAAAGTGATATCCTTTACACTGGGATCAGTGTTCCATCTCAGGGGATAAATGACAGATGACAGAAAACCCATTTACTTCATCTGTCACTTATCCCACTTTCAAATTCCAGCATCCATGGGTGCCAACTGCCCTGAAGGCAATCTGCCTTTCCAGCAGCTGGAATAGGTAGTCTGTTGCACACAGCATACCTAACAGTTAAAACTTTAAAGGCCAAATTTTGTTGTCCCAATTTCCAGAAACCAGGCACCCACATACAATGCATGGATTTCCACTTGGCATCCCTAGATCAAGCACAGCTCCAGAACTGCCTCTCAATGCTGATGCATACTCTACATTGAGCTGTAAACTTTCTCATTGTTATCATTAGCTTTTCAACAGGATTTCACAAAAATAATTGGTCCAGTTTGTTAAACCACCTTCAGAAAAAGAACAAGTAATTGAAAATGATGAAGAAGCCTATTCGATTGAATTAGTTGACAATACTTTTGACCTTAAATAGCAGTGATTGTTCACTAATTAAGAAGAGCTAATTCTCTCTGCTTGCAAAGCCTAATTATTATTGTACTTATGATCTTCCTTCTGACACAGAGTGCCTCTTCACAAAGCAGAGAGGTTTCCTATTGCATTGCCTCAACTGGTTTTGACAAAAGAAGACATGAATCACAGGAGCAGCCTGGCACCATCTCAATTTGTAATACTCTTTACCAAGCGCTAAATTTCAGCCAGATACAGGGAGCTTTTGGTTTTCTTCCTCCTGTTCCCCTTCCCCCTCTTGTCTTACTTTTTCCTCCCCCCCCCTTTTTTTCTTAAAAAAGAGTTGTTCATCAAGGCTCTGTCCTAACTGACATGGCAATTGTTGGCTGAGCTGACAGTTACTGTCAAGGTAGATCTATGCATAAAGAGAAAATAGGCACAGATAGGTTTAATTTAATCTTCAGCAAAGTTTTTGACGATGGCCCTAAAGATGATCTGTAGCAAAAGATGAAATAATCAACATAATCTCCTATATAATGGAGACACAGAGAACTAAACACCTCTGAGACTCCTGAGCCCCATCTCCACGAGACCACTACAAGCCAAGTCTTTCATGCTCCCTCTACTGCAAGTGCTCCTTCTTGAAATTTGAAGATGTATAGACAAGCTTCAATTATCTGCACAAACAGCTCTCCACTCAGCCCAAATGATCCTTCTATACCATATGTCTGGGTTGGGCTAATCCCGAGGCTGTGCTATTTTTTTCCAATCACGTAGCAATAGGGCAGTGATGAAGTAAGGGGTAGTGGGGTTAGTGACCACAGGTGGAAGTGAAGAAATACAGGATGAATATAATTCATAAGGAAAATATGTAAATAAATATAGCAACTGATACTTATAATCCATGAAACTATCAGGCAACAGGGGAGATGATTATAATCCCAGTGGGGAAACATGGCAAATAAATAATTCATAAAGCTCTGATAGGGGATTGTGGAAGAAAACTTATATTCACTCTTTAGCAACATCATGCCATTCTCAAATGAGTCTATTGTTGCATCCTTTTTCTGTGCACATGTCTCCCAACACCTGCATGGTGCCTGGAAGTCTTTCTAAGTACTCACTAGATAGACGGACAGATTGACTCAGATGTGGCAAAGAACATCTTCCTTCTAGCTTTTATTTTATTATTATAGCTGTTATTATAATTATGATGCTCTCTTTCTTGCTTGTCCATAAAAACAACAAGCACTCTCAAGCAATACATTCCCCTAAATAAAGGGGGGAGGGTGGCAAATGTTTGAAATGTTCACTTAGTTCCATGCCTGTGAAATAATAAAATGTAGATTCTGGCATAGTTTCTTGGTAAGATATCAGGTATTCAGCAATACCAAGATGTGGGAGCATCTATGACCTATTTAAGGGAGATGCCAAATTGGAAACTTAATTCCAACCACTTACACCTTTGGCTCTGATAGCAGGCACCTTACCAGAAATAACTAATGCGTTTTTATGGTGCCAGCAGATACCTTCATTGCAGTTCACTCATCCATAAAGGACAATGAACAGAAATAAAAATTCAATATTTCAAGAAGGCTCTCCATAGGATTTTTAAATTCTGGGTTAAGATGTCATTAACCTGGCTGAGAATCAGTTTGCTGCACACACATGGTTTGCAAGGCAACACATTTTCTTTCTTATCTTCCCATTCATGGAAAACTGTGCCTAAAAGTTTACAGAGATGTCCGTGACAAATATTCTTATAACAAATCTCTGGAAAAGACAGTGCTGAGTGCATGCTTAGGATTGTACCACGCTTTGCCCCTAAGTTTAGCTATATAGATGACAGGTCTTCTAGATATTGTCAGTTTGATGCTTGATGGCACTTGAGGAGCTTCAGACAGAAAAGAACACAAGGAGTTATCTGTCCTATGTTGTGAATTATGAGAGATGGCTGCTGAACATTCGAAGTTTCAGTAGGACTATCATTTTTGAGCAAGAACTTATGACTTTTTTTTTCTCCCTGGAAAGGACCATTCCACCACTTCCAATCACTGGGTTTAGTTGCCAATGGTTCCAACAGGAAAAGAAGTACCATGCTAGCCAGAGGGCCTTAAGGTACAATCTTGGTGCTCCTGTTCTCTTCAATTCCTGTTGCTCCTTTTGAGTTCCTAAAATAGTTTTAGCTAGAAGGCATATAGAGAGTTGGCTAAGCCATGTAGAACTAAACATATGTTGTCCTATGGGACTTATCTTTTCTCACCCATTTACTGAGCATCCATTGGAGCACATATTGTCAACTCTAAGTGAGGGACATTCCCAAGAAGTTAAAAATCATTTTCTGCCCTTACAGAGTTCAGTGTCAGTCTCTGGAATGGCATCCCTATATTAAGTGAGTAAAGCCATGTTAGTTGACCTCAAGACAGCTAAATCTACCTCCGCCAAGAACAATAGCAGGGTAGAACAATAGGCAGGGTAAGATGAATACATCCATCTTAATTATATTTTACCAATGTTATATTCTGTTTTGGCAAACAAGAGCAGGAAGAAATATGTGAAGCCTAATTCATGTACAAAATTTGTGTAAAACCGGTAATTGGGCATACATATAAAAACAGTACTTCAGAAATAATTTTGCTCTAAATGTATAAACATTATACATTTTGTTTATACATATACATTTTGTTATACATAATGTTTATACAAAATGTATAAACATCATACATTTTGATGCTGAAAGTTTACTTTTTTTTCTACTATCACTCTATATGGATCCCATGAACAAGAAACAGATAATGGGTGATGTTTCTAATCAATCATATGTTAGATTTTTCCACAAAATCATGTTATTGAATAACATCATTCTCTTAGGAAGTCATAGACACAGGTCTGAGACTATGCATCGTATCTATTCATATAACTATGTAATATAATTTGGAGGCACAGAATACTTTAGAGAGCCAGGTTTCTTTTCCTTCCTTTGTTTCTTTGTTTCTTTCTATTTTAAAATCAGGGCCTGGAAGTGTTCAGGGAACACTTTTAAAGAAATACTTGATAACCAAACTTTTAAGGATATGCTATTGAAGAGCAGTGTTTTGGAGAATATGATAGACCCAATTCCTTTTCCCTCCTAAAGAAGGCTGGCTTTATTCTAAGCAACAGCTTTCAAGCAGCAAATCAGTCCTCCATCAGCCACCTCCACTGACAGCACTTGGCAGCAAAGACAGCTTTCTGCCAATGGAATCACTGAAACCAGGAAACTCCCCAATCACTCATCCACAGAGGGACCCACCCCTACGAAAACACCATTTTCCATTTTATCTTAAGGGAACTGAATAATGGTGTTTCTGAGTGATAATACAAATTTTTCCTGTCAACATGGATTCTGATTTTCCTTTACACATTCCACTACCTTCCTAGTGGTGATCTAAACTATTTCTTAACAGTCTTTGACACCTCCGCCCTATAAATAGCCTTATCTTAATCTTAAGTTAATTTTTGCCCATTGTTTGCCAGGTTCCCATTTGGCTCTCAAAACCTTTATTCAGGCAACTGAGTTTCGGGTTCTTTTACCTTTGAACTTGAATGTACATAAAATGTGCCTTTTCAGTCTACTTGAATTGTAAAGCTTTCTCTTAAATTGTGATGACAAAATATGCTCCCTAAAATAATATTTAACCATCCAAATATATTCTTTTCAAATTAGCAGCAAAAAGAAAACCTGAGTTATAAACAATACCTGCAAGTGTTAGTTCATAATTTGCCATTACTTAATTATGTTTAAAAATAACTCTTTCTTCTACATGTAAACATAACCTCACATAGAGTAGAACCACAACTCCATTCAAGGTATCTCTTTTGGGGTTCACTTCAAGTACTTCTCTCTACAGCAGAAAACCACCAGTTGCTTATAGAAAACACCCTTTAGCATCTTAAAGACTATCAATGGAAACAGACCTTAGCCAACCTTTAACTACACTTATCAGAGACAATGCCCCATTAATCAACACTATTTCTATCTGGCTTTAACTGGATGAGCAGTCCCCCAAATTTCCCTTTACTTTTCACTTATATACCTGTATTTCACTTTGTCCCAATCTTCCCATTCCTCAATATTAGGCACTAATTTATTTTTTTCCCACTGATGTCCACTCTTTGGCTTATAAACTCAACCAGTATTTTACCTCCTCACTACAGGAGCACCATCTGCAATTTGAAGAACAAAACAACAGGCATCACAGTGACTATACAAATGCAGTCAGAAAAACGATCCCCTTTGTCATTTTACATTCTTAAAATTGTTTACAAAAATAGTGTATAAAGAAAAGTAAAAATGTCTGAACATGATGTGAGCAAGAAGGGAAGTAGGAGAGAAGAGAGGCCTTGCGGTTTATCTTTTTCTCCAGCTAGCAGTCGCTCTTTCAGAAATTCCTTAGTCTACTTGCTACTCAAGGTCTCCATAACCAGTCTTATCTAAAACTTCCCAATCTGTAGCCTTGAAAGTGTCACATGCATTCCTGTCTGCATGCCTTGGTGGGACCCACACCTGCTTCTGGAATGCCCTCTCCCTCCATGTAGTTAGTGAAGAACCACCCCCATGTCCTGCCTTAGCTCTAGCCCACTGGTTGGACTGCAGACCTCCTCATCTGTGTGGCCTTCCTCCTTCAGGGGCCAGGGAATTTTCTTACTGCACTTTTCATTTAGCACTTTCCATATTCTGATTCATAGATCATCTACAATAAGGCACATTTATTCTAGAAAAACAGCAACCATGAACTGATCGAGGTAGCCTATAAACATTTCTAATTCTCTCTGTAACATGTTATTAGTATTTATGTTTTCTAAAAGTGGAAACTGAGCTTCAGAAAATTTATGTGATGGGCCAAGGCTATACTTCAGTAGAACTTGGGTTTGAATCCAGGTCTACTTGCCTTGAAACGCCATGTGATTATGCTACACTGCCTTTATTTTGTAGTAAAAAAATTTTAGTCAAGCCTGTGTCTTATACCTCTCTGTGTCTTGAGTTTGAGTGCTTAATGAATATTCATGAAAATTTTATATTCAAATGAGAATGTATTTCCTAAATACAGCTCTAGAGGGAAAGGAGGCCAAAAGGCAGAAGAAAAGAAAGTTCAGGATTAAAATTTCTGCCGATAACCCACAAAATGAATGGTTTGCAAGCGTAATAATCTGGCAGGGTCTAGACATTCAATTTTGCAGAGGTCTCCTGCCTAACTGCACAATGTCAGAGCATAAGCACCAGTGTTTATTTCTGTGACTGTATCTGCTCATAAAATGAAATTGTGGGATCTAGAATTAATCTGCAATAGGTGTTAGAAATATTATGACAACAGCAGGCACTGTCATTTGCAATGTCCAAACTGGAATTCCCATTTTTTTCCCAAGAAAGATTTATGTGTTTTTCTTCAAGTGCCAGATGTACTTCAAAATAAAAACTTTCACTTTCCCTTCATATTTTTTGATGACTTAACACAGAAAAATAATGGCTTTATGATATCAGATAGTCTCTGTGTTTTACAATCCAGAATTTTGTTTCAGTAAATATGCTTATCAATGTTATTTCTTAATCTGTGCAATCATCAGACATGGTACTATGAATGTTGTCATATTGATTTCAGTAGGAGATAGAAGGCAGTCTTCATTTGTTAAAAAAAATATAAAGAAAATTTTGTATTATTAAAAGATAAATCTGTCAAAGGAACTTATGTCCAGAAAGACCAGCAGGACTTTGGAGGCCAGGTGAGGGCTGACACAACTCTTTACTAGGTCAGTTACATTTATGGAGCATGAGTCTCTGATCATACAGTATTGATCTTTCAGTTTCTGTTCAAAAACCCAAGTGGTATATGCCAATGAATGTCAACCTATTGTCACAAATGCAAACATAATCAGGTGTATTTGACTATGTAACATGGCACTAGATTTCTAAGATAGCTCAGATTTCTAGGCCATAGCTTCATTGTAGTTCCTAGCATTTTAAGATTCTAAGATTCATCTATGCACAGTACTGCATATTAGAATATGGTGATCCCATTTCTGAGAGAACATGTGGTCTTGAGTAATGTACAGCTTAATCCTTCTGTAAGAAATAAGTAGAAGCCACAGAGTTATAGGCCATTGCAGTGTTTCAATGAGTAAATGTTGGAGCTTTGCAAATATCCCAGTAATCAAAATCTATCTATACCATTCCTTAAGCCAAGAAATTCATTTCATGGTACTTCTTCTAAGTTGTACTAGTCAGGTGCCCAATTTTTATAGCTTTCCATGTGAGAATTTCACTTAACAAAATGTTTTTGCTATATTTTCCTTTAGAATCTCTTTTCGAGAGAGAGAGAGAAAGAGAGAGAGAGAGAGAGGGAAGGGCATTTAAATGAGATTCAGAGCTCAAAGCTAAGTAGAAAGGACAATTCATTTGGCTGAGTACACCCAACACTGTTCTCAAACGTTTATTTCTGACTTTGCCCTATTTTAAAAATTTTATTTATGAAGATGGATGGCTACAACTTCTGAATTTAGAGACAAAGCAAAATGTACAAGAACAGAATTCCAGGTTAATGAAACTACAGTGATAATTCATATCAGTACACAAAGATCTTCAAAGCAACTTTCTACACAATAGAACAAATAAAATAAGACAAAGTTATGTGTCTATCAATGCCTCTATCTGACAGCAACTCAAAAATTCTTTCATAGGGACTCAGAGTGAACCTCATCTGTAAAACATATGCTTAATACATGCAAGGCCCTGGGTTCAATCCTCAGCAACACACACACACACAATTCTTTTGTAGTTAGTGCATTGGCAAAAATATGCTGCTTAATGCTCAATAAATAGCAATAAATGAACAAAACAAGTGTGCATGGGTGCAAGAGAGAAGAAATAAATGTCTTATTTAGCTCCTTAGAAATTATGGAAATTAAGATGCCATAGTCACTCATTATTTATGTTTTTAACTGAAAAGTATAGATTCTTCTTTATTTCAATTCTGTATTCTACTTTTGTTTTTGCCTAGAAAATTATCATTTTTATTCTGGTTATGATCAGACACTGCCAAAAGATTTGGACAAATTCATTATAAGCTTAGCACTATTAAAACAAAAAGATAGGTAAGGAGTAAGAAAAAAGTAAAAGAAAAGACTAGGAAAAAGAGATGAGAAGGTACTGAGGAGGCAGAATAGGTCAGAAAGAACAAAGTTGAGAAAGGGAGAAGGAATCAGAGCAGAATGAGGACTGAGCAGGTGTGGACAGGACAAGAAGTGAGGAAAGAAACAGAATAAGGAGCAGGACAGATGGTAATGAATGAAAGGAACAAGAAGCAGGCAGAACGCTAGATTCCCCTGAGAAACATGGGTTGCTAAATATGTGAACAGATTGATATTAGCTAGACTCAAGCACTACTATGGTGAACTTTCTTAACCTTGGAAATGACAATAGAATCTAAGTTATTATGACAGTATAGGAAATGATCTATGCAACTATTTGGTACCTGGCAAGCTGTGGTGTTAGCTGTGCTGATGAAGATGCTAAGTCCTCTGGATCAACTATGTATGTGCTTAGTTTAATGGGTAGTCTCTAAGTAGGCAACTTAGAATATCTGTCCTCCACAACCTTACTTTAAAAGAAAAATAAAACATGTAGACACAAGAATCTTTATTATAAATAAAAGGAAAATATTTGGTGGGTCTTCTTATTAATATACATGCTGAAGAGTTCAGAACATCTATCCACTGACACTCTGCCAAGTTAAAAACAATTAAGGAGTCACAAGAAAACACAGGTGAAATTTGAATAAGATGTTGCATCAAAGTAAGAGAATAAATAGGAATATAGTAATTGTGTGCATATCAGTTAAAAGAGTGGGCTTTAGAATTGCATGGATCTAGGCTTAAATCTGAGCTAAGTCATTTACTAATGAAGTGTTCACACATGATACTTACTTCCTGGACCTCAGTATTTCCATTTATAAGGAGAGAATAAAAATCCTCTGTCATGTGGATGGAATGAAGAAGTATATAAATTTGGCACAGTGTTTTGATCAATGTGATCTTAGTATTACTTTTTAGAGTTTAGTCCTGTAATTTGAGTTCATAGAAGATTTAGAGGATGCTTTATATGAGGAAACCGTATAAAACGAGGCTAAGCTTGAAGGAAAGGCAAGAACAGAGCACAGGCACAGCAAGGAGACTAGCCAGTAGACTGTGTGTGCGCATTGTGTTGGGAAGTGAGAGGCAGGAGAAAAGCACATCAAGAACTGTTCTATCAAAGAATGTGAGCGGCTGTCCTCAGTTTCCTCCTTGACAAGATAAGCCAGAAAGAGTTAAGCTAAATGTTGACAAGAATTTCATGTTATACCATTACTCAGAGCCACTGACAAATATCATCAAGGGCCTATGCTTTATTTGGAGGTTTGTTTTTTTTTAAACATACATAGGTAATCATCTTTATTTGTATTTTAAACACAAATCTGCAAAGAGGATGATAAATGGAATAAATAAATTCCTATACCACAGGACAAAAGGTATTTGCCTCTTAGTTGAAACGTAGTCTGGCATTTATCATAAAAGAAAGAGGGAAGAAAAACAAGACCTATTGTCTAGAAAAACCACATCTAGGAATCTGACATTATGGGAGGTCACCTGTGTTGATTTGTAGCGATTTCTCAGTCTGGCCCATTATAATGGTATTTTTTTTTTGGTATCATGTTTCATGATCTCTATTTTAACCCTACTAACAAACCAGATAGAGACATAATCTTCATTAATAAATTTTAAAACCAAGGCACAAAGGAGTGAAATTAAAAGTCCCAAATAACCAAAGAAGACAGAACTTTTCTCTAAGTTTGTTTGCCAAGGCTTAAGCTAAAATTGGCTAAGTAAATTGTGAATGAGTTATCAGACATAGAAAATACTACAGGTTGAGCATCCCTAATCCCAAATTTCCAAATCTAAAATGTTACAAGATCTCCAACATGTTTAGCACTAAAACATGACACAAGTGGAAAATTCCTTCACTTGACCTCATGCAACAGGGTGCAGACAAAACACTAAAAATGTGCTATAAAATTATCTTCAGTGCACTAAAATATTGTACAAAATTATCTGCAAGTGTATAAGGTGCACATGAACCCCAATGCATTTTGTGCTTAGACTTGGTTCCCAGCCTGGATAATATATATGTAAATCTCCCACAATTCCCCAAATCTGAAATCCCAAACACTTCTGGTCCCATGCATTTCAGATAAAGGAGACTCAATTTGTATTAAGAATATAGTCACATAAGGATGACTGCGTAAGATTATGATTTACTATAAGTAATCAAGATTCACATTAAGTGATATCAATGTAAATGAACAGCAGAAGTGATCATCAGAAGGACAAAGCACCCTTAAGCAGCAAAATCCTCAAGTGACAAGAATAGTCGTTAAAATGCAGAGTAGTTCCTCTTGTGAAATGTTTCAAAGTACACTAGTCATCTCTACTCCATTTCAGGTTGCTTAACCTCAAAAAGACCAGAGTGCCTTTGCAAGACCTCTTCTGAAGTCCCGCCATCAATTCAGGTCAGTGAGCCTGGTCACCCAGATGACCTACTTGAATACCTAAAGGAATTGTCTCTCTTTTTTCCTTTCCTTCCTTTCCTTTCTTTCCTTCCTTCCTTCCTTCTTGTACCGGGGATTGAACTCAGGGGTACTTAACCAATCCCCAGCCCTATTTTCTGTTTTATGCAGAGACAGAGTCTCACTGAGTTGCTTAGTGACTCGCTGTTGCTGAAGCTGGCATTAAACTCACTATTCTCCTGTCTCAGCCTCCCAAAGTGCTGGGATTACAGGCATGTACCTGCCAGAACCATCTCTTATTAGAATATAGAAGTGTATAAAGTTAACTCTCTTTCATGGTGTCTCATTAGTCTCTTCCACTTACCTCCATAAAAACTAAAATAAAACAAACTTGGCTTCTTAATTTTGCTGTCCACAAACAAATCTCAAATTATAGGAACTCATTGAGTTCAACCTGAAATTACTAGATATTCTTACAGAAAATAATTTTATTTATAATAATCAGATCTATCTTAAATCATACTTAAAAAAGGAGTGGTTTTGTTGTAAAGCAAGAAATAAAGGTAATAGAATGGGTGACATGAGAGATGCAAGGAAATGAATGGGTTAATACAGAAGGAAGTTCCTGAAACAGGTGAATTAAGATAAGATGAAAACTCATAGGGAAAGGTTAGTCCTGAGAAAAGAATGGCCCTTCTCTGAGTTCTGACTTACAGAAGGAGAGGAAAGATTAATGTCTGAAAAAGTTTTGCATTGTAAAAGACATCCTACTGTATAGGATGGCCTGAATCAGTGGTTCTCAAAGTGTGGTCCCTGGATCAACTGCATTGGCATCACCTATGAACTGATTAAAAAATAATTCATGAGCCCCATCCCTCGCCTACTGAATCAGAATCTCTGGGTAAAAGGCCCCCAAAACTACACTATAGCAAGCTCTCCACATAACTTTTATACATATTGAAGTTTGAGAACCATTGACCTAAATCTTCTCAGTTAAGGCAGTAAACTAGATCATCTGCTGAGAACAAGAGGGTAGGGTGTGGACTTCAAGGGTGGAGATTTAGAGCAACTACAGAAGGAATGTGGGATGGAGGTAAGAAATTACCTAGTACTCATGTGACATTAGTTAACATATCTTCCTAAATTAAAAGTCTTCTTGGGAACTGGCTTCTAATTTCTATGCACAGTGATAATGCTTATATATAAAACTACATTCTGATTTTTACATAGCTGCTCATGACCCAAGAATGACAGTTTGATTAGAGTTTAGGGGTTGCTAAAATATGGAACAAATCAACTTAAGAAAAAAAGAAAGGAATGAAAGATTTGTCCTAAGATAACCAACCAGATAAGAAAATACACTAGAACAAAAGTCACTATATTCAGAGTGAAATCCATAACTCTTTGAACTAACTATGTGGCTCTGGGTGAGTTATTAAACTTCAGAGTACCTTTTTCTCATCTCTAAAGTTGGATCTAGCATTCATGTAAAAGACATCAAATTACAAAAACTATAAGTAAAGAGCAGAAAGATTAGTAGGATAGAGGAAAGGGAACAGGGGGAGAGAGAGGAGGTAATGGGAAAGTACTTGGAACTGAATTAGAACAAATTATATTCCATGCTTTCATAGTTATGTTAAAATGAATCCCAACGTTATGTATAACTAAAAAGAACCAATAAAAAGGAAAAAATAAGGAAAGGAAGGGAAACAAATAAGTACATGAATAACTACCAAACATGAAGCATATTCTGATGAAGGATGTATGGGTTATCCATGCTTCGAGAACAGGGGGGAATTAGCAATTAATTCTAAATAAAGGAAACCTTCATAATTGAAGGCACAATAAAGTTAGACCAGGAAAGGTGAGGGAAATCCAAAAGATGAGAATAAGAAATTGCAAAGCCAACCTAGGGAATGGCAACAGCCTAGTATGGATTTATAACGCCAAACCATAGGGAGGGACCAAGTCTCAGTAAGATCAATTTTTCAAACAATTTTCAGCAGCCTAAAAATAATGGGAAAATATGACAGTATCATTTTAACAATGCAGTGCTAGTATACTTTTTCAGTTTTCAATAGTTCATAATTATTGAACTTTGGGAAAATATCCCTTTCAGAATTCTTTTTGGCTGGCTGTAAAGTAATAGAATCAGTGGTATAATTTTAAAAGGAGTGTCCATCCTTTATATTTTCAATACTCTGGACACACAGATTATGGATATTTCTGAGGGCACATAGAAGGATCGCTTGCCTTTTTGAAAAATATCACTGCTCTGAGGAAAGAATTTAGATTCCATCATAGGAAAGATAGAATACACTACGATAAATTTTTTATTAACATTTTAAAAGGGAGCCAACTTTTGTTTCTCATAGTAAAATTCATATATTGAATCTCTGGCAAAAAGCCTATACTAAACAACCTCTTTCTGTCTTGGGCCATGCCTGAGAGGACTTGAGTAAGCAGAAAGCAGTTGTCCTGCTGAATTTAAAAGCAACAGTGGGGTCTCCTCAGAGCAGCATGATTATACCTAAGACAAAAAAGCAGCAGGGTCTGGTTTCTGGAAGCAAATGCAAAGAAAGCACTTTCCCATTGTGATCCAATTTTGCCTTTTCCAGGACTAAGTAGCAGGATGATCAATCACAGTGGCATGCTTCCTCCTGATTCTGGAAAATGCCACTCCTTTCTGACTCTTATTTCTCATGCACTTTTTACAACATCCCCAAACCTTCCAAACTACCAGACTTATGGGTAACCTAATGGTGAACAACTATGGCCATTTGTGAGAAATTAGGAATCATGTTTTTAGTTAAGAATTGCATGTCACATAGATGAATTTGAAAGCTTAGTCCGAAGAACACATTTTCTTGGTTTCTAAATTCACCTGTAATGAGTCACATACCTGTCCATAAAGATGTATTTTCTGATTGTATGAAGGGCATTCACACTAAGAAAACATTAAAAGAGGAAACAACCTCTCTGAGGCAGTGTTTAGGATGTGCACTTATCCACAAGTTCCCTCCCTGTGCTAGCCGCAAGTATTAAGTTCACGATTTGTGCTGTGCACAGATATGCCAGCAGGTGTGTTCCAAACACAAGATAAAAACCCAAGTGAAATCCTACCCCTGGAACATCGCCCAGTGTCTTACAATTGTTGGTTTTCTAACCCTGTGAAGGTTCCTTTCTCTGACACCACTACAACAAAATGGCATTGATTTTTATGAGTTCAGGTCCTGCTTCATCACTTGGACCTCCTTAACTGGGTGTGGCTTTCAGATTTAACTCTCTCTCCAACTAACTACATACGTATCATTCAGGAAATAGTAGATATCAAGTGATTTCCCCTTTCCTCAATAAAAATCATCAAGACCATTATATATATATGTAATGATATATTTATATATAGGATGCTGCAAAGAAACACACACATTTTTACATGTCCAAATAAAATGAGCACAGAATCATAAACCTGCAAATAGGCTGAAAGGAGCCTTTATTCACCAAGCTCAGGCTTCTTGAAGAGATTTCTCATTTGCAAGCTGTGTATGTTCACAATTAAAGAGAGTAAGTGTGAGTGCCAACAGGAAGCTCAAGTTGGTGTGAGAAGTGAGAGTAGAAGGCAAAAGTACAGACCATCTCCTGCTTAGGTTCTATTCACAGGTTTCAGTGATAGCAATGCCTATAAATGGTGCGAACCTCAAAAGCTTCTCATTTCTATTGCCTCTGTTGGCTGTGTGTCTCTCTCAGAGGAAGCTAGGACAAGTCTTTATATTTAAGTAAAGTAGCAGGGGAGAAGAAAATTTTAGTTTCCAAATCATTTTCCCTCTTCAGCCAGCAGTATCTCATCATTATTTTAATAATTTTCTTATCGATTTGCATTGTTTTTAAGAATTTGTGATTTTAAAAAAATATTTAATCAGATATATTTTTCTTAATACATGAAATAGTACTATTTAAAATATATCTTCAAAAGGAAAATAATCTCCATTTTCCAATTGTCAAATGTTGGTAGGAATGTGGCTTCCAAACCACTTTTCACCTGGCCCATCACATTATTTTGATTTCAGACTCTGGAAGTTAGGCTGATTCTGCTACAAAGACAAACTTCAGTCTGATACTCGCTCCACTCCTATAGCTCGCAGAAGATCCACGGAACTTGCGCAATATGCAGGGGTGGTTAAGGAAAAAAAAATGCACTACTGCAAAGGTAAAATGCTCATGGCAGCTTTAATGCCACCTTCCAGAGGGGAGCACAAAGGAGGAAAAGCTGAATTGTAAGGAGATAGTGACCTTGGCCAATTATGGCTGGAATACATTATGTTTTACAATTTTTTACCAAAAAATGATCCTGATGACACATTGTGAGGGCCCATCCCTGAACCTCGGAAGGACCCGTGCAAGTGAGGGGCTCAGAGCCCTCAGCTCCTATAGCATCAAGACAAATCTGCCTCTGCCCCTACCTCAGTTTTCACAGCCCTCATTACACCCGAACCTAGGTGGAAATTCCAGCCCAAGGATAAATAAGCTCCCTTTACTGTTTCTGCTTAACCCAGAAAAAATGTAATTTCTCAAGAGATATAGTTAAAAATCAAGGGGAAAATATTGTTATAATTATTAAATAGTTAAATATCAATGGTACCAAGCATAGTGGTGCACAACTGTAATCCCAGCAGCTTGGGAGGCTGAGGCAGGAGGATCACAAGTTCAAAGCCAGCCTCAGGAAAAGTGAGGTGCTGAGCAACTCAGTGAGACTCTGTCTGTATATAAAATACAAAACAGGGCTGGGGATGTGGCTCAGTGGTCAAGTGCCCCTGAGTTCAATCCCAGGTACTCCTCACCCCAAAAAAAAATCAGTGTTAAAAAAGGGAGAGAGGGGCTGAGCTCTTGCCTTGCATGTGTGAGGCACTGGGTTCGATCCTCAGCACCACATAAAAATAAATAAACAAAATAAAGAGACTGTGTCCATGTATAACTAAAAAATAAAAAATTTTAAAAAAGGGAGAAATCATATAAAATATTTTACCTAAAAATATAGATTTCACTTCTCAGAAAACTATCCATTGCTTTCATCATCTTGTCTAAAGCACCTGTTTTCATAGAGTGTGCCTTATTAAAATATTCCCCTTCATTATGTGCTTAGTAATCAAAATCTACTTCTTTCTCAACACCTACCCCCACGGAGCCCTGATACTTTCTTTTAAGTTCAAACAGGATCTTCTTTTGTGGTTTCAGGCTCAGGTCAGAGAGAGGTGAAGATAGGCTCCATTCAGAAAAAAACTTGCTAAATACCTCTGCTGCTTCTAGGGTTATAGTGTTCTATCTGTATCTGTGATTTCAGTTATCTGTAGTCAACCACAGTCCAAAAATACCAAATGGGAAATTTTAGAAATAAACAAATTATGGTTCTGAATTGTATAATGTTCCCAGTAGCATGATGAAGTCTGACACCATATTGTTTTGTCCCTTTGCACAACATATCCACATTGTTTTTGCTAACTTCCCCCCTTGTCACCTAGTAACCTTCTCAGTTTTCAGATCAACTAGCACAAATTTACAGTGCTTGTGTTCAGGTAACCTGGATTTTACTAAGAATGACCCCAAAGCATAAGAGTGGGGATGCTGGCAATTTGGATATTCCAAAAATGCCTGAAATTGCTTCCCTTAAGTGAAAGTTCTGAACCTAAGGAAAAGAAAAAAAAATCATATAATACAGTTGCTAAGATCTATGGTAAGAACAAGTCTTTTATCTGCGAAATTGAGAAGAAAAATAAAACTCATGCTAGCATTGTTTGCATCTCAAACTGCAAAACTTACAACCGTAGTGCATGTAAGATAAGATGACAAAGGCATCTTTTCATAGGGTTCCATACTATCTGAGGTTTCAGGCATCTGCTGGGAGTCTTAGAACATATCTTCCATAGGTAAGAGGGACAGAGACTAATGTATTTTCAGTGCCTCTCAAAGAAGGTGTCCAATGCTGGTTATATTTCTGTAAATGACTGGCTTATCAGACAGCAACTAGAATACATTGCTAACTGGAACCAGGCATCTCCATAGTCAGGAAAAGGACCTTCCAGAGGCATACTGACAGACACACGTTTCAACAGATCTTTCCAATTCACTTACCACCTTTTCTGGGCTTGCTTAAGCATAAGGCCTCACCATTACCTAGCATTGTGCTATTCACCATCGTGAATTCTCCCAGTTAGGCTAAGTTCTAGGTATGCCCTGCTATATATTCAACACCTAGAATGAAAATTCTTTCAATCTTCAGAGAGAAATATTATCTTTGAGCCATTCATACCTCTCCCACTTAGAAACAGCAATTGTGTTCTTAGGCTCAATAGCTTATATGAAAAAAGAAAATCATAGCAATGCACGTGATCTTTGGTCATAACCTGACTTAGAATGTTATTTAGTGTAACCAGAATAAGGGCAGCAGAGGAGGTGATATCCAAGTCATGAAATTGAAGAGTAACATATAGTCCTTGGGGTGAACTGGTAGCACCCATCTGGCAGTCAAATTCTAATCCCCAGTGCTCCTAAACTTGTTCAGCTGGCCTCAGTTAAACATATCCACTCACAAGAGCTCCTCCCTTCACAGGGCAGGATGTTACTCTGGGGGTTGGGCCTAATACTCAAAAACTCTTCCTCATATTTGCACACTTATAGGCCTTAGTCCTTTATTCATCATTCCTCTGCAGGAAGCAGCCAACAATAACTCTTCTTACTTTATCAATGACATCCTTCCAAATTTCTATAGATTATATACCATGTTCTACTCAGGCAACTAATTCTCTCTTTGCTGTTTGGCATGATTTCTTGCCCTTTCACTATTCTGGCATTCACTTCTAAATGTTCTCTAATTTTTGTCCATATTCCTCTTAAAACATTTTACCTAGAATTGAAGTCATTAACCTAGAAGTGGTATGATATAAATATTTGTGCTGTAAACTTTTGTGTGTGTGTGCAATAGCATTTATAGAATCTACAATTGAGTTAACTTTAGTTTTTATCAGTTCTCACTCTCCTATTTAGTGGGCAACTCTACCATATCCTTGGCTCGCCTTCAACTCATGGTCAATTATATTTAAAGTCACAGCACACTCTAAGCCAGGTTCTTTAAGTGGAGAATATTACATGTGTCTAGAAGTTAAAGTATGTTAAAATGATCATTTCTCAGTGAATGTTTAAAGAATGGAATCACAAAATAACCTCCCACCGGCCTGTTCTCAAGTTTGTCAACTTAAAGTCACCAAGCTCACCTTCAAATTATGTCCTAATGTCCACATGGTACCTCAATAAATGTCAAAGTTGTCCTAAGACTATTGGGTCCTTAGTGGATTGGTCATCAGCCCTCACAAAAGATGAACTGTCTAACTCAGGTTAAATGTTCTATGAATTTCTTCTACATTTTTATCAGTATCCCACATTAATACTATGACATTATTATAGGCCCATATTAGGCATTGAATAGTTATTTACTGGCTAAGTATTAGTCAAATGAATGCTTGGTTCTCACTCTCCTATTTGCCCTTTAATAATATTGATTATTTTTCATCAGTATATATCATTCTCCACTTCACCCTCCATTACGGCACTGGGCCATCATATTTTTGTCTCTGTCTAGAGCCAATTCTATTCTTAAAACAAAACAAAACAAAACTAAGCCTCTCAAGGCCCTTGTTTCTCTGAACAACAATTTTAACATTTTATGCATTACTTAAACAAAGATATGTAGTAATTGTTGGCACAGTTCCAGACACTTTAGAAATATGAATTCATTTAGTCCTTAGGAAAATCAGACTGAGACACAGAATGGTTAACTAATTTACCCAGGATCTAACAGCTAGCAAGTGCTGGAGCCGGGATGTGAACTAGGCTCTGACTTTTGCACATGTGCTTACCCACCATTCCACCATGCTATGCTGCTTTCCACAGTGACATCATAATGGTTGAGCAAGAAGCAATGGTTGAGGAAGATTATATATTACACTACTTACATCACAACTGCATCTTTTAGCATATAACAAAAACTGCTTGATTTTCCATTAGTTCCTCCAGTGCATCTCCTACAGTGTCCTATTTAATTTTAAAGTTAGTAACTGACAAAAAGAATCACTCAAAATACAGAACTTTGAAAAGAGTGGATGCAAATACCTTGGATGGACTTGGATTCCTTCCAGTCACAACTGTTGGAAATATTACCTGCAATGTTAAGAACCATGAGAATCCGTTGACCTACTGCCAAAACAACAGCAAATCAACAAAGTGCTACACTAGGCACCAGGAATTGAGGGGAAAGGAAAAACGCATTTCCTCAGAAAAACATTAAAATCGGGGTTATGGCAGAGCCAGACACCGGTGCAATTGAGTAAGAGACAGAAGAGTTCTCAGATGTTCTCAGGGCATTTATACTCCTGTGCATGATGACTTCCACCCTCACAAACGAGAAGATTCTGAGAACTTGCTACCTTGCAGCTGGTTTCTACACACACACACACACACACACACACACACACACACAGTCTCAGGCAGTGGGTTTGCTGGAGTTCAGTAGTTCCTAGATGCTCAACACAGTCTGCTCTCCATATCTGCAGGTTTTATGTCCTCACACTCAACCAATCAGATTGAAAATACATGAAAAAATTTATATCTGTATTGATCGTTTACATAAATTTTTTTCTTGTCATCATTCCCTAAACAATACAGTATAACAACAGTTTACCTCGAATTTATAGGGTTTTAGATATTGTAAGCAATCTAATTTAAAGTACATAGGTTTACATAGGTTATATATGCAAACACTATGCCATTTTATATGAGAAAACTGAGACTCCATGGATTTTTGTACCTGCTGGGAGTCCTGGAAATAATCCCCCCCATTGATACAGAGAAATGGGTCTGATATAATGATTTTTTTTTTCAAAATTATTACAACTAGCTCATAAAAGCTATAAATGAACTCCTCCACAATGTAGTGTGGGGCTGGGGATATGACCTTGTGATGGAATGCTTGCCTATCACATATGAGGCACTGGGTTAGATCCCCAGCACTACAAAAAAAAAAAAAAATGTGGTGTGATAGAAAGAAAGAAAAGTAGGTTGGAAGGAAAGTAGTCACAGAAGCAGTTCCACTGGCAGCTATTTTCACTCCAACTTTAGATTCAAAGTAAAGTCAGAATTCCTTCAGCTGGACAAGAAATACGTGGGCACTAGATGGGTCCAGAGCCCAGAGGAGGACATTTCTGTCCTATAGTGGGCTTCATAGAACGCAAAATGTTTGTCCATGGGTAGGGTCTGTGAAAAAGTAGGCCAGAATTTTGTGCTGGGAAATTTACTTCTGAAAGGAGTTTGTGGTGACTACCACTTACCATCAGGAAGACATTGATGGCCTTTTGAATTATCGAAAGTCAAATTTCATTTGACCGAAGAAGCAATGGACACAGCAACAGAATGTCCACATTCAACTTATGTCATAGATGGCGTTTTAGTTGGCTTTTTCTGTGCTGTGACTAAAGGATCTGACCAGAACAATTCTAGAGGAGGAAAAGTTTATTTGAGGGCTTACGGTTTCAGAGGTCTTAGTCCACAGAAGGTCAGCTCTATTCCTCAAGGCTCAAGTTGAGGCTGACCATCATGGCAGTGTATGGCAGAGGGAAGCAGCTCACGTCATGGTGATCAAGAAGCAGAAAGAAACTCCACTCTCCAGATACAAATACACACCCAAAGCCGCACCCCATTTCCCACCTCCTCCACCACATTCCCACCACTTCAGTTAATCCCTTCAGGGATAAACTCCCTGATAGGCTAAGGCTATAACCCAATAATTTCTCCTCCAAACTTTCTTGCGTTGTCTCACATGTGAGCTTTTGGGGGAGACCTCACATCATAACAGATGGAATGATTTCCCCAAGATTCTGGAGGAAATCTGTTGGAAATACAAACATGAATTTGTATTCTCACCTTTGATGAGTTAAAATAGTCTTCTGGTGTGTTGGATGAAGGGAAGGAAGAAAGGACAGTTAACAATTGCAAGACATGGTTTTAAACACACAATGAATATATATGGATATAAATGTTTATATACACTCACACACACACTCCTCCCTATCCCACATCCATTTAAGAGTTGAGGCTGTTGTTATTGTAACAACCTAACTCTTAAGCTTTTTTTTTTTTTTTTTTTTTTTTTTTTTGGTGGTGCTGGGGATTGAACCCAGGGCCTTGGGCATGCTCTTGAGATGCTTTTCTGAAAGACATTGTATTCGTTCTCATTGAGTAAATGCCTCTGGGAACTTTCCAAAAAGAAACTCTTACCTTGTAAAAGTCATTTCATTAGGAAGTAAAGCTACAGCCCATGTAAAGTCTGAACTTGAGAACTGAAACACAGCCCCTGCCTCTCTGGTTTTCTAGCAGCTGCATTTCCCAGCTGCCCAGGTGGAACAGTTGCCACCCATCATTAAATCTAGGGCTGTCTGGGGCCAGCCTTTGGTGGAGGAGTCTGCTCTCTTCTCACACTGCCATTGGTCTGCTGGCCTGGCTGGTCCTGTCATGGAGAATCAAGGTTTCTGAATGGAGGCAAAGCAGGGAGGAGCAAGAGGAACGCAGCCCTCCTCCATCACCATGAAACTCTTTTTTGCTCTAATATCTCTTCCAGTGTTGACTGAGGCAGATGGTGGACTAGTCTATCAAAATGGAATGTACCAGAAGTAAAAGGCTCCAGGTCTGCCTCTCCTTATCTGAAAGGTGGGAATAATTACATCTTCTATCTCAAGAGTTTGCTATGAAAACCCCTACGTATACAGCCTGTCCTACTTTATTTCTTCCTCTATCAATTGTGTTCAGACCACACAAATATAAGAAATAATTTTTCTCTTTCCTCTCTTTCTGTCAGGCCATCAGAGGTTCTCTGGGTCTGCCCTTTTCAGAGAAGACTGAGGGAGTGCAGTTTGTGAACAGTAAATAATCAAATAGACAACATGTCTGGTCTCATGTTCCCAAGCTGGTTCCCAGAAGAGAAGTTTTCTTTCTAAAATAACCCTCTCTGGAACTACCTCTTAATTTGTCATGAAGTCATAATTAAATGTAACTCCACTTTATGGATGTTAAAAATTCATTTTTGTAATTTACCTTGCCTAACATTTATAGTCATATTAGAAAAGAATCTGTCCTTCAAAATCATTACATTCAGCCACCTGTTCTGCTGTTTATCTTGTTTCGGATGCTTGGTGCTCACTAGGATATTCATTGCTTTTCAGCATATCTAGCTTGGGTTACAAGGAACAGACTCTGGGTCACATGGTACCAGGAATTCAGGACTTTTCACAGATGGATTGTTCTCTAATTGATGAGAAAAAAAATTATTCCTCAAAAGAGAATCTCTTGCAACTTCACTTTTTCCTCATTTTCCCCCAAATAAATATATTCCAGTGCATTTTTTCAATTAGTTTAATTCACTCACTGGTTACTATGGCCTGACTACTTCTAACATGGAAAGGTCTGATTCTCTTATTTGTAGTGGAAGAGACAAAAGACACCCATAATGACAGACATAGTACATTCTGTGTGTGGGTGTCCATGTATGTGTCTCACACAGCCATTCATAATTGAGACTGTCAGCTCTGCCAAGGACTCTAGGGATGGCCTGGTTCAGAGCTCCTTGACCACTTTATACACTGCACAATGCCTAGGTAATATGGCTGAAGCTTCCTAGTTCTTTACTTCTTCCAGCCCATTCATATACTCTTGCAGAACGGATTCATGACCCTATCACTTTTCTCTGCTTCATGCTTGCCCTTTTACTTTTCTCTTGATTAGGTCCCTGATGTTTCCAGTCTACCTTCCTTCCCATCATCTACTCACTTCCAGAGATCTAATTCACACAGGACATCTGTGTTTTTCATGTAGATGTTTCTGATAACTTGGCCCCACTGCCAAAGCTCTAAAACTTCAAGAGTAAAAGTAAATGAACTTATCACTCCATGTAGCAGATAAAACAAAAGCACACTTTTGGTTGGAACAGGAAGAGAGAAAACTAATTTTCAAGTCAGTAAGTTTTCTATGACCACTACATCCCTGGCACTGAGAGCTAGACCCACACATCACAGATGATCAACAAAGACATCCACATGCTGATGTCTAAAGAGCTTTGAAGACCAGTCAGCAACAGGTAATAGATATGAAAAGAAAATAAATTAGAAGCTAGAACACATGTTATCTGGTACAGGTTGTTTATCTCTTATGCTAAATGTTGGGGACAAGAAGTGTTCCAGATTTTGGAACATTTGCATGAACAAAATGAGATCTTGGAGATCAGACCCACGTTAAACACAGCATTCATTCATGCTTCATATACACCTTACCGACATAGCCTGAAAATAATATTATATAATATTTTTAGTGCCCTTTCATTTTGACTGCAGCCTACCACATGAGGTCAGACATGAAATTTTCCACTTGTGACATCATGTCAGTGTCAATAAGTTTTGGATTTTGAAGCATTTAAGTATTTGGATTTCTGATATTGGATAAGCTGTGACTGAAACAAGCCATGTGGTTATGACCACAGTTTTTGTTTGGTAAAATCAGCTAGGCAGCACTGAAGTATTTCTAATTTACTTTCTGTTTTAAAAAGTCCATGATAATAAAACTTAGGAATTACAGCTAAAAGATGAAAGGGGGAGGTTTTTGGTTTAGCTACCTACCTCTCTTCTTTGTTTCATATAGCAAAGAAAGATCTTATTTATCACATTTGGGAATTTTTTCAGGAAAACTTTCGGCTTTTCCACTGTTACCTACATAAAAATTTAGGTAAAAACAATTTCCAGATTTAACCTAAAACCTATTTCTATGTTTGTATTACTGTTAATCAATTTAGAACTTCAATATCTAATTATAAAATTCCACAATCATCATACTCTTGGGATATAATCTTATTTCCAATGCAAGTATTAAAAGATATGGGCAACAAGGCATAAAACCATCTCCCTGATGCCAGATCATTGAATAAATTATTATGCTTATCTCCTCTGCTTCTCTTTCAATATATATTTGTAGCAGGACTTGATTAGTTTTCTACTAAGAAATATCTGTTCATTAAGTTATATCTCATTCACCAGACTCCTAGTTTATCTTAGTAATTTTTAATGGAAGACTAAATGACACATTATTACATACATGCTTACAGAGATGACAATAATCTTATTCAAAATTAAATAAAGAAAAAGTTAAATAAATATTACAATATTTTAGGAATTACAGTATGAACCTCAAAATCATAAATCTTTCTCCTTACTTTTTATAACTTATTCTTGAAATATTTATCTGTAGAATATTGAAGTTGTCATTAATTATTTTCTGGCATTTTTTTTTTCATTTTGGTTTTTGAAAATATAAGTTAGATGGTATGTTAATTCCCATTTAGGTCTTTTTAAATATATATATACATATATATATATATATATGTATACATATATATTTAGTTGTGGATGGACACAATACCTTTATTTTGCTTATTTGTTTTTATGTGGTGCTGAGGATCAAACCCAGTGCCTCACACGTGCAAAGCAAGCACTCTACAACTGAGCAACAATCCCAGCCCCCCCTTTAGGTCTTAGTTTAAATATAATATTCATTTTTAACACACCATAGTCTTCCATTTCAGTAATGCATTTTAATGTATCTCTCAATATCAAACAGTGTAATGGGAAGTGCTGATGTTTCAATCTTCTATCATAATTTTTGGATTTGAGGGCCTTCCTATATATACATATGTGCACACACACACACACACACACACTCCCACTCACACACATACATCTTGTTATCAAATATCTGAAACAAATCACTCAGTCTCAGAACCATAATAAACCAAAGGAGTAAAACTGTTTTCAGTAATAAGGAGTGGCTGTAACCTTATACAAGAGAAATATTTGGGGAATCTCATCATCTACTTAAAAACAGATCTATTGTGGAAAAAAAAGAAATAGTTTGTTTACATATTATGTCAAAGTAGTTTAAATCTATACCTGAATTAAGAAAATTATTAAAATATAAAGATTTTTCCCCTTGCATCTTTCATCTTCTTTTGAGTAGAAAAGTAAACAAATAATAAGTGACTGACTTCATGATTCCCATAGCCATGCTGAGTGAAAGTCATACAGAGTCTGAGTTAAGAAACACAAAATCAATATAATGGCAGAGATGGAGCTATGGCCTATACCAGATGGACAAGAGAAAACCCATTCAAATTAGCCCTACACTGAGTAATGTTCAGTTTTTGTTGTTAAACTGTTTGTATTTGGGTTAGAAATGTGAACCTCAGATTTGATGCTCATTTTTAAGACCCCATATCCCAAAAATGACCCTAAATAGTTTCATGAGAATCTGCTTATTAAGAAGCAGCACTGAACCTGGGTACCATATCTCTGACAGGACAGGAAACTCATGCACTAGAGGAAGCACATCCGCAACCTCCTGGTAATCCATGACTTGACGAGGGTCTGCCAGGGGCAAAATCCTGAAGAAGGTAATGCTCATTCTCTGTGCTTTTCCACTCTGAGTTCTTAACTAGTTTTCACATTTCTCTTGCTAACAGCTGGCTTCCTTCAGGCTAGATGGACAGGCCTCACTCCCTCTGGATAAATCATCCTGCATCTCTTTTCCTCTGTGTATATCCTCTTCCATAAATAATAAGAGACCTCTGGTGCTGGAAATAGTCAGGAGCCAAAACACACGTGGCCCCACCTTCATGATACTGACAGATCATTGGGAGGAAGACAAACATTAATCAAATAATTGTATGGATAACACAGAATTTTCTCAGTGGTAACTGCCTCAAATGACATATTCATGGTGCTGTGAAAACACAGGATAGGGGAATATGACCCTATCACAGGTGGTCAGGGAAGCCTCCCCAAGGAAAGGACAAGTGAGCTCATAGTCATGATAGGAACAGGTCACAGTGTGAAGCAAACAGTGAGTTTTGGATTCTGAAAAACATCGTCACAGTCAAAAAGGACAATTGTGAAATGAAGCTGAAAAAAGGCAGACAGGTGCTAGACCTTGTAACTATTTGGGATAAATGGTGAAAATTTGTTCTAAGAGAACTGAGGAACAAATAAAAATATTATGCAGAGAATAAATGAAAGAATGAAGTCTGAATTTATAAAAAGGCCAATCTTGTTGAATGTGGTGAACAGATGTGGTGGGGGTGGGGATTGAGGGGCTCAGGAGAAAGCAAAATACAGCCAGCCTTTTGCCAATAACGCCCTTGCCTCCTTCCCTCCCTCCTTTCATGGAACCGCTTTTCCCTCCTTCGTCAGAATTCACCCTTCTCTCATTAGGGCTGTTCTTATGATCACCTCTGTCCCTTCTTTTTCCTTATTGGCAAAGATAAGTCCATCCTAGAAGTGGAACGTTATCCCAGAGATTGAGATGCAAGGAGTCTTTAACCTCAAAATATAATTAATGATAGGACACTGGCAGCCGAGGATCCGAAGCTCTATTTGGGAAAGTATCCTTTTTGTGCTTCTCAAATGATTCTCCTAGAAGGCCCTTTGAAGAAAACATACCACAGCCCTAATTATGCCAGTTAAGAATCAGTAATATAGCCTTTGTTACTCAATAGTGGGTTTATTCCAGATTTTCTATTTATCAACTATTAGCTAATAGAAAACAGTTTTTATAGCATTAGGGTTGATCAATGGTATTTGCAGATTTAACATTCTGAGATTAAAACACAAATTTAATGTACAAAATTACTACAATCAGTCATATGCCTATTCCAATGTAGGTGAACCCATGGCAGTGAGAAACAAGCACTCCTAAAGCCACACCATTTGCATAATTAAGATTCATTTCAAACTTCCTGGAAACAAAACTAACTTTAAGTGCCATTGTAGGTCAATACTATGATAAGCAAGTTATATATGCAATTTCATTTAAAATTTATAACAAACACATTTTGCAAGTTGAAAACAAGTAATGAGCTTATCTGGTGAATAAAGGCAGAATTAGGATTTGAAATTCTAAATAACTTACGTATCTACTAAATTCAAGTAACCTGCTTACATAATGTATTAGTCTGCTTGGGGTGCCATAAAAAATACTACAGACTGGGTGAATTAAACAACGGAAATTCATTTCCCACAGTTCTAGAGGCTGGCAGGTCCAAGATCAAAGTGCCATCCAATTCAATTCCTGGTGAGGGGCTCTCCTCTAGGTTTGCTGATGACTAACTTCTCACTGTGTCCTCATCTGGCAGAGAAAGAAACAGCTCTGGGGTTTCTTCCTCTTATAAAAACACAAGCCCTATAGGATTAGGACCCAAACTTTATGATCTCATTTAACCTTCTTCACTTCACAGACCCTAATCCCAAATACAGTCAGTCACCTTGGAGGTGAAGGTTTCAACATAAAGTAATGGGAATACACTAATATTCAGATCATAACATGTGGCTTGAAAACGCTGAAAGCCAGGACTTGAACCATGGTCTCAAAAGCAAAAGCCCAAGCTGGGTTTATTTCTCTTGCTGTCCTTGTCATATATACATTGTGTGTGTGTGTGTGTGTGTGTGTGTGTATACACACATGTATAATAATTTGAACTTCAAAATCCAGAACATCATCATTAGTGGGTTAAGACAATGGAATTTATTTTACCAAATCTCTAGTCCAACTAGCAAATGGAAAGAAATAATCACTCATCATACTGTTATACCATTATACTCATTAATCTTTCAGTTCTCCAGTTAACCATTTATGCCTTGCCTGCAGGCCCTTAATATATGAATCTCATGGAAAATTTTCACAATTATATTACAAATTCCCATTCTGTGTTTTACATCAGATAGTAAAGTTTAGTAAAAGTCAATAACTGAAACACAGGTAACAACTGACATTTAGCCTTTGAAACTGAAGTATGAACAAAGAAAAATTCATTATTTTGCTAGATACAGTCAAAAGGCAATTTGTGTCAGAAGACAGGTATTCAGTGGTGGGAACTACATAGGTTCGTGAGTTTAGCATCACTTTCTTTCAAATTTTAGACATTACTGAAGAGACTGTAAAACCTTCTCTTTTAAGCAGGGATCTCCATTAACTGAATTTGAACAAATAAGAGGTAAACCTTGTATTAATAGTAATGCTAAAAAGTCTTAAAAATTATTCTGAAGCCAACATAAAACCCCAAAATATATTTTAAAAATACAAAAGTATTTTACATTTAAAAATACTATAATATACACTATATACTCTAGAAAACACTATGATTTAAAAAACACTATATAAAACACTATGATTTAAAAAAATCCTGCTAAATATCTTTTTTATAAATCTTTAGAGATTATAGATGTCAGAGCATTTGTCCTTCACTACTTTAATAAGATTACTTTAAGAGTTAAGGCTTGCTCTAAGAGTTTAAAAATACTGGTTTTGTATGTGCCAAACCAAAATCTCTATGAGAAAGCTGTTTTAAAGTAAATATTTATTTTGTCCCACAATATGAATGGCAAAAAGGTTTCTTGGGCAGCTGAAGTATTTAGTGGGGAAGATTACATTCTCTGGCCTTTTTGCTATTATAGTCATTGCTGAATTTGCCACGTGAATTATATTTAGCATTTGTTACAGTAAGTACACACCACACACACACATGTATTTATATACTTACCTGCTTACATGCATATACAAACTTCTACAGGGACTATGACCTGAGAAGAGTATAAACCCCTCTTTTCAGGCTTTTACTTTTAAAGGCAGTTGTTTTGCCATAAAAATCAATAAATAGCTATCACCAAAAGATAACCACATGTAAAACAATGAATGAAAGGCTCAACTCAGAGTTTAAATTACTTAGCAGACAGGAGATATTGTCTCCCCACCCATATACCTCCTACATCCAACAAATCTTTTACTGACAAGTTATAAGCTATACAAGAAGAAAGTCACTTGGTATGCCAACTTACTGAAGAGGTCAAGTACACACATAAGCAATATTTCAGCAATGAAAAGTGACAATGGCTTCATAAGAAAATTAATCCATCACTTTATCCATTGGACTTAAAAGAGCTTTGCATAAGTTAATTTGAGACAACATGGAAAGAGACTTCACTGGAAACAAGTGAGAGAATGAAATTAAATTTCACCTACAATTCAGAGACAAAAGAAATATCTCATTGTTCAAACAATCTAAAAACTTTTAATGAGATTAAATCTTTTCAATGGAAAAAAGTTCAGTGGATAGTTGTCTCTAAGTAAAAGAATGTCCATGTTCTATTTTGCATCACAATGAATACTTCAGTACTTAAGATATACACAGCATCTCCTAGGATTGATGAAATAAGTTTTATTCATTATCACATGTAATCCTAGAAATACTTCTATGGGCTGAGGATAGGCATATATTAAAATTTCCATTTTTCCAACAAGAAAACTGAAGCAGAGAGGCCCAGGGTCAAGTGGCTAGTAAGTAGTTGGCTGAGATTACTGATGCATTTTATTTTATTTTACTGTATCTTATTTTAATTAATGAGGTTGGGAGTGGCGGAGGAACAGGCTTAGATAAAGTCAAGATTTTTGATGTTATATGGAATTCAGTAAGTCACCATGTGTAGACAACACCTGATAACAGTAACAATATTCAGTAATTAACTGGAGGGACTAAGAAAAAACAATATTTAATATAACAAGAGTGTGCTTTGTCTTTGTCAAAATTTTTACGCACTTAAATTTACCAGAAACCAGCTGACAGAGGTTTAGTTATATAGGTTAATGGGTCATACTTGTCCTCGCTTTGAAGTAGGATAGATCAAATAACTGCTTAGAGACTTTGTGATCCTCGCCTATAAAACAAGAATAATAATTAGACCTACTTCATAGGATAGTGGTAAGAAATAAATTAGATATTTATGTAAGTCACCTTACATAAAGAGAAGGGATGGAGAATTGGAATAGAAAAGACAGTAGAATCAGACATAACTTGCCTATGTTCATATATGAGTATAAGTCACCTTATATAAATATAATACTGCTGGCACATAAAGAGTTCAATAAATATTATTTTATTATCACCAATATATGTAACATACTCTAATGTTGATAGTAATTTTTTAATAGAGCAAGGCATAAAGGATTATTCAATTTGGGTAAGAGGTTCAACACAATTCAAGTGCATATTTTCAACCTATAAAAAGTAAAATCCTATGAATTAAAATATACCCACTTCAATCCTACGCCAGACAGCTGCCAATAAACCATGCACATCAGTCTTGCCTACCCAGGTACTTGCTTTCAAGGTACCCACAGCAAGAAGCCTCAAGGATGAAAGTCAGAGGGAAGCTGAAGGAGGGCAAGAACCTCATAGTGTTCCTGCAGCAAATCAAGCAACAAGTGAGCAAAACCTCTAATAATCGCATCTTTCTCCCCAGGGAAAGCCAGTCACATCCCAATTAATGACCTAGCTCCCAAACAGGAAAGCATAGAAAGTGCACGTGTGGGGAAGCCTCATTAAAAATCCTCAAAAAAATTAAATCCTCTTCCGCCTCCTCCTCTTAACCCCAAGCAGGTGTCCTTTACACAGTAGTCTGCTACTAACGAGCTGGCACTCCCCTTCCACAGGACCCTGGGATTTTTCCACCTTCAAAGATTAATTTCCCTTTGATTTCATCTAACAACTAGCTCATAGACACAGCTTGTTTACCATCATTTTTTCTGGCTTCGAAGACAATCCAAATCCTTTGGGACTTGACCACCTAGTTCAGTTTCAGAACTGACAGTGCCTCAAGGGTCAGGCAGGTAACAGCAATGAAGGAAGCGGGACAGGTGGAAATTGGTTTACTTCAGAGTTTTTATCTCTCAGAAATAGTAAGTCCAACTGTTGCCTAATCTTTCATCCAAGATAAGCTGGGAAAAAACATATACATATGTTTATATATTTATATACACATTCACATATATGTTTATATATTTATATACATATATGCATATTGGCAGTGAATTTTTAAAATATTTAAGCACCATACCTAGCCACAGAGAAAACTTTCCTACAGATATCCAATTGGAAGTTCTGATCTTATCCAGTAATTTTTTTAATACTGCCCTTAAAAGAGAGTTCAAGGGGAGAGAATCAATTGGGAGCTTTAAATGTGGACGCTAACACACAATAAGGTTGGGGGATAGAAGTTCACTGGATTAGACGAAGAGGAATAAAGGGAAGAGAGGAGGAATTGGAATAGAAAAGACTAAGAATCAGACATAACTTTCCTATGTTCATACATGAGTACACAACCCCTGAAACTCCACATCATGAACAACTACATGAATGGGAACCTAATTAGAATAAGTTATACTCCATGTACGTATATGTCCAAATACACTCTACTGTCATGTATATCTAAAAAGAACAAATAAAAAATATATACCTCTGCTTGCTTCTTCCCCCAGTGGAAATGCTAATTTAATTGATCAAGGGTACAATGATTTCCATGTGCAGCCAGGGTTGATGGCCACTAATCTGGTATAATTTATTTAATGTATTGATGCGATAGATAAGAAAATCATGGGCCAGAAATCAAGACAGCCTGCTGCTAGTAGATGCAAAAGAATGCAGATCCAAGTCTTCTGACTTCTGTTAGCAAAACTCTAATATCAATGCTAATCCTTTACCAATAAACTGAGCTTTGGTCTCAGATGTACAGAGATTGTAAAATATGTACAAGAAGTAAACTGGCAGAAGTGCCATTTCTTTATGCTGAAATCCTTTTTTCTAAATCTAGAGACTACCATGCACCCTTCACATGGGATGGTAAAGGGCTTTTCTCACCAGTGTATATCCCCCACAACTCAGTAAATGCTTAGCTAATGAATGACCTCAGGAATTTTCCAAGTTACATTTCCATCTAAATTGGGAAGAAAGTTCCATGAAAGTTGAAAAAACAACTGCTTACAGAGAAAGGTCAGTGAATAAATCCAATTCAGAGGAAACAAAAGAGGAAGTCTCCACTGTCCAACAGCAAGTGAAGAAGTAACAGACTTGCTGTTCCCCAGAACCCATCTCAATAGGTTTAAAACTTCCTTTCCCTTATAACAGCCCCAAAAGGAAAAGACAATCCTTTTCATGTCAATATCATTACTGCCATTAACTTTGTGTATTTATTTTCTTGGAGCTGACCCCGGCCAATACCAACAGCCATAGCTTAAATATCCTGGTTTCTTGACTGAATGTGTCAGGGAACTACTACATTCACTTGGCTGTCTACACTTTTGAGTATTCCTCATCACACACCATAGGGATGACTGTCCTCAAGTGTGGACTATAGTACTTTAAGTGTTCTATTTACATTGCAAAAGATTTGGCAATCTACTAGGCTTCCTTTCATCTTCAGAAGACTTTGGCAGGATCCTATTCATTGTGTGAGAGTAAAATAAGTTATTGCTCATTTGGTTTACTACAAAAACAAAGAAACAAAAATCCCTCAACTCTCTCTATCAGTGAATTCAAATATCTACTTCATAGTATAAGCTATCTTCCTAAAAGAACAAACCTGATCATGTTGTTTAATTATGCAATAAATTCTGGTGGCAGCTACATATTGATTCTCAGAAAAAGTCCAAGATCCTCAATTCATCATATGAACCCTTTCTACGTTTCCAGCCTCATTTCCCTTCACCTGTCCTTAAATATCCCCTTGTCCAGTCACTTCAAACCACCTGCCATTTCCTTAACATACTAACTTCTTTTATATCTCCATACCTATGGGCTATATATCCCTTTTAAGAATGTCGTTTTTCTTTTTCTCTGATTGATGGCTCCTTATAGAACTTTGAAGAATCAGTTTAAATGCAAATTTTCAGGTAATTGTCCATCATTCCTGTCGGCATAGTGGGTCTTTACTGCCTCCATCTCTCCTACCTCCCTTTGAGTTCCATTAGGAGTGCTGTTGTACACTCAGTGCCCATCAGTCAGTTCTTTATTGCATCCCTGACTCAGGGGCACTCACAATGCAACACAGGTTTGCTCAGTTCAAATAATGGTTGCTGTTGCCCCACCTGCATAAATAAGATGACAAAGATAGGTTTCCTGGGCAGTTCTGCATCCATGGCAACTGTGGCTTCTATCCCCAGTGACCCTGCTAGTATTTGCAGCTGTTTTGCTTATCAATGTTTGGGTTCAACTGCCCTATTATGAGTCTCTCTTGTCTGGTTACCAGGATAGGGATTCTACGAGGCTTCTAAATGCAAAGGGCTCCAAAGTATCTCCAAAGTACTCTGAGCTTAAGTCAGGCTTTCCTTATTCAGCATAGTGCATAAAATATACATAAGTGTTGACTAAAGTGAGGTACACTTCTCCAATCAGAAATGATAGTGAAGGCAGCCTCTTATGATATTTATGAGCTGTGATTTATATCAAGAGAAATCAAGAATTTTTTCACAAAATTTATCAGCAGCCACTGAAGGCAATGGAAAAGCACTGCCATGCCAAGTTCGTAAATTAAAAAGATCAACAAAACCAAACAATTATTACTGGCCTTTTCCTTTCAGAAGAAATATATATGTGAGTGTGTGTGTATACTATAAATATATAATGTAAATATATAATATAAATATATATATCTCTATTGGAGGGGTGTATGTGTTGGGGGTGTTCTGGGGATATATTATACACACACACACACACACACACACACTATTGGAGGTATATGGGGTGGGCATTCTGGGGATCAAACCCAGGGCCTCATGCATGCTAAACAAGTGCTGTACCACTGAGCTATGTGCTGAATCCCTCCACTAAACTTTTGAACTTGATGTGGCACAATTCATCAATGAATCTATATGACTCATGAATAATTAATTTTTCTATATGCTAAATTTTAAAAGAAACCATAGTTTTCTCATAATGTGCATTAGCAATAAAGTTGTCTTTTGAAACTTGTATCATCAAACCTCATCAAACCAATTCCCTTCAGTCTGAAAGCATCCAAAACATCTAATCCAATACAAAATAAATCGATCAATTACTAATTACTAAATGTCCGCTCTGGGCCCACCGTGCATTACATGGCTAAGTACTGCAGAGAATATGCAAAAAATTCAACATACAACTCTTTGATGAAATTAAACACTCCTAATGAGATTTTGCATGTAAGGTCCCATCTCAACAAGTGCTTACAGAGGGCTCATTCTTTGTAGTGAAGTTAAGTTACAGGGGAGGAGGTAGACTTAGAGCCTGAATTTAGGCTACATGCTATGAGACCACACACACAAGAAACTTACATGAGAGGAAGTGTGAGAGCCTTAATAAATGGCCCAGTGAAGTGCTATAGGAAAGTAAGGAAGGAATCTGTAGCTGAAAAGAGAACAGAGGAGACAGAAGGATCAGAACAGACAGTGAGGGATTTGACATGTTGGCATTTGAGTTCTACCTTGTAAGATAAATAGAATGAGAGAATGCAAATATGAGAGAGAGAAAGTCCACTTTGGAATGCACAACATGAATAAGTTGTGTGTAGAAACAAATGACATGTTTTGAGAGCAAAGGAGTTCAGTTCGAGCCTCAACAGAAAATACAGATAATAAGATTAATTGGGCTAATATCATAGCACTGTGAACACCAGGCTTAGTGATCTGAAAATCAATTCATAGGCAATAAGATGATTGTCAAGGGAGTAGTAAAAATGACAACCATTTAAGATTAATTTGGCAATGGTGAGATGAAATTAAAAGGAGATAAGAAAGGCTGATCAGGCTGTTTCTTTTATACTAACCCAGGTGGATGAGCTCAAAACAGAGTAGAGATCCATCTGGTTAAGTCTGGTTAATGTTATAGCTGCTGTCACTTGAACTCTTTTAATTGCTTGTGGCTTCCTGCTGCACAAAGCACATCATTATGAGGTCTCTTGTCACTGGCAGTGGGTATTCTGCACGACTTCTATGTGTATAGAATTTTGCTAAGTGTTATAGGATAGCACAGCACCTGATATATATTAAGTACTCAACAAATGATGAATTGTATTATTTTTGTTGATATTAAATCTAGAGAAGATAGTTCTATAACTTTCCTCAGTGTGATGGTTAATTTTGAGTGTCCACATGGCTAGATCATGGTGCCCAGGTAGGTAATTAAACATTACTCTGGATGTTTCTTGTGAGGGTGTTTTGGATGAAATCAGGCTCTTTCTCACTTTCTGAACTCTGGTGTATGTTCAGCTCTCAAAACAAACTGTCCTTAGTTCACACTGTTTTCAGTTCTAGAAAGTACTGGTATCTTCCTGGATCCTATTCCCTCTGTACAGAATGCTATCCTTCTCATTTCTACTCCTTTAGACTTCAAATATCCTTCTTTTGAAAGCATTTCCTGACCATCAAACCTGGGTCAGATTCACTTATACATTTATTTCACATTACTTATAACAGATTGAAATAATTTTTGGTCAATGTCTTTCTCCATCCTAGACCAAGAAACCCAATAGAGTACAAGTTGTGCTGCTTGCCATATACCAGCACCTGGTCCACTGCTTTGCTGTGCAAGGTGTAAACACTGATGAATTTCTGTTAGATCAGTGAGTATGGTTGTGAGTTAACACACAAAATGAAATGATGAATGACAGTGACATTAAGGATGGATCTTTATACTCAGTCTATCAACATTTATCTTTATCTTCTTCTATGAATCAAAATCAAACATATACTACTATCATGTCCAATTCAACGTAAAAAATACTTTTGAGAACTCAGGCTCCAAGCTGCAGGGGTGAATCAATATTGAAGGGTTGGATTAGGAGGATTTGAGGGTTTGATCTGTGTTCTCCAACTCGGGTAAGGAAAACTGACATTTTTACTTTACAGTCATTCTACATCCTAAACTAGAACTAGCCTACCCACTTCATAAATGAATTCACTAACTCACTTAATATATAAGAAATATATAAGAAAAAAATCACATATTTAAAAAGGCAACCTACAAGGATATTCTGTAAGAAATTAAGATGCTCCAAACCCAGCACCTATATAAGTACTCAAACCAATCCTCATGGAATCTCCTTTTGTTTTTCCAAGGCCATCTTTGGATGAGTTTACAGTATTATATTCCTAAGTCTTGTACAAATTCTTGGTCTCAAATTCTAAAGATATTGATCAAAGTCCAAGTCATTTATTAAACTGCAAGTGGCTATAAAGCAGAGTTAGTGCAATTTATTGGGCAGAGAAAAGCAAGACATGCCTTGACCTATGAGCTTTTAGGATCCCTTTGAAAAGCTGAGCAAAACCACCAGGAAAGAGGTTAAAATTCAACTCTGCTTTATATCTGTCTTTAAATCATGGAAAGTGTAAGCATGCTCTCTATAATTTAATATTATGAGTGATAATTCACCAAATAGAATATTTCCTGGGTATTCTCATGGGGATTTTAAAAGTTCAAAATGCTATATTTAGAAATATTATTATTAATATCTTTCCTTTTGAAATCATGGATTTTTAAAGCAGTTGTCCTTTGACTTATGAAATCACAAATCCTAGAGAAGTCTTTATAACTTTTATGTTCATTGGACATTAATATTGTAATTTAAATGTGGAGTGTTTGTTTCTGAAAAGTTTTTTCTTGCTGTGTTAATATTTTAAAATTAGAGATTTATTGAAATTAAGACAATTTCTTTTTTAAAAAGTGACCAAGTGACCAGTGTGTGCATGAGTTAGATGCATTTGGAATTAGGAAGATCTGGGTTTGAGTCTTGACTGTGCTCCACACCAGCTGTGTGTCCTTCTATAAATTATTAATCTCCCTGTATCATAGTTTCACCAAATGTATAATCATAGGGATTATATGAGTTTGCATGGGATTCAATAACATAATATAAGGAACTAGGGTTGTAGCTCAGGGGGAGAGCACTTGCCCAGCGCGTGTGAGGCACTGGGTTCAATCCTGAGCACCACATAAAAATAAATAAATAAAATAAAGGTATTGTGTCCATATACTAAAAAAGTATTTAAAAAAATAACATAATATGAAAAAAGGACCTGAAACAGCTCTGACCATATACAGTAAGCACTTCCCTAGTGTTGCCCTCACAGTAATTGGTCAAGTAAATGATTTGAGTGCCAGCTAAGCAGAGAATGCACAGTGCTTTGCCCTGTTAGTGTTTATGGTCTAGCAGTTAGAAAAGTCAGTCTGCAATTTAGATGTAGAAAAGTTGATGTGATTTTTCTTTAGAAATCAGAGGAATTCCTAAAAGAAAATTCCTAAAAGAAAATCAGTCTATGCAATACAAGGAAATATACAGAGGTTTAAATAGTTTTGTTAGCATTTTTTTTTCTTAAAAAAGAGAGGCAGTCTCTTCAACTTAAAATTTCTCAGAAGCACTCACTATGTGTAAAACATAGAAGTGCAGGGGTTGGCAGAGCTGCAGCCCTGTAGGACAACCAGCCTAGTTCTGATTTTTGGTCACTCTGAGAAGGCTTGCTTTGGAGTACTTAGCAAATCTGCATTTAGCTTATGCCTGTAATTGCATATAAAAAAGGACCAAAGTTTATGGTTTAAAACCCTGCCAACTTAATGTAGCTGTAGAAGTTAAGAAAATCATAAAACTGTTCTGAAAGATAATGATTTTTCTCCTTTAAAAGTTTGCAATGTTTATTCTCAGCCGAGTTCTACAAGACCTACATAGAAGAACTAACTCCAATACTCCTCAAATTATTCCATGAAATAGAAAGGGAAGGAACCCTTCCAAACTCATTCTATGAGGCTAGTACCACCTTGATCCCAAAACCAGACAGAGACACATCCAAAAAGGAAAACTTCAGACCAATAT
>CM053405.1:30808848-30858654 GCA_028644305.1 Xerus rutilus | reverse complement strand
AAAAAAAAAACAAACCTCACTTTCCAAAAGATTATCCTATATTGTCTTCTTTGCACTATTGGCTGAGGGAATGACTCTAATTTTATCAAGCTTCAATTCTTAAAAATTCAGGATTCAAAAGGTGATTAAGTAATATGAATGCTCATATTATTTAAATCACTACTGCAAAAGTTATAGGGTTTTAAAAATTATTTTGTTTTTGTTTTGTGGTACTGGGTGTTAAACATAAATCAATGTGTATGCTAGGCAGCTGCTCTACCACTAAGCAACATTCCCAGCCTGTTTTTTTGTTTGGTTTTTGGTTTTTGTTTTTGATACCAGGATTTGAATCCAGGGGTACTTAACCACTGAGCCACATCCTCAGCCCCTTTTTATTTTTTATTTTGAGAAAGGGTCTCACTTAGTTACTTAGGGCCTCACTAAATTGCTGACGCTGGCTTTGAACTTTCGATCCTTCTACATCAGCCTCTGGGCTGCTGGGATTACCCTGCCAGCCTGTTCTTTTTTAAGAAAAAAAATTAAGAAAAAAGAAAACTGTTGATTTGTGTGGACACTTCTGAACACACTTAAGAAATGGAGTGATTTTAAGTATGGATGCATTTTTAAAAATTGTGCTTTAAAAGCAATCCAAGCCTCCATAATTGTGCAATCTATCAGTGAAATGACCAAAAAAGCTTAATGTTCAGGTTAGCAGATTTAAAAGACATAGCCCATGCTCCCTTCCTTTATTTTAAGCTAAACAATCTGCTGTCCCACATTCTTAATCAGATTTATCTTTACATTAGCAATGCTCACCAGCAGATAGCCAAAAAGGCAGGCCAAGTTGGACCACCTCCAAGATTTGTTTCCACACTGGGATGCTTCATGCTTTTGGCAGAAGCAGGCTGCAACTGTGGCTTCATTTATTACATTGTGCTATAAACATTATGTCTTGAGCTAATGAGATACTCAACATGACAATCCCATAGGTTACTAAGCACCGTAAACATCTGTTAACACAGGCACCAGAGATAGAATAGAGAAGGCCTATAATGTCCATTCTTAAGGTGGTTTATGATGTGGAGTCTGCTGTTTAAAAAACAATAATCAAAAACACAGTCCTAAACTCTGGCTAGAACAAATATTTGAGAAGCAAAGTTATGCTTACTTGGAGAAAAAAAAAAGTACACTCATGTCGTCACTTAGTCATTGCATTTATAGACTTTCATTTCACACCTTTGCCCATTAAGTGTTGGCTTTCCCTCGTATTCAGAAGACCAAAAATATAATTTCACTGTGATATATTTATTCAAAAAAAGGCTGAGTGTTGACTCACCAACTTTCCTTAGACTACTGTGAAGCCAAAAGTTTATAAGAGTGGAAGAAGTAGATGAGGTTTGGGGCAAGTTTTTAAGCTACAAACATGTTTTCCAAGGATCCCAAGGCTAACACACATCCTTTCAGCTCCGCCCAAAGGTCTACCTGAAGGGAAACTGTAAGCAACTGGAACCCCTTGACACCTAGTGTGAGAACACCAGGCTTTGCTTTTCTCAAAAGGAAAGAGAATGTCCAATCACAGAATAAATTATATCAAACAATCAATGTCTGTTAAGTCATTTTACTTCATTTCTATCGAACATTTTAATTTCTAGAAATGCTTCAAGAATTGTCACATGCAAGGTATAGAGATACCCCAGAAAAAAAGGGACTTCCAGGGTGATTCTGGTGGAAACTTGCCTGGAACACCAGTTGCTGCCACAATATCCCAGGTCTGTGAGAAAAGGTGAATGGCTTCCCAAGCACATTCTAGGGAGTTTAAGGGTCAACACCACCGAGACCAACTAATCCCAGAATGTGGACAGCAACACCTCGGGAATCTTAGATTTACAGCTCCAATCTGCTGTCTCTGGAGTATGTACCCACACATACACACATCGCTTAGAACCCTCAAGTGCCCTCTCTTCCAGTTGTCCTGAGAACTTCAGAAACCTCCGGAAGGGAACCTCCAGGGCCTCAACTCCTCCAAGGCGACGGGCTTGGCTATGTAAAAGCCCGTGGTACTTAATCCTATTCAGGAACTCCTGTGACTTCCCTACCCGCTGGCCTCCCGTTACCTTTCCCTGTCCCTTCCAAGGTCTCCTGGCGGCACAAACAGACAGGCGGCACCTCTGTGGTCTCGCCTCTCCCCTTGCACACCCTACTGGCTCAGGCGCCAACACGCCTCCCCAGGCGCTCACGCGCGCGCGCGCACACACAGCGCACACGTACACCCATTCAACACACACGCCCCGCGCCAGACCACGAAACCCCGCAGCCCAGTCCCATCAGGCGTCCTCCCCCTGGCTATATATAAAACCTTCGCCCCGAAATAGACTTCCCCATGCACCCTCAAGTGGATGACTGTCCCGCACTCTGAGTGCTGCCAGTGCCTTCTCTCCAGACATGCAGTTATCCCACTCACCCGCAGCCCTCAAACCTTGGCAGTTCTGTCAAAACTTTAAGGCTGGTGGATTTCACAACGAGGAGTGTGTCCAGAGCTGGGAGAGCTCGGCTTGCCACAATTTCTATCCACCCTATTTCATGGAGACTGTGGCTATGATTTCACAGACCCCAGCTCCGCTGTAGCCAGAGCGCAGCTGCAGCCTGCACAAACGTGCAAAAGGCCGCGCACTTTGCGGAGGAAAGAGCAGTGGGTATGCTCACAGCTCGACCTCTCCAGACCCTTGGGTCGCGCCGCCCGGGACTCTACCCATGCACCAGCGGAAGCCTCAGCAGTTTCTGCCCCGGCCTGGCAAACTGGTGATGTCAAACACACACACACACACACACACACACACACACTCACAAAACTTTTAAGACTTTAACAAGATTGTCTTGAGAGGAAACCCTTCCTCGCATTGCACACACTGTGTCGGAGCAGACACTAGTGTGGGATGGTTCGCTTGCCTCCCTTAACTCCCTGCCGCCCCCATCAACTTCCAATCACACACCCCACCACTAGTAACTTTCAGCCATGCACACGCGCGCACGCGCGCGCGCGTACACACACACACACACACACACACACACACACACACCAGAGCATGGATCGGGTTACAACTACCCATCAGCAGAAAACAACTTTTTGAAAAGGGGAGCATAGCCCTCCCCCAAGTCACCTGGAAAAAAAACATATCCATGTAAATACATAAAACTGAGCACCATTTTCATAAACAACTGGCGTTCAGGCCCACTGGCACAAAAAGGGGAAAATAAGAGCCCGACTCCAGGATTGCCCCCCTCCAGTACCTTTGCCTCCGGAGACAGAGCGCGGGTTCGCGTCCGCGCTGAGGCCGATGGCGCGGGGACCTCCGGCCTGCCTGGCCCCAGCCCGGGGTCCGCCGCCGCCCGGGCTCAGCAGCAGCCGCCGCCGCCGCCACAGCCGCTGTAGCAGCCGCCGCCGCCGCTGCCGCTCCCTAGACCTCCTCCTCTTCCCATGGCTGCTCCCTGCTTGGCAGCTCTCGGGCTGTCAGGCTTGGGGAGGAGGGAGGGGGCGGGGTGAAACGGGAAGGGAGGATGGGAGGGGAGGGGTGGGAAAGGCGGCCGACGTTCACCAAGGGTCACACTGAGCCCGGCCCGCGGTCCCCAGGATCTGGGCTGCCAAAGCAAAGCGAAGAGAGAGTTCGCTGAGGCCGGTTCGAGACCCGCTTTGGAGCGGCAGAGCGCCGCCGGGGCCACGCATTCCGAGGAGCTGGGATGAAGCCTTCCCCGCGAGGAGTTGGAGTTGGTGCGTGTCACTCTCATCTGGGCTTCGAGGCTCCTCCTAGAGGAAAATATTGGTAGTTGCGGGACACTTCCTTCCTCTCCACCAGCCCGTTCCCCAAAAGAAGGCAGGACCTAGAAGAGCTTAAGTGCATTCAACACAGTCATAGAAACGGAGAAAAGTTCGCTGCCTGCAGGAATGGGAAGAAAATCCAGCAAGATAGTTGGAAAACACGATGAGCCCACCAAAGATGACCTGTTCACCTGCCCTCAATTTCCAAATTCACTCTGTAAAAATAGTTTTCTGAAGGGCCTTATGTTAGAGGTTTAAAAATGGAGAAATTAGGTAATTTTTTAAGGACACGTCGTCGTCTGCTAGTAGAGAGGTATGTCTAGCAGCCAGGACACAGGACTGCAGGTACAAGCTCTCAGCTTGGGGCTTGTCCTTGTGTGTGACCTAGGGAAAGGATTTTAACTGCCTCCTCTCGTTTTTCTCTTTGAAATACTGGCCCTGTCAATCTCATCCCTTTGTTGGAAAAACAAAGCTAGAAATGGTCAAAGTGCTTCAAAAGTCCAAGTTAAGCTAAGTATGTCATTTTCACGAAGTGTCAAACATTCCGTCACCACATGCTTTTCTGTGAGTACAAAAGTCCAGCTCCAGGCTGTCGCAGATCTGAAGGAACAGCTAGTCACAGGATCTTTTTACTATTTACTTTTTACTGACAGCCAGTTGTGACGTCACTTATCTATAAGCTTCTAACAGCTTTGGCTTACTAAAAGACATTCGTTTTTTTAAATGAGAACTTCCATACTTAAAGCCAAGTTTATTCTCAGAAAAGTTTAAACAGCAATTTAAAAGAACTAAGCTTCTTAACACTGGAATAGAAGACTCATAGGGCATTGAAGCAGTACACTGGGGGCCAAGACTTGTTAAGGAACTCTTTCTTAGACAAAGGATGAGTACCAAAGATACCTGGAATTAATGAAGGAGGAATGATTCTCAAAGAGGTATGTTTCACCATTGTTCAGCTCTGAAGAAAGTGTGGTTGGCTATTTATTTTGAACTGGAATTGTTCTATCTCACCTACATATAAGTGGCCTTTCTTTCCCCAGTCCCTAGTTTCTGGGGTTCCATGATTTGCTGGAGCAGTAAGGGTGTTTACTGGTGTCTGGAGGCTTTTAAAGGGGGTGTTTCCTACAACTTGTGAAAGGAAATGATGAAGGCACATTTGGACAAAATTTCTTCTGGGTGGCTCATATATGCCATGCTGGTTGAAAGGCAGCACTGGAAGGAGTGATGACTAGGTGGTCCTCAAATGCTGACTCCACTCCTGTGTCTGCGATGACCTTCCAAGTTGGTTCTTCAGATTCTGGCATCAGCAACCTCTCTCTTCATATCCTTTCTGTACCTTCTCCTCCTTTGGCTCCTTCCAGAGCCCAGAGAAGCTGGAGCTAACCTAGGAGGTATCAAATAGACTCGTGAAAGATTTTCTAAGTTCTATTGTTTATATTCTAAGATGACTTCAGGGGTGTGCTTTTAAAAAGGAATGACTGCTTTTTTTTTTTTCTGTATTCAAATGCTGTCGCCATTCTGTGACATATGAAAACAGACTGCTCTGGCTGCTGCCCTGCCTTTGATAGGAAGGTTATTATGCATAGAAAGCTTAGGAAGAGATACATTGTTTAATATGTAATATTTGGAAATCAGATATAAACTTATAATTTCCATGCAGAACACTATTCTTAAACCTCACAAATAAATGTTTTTCAGTTACATCTATGACCATATACAAAGCCATAGTTGTACTTACCTTTTTATATTTTTCAAATTAGGGGGAAAGTGCATTAGGTATTGAGTTGACTAATTCATTGTAAGTCAAGGCATGTCTGAGCACATTTACTTTGTGATAAGTGAAACTGCATTTACTCATGCCTTCCACTCTGTCAGGAATATCTTTGCCTACCTAGGGAAATCGTCCTTAACCTCCAAGTTCCAGCACAGTCATTCACTTCCTTTCCAAACACTTCCTGAGTCTTCCCAGAGATGGAATTGATTAATTCTCTCCACATCTGTGGGCTTACAGGCCTTTGTGTCTACATGTGTTAAATATTGCAGTTTATGTTGATGAGTATGTTTTCCTCATTATCAGATAAGTGGATGCTGATGCATAATGGAGGGGGGCAAGGAAAGAATGAAGGAACTTTGGATTGAGCTGAGGGAAAGGAGAGAATGAAAGGGGGTGTGTGAGGGAGATGGTGGAATGACATGTATATATGGGTATGATTCTACATCATGGGTGTGACTCTACATCATGTACAACCAGAGAAATAAAAAGTTGAGCTCCATTTGTGGAAAAAATAAAATTAATTAATAAAAAACTCTCACACACATATGTGCTTATATATATATATATACACATATACACATCTCATATGTCTATCTCACATATATATGTGTACATATATACACATATGTACATCTCACATATATATACACATACCTCATACACATTTCATTTCTTTATATATCAGGATTAATGTAATATATTGCTAAAATTAATAAGATTCTAAAATTAATATACACTTTTATTAAAGGCTTTTAAAAATACACATATATATATGATATATATTATACTGAATTCCAACCCACTGTGTTCTTTTATTCACCCAGCAAATGTTGGAGGCCTACACTGTGACTGACTTGCTTCTAGAACTTAGAATGCAATGTGGAATAAAACTTTCTTTCTTTCTTTTTTTTTTTTTTTTGGTACTAGGGATTGAACTCAGGGGCACTCGACCAGGCCACATTCCCAGCCCTGTTTTGTGTTTTATGTAGAGACAGGATCTCACTGAGTTGCTTAGTGCCTCGCCATTGCTGAGGCTGGCTTTGAACTCACGATTCTCCTGTCTCAGCCTCCCAAAGTGCTGGGATTACAGGCATGCACCACCGCACCCAGCCAGGGAATAAAACTTTCATGACACACCTGCAAAGACACTACTCATGAGATTGGCACTCTAGTTGGGAGATACAATGAACAATAAACACAATAAATAAGGAAATCACTAAAGTGCTCATTAAAGAAAGCTGTGGCAGGATCAGGGGTCAAGCATGCCAAGTAATAGTTATATAAATGACAGGAATACCCTTCCCTCCCAGGACTTTATGTGTCATGGTATTGAGCATGTGATGGTTGCAAATGCATTAGAAGGAATCCTTTGCTGGGATGGTCTCTCTATCCTGGGCCCCAGCCCCATTCCACAGTAGCATTGATTGAGAGGATGGAAAGAGAAACAAAAAGAGAAGAAAAGGAACTTAGAGAAGCATTTGCTTCCCATCACTATTGAAAAGTAATAGGGAAATACTATTTCATGATCTGGGGATTCTTAACCAAGACATGAGAGGAAGATCCAGAGCCCAACTAAAGCTTCAATAACCATTTACAAGAATTTTTTAAAAACCAGATATTTCAAGCTAGAGCTCATCAACTCAAAAGAATAAACAAAATTGATTGCCTTGACTCTCTTTAGTGAACTCAGAGCTACCCACAGGAAAGTTCTGGGCCTAGAAGCTGCCAGACTATGGACAGCCATGTGGTGAAAGGAAATAAGAAAGATCTCAAAAGGGGTGTGAATGAAAGTTCCCTTTTAAATCATTTAAGTGTAGAAATTTTTAAAGTTGGTGTGTGTGGGGGTAGGCCAGGTTATTTCTTCTGTCTCTCCACTATGGGCAAAAGCCTATTTTTATAAAACATCTAGCTTCTGCCTGGATAATTATACTGGTGAGTAACCCAGCCCTTTCACTGGGAAGCTGGTTCCATTCTGTGATTGTGCTATTTGTTACAAGTACTTTAGCTCAAATCTTCTGTTCAATGGTTTACACATGGTTCTTTCTCTAAAGCTCATAGGGAAAGAATTAGAAATTTAATTTTTTTTTTCACAAGACACACAATTTATTATTTTTCCCCTCATGTCACACTGCCAGTTACCTCTTCTCCAGGCCCAATATGTGCAGATCTTTCCACTGCTTCTCTTGTGATGTGCTTCTCACACCCCACACATTCTGGAGTCCCATCTTAGTATGTGTTCCAGTTTATCAAACTCCTTCATAAATTGTGGTTCCCAGAATCAAAATCTGTTGCATCACGGCCACAAAAGAGAGAACTATGAGCTTCCAGGTAGGTGATATGGCGTAGTGGAAGTAGCAGGAGCCCTGGAGTCTGGTAGATGTGGTAATAACCCCAGTACCAAATAAGTTGAGCCTGTCACTTAGCCTATACTCCTAGGAGGTAAATTCAGAAAACTCAGTGTGATAAAGGGATTTATACTCCTTTTCCTTTCCATTTTGATCCTTTCCTTCTTCTTGTTTTCATATTTTATTTTATTCTTTGCTTCTATTCTCTTTATTTGTTGATGTTTTTATTAGTGCATTATAGTTATGAATAGTAGTGGGATTTGTTTTGCCATAATCATACACACATGGAATATAATTTGCTCCATTTCAGTCACCAGTACTTCCTCTTTCCCTCGCCTTCTCCTTCCCTTTGCTCTACTGGTCTTCCTTCTATTTATTTATTGTTTTTTTTTTAATTGGTGTTTTATAGATATACAGAGAGGTGAAATTCACAATTCACTGTGGTATATTCATAATGTACATAGCATAATTTGGTCAAACCCATGATTGCTCCCTTTTCTCATCCCTCCTTCCTCCCTCTCTATCCCCTTCCTCTACTCCACTGATCTGCCTTCTTTTTCCATGGGATTCTCCCCTCTTTATTTATTTTTCTTATTTTGTTCTAGCTTCCACGTATAAAAGAAAACATTTAACCCTTGGTTTTCTGAGCCTGGCTTATTTCACTTAGCCTGATGTTCTCCTGTTCCACTCATTTACCAGAAAATGCCATAATTTCATTCTTTATGGCTGAGTAAAATCCCATTTGGTGAATATGCCACATTTTATTTATCCATTCATCTGTTCCATGGGCGCCTGGGCTGGTTCCACAACTTGTCAACATCCTTAGCAATCAGGGAAATGCAAATGAGAACTACATTAAGGTATCATTGCACTCTAGTTAGAATGGCAATCATCAAGAATATAAATAATAATAAATGCTGGCAAGGATGTGGAGGAAAGGTACACTCATTCATTGTTGGAGGGACTGCAAATTAATATAACCACTTTGGAAAGCAGTATGCAGTACTTTTCAAAAGTCTAGGAATCAGACCCACCATATGACCCAGATGTCCCACTCCTTGATATTTTTCCCAAAGAACAAAAGTCAGCTTCCTATAGTGAAACAAGCAACTCAAGGTTTAGTCTCTTTGTTTTAAAAAGGGGTGGGAATATAAAAGCCAAAAACAAAAAAATTTGACCAGAAAGAAATTTGACCAGGGATGAAAAAGTAAGTTCTCGTAGCACTTACTTTTTATAGAAATTAGGCACATGGACTATTTCAAATTACCAAATAAATTCTCAATGTAATTTGCTGATCAGACATGAGGGCATCATGGACATCCCAGAGAAAAAACACTTTGAGTGAGCACAAAAGAAACAGGTTGTCTATGCATTGTTCACCCAGTGAAGCCAGGAAAGATCAAGTGAGGGGATGAGCTATTGGAGAATTTGTCACTGCAAAAACCCATAGGTAGGGCAAGGACTGTACTGAGGAGAGAGAAAGCTAGCAGAGTGATGACACTTTTCTCAAGGCCACTGGCTTTCCAAATCAGGTATAAGGTATAGGCATCTAACTCCATGAAATTGTGGTGCCTTTAGTAAAAGAAGTGAAAAGTTAAATAAAACAAGTTTCTATTCTTGTAGATAAAAATAAATCAGATTTTTGAAATTATTTTTGCTTCATAAAATTTATCATCTGTTTTCCTAACACTATGCAAAATTGCAATAGCAATCACATAAGCTATGTCCTTTTTTTTCTTCATAGCAGTCCTGTGAAGAAGATGCAGTTATCCTCTCTTTATAAGTGAGGATGCTAGCTAAGAGATTCAAAGTGATTGGACTAAGTCATAAAAGATGGATACTGGGATTAAAAGGGGACCCAGAGACTTTCTGTGCCAGGCCCATTCTTTGGACTTCTTCATCAGCCTCTCCAGATATCTATACATTGTGTCCACCTTGTGTTTTAAAGCCACCAACCTACTAGTCTCTACTTGTGGCAGAATCTTTAAAATTGTGCTCCAATTTCAGCAGTGCTATTCCTTTGGATGCATGGGGTGTGCGCACCTATGAGTTGTGCTCCCTCTTTAGACAACTGTCTTGAGTTTCTCAGGATTTGGAGTTTGCAGCCTAAATGTCCTGGAGTCCCAGGGGTGGGGAAAGGAAGGCTGACTAGAGTTTGCACATGTACAGGAGACTGTCACTCTGTGTAGGGGAACCAGGTACAGGAAGAGAAGTGACACAAGTTGGAGGCTGAGAATCAAGCTAATTCCTGGATCTGCCTGCTTCACTACTTTCTGGCGCAAAGTTTTGAGACATCTGAGAAATCTGAATTCAAACTTGTCCTTCTAGGCCACTATGAAGATATTCCACCCAACAATTAATTCGCTCAAATATAACTCAAATATTGAGATTTATGTATGTGGGTTGCCTTTGTCCCTGGCTCTGAAGCCCACAAATAGTAGAGGTGTACGTCCATGTAATGCATTGTACTAAAAATGAAATAGACTTTCTTTCCTCTATTCCTCCACCACCACCATTCCTTTTCTCATGGAAGGGGGCATGACTTTCGGACAGCCAACTCAGGATGTCACAGCCAACTCAGGATGTCTCTGGCATGAGCCTGAGGGCAGTATTTATTGTGTAATCTCATTTAGATCTTGCGACAGATTAGAAGAAGGGGCATTGATATAAGAACACTTTGGAAAAAAGATCTATAGTGGCTTTTCAATTGAAGAGCCCTGTGTAGAATTCAATGAAGTTCTTAGCAAATGCTTATGGAAAATAATTTCTTCTCTTTCTTTTTTTTATTTTTTATTTTTGCAGTACTGGGTACTGAACTCAGGGCTTCATATATGATACCACAAAAGCCTTCTAACCGAGCTACCTTCCCAGACCTTGAATTTCATTTTTAAGGAAATCTAATATTCACTACTGAAAATAAAACTAAAAGAAAAGCAATAAGCCATGAGATATATTTGAAACATCTATCCAGAAAACTGTAACATCCTGATAGCCAAAATGCTGCTATTAATAGGTGTTCCGGTATATTCCAATTTTGATTATTACCAACAGTTCTGCTATGGACATCCTGAAACATGTCTTATTGTCCATTCATACACATTTCTTTTGGATATATGTGGCCAAACACTGCTCACTCACAAGTAGTTGCATGAATGTGCACTTCTGCCAGCAGTATCTGAGAGTTCTGTTTACATTCTCACCAACTCCTAGTGCTTGTCATCTTTTTTTGTTTTAGCCATTCTGGTGCCTGTAGAATAGTGCCATGTTGTGGTTCAAGTGGCATTTCTCTGATGTCTAGGAAATTTGAGTGCCTTTTAATGTTTATTGGTTATTTGGATATCTTCTTTGTGCCTATTTAACCAACATTTGTCCGTTGAACATATATTTATATATTGCACATATATATATATATACACACATATATGGATATTTATTTATTTATTTTTAAAATATTTTATTTAGTTATAGATGAACACAATACCTTTATTTATTTTATGTGGTGCTGAGGATCGAACCCAGTGCCTCACACATACGAGGCAAGCGCTCTACCACTGAGCTACAACCCCAGCCCCTGGATATTTATTTTTTAATTATCTGGCAAATTACATTAAACTATAAGCTGTGATTTCTTTTAGGAAGTGAAAACTTTTGGAAAGTGGAAGGATGATAGAGTATGTGAGAGTAAAAGGACATTTAGCTTTTTTTAAAAAAACTCATCTATAGCAAAAGTTAAATATTAATATAATACAAAAATTTTGTGTTTTAGGAAGTGCTTGGATAATAGATTCTGTAATAGATTCAATACATAATTCACTTTATAATAATTGGATTCACAAACAACATGCTAGAAACATGTCCATTACATAATGTGAAATGAGGTACCACATCTAATTAATTATTAATTTTATTTAATAAAAAGCATAGATAAAACAAAGTGTTTAATGAATAGCAATCATTTGATTTCTGCTAACCTGATAATTTTGAAAACCAACATATTATGCTAGAGTTTTTAATGTTTATATCTTCATCTATTTTACTACTTATTTACTTTATGCATCTACCTATGGATTGTTTAAATCCCTTCATTCTAAAAGAGGCTTTTAGGTGGCTTCTAGAAAAAGGTATATAAGCCAAAAAGATGCATAAGTAAAACAGATGAGGAAATAAGAATAAAAGGAAAATAGGGCCAAGTGTGGTGGTGCACGCCTGTAATCCCAGTGGCCCAAGGAGGCTGAGACAGGAGGATCATGAATTCAAAGCTAGTATCAGCAAAAACAAGGCACTAAGCAACTCAGTGAAGTCGTGTCTCTAAATAAAATGCAAAGTAGGGCTGAGAATGTGGCTCAGTGGTCAAGTGCTTCTGAGTTCAATCCCTGGGATCCCCCTCCAAAAAAAAAAAAAAAAAAGGAAGATAGGATATAAAACAGACAAAGAGCAGGGATAATTAGCTCTTGAACTATATATCATAATGCCCTGTTCATTTGCTGACTGTGGGCTTTCAGTTTGACTCTGAGCTTCTTGGTGACTATCACAAATAAGAAAACATGATCCTCTTTGCAGTGCACACTGTCCACACCACCCATAAGGTACAATATAAGAAATTGTGCAAACTGTATATTCTTCTGAATATACATGCAAGAAATTGTTCCTGGAGATCATCATATGGAGGCTTAAGATGGTGGTCAGTAAGATGTAGCAAAGATAACTGTCCCTACAGGACCCTCTCTACTTCTAAACATTCTCATGAAGATTCCTGAATGGGGAAATGCTGCCAGAAATTAGAGACAATCTCACATTAACCTTTAACTCCTTTTTAACTCAAAACTACTGATGACATTTAATTTTAAGTAATATGAGATAACCACAGAAAGTTTTTGTTCAAAAGCTATTTGTGCAATTTTCAATCTAATAATATCTCATATTTGAGAATTTGGCATTTAAATACTTAATTAGATTCATAATTAATGACAATTTTAAGAATTTTGTAGACCCAGAGTTTCAGCACAATGCATCCAGATGAACAGAAACCAAAATGAAGAAGATATCTGAGATTTATTTACAATTCTCAGATTTCCTGAGATTACTTAAAGTAAAAGATTGAGTACTGCCTTATCTGGGGGTTTTGCAGAAGTATATCAACTGTTACTCTTGTGTTTATGACTCACAAAAGAGTGAATAAACCATTTGACCATACTTGCATGCCTTATGCATGATGAATGTTGATTCCAAACTAAAAACTATCAAAACACAATTTAGGGCCTGTATTTGACTTTAGAGCACTCTGAAAATAAATTTACAGGAATAAACAGCATTTGTAAATTTAAATTGTTGAAATTGGCCATAACAGAACTGGTGAACTAAGCAACTTGATTTTTTTGTGGCCTATATCAGGGTTATTGAAGGTTTCCCTGCTAAAATTTTTCACTATCTCCTCATGTTGCTCTACCATAAATTTATCCTTTTAAGCATAAAATTCTAATCTTAGAATTACTTCTTTTATTCAAGATTTGGTTTGAAGAATGAGCTGCTCAAAATTCAAATATTTATTTGTGATAAGCAACAAATTCATTTACTACAACCTATTTATATATTCACAAAGATGAATTAAGTGATTATACATTTTTAAAAACAAAGTAGTTGTTTCATTTTTGTTTTCCCCAAATTTTCATATTTTCAAAGAGAGTATGTAACAAATATTAATTCATTTATATTCCAATTTTATTGACTTATCTGTATATATAATTAAAATTTGGGCACCTGATAACCAGAAGATAACATTGACACAATTTTACCTAATGGGAAAAATTTTGATGTTTTATATTTCTTAACTGATTTTATTATGGTTGATATATACTTTCCATTAAAAGAAAGTAATTATATTTAAAGGCACAATATATGTATATACTATTGATGGAAGAATTTAAAAAATTTAAACAATATATTTCCATGAGGGAAAAAAAATCAAACAGAAGAATAAAGAAAGAACAATTATTTGCAGCAGATAGAACTAAACATAAATGCAAGAAACATATAAAAAGTTCTTAAAAATTGATTTATTTTAAAAAATAAACCAATTTTAAAAACCAGACATTTCAAAGATACCTAAGGATAGAAAATTTATGGAAAATAAAAATAAATTATTGTACACATATGAAAAATACTCAAATTTATTCACTGTTAAGGAAATATAAATCAAAACAATAAGAAACTTTTTCCTAAAATAATATCTTATTAGGATGTGGGGAGAAAGACACTTTTATTCAATGTCAACTGAGAATGTAAATAGGTAAAATTTACTTTTAAAACAGTTTAGCTTATTTGTACACTTTTAAGTGCATATATCTTTTTACTTAGACATTCCACTCTGAGACATTTTTATAGATAAACTCAAAATTTTTCACAATATGAATAAAGGCAATTTAAAATGATCTGTTATTTGTTTTCTTGACATTTTGACATGGTATGTTGTTTTTTAATGCAGGAATGTTAATTTACATATTTGCAAGTAGTCACATTTAGTCCTTTGTTCATGCCATCTTTTTACCAAGTTAACTCTGCTGTGAGATAGAACAAAGCACCATCAGTTTTCATTTGTGGAAACTAAGGCTCAGAGTTCAGTCATTAAGAGTAAGAGCAGGAATTTGATCTCAGTTCTACCAGACTTCAAAGCCTTGCTAATTTCTCCTCATCAGACTCAATTTGAAATGCTGAGAAGTCTGAAAGCTTGAACCTGGCTAACTTTAACTATCACCACTACTAACTTTGAATTCTATCATTTTGGGGACCACCAGATAGAAAGCAAACTACTAGCTGCTGATGCACAGTTCTGTTAGTGGAGTCATTTTTTACACCTTGTTTTTTTGCATTTAAAATATGCATAAAATCAGGTCCAGAGGTGCAAATCTTTTATCCCAGAGACTTAGGAGGCTGAGGCAGGATTGCAAGTTCGAGACCAGCCTCAGCAACTTAATGAGGCCCTAAGAATCCCCAGTGTCAAAAATAAATAAGTATGCATCAAAATGTTGCCAAAACTTAAAATACTGAAATAAATGAAACCATTTCCATATTTGAAATATGTCTCTGAAGGTATACCATTTTCAGAGATTCCCAAATGGAAAATTAGTACATCGAATAAACTGATAACACCCTGATAGAAAAGGCACGGGGAGAGGAGACTTCCATATAATGATGGTGAATGTATGATTAGTAACATTTTTAAAAGGCATTTGTAAGTATATGTGAAATTTAAATTCTTCACATGCTCTGACCCATCAGTTCCACTTCTGGGATTATTCTGCCATAACATTTACCTGAGTGCAAAGACATATGAACACAGGTATTTATTTCAGCTTGAATGGTAATAGGAGAAAATGGATCACAATTACGGATTACTTAAACTTGATAACACAAAGTGTTTTGAAACTATTAAAAGAATGAAATAGGTAAGTATTCACGTATATAGATTGCTGTCAATGACATTATTAAATAAAAATAGTTGCAGACAAATATCTAAATTATGAACCAACTTCTATAAAGATGGAAGGCAATAGAACCACTTGCCCCTAGGATGGAAATGAGGGAAGAGCAAGGTGAAAAAAGTGAATTTCACTCTATTTTACAATATAATTTCATGTATGGTCTGATTTCCCCCCCTGGGAATATGTAAAACTTTATAAATTTATTCTTTTTTTTTTAATAAACATATTCTTTATATAGTTTATTAGAATTTTTCAGTGACAAGGACAACTTTAATTTTTAAAAAGCAATAATTGTTATAAAAATGAAAGTAATTCATCAGTTTAAGAAGCAAGTAGTTGAGTATATTATTAAAAGAACTAAATGAGAGTCAACTGGCTGCCTGTTTAAATACTGTTTTCTCCATCTTTACTTTGCATGAGGAAATAGAGCCGAGCTGTGTAGTCCAAGAGCTAGGGTAAACCCCTGAAGCAATCTGAGACTGAAAGATAACTTCCATTAATACAACACAGCAATAGATTAAAGAGCCTTTCTTTCAACAAGAATTGTTTACATTAAAATATGGCGTTGTAATTCATCCAAATTTCTTGAAACGTCCTAATATGATGAAAGCAAAAGTGAGTCAGAGAGAATGATAGTTGTGTTAAAATCCCCACAAGGCTTCTTTCAGGTTCATAGAGACCCAACTTCTTCAACCACCTTGGGGAAAGGGAGAGTTCAAAGTGGAATAAGGCAGGCAGCTCTTCCAATTCCCGCTGTAGATTGATTTGTTTCGCTTCTCATGAATGCTGGCACTCAGTCTGGGTTCCTGGAAGAGTATTATCTCAGCGTAAGTCAGGAAGGAATCATGTAGCCAAATGCATTCTTCCCTGTGGAGGAGTTGTCAGAATCCTTGGCACATTCTAGGTGAAGAATGGATTATGCCATCCTAGTAAAAAATTGAGATTAGGAGGCAATCTATACTTTGTTGCTTCACCTGGGCACAGGATTCATAGAGGAACAACTCTATGGATGGAATTGTGGGAATACAAACTCCTTGTGGGGATTTCAAAGAAGACATATAACTTTTCTCCTTGAATAATTCAAGTATGAAATGCTTCATTATCTTAAAGATTCTGCCCAAATAAAAAGTTTTAGTTGGAAGCTCAAGGTGGTTACTTTAAAAATATAAGTTCTAGATATGCCAGTCAGGAAGCTGGGTTGTTTGGAGAGTCTGGGGTCAGTACAGGTATATTTCACATTTAGTAATAACGAAATGATGGTAACAGCTCTGGGTGATTGAGAGAGAGATTTAGCAGTGTTGTACTGAAGTGGAGTAGCCTATCATACAGTTTGTTTCTTCTCAGACTCAATCAAGTGGAAAGGCACTTTTCACTTGAAACCTAGAAATTAGAGTGCTCCCCACTGTCTCTTCACCCTACCTTCTTTGTATAGAACAGAAGCAGTTCAGAAATGTTAGAACTTTGCAAGATCTTATATGTTATCATTCCCACAAAATGATCATTGAAAGGAAGAAGAATCATTTAGTTCTGTGAAATAAAGAAGAGTCATTGAGTTATTTATTTCAAACACAGAAACAGCATCTATGAAATAAGAACTTGAGGCAATAGAGACTGAGAATTTTCATAGTATTGTTAGTAATATGTTCATTATTGATGGAAAATCCATTTCAGCCTAGAATTACATAAAACTCACATGAAGGGAATGAAGACAACTGAGTCACAAATATCTAAAGGATATCTGGACTGCACCATAAGAGAAGCCATACCAGGCTAAAGGTTTTACCAATTCATTTTACAGGAACTAGGAATTCTTATCTGAGCCCCATATATTGCCTATAATTCATTGTATGTAAGACCATACACAAGAGACTGCACGTGACTGTTGTTTTAATCATTAAGTAACCTTTTCTTTTGAAGGAGTCAGGGAATCCTTATGGGTATTATCTTAGTAAGGCACCTCTGGCAGCCAAGAAGCCCACTGCTCCCATTTCCCTTCAAGAGAACTTTTGCAAGTACCATTTTTGGCTGACAGTCTCCAATGTCCAAACCTTTGGATCTGCCACAATATTCTTGCCACGGCCATCCTTTTTTAGGCTTCTCACAACTAGTGATTGGCTACCATAACTGGGCCATTTTTGCCCAACACCAGACTCTTCTTTAGGGCTCTCTACTGAACTCATTGAAATACTCACAGAGCTGCATTATAGGCTCAGGCTATTCCTACACAGTCAAGCTTCCTTCACGCCTTCCACAGGTGCTGAACAGGCATCTAGTGTAAAGATTCTCCTTGCCTTACCCCTGCTCCATCTTCCCTGTGTCCTTCACAGGATTTACTCCAATAAATTCTTCAAATATCCAATTCCATTTTGGTATCAGCTTCTCAGAAGACTCAAACAATATAGCTTTTGAGTTACCTTGGAATAGAGGGAAAGATTCTTTTAACTTTTAAGCCCTCTTCTGAAGAACTTGTAATCACAGCTCAAAAACTCGTTCCAGCAAGGATCATTGCTGTCTGGATATGTTTTAGATTATTTATTTAGAAGGAAGATTTGAATAAGGAGCTGCTTATCTGAACAACAGAATTATTTGCTGTTTAGAATACAATGAGAGAATCTTCGGGGACTTGGCTTTATCTAAGTACAATTTGCCCATCAGCCAAAAAGAGTTGCTTCAATGATACTTGGCCATAACTCATAATTGGCATCTCCCATATAATTTGAAAAAATATATTTGGTGTTCAGATTTGGAGTTCTTATGTGCTTAAAGAATGGGATCTACTAGAATCTAAAGAATAAAATAAAATATAAGATTTTTCTTACATTTTGTTTTTTTTAAAAAAATAACCTATTTATTGATAATTTTACAATTTGATTTTAATATGACCAGATTCAGGTTCTATAAATAAAAAAGGCTAAATCCAGAGGGTAAATTTAATTAATTTTTTCAATGATGTGTACGTGGATTTATATCGTGTTCATTTGCCTTGCAGATGGGTGGAATCAACCATCCTTTCACTTCCATAGACCTTGAAAATGGTTTGGTTTTGCATAGGCGCTTTGGGTTCACTCATGTCCTTTAATATTAAACCCAGTGCAAATCATGAGAGTCATGAATGTAATTTAAACAATCTAAAGAATTTATTTTAAAAATCCATTTGATTTTATTTTTTAAGCTATTTATAGAGGACTATTCATTCTTTTTATTTGTTCTACCCAGGATACTCTACAACTGAGCCACAACTCCAGTTCTTTTTTTAAAATTTAGAGACAGAGTTTCACTAAATTTCTGAGGCTGGCTTCAACTTTGCAATTTTCCTGCCTCAGCCTCCTGATTGGGAATTTTTTAGCATAATATGTTTATGAATTTATTGCATTTTTTATGCATTTTACATTGCTTATCTTACATAATTCTCATTATAACCCTATGTTGTATGCTATTTATTATTCTTGACTGAAAATATAGAAACTGAGTTTTTGAAAAATTTAGTAATTTGATTAAGGTTAAATAGCTATCAGTTTAGCAGGGATTTTAATGCAGGCTGCCCAAGTCTGTGTTTTCACAAACACACACACACACACACACACACATACTTTCACACGTAGAATATCTTTCCTAAATGTAAAACACAATGGAAGAAAGAGGCCACGCTACACATTAATGTAACACCAGGTAAGTCTCTTAACTTCTCTAGGAGGAGAAGATTTCTTCATTCATCAATTAGGTTAGTTTGGCCTACAGCCCTTAGAGCCTTTCTAGGGTTTCTTCCTGACCTTTACTCTACAGCGCATCTGGATAAGATGTTACCAAATCTTAATTTTAAAAAATTACTTGCCATGTAGAAAGTAGAACTCCACACATATTGATTGTTTGTGCTAAGTCCTCAGAAATTTTAAATTTCTATTTATCCCCTTACCTTAAAATAGAGCATAAGTGCCAAAAAGAAAAAAAAATGTTTTTTATAGGCTTGATGAATGGATGTCATGTGCTTCTTTTGGGGAGTGTGTTTAACATCAGGAATAAATACAATGTCATTATCTAAAATTAATCACTGTAAGTTTTATATATATATGTATATACATATGCATACATATGTGTGTATATAAATATACATATATATACATGTGTGTATGTGTATTTACACATAAATTCACTCAACAGTTTTAAAAAATCTGCATATCCTAAAAAGTTTTCTCTGATGTTCCTCATTATAAATTTTAATTTAAACAATAGTGTTTGGGGTGATAGATCACTGATATGTCATTTTTCACTTGTGCTCATCTTAAACTTTCTGACTGGATAATACTGAAAATTTATAATATCTGAAAAAAAGTTTAGTTGAATATTCAGTGGCTACTTGAATCCTGTTAAAAAATCAGTTTAGCAAGAGAAAACGTCAGTGAATGGTTCAGAGGCATTCTATGTCTCCTCTGTAGAGTATGATATAAATTATTTTTTCTCTTTGAAGAATTGGCATCTCAAATTTTCTTGCTCTTGAAAAATTCAAGTTTCATATAAAATGTATATATGGAAGTTTCATGGTTATATTAGCAAATGGATGTCATATGCACAGAGTATTGTTGTATAGGCCAGGGGGGCACTAGGGCACAATCATGTCATTTCCTCTTCAGAGTTCTCTCCAGTTTTATTCTTTTATCTTCGTAATTGAAGACTGCAGGAAGCTTCATGTGGGTTTGGCCTATAAAAGATTATTGCTGAATAACCTGCTAAGTCTCTACTTGTTACTATTAGACTAAAAATAGGAGTACCAGAAAATGAAGTCAATATTTAACTAACCAAAGCACTGGGAGTCCTAAAAAGTACTGAGCCTACTGAGTGTAGGATTTGGTTTATACAATAACCCTTCGTCAAAAACGTTTCTCTTGCTGGGCACAATGGTGCACACCTGTAATCCCAGCTGCTTGAGAGGCTAAGACAGGAGGATCATGAGTTCAAAGCCAGCCTCAGCAATTTAGTGAGGCTCTAAGCAACTCAGTGAGACCCTGTTTCTAAATAAAATACTAAACAGGGCTGGGGATGTGGCTCAGTGTTTGAGTGTCCCTGAGTTCATCCTGGTACTCATCCCCCCAGAAAAGTTACTCTTCTTCTAACATTTTTTCTTGCCATGTGTTATTCCTATTTTAACATCTATTTCAAGTTAAATCCAAAATTTTTGCCCAGTAGACCTACCATTGCATTTTTAATATTTCTTTTAAAATTATATCTATTATCTTATTGCAAAAATATGGAATGGTCAAAATGAAGTGAATCTGTAAAGTTCAGCCTGTCTTTCTTGTTTTTATTTTCACAATGGTAGCTGAGTTAGAGGGGCTTTCATGTTCTTCAGGAATGAAGGAAATTACACCTTTTTATGGATGCATTAAGACAGACCTGAACATATAATTTCCATTTGTTTTCCCCAGAAGGGAATAAAACCCAGATTTTAACTTGGCAAATATGCCTGTGTAGCAACACTGAACTATCTCTGTTGATGTTGGTGATCTTCTGATACACTGTCACCAACATAAAGCAGAAGACTAGACTTTTTTCCTAGTTGATATAAAAAATTAACAAAAGGAAATGGGAGAAATAAGCTAAAGAGGAGTTTCTCTCCTCTCTTGCCAGAAATATGCATACCCACCCTTTCTCTGGACTTGCCACAGAGCTGATATGGCTCTTGTTAAAATGTAACTAATAGAAAATGTCAAGAGTCTAAAAAGAAATATGTTTATACTTCTCAACAGCCAATGTGACATGTTGTAATGAAAGGCAAACAGAGCAAACATGTTAAGTCATAGAAGATAACTGTCAGGATTTGGGCTTGGTGACAGCAATGAGTTCAGACATGCCCATTTTTTTCCCTTGATGAATAATGCCTAAGGATTTAGCTGTTTAATTTTCTGACTAATGCTACTCTACTCCCAGTAGGAGCCTGTAGAGAATAAATTATCAATTACATGCAAAAGTATATAATTTCTGATGATTATTTCACAATGGTCATCTTCCATCCAAGTTTCAACACCTCCTCATCATCTTCACCTTCAGTTTAGTTCACTAGGAAAACTGAAGAAATCAGAGGAGACCTTTCATAGACCCACTGTCCACTACCACCAGCACATCTGTGCCACCTTCTAGCATCAGTCCACATGCAATCTGTCCTCATTTCTGTTATGATAGAGGAACTTTCCTGCTCCCACTAAAGCCAAACTTCCTTCTTGTGTGCAAGATCCCAGATTGTCTCACTGAGGACCTTGCTGTCTCCCTTCTTTCCTATTAGTTTGTTGCTCTCTTTTGAATCATTCCTATCAGCATGTAGATACATTGTCATTTTTTTTTTGTATTAGGAAAAAAAATCTTGATCTTAGTTTCCTCTAACATCTGAATCACCCAATTCTTTTCTCCGCCTTTGGTAGTAAAACTCTTTGCAAGCTTTTCTTATACTCATTATTTCTAATTCCTCATCTCCAGCTGCTCTTAAATTCATTCCACTCAGACATTTCCTTCCAGACTCCATTAAAACTGTGATCAATGACCTTACCATTACTAAATTCAATGGTCTATTCTCTGCCCTCATCTTTACTTGACAGCATTTGAAAAAAATTATCACTCTCAATTCCTCAATATTACTTCTTGGTTAGGCAAGGAGAGGCAACCAGATGACTCTGGAGGCTCATTTCTTCTCTGGTGGTAGTTGAACAAGGCTGATCTACCTTTTTTTTTTTGGTACTGGAGATTGAACTCGGGGCTACTCGACCACTGAGCCACATCCCAGCCCTATTTTGTGTTTTATGTAGAGACAGGGTCTCACTGAGTTGCTTAGCGCCTCGCTTTTGCTGAGACTGGCTTTGAACTCGCGATTCTCCTGTCTCAGCCTCCCTAAGTGCTGGGATTTCAGGCTTGCGCCACTGCGCCTGGCGCTGATCTACCTTAATGAAAGAATTTTAGATACTGAATGCTGAGTTTCAGAGCCATCTTTCCAACAGAATCACTCCTTCAGGGAGGAAGCATTCATTGCTCTATAGTAATCTACATGTCCTCACCCATACTACTAAAACATTATAGGGATGGTGTCCTTTTGGAGTCCTTTCTAAATGTTTAGTCCTTACTAAAACATTATAGGGATGGTGTCCTTTTGGAGTCCTTTCTGTGGAGATGAGAGCGTAGGTGATCAAGTGAGCTCTGCTACCCTTGCTTCATGAGATTTTTCCCAAAACCTTCTCTGTATGTACCAAGGGCTTACAAGTAGTGTGTGCTATGCAATGGCTTCCAGAACTCTCCACTCCAGTGATTTTTTTCTCTTTTGTAGCTGCCACTGTCTTAATGATTTCATCATTAAATGAGATGATCCTAAGCCAGACTTCTCTGCTGATTGAGAGGGCATAAATGAGGGTACTGGGATACTGGGAATGTTTTAAACCCAAGTCAGATGATGGTTAAATGGGCATGTGAGAACTCACTGAATTGCACACTTATGATTTCTTCAGTTTTCTGTATGTATGTTATATTTCAATAAAAACATTGAAAAAAGCCACTCTAGAGATTGGGTCATATCTTCAAAATGGAAATAAAAATATTTACCTTACTGGAATTCTGTGAGAATTAAAAGAGGCAAGATATGCAAATGGATTTAAGTTTGTAAAGAAGCAAATAGGTTTTTTTATTCACTCCTTTGTCTTCCTCATATTTAAGATATTATTTATTCCTTTTTCTATAAGCAAAACTTTCTCCTGCATTTAATGAAATAGTGGGGCTTATGGAGGCTATTTTTATCACAGGTTGAAACATTGACTAGCCATGTAAATACTAGTCACAGATTTCAAATATCTTGAGGTCAAAGGAACATTGATTCTGTGAAGGAGGTGATCAAGAAAGAGACCATGAAATATGTATCTGATTAAAAGAAAAAAGTGAATGCATTGTGTGTGAATTAAAAAGAATGAAATGAATTAATCTGTCCTGATCAGGAACCACTGAATGAAAAAGTGAAATCCTGAATAATGTGAGAGCATAACACTGTATTACACTCTGAGTGCACTCATGTATGTGCATTGCACATTCAGAAAGACCCTTGGATGTTTTTATGTGCATAGACAGATAAGCAAGGACTGAATGCCTCTGTGGACAGGTCACAGGCCATGGCAGAAAGGAATAAAATATGGATAGTGTTCCCTGACACTATCCAACTTCATCACCTCTGCATTGCCTAATCCAGATAGTTCCATTTGCAAGAAAACAACACTCTTGCTTAAGCCATTGATATTGTGAAATATCTATCATACATATATGATATGTCAATGTGTTTGCACACATTGAACCTAAGCTCAACTGCCCAAATTCCATTTTGAACTAATAATTTTTTGTTGTATGTAGTTATCATGGTGGAAAATTAGTAATGAAAATGAAAAGCTGTTCTTCAAATGCAGTCAATATTGAGAAACAAAAAGTAAAGTCATTGACAGAAACTAATACATCTAGAAAAAGATAGGGGACTTATGTATATATATAAGGGTAAAGACAGAAGATTTAGGTGAAACTGGGACATAAATGAATATTGTCCTTGAATCTTGTCGATCGCCTTCATCCATGCCACTCTCCTTTCATAATTCTTGTTATCACTTCTGCCCCTCACTATTCTCCCTAACCCCTCTTCCCATGTTTCATTCTTGTTCTTTGTTGACTTCCATGAATTTACTTTTAAGAATTAATAATTGGTTAGCAGGAATGTTAACAGTGAACTATTAACATTGGTCATCTGTTGGAATTTTAAGGCAAGGGGAGGGTCTATAGGGAGTCGAGGATAGAAGTGTAGCAGAGAGAACCTTTTATGATCTGCCTCTTCCCCTTGAGGTACTCTAAATGCATTCTATGTCTTAAGGCATTCTTTTAAAACCTATGGCTCATGTCTCATTAGTGGCTGGAGAATCAGTTTAAGAGGGTATGCCCAGATTAAAAATAGATATTCAAATATAATAACATGATTCATAATAGCCTCAAACTGGAAACAACTAAAATACCTATCAACATGTCAATGAATAAATAAATTGTAGAATAACCATGCAATGGAATACTACTCAGCAATTTTTAAAAAATGAACTATTGATAAATGCAACTATGTGGATGATTCTCAGAACAGTTACACTTAATGAAAGAAGTCAGACAAAAAGTACATAGTTTATGATTCTGTATTCATAAAAATACAGAAATGAAAATTGATCTACAGCAACAGAAAGCCATTCAGTAATTTCCTATGGGTGAGGGAAGGAGGACAAGGAATAGGAAGGGAATATAGAGGCATTAGGAAGCTTTCATGTTAAGAAGTTGCCTGCATCTATGGTTTCACTTTCTATAATTTTAGTTACCTGTGGTCAACCACAATTTGAAAATATTAAATAGAAAATTCCAGAAAAACTTTATAAGTTTTAAATAACTTCAATTACATTCTATACTATAATTATTCTATTTTATTACTAGTTATTGCTGTTAATCTCTTTTTATTCTGAATTTATAATTAAACTGGTATAGCTAAGTATGTATAGAAAAGAACAGGTACCATCTGCAGTTTCAGGCATCTATTGTGGGTCTTAGATCTTTCCCTGATAAGGGGAACTGCCAGATAGGATGTTTTAATTATCTTAATTGTATTAACTACATGTGTGTAAATATGTACAACTTAATATTTACCGATTATACTTCAAAACTGCCAATGAAACTGGAAAGTAACAGTATATCGCACAATAAATTTAAGCTTTATTTCATGAAAATTTTGTTTCTTTGTGTGTACATATGTGTGCCTAGAACTTGCATTTTACCTGCTTCTTCTCTGTTTTTTAAATGAACACCAGTTTTTCAATTTATATTCCACTTTTGTTATTCTTGTTTTCCATAGACGTGTTTTTTACACTCCTCTTCTTATCCTCTTCCTCTTAAATTCTGAAATTGACAGAAGAGTTCATTTATTTTATTTAATTGCTTTGAAAAATAAAATAATCTAAGGCTGTAAATGTATTTATAAATAAAACTTTGGGTATTTTTCATGTATATTTAATGTAGTATTTTCAATATTATCACTTTGTTTTGGTTTTCTGTTTTTACCAAAACACAAATTAAGAAAACATTTTAAAAACTTTCTCTTATTAAAGTTTAATTCTAATTTTAGTGCTGTATTCTTGGTTCCCTGTGCAACTTCTCTTATTTAAAATTGACTATTCTGGGGGCTGGGATTGTGGCTCAGTGGTAGAGCGCTTTGCCTCGCATGCGTGAGGCCCTGGGTTCGATCCTCAGCACCACATAAAAATAAATCAATAAAGATATAAAAAAATAAAATAAAATAAAATTGACTATTCTGGTACAGAGGACATTAAGTGGTTTAGCACATAGCTTTGAAGTCTCCTGAGCTGGAGTTAGAATTCAGGGCTATCACTAAGCTGCATATCCAACCTCAAAAATGCAAACAGAGAAGGAAAATGACTCAGATTTAATCCCTGAAGCACTCAAAAGAGGTCAGGAGAAATTTAAAGGGAAGGAGATAGAGAAGGAATAGTCAATAAAATGAAAAAAGATCAGGAGAGAATAATGTTAAAAAACAAACTAGAAAGATTTCATAAAGGAGTAATCAACTACATATCAAGGACATCTAAGAGATAAAGGACCAAGAAAGAAGATATACGTTGGGTTTTGCAATACGTACAGCATTGTTTACAATAAAAACAGTGGCAGTGCGGTTGGGACAGAAGCCAGATAAGATAGGTGGAAGAATAAATATTTGGTTAGAAACTAGAGAAAATGAGTGTAAACAACTGTTTTGAGATGTTTTGTTACAAAAACTTTTAAAAATCCCCTGAAAACTGGGTTTAGAAAGTTGTGTAGTAAAGTGAAGCTCTTATTAAATTATTTTTGTTTTTATATTTTTAAACTTGTATTTATTTATTTGATTCTGGGGATTGAATTCAGGGAATTTTACTGCAGTCCCTTTCATTTTTAAATTTGGGACAGACTCTTGCTAAATTGCTTAGGGCTTCTATAAGTTGTTGCTGGCCTTGAACTTGTGACCCTTCTGCCTCAGCCTCCCAAATTGCTGGGATTACAGGCATGTGCCACTGTGCCATGCTATTTTTTTGTTTTCACATCAAAGGGAATAGAATATGTTTAAGGTTTTGGGAATAATTCAGAAGAAAAAGAAAGTTAATTGTGAGGGAGAGAAAAAGGGAATTAGTAGAATTTGATTGACTAGATGGGCTGGAAAGCAGGAAGTTGGTGAAGGCATGAGGGAATTGATCCTTCATCTCTTCCACTGTGAAAAGCGGGGAGAAAAAAAGATGAAGTAAGAATGTAGGCAGATTTTTATGTTTGGTGGTGAGAGTATGAGAGAGTTTCAGACTGGTGTTCTTGATATTCTTAATAAAGATGAGGTGAAATTATTCATTATGGAGATGAAGGATTTTCTTTGAATAAAAAACAATATTTTATTTCATTTTTAAGATATCATAGTTGCTTACTAATCAGATTGTGTGTTTGTTGCTGACAGTACAAACTCTCAATTCTTGAAACCAGATTAGATATTGCCATCTTTTTTTCCTATCCTGCATTGATTTTAGCATGTTCTTTGCTGATGTAGAATGTCATTAACTAAATGTGTGAAATGGCAAAATCAGCTAGTCGAAAACCAGATTAACCTGAAAAATGTAGTTGGAGTCATAGGGAATCAAAGTTTTTCAATCATCATTTTTCTGATACAGAAAAAAAGTAAATATTATGTTTATCCAAGTTTAGGGCTTGTAATCTGTAGCATCTGTCTAATCTACTTCTCCTTGCCTTGGTTGCAATTTTAAAAGCAGGAATTATATATTCATTTCCATGAAATCTTTCTTAATATTATTATTTTGACTTCCTATTCTTAGTGCATGAACACAATATTTATTAAAACACGATACAATGTAATAGAGGGCATATTATATTATAAATAGAGTATATTATATTTTTCTTGTAGTAAATTTATTTTGTGGAAGTGATGATCATGTGATGAATCTTTGATGGGGGGGGGAGCCTTTTGAATGCTCATGTTCTTTTTCACATGTCCAAAGGGGAATTTTAACTCTTTCTTCATCTGTATAAAGGGAGGACTATGATTGTCAAGATTGGGAATAAAAATGGGGCCTTTCAGGGGCTGGGATTGTAGCTCAGTGGTAGAGCGCTTGCCTCACATGCGTGAGGCACTGGGTTCGATCCTCAGCACCACATAAAAATAAATAAAGATATTGTGTCCATCTACAACTAAAAAAATATTTAAAAAAAAAATGGGGCCTTTCAAATATCATGTGAATTTCTGTTCACTTTTTAGGGTCCAGAAAAGAGAGAAGAAAAAAATTTAGATTATGTAGTTTAACTTTTTTAGTTCAGTAATGCAGAGAGGTGGAGAGAGTGGGAGGAGGTTGACAGAGCTTCATGAAGTAGTGAGGGAACCTCCGTCTAGGTAAGGGTTTCTCCATCAGGGCTGTTGCAGTGTCCAGAGTTAGTCAAAGCAGGATCTCCATTCTTGCCCTGCAAAGAGTTCTTTATTGGGCAGTGGGTTCCCAATTGTTCATCAATCAGTGTACACAGAAAGAGACTATCTGGCCATAAGCATTGTGTACACAGATAGCACTTTCTGTGATTCCGGAGGCAATTATGCTCCTGAGACTATGGCAGAGTCTTTCTGGTCTAACTCCCTGCTTCCCTTCCACTCCTCACTCCTTGATATACAAAGTGATAGCTGGTTTCTGCCAAGGTTTCTGTTACGCCCTTCCCAAACAAGCTGTTGGAGAAATTCTTCTTTCAATCTGTTCATATCTATATAGTTTACTGAGAAATCCCTCTAAGATTCTGACTTGGGAATATTACTGTTCACTGATATTCAGGGTTAAGTGGCCTTTTTTTTTTTTATTGTCTCACAAGATGGTCATTTGAATGGGAATCTGAGCAGAGTGATCATGTGCTATTTGGGGACCTTGTGTCCATTCATCTTTTTTTTTTTTTTTTGGTACCAGGGATTGAACTAAGGGGTACTCCACCACTGAGCCACATCCCCCAGCACTATTTTTTATGTTTTATGTAGAGACAGAGTTTCACTGAGTTGCTTAGGCCTCGCCGTTGCTGAGGCTGGCTTTGAACTCGCAATTCTCCTGTCTCAGCCTCACAAAGTGCTGGGATTACAGGCATGCACCACCACGCCCGACTCCAGTCACCTCTTTGTTCTAACTATAAACCATATTCCTCCTTGGGAGCAAATCGTCACAAATCTTGGTCCATGTTCTCGAAGACCAATGAGTAAGACAGAACAAAATTTTTGCTGCACCTTTTAAGAAGAGGTCCATACTCTCTTGCGTGGGATCTGCACTTGGGAGGATGTGGTATCAGGGATGCTCTGTCAGTGTTGTTTGTCATCATGAGAAGAGAGGCTGTTTAACATTTCTGTTCAACATAGTCCTTGAAACTTTAGCCAGAGCAATTAGGAAAGAGAAGGATATTAAAGTCATACAAACACAAAAGGGTCAAATTATCTCTCTTTGCAGATGACATAATCCTATATTTGGAGGACCCAAAAACTCCACCAGAAGACTTCTAGAGCTGATAAACAAATTTAGTAAAGTAGCAGGATTCCAGATCAACAATATGAATCAATTTCTTCCTATATTTCAACAATGAATCTGCTAAAAAAGAATTTAAGAAAACCATCCCATTCACAATAATCTCAAAAAACCAAAACCCCCGGGAATTAGTATAATGAAGGATGTGAAGGACTTCTACAATGAAAACTATAGAACACTGAAGAAAAAAAATTGAAGAAGACCTTAGGAGATGGAAAGATCTCCCAGGTTCTCAGAGAGGCAGAATTAATATTGTCAAAATGGCCATACAATATACAACATAAAGATTCGAAATACAAAAAGCAATATATAGATGCAATGTAACTCCCATCAAAATACCAAAGACATTCTTCATGGAACTAGAAAAAGCACTACTAAAATTCATTTCAAAAAGTAAGAGATCCAGAAGAGCCAAAGCAATCCCGAGCAAAAAGAGTGATGCTGGAGGCATCACGATACCAGATGTCAAATTATACTACAGAGCCACAGTAGCAAAACAGGATAGTACTGGCACCAAAACAGGCATGAAGAACAATGGAATAGAATAGATGTCACAGAGACAAACCCATCTAAGTACAGTTATCCGATACTAGACAAAGTTGTCAAAATACACATTGGAGAAATGACAGTCTTTTAACAATTGTTACTGGGAAAACTGGAAATCCATATGTAGAATAATGAAATTAGATCCCTATCTCTCACCCTGCATAAAACTCGAAGTGCATTAAAGACCTAAAAATTAGACCATAACCTCTACAACTGCAAGAATAAAATGTAGGCCCAGCACTTCAGCATATTGCCACAGGAACCAACTTTCTTAACAAGACCCCTAAAGCACAAGAAATAAAACTAAAAGTCAATAGGTGGGATGCTATCAAACTAAAAAGCATCTGCACAGCAAAGAAAACAAGAGTTGGATAGAGACCGGAATGGGAAATCTATGCTACTTGTTCCTCAGAGAGGGAATTGATATGTAGAGTGTATAAAAAACTCGAAAAAACCTTAACAGCAAAAAAATAAATACTAATAACCCAGTCAATATTAATAAATGGGCAAAAGAACTAAGCAGACACTTCTCAAAAGAAGAAAGACAAACGATCAACATATATATGAACAAAATGTTCAGCATCTCCAACAATTGGGGAAATGCAAATCAAAATCACATTGATATTTCATCTCACTCCAGTCAGAATGGCAATTATCAAGAATACAAATAATAATATATGTTGGTGAGGATATGGGGGAAAGATATACTCTCATATTGTTGATGGGACTGCAAATTATGCAACCACTCTGGAAAGCAGTATGGAGATTCCTCAAAAAACTAGGAATAGGACAACAAAATGACCCAGCTATCCTACTCTTGGTTTATTTCCAAAAGATCTAAAATCTGCATACTCTAGGGATGCTTTCACATCAATGTTTATTGCAGTACAATTCACAATAGCTAAACTATGGAGCCAACCTAGGTGCCCTTCAACAGATATATGGATAGAAAAATGGGGTGTATTTATGTAATGGAGTGTTACTCTGCCACAAAAAAAAAATGAATGAAATTCTGTCAAAGGATTTAGTAAAGTAGAAAAGGTATGTAACTTGTGAACCAGTAATACTAAAACTACTGATATAAATCCTAGAGAAATTCTTATACATAGCCAGGCATGGGGGTACATCCTTGTAATCCCAGCTACTTGGGAGGGTGAAGCAAGAGAATTGCAAGTTGTAGGGCAACTTGATACTCTGTCTCAAAATAAAAAATAAATACCGCTGGCGATGTAACTCTGTGTTAAGAGTGCTTGCTTGCTTGGCCCTAGGTTCATTCCCCAGTAACACACACACACATACACACACACACACACACACACACACACACACACATCAAAAAGGAAGGAAGGAAGAAAGGAAGCAAACAAAGAAGGAAGGAAGGAAGGAGAAAAATTCTTACACATGTAAATATAAAAGAAGACATGTAAGAGAACATTAATTACAGAATAGTTCATAAGAATTAAAGTTTTAAAACAACATATCTGTGATGGCCAAATAGGGTTCCAGTTGCTACCCTCTGAATCCATCACTTTTGACTAAGGTCAAACTTCACAAGACTGTCCTCAGACAGTGATTAAAGATACTAAGGCAGGTCTATTCCTGTGAAACGTAGGACTTTTCTACAGGTGACTCTAACTCAAGAACTTTCTATAAATCCTGCTGAAACATTTTTAGAGTTGCAATGTAGTCTGGCTTTCCTTTTTTCTCTTTCTCATCCATAAGACTTTGATCTGCCTCCCGGTCTGATGGTTCTTCTAAGGCTTTCTATGAATTTTCCCTTATGAGCAACTTCCCCCAATAATTCTATTGTTTCTGATCGCATCTGGGGATCTGCTTTTTGGAAATCTTGTGTTTTCAGGAGCAGTCTAACAAAACGTGGTAGGATGAGAAGCTAGGATAGGCACTCACTGCCTGGTGGGTAAAAAGGATGCTATCTGAATTGTAATGTGGGACACAGATCTGCCTGGCTCTTGGTCATGGTCCAATGTGACATATTTCACTGACAGTAACCTAGACAAGCTTACTGGAGGGATATACCTTTGCAGATGTAATGACCAGAAATTTGAGAGGTTTTGATGGTGATGGGGATGCTTACAAAGACAGCAGAGCTTATTACTTATTATTACATTGTACTGATATCCTACAGAGAGTTAATGAGAAACTAAAATCCAGGGCCAGAGTACCTCACCAATAAGTAACCAAGAGGTTTATATATCATAGACTCTCTGGTACAGTTGAGGAGCAAACAGTTGGTAGTGTGAGTTGTGTAGCTCCAGAGTTGTTTGAATGCTCAGCTACTTCAGAACTTTTACCCCAACAGACCATGTTTAGGTAAACCTGGGACCCTGTGCTGTTGGATAGATAGATGGTCCTAAAGATGCTGGCTCTGTAGACTCTTCTGAACCTCACAGCACACATCTCTCATAAGAGCTAGCACTTGTCCTGTGCTGTAAGACACTGTAAATGTCTCTTCCTCTGGAGGTAACACTGCTCACCCTGACGACTTGCCCCTACCTCCTTTCCTGGCTGCTTGGCCAATAACTGGAAAGACCTGGCTACAGAAGGGTTGAGTTTTAAAAGGAAGCAAAAAAAATTATAAACAAAAGGAGCTACATGAATTAGCTAGATTGTATTGGCAAAAACCATTGGTGTACTGCTGGATTTTGAGGGTACATAATCAAGGGGGCAAAAATGTAAGAAGACAGAAGCAAGAATTTATTGATTTGATGTTAGTTTCTCAAGACACAGGATTTATCATCCTAGCAAGGCCTCAGAGTATGCAGCAAAGTCACTGCTAGCGGGCTTTTAGAGATCTGAAAGAAGTGATGGTAAATGCTGAACAAACTAGAACTGTCCAAAATTCCCTGGCAAACTGTATAGGAAGGAATGTAGAGGCTTCAGATCATAGGCAAATGGGACATGCTACATGAGGTCAGAAAAAGCAATAGAAGCTTGTGTTTCACAAGGGCCCAGTGGCAATACCATTCAGCAAGACCACCAAGAATGCACTAATGAGAAGGACATCAGCCAATGTCACACACACACATGAAAGTAGTAGCTCTTATTTACAGGCCACTGCTGTTGGTAGCTGGTCACAGAACTGAGTCAATTAACATCCTGGGGTTGGTGGGGTCTGAAGTAATAAAAGCCAGTTGGCAACATTTAACTGATAGGAGCCAATTAACTGAAATTACCATATGACCAGCAAGGTCATAGAAGTAGCCCAAGAGGTCTTGCCTGGAAGGAAGTTGCAGAGATGGTAGATAGAGCATGTCATTCCCAGAAGCATGCTCTGTTTGCCCCGCAGTGGGACAACCAATAAAAGTGCTACTTGCCGTATACAAAAATAATAACAAGAAATTCTGAAATTATGATTAAAGTTCCACTCCCAGTGGGCCCACTAAAATTATTTCCCCAGTCCTGGGAATAAATAATTTTAATTGTTATACTTGGCTCTGGAGTTATAGTCTTCTCCCTCCTCCTCAAATCTGTCCTTGGTATGCAGTAAGATCCGTTATAGCAGAGAAGTCAAAGCATAAATCTCTGAAACTACTCTTCATTCAGTTGAAAAAAGTATGTCAAAAACAATATGACCAACTTATGTACATGTACAAATATGTCACAATGAATCCTACTGTATGTATAATTATAATGCACCAGTAAAAAACAATGTAAAAAACAATATGAGATTTGAACAAAATAGCAGAGATGAATGTCTCCATCAAAAACCTGAAAGATGGGGTTGGGATTGTGGCTCAGCGGTAGAGCGCTTGCTTCGCATGCGTGAGGCCCTGGGTTCGATCCTCAGCACCACATACAAAGCAATAAAATAAAGACATTGTGTCCATCTACAACTAAAAAAATATTTAAAAAAAAAAAAAAAAAAAAAACCTGAAAGATTCCGGCAGGTGATCCTCCTCCTGTTTCTGTTAGTTTTCTCAGTTTGTCCTCAGAAGAAATTGGGTAGGTCCTGGAGAACTGCTGAAGACTACTGTTGTTTAACCAAGGAAAAGTGAATTGTGAAGCTTGGGTGGCCAGGTGGGTATTGCCATAGAACAGATTAAGACTTTAGGTGCATGGTATGCAGTCTAATGCAGTGAACACATTCTTTCCTATCTGAATCAGTAGAAGGGATCAGAAAGTGCATTCATGTGGAACGGACAGCAATATTCACTTACAGTTTTCCCTCAGGGCTCTGTGAACTCTTCTGCTCTCTGTCATAATATGGTCTTAAGTGATGTGAGCGACTCAGACATACTGCAGAACATCACGCAAATCCATTACATTCATGACTTCATGCTAATTGGGCAAGATAGCTTTAGTCAGTTTTTTTTTTTTTTGCTGCTGTGACCAAAAGACCTAATGAGAACAACTTTAGAGCAAGACATTTTATTTGATGTGCAAGGTTTCAGAGGTCTCAGTTCATAGACAGCTGGCTCCATTGCTCCTTATCCCAAGATAAGGCAGCTCATCATGGCAGAAGAGTGTGGTGGAGGAAAGCAGCTCAGGACATGGCACCAGGAAACAGAAAGAACCCCCGCCACAGACAAAATATATATTCCAAAGCCATGCCCCCAATGATCCTACCTATCTACAGTTAATACCCAGTTAATGCTTATCAGGAGATTAATGCATTGATTAGGTTAAGACTCTCACAACCCAATCATTTCACCTCTAAGCTTTCTTGCATTGTTTCACACATGAGCTTTTGAGGGACACCTGATATCTAAACCATAACAAGCAAGAGGTGACTAACAATGCTGGAAACTGTGGAAAGACACACACATTGCAGAAGGTGGAAGATCAACCTTCTTGCAGGTTTAGGTACCTGCCAACCTGCAGCTCAGTGAAGAACTCAGGAGCCTGTGGTCAGGGTTATGTCTATACAAAATAAAAGCCAAATTGCCGTACTTTGCCTCCTCTATCACACAGAAGGTAGCACTGTGCTTGGTTGGTTTCAGTTGGTTCTGCACTCACTGTGATCTGAAATTCATTACCAGGATTCCCAGCTGTGTAACTGATGGCTGGTGAGGTAATTAACTGAGCTAGGAGAGGTGGAAGACAACAGTTTGCTTGAGGGGAGAGGGAGATTTCAGGCTATCATGAGTGCTATTTCTGTGTATGGGATAAGGTAACTGACCTTATCTATGTATGAAAGAAAGTTGGCAGGGGTAGGAACCCGAAAGAACATTGTTCTAGCATAACACTGCTTACTGAGAATGTGTGGCAATTTTTATAGACATTTCTATAAACATTGTTTATTTACCTTGTATTCTTACCAATCTCCATTGAATAACATTTTATACTGACATTTTAAAGCTTTTGTTATTCATTGAAGAGTACATAATGTTCACTCATAAATATCAGATAAGTTTGCAAAAACATCCTATATTAAGCAGCAAATGTTTTCTGTAACTTAGAGGAAAAGAGCAACCACAAAAGGTTATGGCTATGTTGAAATACAGATGTAACTAAACAGCAGAGATCAAAAACCCTGCCTATCATTTTATAGGCTCATTTTCCTGAGCTGCTTTCCTCCACCACACATGAATGTTGTTTATTTCTATAGAAGATCAAAGCTATTTGGTTCTGTAGAAGGGGGAAGGAAACTAGGGAAAAGAGTTGTAGAAAACTTTTCACAATGAATTCCTAAGTGCATTTTGGACTTTGAGCCATGGGTATATATCATGTATTTAAAGTAAATAAAAATTTTAAAACACATAGGAATGAAAAGAAGTCACATTTGCAAAAGTCCTCCTAATTTTAACAAGCATCAGAATAAAATTTAGCAGGAAAGGAATAGGAGCTTTATGAGAAAAGTTATAAAATATACTTTAAAATACAACTGAAGGAATTGTGTACCTGGATGAACTAGCTAATATAATAAAAGATAAATTCTTTTTAGATAAATATAAGATTTTAATACAATTCCAACACAATTCTAAAGTGCTTTTAAAGTGTTAAACATAACATATAGGAACATAATTGCCTAAAAGTGACCAACACAGTTTACAATTAGTTTGATGAAGAGATCTAGTGTTATCACGTATGAAAAATGTACTATAATAAATGTAGGATGACATACTATTGGAATTTATTTAACAAAACTATGTGTAATTTTATTATGTTCTAAATATCATTCTAAGTTCTTTAAAAACACTAATTTACTTAATTCTTAAACAATTTTATGAGAGAGATGCTATTCATGTGTGGAGAAATGAAAGCCAGAGATGCTTGCCAAGGTCACACAGCCAATATTTGGGGAACTCTGGATTCAAACACACCCTAGATCATATTCTGAGTTGGTTATCTTTTCTAGAGAGAGTTTATGAAAGAGGTCCCATGTACTGTCACATACTTTTAGAACAAAGGTTTTCAGTTTAATTTATTTTGTGCCTTACCTGTGTTCTAAAAGTACGTGATAGCAGATGGAACATTTCTCATATAGAGAAGATAACCAACTCAGAATAGCAAAGGTCTCTTTGCTAAAATGTTTCTGGTAATGGAGAATCTTATGGGTTCCTGCTAGGTAGATTTCTTATCAAACTTAGGAAATGAACTAGAAAGTTTATTTCTTATTTAATGAAGTTATTAGCAAAATTTCTTTAGTTTTTTTGTGTGACCCTAGGTGACTAAAATCAATTGAAAAATAGGTTGAATAAAAAAGATTTCTTGTAGGTAGAGAGAAAGTGGAGGATAACTATTTCACAGAGCTCTAATCCTTTCTTTCTTAAGAATGTTTGCCCATGAGAAGAAAGAGGACCCAGAGAGAGCAAGACCAGGTGTTTCCTCAAGTCAAGCTGTTAGTAGTAGGAATAACGCATCCTGCATCCCAGCTATCTTCACAAGAATATCTAGGAGCTAATTAAATTTGAGTGCTGCCCTCACTTTTACTCCATAGGCAATTGTTCAGTATCTCATGTTATTTTGGCTACAAAAATAGGATTTTTGTTGATGGTAGTTGCTATTATTTTTAAGATCATCTGGCCAATAAAGACATGAGACAGTCATTCAAATTGGAACTGCTCCCAGAATAACTCACCTTTTGTCAATTTTCACATTTTTACTGCTCCTTGCATTTCACTAAAAGAGAGAAGGTATAAGATATGTACAAGAAAATATACACATGGATTCACAGGGAAACTTAAACACAGAGGATATGCTATGTTATGATTCATGATTTTATTGTCTCATATTTTAGAGCTGTCCTGAGTCCTTTTACATCCCAATCACCTATCTTTACATCTTCCTATCTCTATTTCTATCCCTTTTCTATGTAGAGAATGGCATGTGTTAAGACTGAACCAAGTCTGTGCATGGGACTGAGGAGACCAGGGTGAATGCAGCTGAGACAGGGGTCCAAGGATATTTCTTGCAAAGTTAGAAGGATCCTATCCAATTTTAGACATTGTCTTAGATTGCAAAAATGGGCTTGTAGACGATGACCCAGTTTACTAAGGAGATGCAGCATGATATACTGGAACAAGTACGAGAGAGATTAAGAGATATGTCACCCTGTCCTGCCACTGACTAGTATGATGCAGTATACGCTATTTTTAAAACTACTTTTTTAAAGCTCTGTCCATTATGATTACTCAAGTTTCATCAAGTGTGGATGACCCATGTCCCAGTTTGTAGTAAAAAAACAAAACAAAAAAACCCACTTGTGGGATGCATTTCCAACAAGTTTCTAGTTCCTTTTCTTTTCCTTTCCCTTTAGGCCTTTCATAGCTGTAAAGAGTCTTCACTCAGTTGCTTTTTGTTCCAATATGTAACTCAAACAACTGAAAATACACTTAAAACACTCAAAGAGTGAACCTTGGTCCAGTGCACCTTTTTTGTCTGTTAGTCTTAGAAGGTTTTTGATCTCCTCAATGTCAGTTCCAGCTTTGGTTTCACTTTAAAGGAAAGCTTTAGGGTGCTTTTGGCTCATGTTCTGTTGGTTCATATACCTTCATGAACACTGTGAGCAATGGCATGGTCTGTACATATTTCTTCTTTTCCTTAATCCCAGCCATCTCAACCCAGACTTACCTGACGTACCAAGCATATTCCAGTTTGAAAATATGCAGTGATCTAGAGTCTACCTACTATTAACTCTGTTGGGGTTTTTTTGTTTTGTTTTTTTTTGTTTGTTTGTTTTGGTTTTTTCAAAGAGGAGCCTTCTAAACAAGACTATTTCCTATCATTATCTGGTAGCTAACCACAAAGGAATGAATCTCTGAAGTCCTTGGAGAGGAAGGCGTCCTCTTATATTTCTTTCATACCCTTTGAAGTGTAGGACTGAACCCAGAGTAAGTCATGGGCCTGGTGCCAGATCAATGTGTGAGTGGGAAGCTCAAAATTATGCTTTCAAGACTTTTACACAGCATTGACTCTCTTTAAAGTCAGCCTTGATGTTCAATAGCTTCTTTTAACTCTTGTAAACCTACCTCAGGTTTGATGAGGAATGGAACTAAACCTCATAGTTCTTTTGCTGTGCCCCAAGGGAAGGTACCTTGGATGCCTTGACTCATGAAGAGCTGGTTGCCTTCTCTAAGTATATTTGTTTTACATTTCATTCTGGAAGAGTCCTAATTCTAGGAGGCTTGACAATGATCACCAAATGCTTTACATATATTTTCCCATAGGACTGAGAGGGACTTAAATGTAGGGACAACCCCATCTATCTAAGAGTATAATATGGAAAGTATGCATATTATTGGGGTCCCCATTTTTATGGTTATAAAAATTAGTTTTAGTTCACTTGTTCAATATCTAAATGAAACAAAGGTGAGCCAGGAAAAAAAAAAAGTAAAACATGCAAAAGTCAAACAGTGGCTCTTAGAAGACTTGCCCTCCGTTGTCTCTCAGCTTGACCTGAAAAGGAATCAATATTAAAGACCCAAACATAGTATATCTGCAAGAGGAGGTCAGTTCCAGCCTTCTGGGCTTTGTCTGCATTGAAATGCCTGGGCCTGTTCTAGTAGAGTCCAAGCAATTGTTTAAGGAACTGACTCAGTAGTCAAAGGAGTTGAAGTGAGTGGATGTCAGTACTGTAGTGCCATCATTTTGATTTCCTTTTAGCATGCAGAATAAGTTTTCTTTTTTTTTTTAGTGCTGTAACTTGAACCCAGAGATACTTTACCACTGAAATATAGCCCGAACCCCTTTTTATCTTTACTATTTTTTTTTATTTGAGACAGGTCTTGCTAAATGGCTGAGGATGGCCTTGAACTTGTGATTCTCCTGACTCAGTCTCCCAAGTCACTGGGATTACAAGTGTGTGTCACCAGGCCTGGCTCTGAATAGATTTTAAAAACTAAAGATTATTCAATGAAGCATAATCATAACTTAAGAATCAAGTTTCTGGAATTATTAATCCTAAATACTTGATGGGAAATATAGGGTATATAAGAACTTGGCCTTTGGGGACCTTATGCCTCAGAGGGTAGAAACTGTGACTTGCTTATAACCAACAAAATATAGCAAGTAAATCACAAAGCCAAACCAATGGGAATGAAAAGAAAGGAGCTGATCCAAGTAATTTTAGAAAAAGCATTTTTATTGGATACTGTAAAGCTAAAAGAATTATATATAAACAATATACTAGAGTAACTAATTTTGTTCCTCACAAGGGTATGGGTTAAGAATTCTGAAACTATCATATAAATTATTTTGTACTATAATTTATTTTTTATTTTTTTTTGGTACCAGGGATTGAACTCAGGGGCACTCGACCACTGAGCCACATCCCCAGCCCTATTTTTGTGTTTTATGTAGAGACAAGGTCTCACTGAGTTGCTTAGTGCCTCGCCTTTGCTGAGGCTGGCTTTGAACTCGCGATTCTCCTGTCTCAGCCTCGCTAAGTGCTGCGATTACAGGCTTGAGCCACCGCGCCCGGCTTGTACTATAATTTATAAATAAGTGTAGACATTGGAGACAAAAGGAGCCTGGTTTCTCACTGCTGGAGAAATAAGTTACAAATGAGGAAAGGAGGAAAGTAGAATGAACGGTGTAGAGATACACTAAGTGTCAGAGGCATCAAAATCTATGTGTTCAGATAAATAAGTAAAAGAACAAGATTTAGTATATTATATTTATCTATAGAGAGTGGCCAGCATAACGGTACTCTAGTCTCAATAAGTACATCTAACACTCAAATCTAAATGGCCAGAAGCCAATTTAAGGAAAGCATCCAATGACCAAATTGGAATGAGAGTGAGCAATGAAATAATGATAGTAGTGGATTATAATCTAAAGAAAAAATAAACATCCATATGTTTGTAAAGAAATGGCTTAGAAATGACAATTCTTGTTACTGAAGAATTTCAATCAATAAATGTAGAAGAATGAAATAGAAAATCGCTAGAACATCATAGTAAGAATTGCAATAGATAGGTTGCTCATGGATGCTAAGTTCATTAGCTAATGTTTAAGCAAAACAGGATATTTACATAATCTCAAAGCATCGTCTCTAAGATTTTGAATAACTAAATGGGAAAAAGTAGCAAGCGTTCATGCTAGCTGCGTGATCAAGACTAATGTTACCAGTAAGTAGTACATGACCACCTCGTGACCACAGGTACTGTACACTGAGAAGGGCACATTGCCTTTGTAGTGGCCATCCCAAATCTGCATAATCTGACTTTGTCTAAAGCAACACCAGACAAACCCAAGTAAAGATATTCTTCAAAATAAGTGGTCAATACTCTTTGAAGGTGTCAAGGTCATGCAACCTAAGAGAAAACAAAGGCAAAGTTGCAGATTGAAGCTGATCTAGAAAACATGGCCGTCAAACGTAATGATGGGAATGTGTTCTGAGAAGTATGTCACTAGGAGATTATATCACCGTGTCAACAATGCAGAGTGTACTTATACAATCCTGTATGGTGCAGCCTGCCACACACCTATCTGTGTGGTATAACATCCATTTCCAAACAGGGTGGTTTCAGTTACACTGAAGCATTGCCCTGGCAAGTAATTTTCTTCCACAATCAGCTCATCTATCGTTTCCAAATATTCTTCAGCTGCCTTCACCTCAGCATCTGTACACTTACTACTCAATTTTACATTATGTAATGAATACAGATTCTTACAGCCTTTAAACCCCTCAGAGCTTGCAGTAATCCAACATCATAATTGGATCCAGCCCTTTCTCTCAACATAACAAGCTTTTTGGCCACAATCATCATAGTGTTTAGAGGGGATACACTTCTGAGTCTGGTCTTTAATCCAGGTCATTAGGAGTTTTTCCATATCTAATACAGGCCCTCTTTGAATGTTCACTAGTCTCATTACCTTCAATGAAGCAGATCATTTAATAGCTTCTATCACTTCATTCTTGTTCTTCAAGACAGTAGCTACTGTGAAATGGCACATATTTGGCCAGCAAGCAGTAAGCATCACTGATTTTCCAGTGTTGTGGTCTCTAATCACTTTTAGTTTTGTTTGCAGGTCAGTCACTTGGTATGACCTCTTACTGGCAACAGTAACAGTGGATTTCGTATACCTACAGCCACGATGAATGAAATGAGATTAAGTCAAGCATAAGAGATGAGACCAGTAACTGTGAACTGTATGAGGCTGCTGCCAGAATACACAGCAAGTTGTTTTATAGTAGACATTTTACTTTTAATGAATAGGAGTATGCTCTAAAATAATGATAAAACATATGGTATAGTTAATACATAAAGCAGTAACATAGTTTATTATCATCATTGAGTATTATGTACTGTGCAGAATTTACACAATGGCATATGTTATACTTTTAAACAACTGGCAGTGGAGAAGGTTTGTTTACCCAGCATCCCTACAAACATGCAAGTAATGCCTTGTTCTGTGACATCATCCTGGCTGTGATGGGACTAAGTGATAGGACATTCTCGGCTCCATTATTATATTATGGAACCACCATGATGTGTGTGGTCCTTTGTTGGTGGAAGCATTATTATGTGGCACATGGCTATAAATTGATATCAAGGTGGATGAACTTCTGGAAATTCTCCCAGTAGTAAATATTTTAGGATTTATAGGCCATGTGGTCTTTGTTAAATGCATTCATTGCTTCTGTTCAAGTGTATAACCAGCCAGAAATTATGTGTAAATAAATAATTATGGCTATATTCCATTAAAGCTTTACTTACACAGAGAGTGCGCTAGACTTGGCTTTTGCAGCTAGTTTCTTGACCCCTGATCTTTAGGTATAAGATCCTGGAATGGGAAAAAAAAAAACTAGTGAAATATGAGTATACTGAAGTTAATTTCTTAATTTAACTTAATTTAATAAATACTTTATAGCTGCATAAAATGTATACATTAGAGAGACCAGAGGGAATGGTAGACAGAAACTCTTTGTACTATTTTTCAACTCTTCTGTAAGTTAAATTCATGTTAAAAAAAAAACACTTCCAAAACTCAGCCAAATACATAGTACATCTTTAAATACACACATATATAAATGGAGCTGAAGGTGGCTAGGAGAGAGAAGAGGCAGTGTTAGTTACTACAGGGAATGAATTAGTGAATGCAAACTTGTTCAGCAGTATAATATCTGTAGGTCTGGTGAACTTTGAAAACATCTACAAGTTGAATTAAAAAATTTCCTCCCAAGATTTTTTAGTTTTTACTTGTGATAGATAACAAGCTAGAAATAATTAGCTTTTAGAGATAACTTACATAAAAAATTGTCTTTTTGCAGAGAAATGATTTTTTTTTCTCACAACTTTAAAGAATTATCAAAAGGTACATTTACAAAACTGGTCAAAATAGAGTTTCTTCTGATCATGTTTAAATGATCCTTTTATTGATTGCAGGCTAGACTCAATTTATTTTAAAAATATGGAACTTTTTGTGTTGTTAGGAACATAAACAGTGACCCTAAATCCTCCCTCCCTGGCTAGGGGGACAGCTCTATGTATACATATGTAAAGATTTTATTCTAAATTCCCTTTAAATGAACTTAAAATGCATAATTATTTTCCAAAGAAGTATAAAAACACCATTTCTTCCTTTAGTGGTAATCATATATACATGTCTTCTTTCTTTCTCTCTCTTTTTTCTTTTTGGTACTGGGGATTGATCCCAGGGGTGCTTAACCACTGAGCCACATCCCCAGCCCTTTTAATTTTAATTTTTTTTAATTTGAGACAGGTTCTCTCTAAGTTGCTGAGGTCGTCACTAAGTTGTTGAGGCTGGCCTTGAACTCGCAATCCTCCTATCTCAGCCTCCCAAGTCGCTGGGATTGCAGGCATGCACCATCATACACAATTCCCTTACTTCCCTCCCTCCCTCCTTCCCTCCCTCCCTCCCTTCCTCCCTTCCTCTCTTCCTCCTTCCCTCCCTCCTTTCTTTCTTTCTGTATTGTTGAAACATATTTGGAGAGTCTTACAGGATTACTTACTTACCTTAGAAACACTTGAACTCATAAGCCATTTTCCAATCAATAAACTTTTATTAAATAACTACTAAGGGATCTCTCTCACTCGCTCTCTCCCCCTCTCTCCCTCTCTGTCTTCTTCTCTCTCTGTCTCATACACACACACACACACACACACACACACACACACACACATAACCCATCTCATCCAATGCAAATCATGCTGATGTTAATTCTAAAATCGATCACTCTATTTCAAATATAAATACTTTCCACCACTTCCTAAGCCCCCACCCAGCACAAGCCGCCATTATTCCTTACCTATGATCCTGCATCTCTTTGTACCTGGTCTTCTTGATCCATTCTTCAGTTTGTTCTTCATGCAGCAGCTAAAGTGGTCTTTTGAAATTAGAATTCAGACTACATAATTTCTCTGGTTAATAACCTGCTATAGTTTCCCATTACATGCTTTAAAAACATTCAAAATCCTTTTCATAGACTGTGTGATCTCATACAATTTTCTTTTTTCCTTCCTTCCTTCCTTCCTTCCTTTCCTTTCCTTTCCCCTCCCTCCCTCCTTCTCTCTTTCTTTCTTTCTTTCTTTCTTTCTTTCTTTCTTTCTTTCTTTCTTTCTTTCTTTCTTTCTCTTTTAAATTTGTTCTAACTTTCCTCTTTCTTGCCACTTCATTATCTTCATGAACAGTTGTGTTATTCCTTCTATTTTGAATGTCACTTCTGAAGACTCTCTTTTTTACATAAATGTTTTTACTAGCGCATTATAGTTAAACATAACAGTGGGCTTCATTTTGACATAATCATACATGCATGAAATATACTTTGCCCCGTTTCAGTCCCCAGTACTTTATTTTTCCCTCCTCACCTCCCACCTGTTGACCTTCTTCTACTCTATTCCTCTTCCTTTTATTTATTTACTTTTAAATTGGTGCATTATAGATATACACAAAGGTGGAATTCACTGTGATATATTCGTATATGTACATAGCATAATTTGGTAAATTTCATTCTGCAGTTCCTCTCTTTACTCATTCTTCTTTCCTCCCCCTCAATCCCCTTCCTATGCTCCACTCATCTCCCTTCTGCTTTCATGGGATTCCCCACACCACCCCCCTTTTTCCTTATTTTTGAGGCTTGGTTGCTCTTATTATTTAGACCTCAGGTCAAATGTCAAAAAGCCTTCCTGAAATTTATATATGAAATTGACCCTACCCTGTCAGTCTCTATCTCATTATAGTTTCTTCACAGAGCTAGCTATTCTCTGCAATTATTTGTTTCCTTTCATATCTTCAACTAGTCCCTTATGGGTAGGGACTGTACCTTTCTCATATACCACTGTCCTTCCAATGGCCAGAACTATATCTAGCATGTGTAGGTGTTCAATACATATTTCTTCATGAAAATAAGTAAGCTTGTGCCTGAATGAATGCAAGACATTGTATTAAGCAACATAAGTATTGAACATTGGTTTCTGTCCTCAGAGTTCTTGAACTAGTAATAGTCATAATGGGGAACTAAAAGGGAGTAATTTCCTTGACATACTCTTAGAGGTCTTCAAGGCAAGGGTTATTATGTTTTATAGGAAGAAGAAAAATTCTGACTTAGCAAATCAAGATTATATAATTCAAATGATTACTTAAAGCACAAGTAAACCATTAAAATGCAAATATATATGGCTACAAATGGGATGGGTCAATTTCTCTTTCCATTTACCCTCTAGGCCAAGGGAGAAGCAGGAGTAAATCCTATCAGGAAATATAGAGAAGAACAGCAGAGTGGGAAATGGGAGCCAGGAATGCAGCGTTTGTGAGCTCAGTTTGTGTTTGTGAATGTTTTCTGTTCAATAAGAGATAATTATAGGCATGAAAGTGGGACAAATCTGGGGGCAGAAAAGAATAAAGTAATAGCTACACTTAAAGGAGGTGCCATGGCATACGCTTGTAATCCCAGCTATTCAGGAGTCTGAGACAGAAAGATTGCAAGTCTGAGGCCAATCTGGGAAATTTAGTGAGAGCTTGTCTGGAATTAAAAAGGGCTCAGGGGTGCTGGGGCTGTAGCTCAGTGGTAGAACGCTTGCCTAGCATGCATGAGGCACTGGGTTTGATCTTCAGCACCACATATAAATAAATAGTAAATGAATAAAATAAAGACCCATCAACTAAAAAAAATTAAAAAAATAAAAGGGCTGAGGATGTAGCTGAGTGGTAGAGCAGAACCACTGGGTTCAATCCCCAGTACAGAGAAAGAAAGAAAAGAAAGAAAAGAAAGAAAGAAAGAAAGAAAGAAAGAAAGAAAGAAAGAAAGAAAGAAAGAAAGAAAGAAAGAAAGAAAGAAGGAAAGAAAGAAGAAAAGAAAAATGTGTGTGTGTGTGTGTGGGAGAGAGAGAGAGAGAGAGAGAAAAAGAAAGAGAATGGCCAGAGGGATAAGAGAAAGACATGAGGTAGAAACTCATAGTATTTATCAGTCTTTTCAAGTTAAATTTCAAACTAACATACATGAATGTTCTCTAGTAGGAGTTTAGGAGGATTATGCAAATGAGGGAAGATGGATTCAAGAATGAAGAATTGGTAAACAGGGTCCACATACAAGTTTTAAGGAGATCTGGGAACTGGATTGACAATCAAAAGACTGTGGGGGACCTTAATGGGCGCAGATTCACTGCAGTGCTAGTGGCAGAGGCCTGAACAACAGTGGGAGGACCAGTGGCAGTGGTCAAGGGGAGGGGAGGCAGTGTGTGTAGCCTTGTCTTTCAGGAAGTTGGCAGCAAGTGCAGTTACAGAAAAGCTTCATGTCTCTTGGTTTTATTTTTGGTGGGAGGGCATGCAGCCACTGCAGATTTTATGCAAATGGGAAGGGGGAGGTAACGGCATCACCTAGTGGGTCCTAGTCACGACAGGACAGTTGCTATCATCTGAATGAAGTGAAGGAAAGTAACTGCTGCCAGCCAATCTACCCTCTAAGTTTTGTAAATTTGGCTCCTGAATATATGCTCTGAGAAACTCATGTTTCCACACATTTTTTGTGTATTTTCTTAGTTTTTATTTCCCTTGAAGTTTTCTTCTAAAATCTTTTACATTTGTTATTTGAATTATGAAGAAAAAAATATATATATTTTCAGTTTAGTTGTTAGCTTAGTAGATCATTGAAGAGGGGCAGGGATAAAAAGAAAGGGAGAGGGAGAGACAAGAGAGAAATTGAGGTGGGGAGAGAATGTGTGTTGAGGGGAAGCTTGAGTGATATTTAAAAAATGTTGTAGGGAAGTGGAGAGGGATAAATAGTGAACCTAGGAGAAGAAGAGACAGGGGTGACTGGCCCTTTCTTATCATGGTATCTTCCCCTATTATATTATAGAAGATAAATAAATCAATTGTTAAACTTTTGGAGAGCTCAAAACCTTATTCAAACTTTAGATATATTTAATGTCTGGCTTTCCTTTCTGAGTGTAGACATCTTTCTCAAGGGCTTCATGTGGCTTCTCTTTTCTCTGTTTCCTCAGTGTCCAGTGTGAGGTCATATACCTGGTGTATTCTCTTCTATTGAAAGCCATGGCCAAGATTCTCAGCAGCTCTAGACACTTGCTGCATTTTGGATTCTTCAGATTTGCACGAGGTAATTCTTAAGACATGAAAGTTTGAAATCAAGCATGACATTCATTCTGTGTCTAATATAAACCCTCTTAAATTAATAATCAGGGTCTTGAAGTTGTGTTTCAGCACCCAAGGCAATAGCTAATTATTTCAGTATGACTGTCAATGGAACTGGCTAGAGCAGAAAGCCACTGAAAACTGATTTCCAAACAGCTAAAGTAATTGAAGCAAATGCCATTTGATCAGTTATGAAATAAGTATTTGGTACCTAGCACTTACTATGTCCTCAGCAGTTGAGTGTTTATCATCTAAAGATAAATAATAAACTAATTCTTGCTATCACTGAGCTCTAGATGGTGGCCATGAGACAGAAAAAGCTGATCTTTCAAGTGTATGAGAGAAAATCCTACAACTCAGGGGAACAACTTTAGTGACCTAGTGGCAGATCCATGGAGGGACAGCCACGTGTGACCTCCACGAACCAATAGCTGTGTTGACAGCTGTTTAGGCATTGCTATAAAAGTCAAGAGGCCAGCAGGCGACACTCATAAAGAGCAAGGTTCTTCAACTACTAAGTTGTTCTGACTGCCAAGATGCCTCCAAGGCTCTGAACGTGATGATTCTGTTGCAGGGACAATTGTGCAAGAGGAACAGCTAAGGTGCCATTGTCAGTTTTAAATAGCAGCCAGAATGGAAGGAGACTTTAAGAAAACTGTATCTCAAAAGTGCAGAAATGAAAACAGAGGAGTTTTGAGGAGTTCTAGCAGAGAGGATGTTAGAGCCTGCCTGCCATTTCTGCTGCTTCTCTTCTCTTTGGTGCCAACCACTGTCATTTGTCAGCCATCTGTGGAGCCAGGATCAGACTGCTTAGTTGACTCCTTTTAAGTGCACTGATGCCTGATGGCTTTTATTGACTCAGCTGTAGGTCCTTTCTGAATTCCTAATAGTCGACTATACTGAGAACTAGTAACAAAGAATAGTATTCTTTTTTTACTGCTTGAAGTGGGTTTTACTAAATTTTGCTAGTGGTATTTGCAATAGACCGCTGCCTAGTAGACTGAGGAACCAAGATAAGGAGGTAGCCCTGGATAAGAAGCAGATGGCAAAGGGTGCTGGCCTTTGGCCAAGATCTGGTAGTTTGGGTCAGAAAGCTTCATTATGTCACCTCATCAAACAGGCTGGTCTATAAGAGTGCACTCAACACTATGGTCATGTATCTATGTGAAGCTCAGAATCAAATTATGTAGTATGACTTGCTAATGTTCTCTCTGAATGAAGACCAAAATCTAAACCAGAGTTTTTCATGCATTTCAACATCTTGTGTGTGTGTGTGTGTTTACGTAATTTTTCTTTTTTCAATGGCCAGATTACTTAAGACTTCACTCTTTACTGAAAACTGCCAGGAGGGCTACTTCTAGCCACCTGTGTGCCCAATGGGTCCTCAACTTTTGCTCTGCTATTTTCAAACGACTTTCCTTATTTCAAGTTTAGACTTTCAACTGGCAACTGAATATTAAAAGCTTTGTTATCCCTATTTGCCCACCAGTCAAATTATTCAGTTTCCAAGCAACACCTTTGTATTACAATGGTACTTGTTTGTAGATCCACTTGAATCTACAATTCCTGCATCATTTGAAATAAGTAAAAGGAAGATAGGAAAATTCACTTTAGCAATCATGCAGTGAAGACCAAGATGGAGAGCACATGAAGTGGACCAAAGGAGATGCTTCTCCCATCTGATGTGGATGGACGCATATGTCAGCCAACTAGTTGACTATATATGTTTAATTTTGAAGGCAAGAAAACCTTTCTAAAAATCTTTGAAATACTGGTAAGATGTTGTTAAAGATTGCATTTCTAAAGTGGTAGAATGTTGTGATAGAGGAAAAGGAGAGGTTTTAAAAGTTATAGATGAGATTCCATATCAACAAAAATACTCCCTTGATCATCTAGAGCAGTTCATAGGCTTTTGCAATATCTAGTAGAGATACGCTTTCTTCAGATTCTTAACCAAGAAACCAAGAATTTAGGACATTTTTTCTCCTGTTAAGTTAAAAAAATAGTTTATAAAATACCACAAAGTAGACTATATGACATATTGCATTTAATCTTTGTTTTGGAGATTCCTTGACACATTAACTTTCAAGGGTTAAAAAACTGTATATAAAGAGTTTTTAGAAGAGCTGGGGTTGTGGCTCAGTGGTAGAGCACTTGCCTTGCATGTGTGAGGCCCTGGGTTCCATTCTCAGCACTGCATATAAATAAATGAATAAAATAAAGGTCCATCAACAACTAAAAAATATTTTTAAGAAAAAAGAGTTTTAGAATTATTTTTTTGTTCTCTGAGAACAAACCTCTGTTTCTCCCTCCCTTAAGAATCTACTTTCAATGACACTCTTGGGGAAGCCATGTGCACAAAAATGTAACTGAAAAAAAACCAAACTGAGTCCAAATGAAAAATGTGTTTCATGCCCTCAAAGTCTCACAACTTTATATTGTGGTTAATATTCCCACCTTTAGAGTCGAAACCTTTCTGTTAATGTTCTTATTATAATGTACACAATAGAATGAAGCCATAATGTATCAGAATTCAAACAAAAGTGTTATTTTTTTGGATGGTCATCTTTCCAAAAATAAAACACCTTAAACTACACTGAAGACTTGATGACAAGAATTATTAATTTTCAATATTACCGGCATATATTATTGTCATTTGTCCAATACTGTGGGATTTTATTAATTTACATATATATTTAGTAGCAGCCATTTAACTTTAAAAAATTTCATGTCTGTTTTTAATATATTTTTTATTACTTCTCATTATTTTTCAAATAATATTTTGTTTTCTACTTTTTAGCTAAGCTTATAAAGATTTAATAAGTTTAAATAAGGATCTCAGTATTTTCACTAAGAATAATAATTATGAGTGTGGGCATATAGTTTTGAAGTTTGGTTTGGCAACTTTTATGCCTTTTGGTCTCAGCTGTCTTCTGTGAGAACAAAATGGCCAATGAGCTAAGGAGGAGAAATGTTCTGAATTTTCATTGATAAATGGCTCTATACATGGTCCTAAATCATTGCTAATCTTCCTTTTTCTTTTGTTATGAAATATTTCAAGAATGCCAAAACCCTTCCCCAAATGTTATAATTAAAATATGCTTATATCTCAGTTTATATAAAATATTTATATAACATTTTCTCATATTTATTTAATGATTTTTTAAAAAGATTATAGAAATAATTGAAGTTTTAAAACATTCCTTACAGATTGCCTTCTCCTTTCTCTTTCCCA
>CM053405.1:30745495-30808348 GCA_028644305.1 Xerus rutilus | reverse complement strand
TAGATGACTCATTTTCAATGTTGCACAGTATGGCACTATATGGATATAATACAACATGTTAATTTTAGTGTTGGTGGACATATCAACTGTTTTGGGTTTTCTTCAGTTATTAAAATGTTATTATGAAGATTTTTGTACATATTCCCTAGTTGCTACGTGCTGTTGTTACTATGTTTTTTTATCAGGGAGGGGGGATGCTTGTATCATATGGCAAAGATGTCTTCCATTTACAATATAACATCTGAATGATTCCAGCCCCACTAAGAGTTATACCAGAGCTTCTGATACTTACGTCTTTGCCAACACTTGATCTTGTCTGTCTTTTAAACTTCAACAACTCTGGTAGATGTGTAGTGTTATCTCAGTGTGGTTTTAATTTTCATTTTTTCAAGTAAGTACTTAATATTAGACCCCTTTTAAATTGTTGCTAGCTATTTACATATTATCTTTCATGAAGTATCTGTTCTAGTATTTTGCTCATTTAAAAGTAATGGTTGAATGTCTTTTTTGATATATTTTTCATTCTTTATATCTTCTTTATATATTAGTAGTTCTTTGTTGTTATTTTTGCTGCAAATATTTTCTTTCCCCACTTTATGACTTAACTTTTCTACTATTTTTATGTCATTTGATGAACAGAAGTTTAATTGTAATGTAGTCAAATTTAATAATGTTTTATGGTTTGATGCTTTTGTCTTGTTTATGAAATTTACCTACAATGTTATGAAGATATTAGATTCTTTCCTAAAAGTATAATTTTGTCTTATAAACTTAGACCTTTAATTGATCTGTGATTGATTTTGTGTTTGATGTGAAGGATTGAATTGAAAAATTTTTTTAATTTTTGAATAGCTAGTTATTCTAAGACCATTTATTTTAAAACATATTTTTCAATGAAAAGATATATGGTTGCCTAGTGTTGAGGTGAGAGAGGAAGAATGACAAATGTGTGGGGCACATGGGATTTTTAGGGTGATTAAAGTATTCTGTATAATGGACATTTGTCATTTTAAATTTGTCTAAACAATTCAAAGAGTGAATCCTGATGTCAATTATGGATTTTAATTAAAATATTATATTAATATTGGCTCTTCAGTTGTAAAATATACTACAATCATAAGCTGTAAACAGACGAAACAGGGTGGGATGAACCAGTAAATGGGAACTCCATTTAAACTTTCTGTTTAAATTTTTTCTGTAAAAATACCTAGAACTTCTCCAAAATAAAGTCCAGTAAGTGCCACTTCTATTATAAATGTCATGTGTGACACATGTATGGGACCATTACTGGATATCTATTCTCTTTCAGTAATCTTTTTGTCTATATCTCATTAAAAATCTTTTTGTTGTTATTGTCACACACTTTAATATATCTTGCTGTCTGGTAGTGCAAGTTTTTCCATCTGTGTCTTGATTTTTAAAAGTGTTTTGGTTATTTTTGGCCTTTGTCTTTTCATGCATGAAGATTTCTGTTTAATTTTAAAGGTTTTCTGTTTGATTCTGTCATATGACAATACAATTTATTTTTATATTGCATTTTTTTAAATTCTGGGACTTTGCTTAATTGTGTTATTAAATTTAGTAGTTTAACTGAGAATTCTTTTGTGTTTTCTATGCACATCATTGTGTCACCTATAAATAATGGCAGCTTTGTTTCCACCTTTCTCATCCTTTTAAAAACATTTTCATTGCCTTGTCTTTGGTCCTATCTAGGTCTCCAATGCAATGTTGAATACAAGGGCCACAGCTTGTGTTCTGTTCTCATCTCTGAGCTCAAAGAGAAAGATTCAAATTTTTCATCATTGAGTATAATATAACATTTTGCTGCAGGACTTCTTATTTCTTGTCAATACCATTTATCAAATTAAGGACATTCATTTCTATTTCTAATTGTCTAAGAATTCTTTTTTTAAAAAATCACATTGTTGAATTTTTTTGCTTCATAACTTTTTTATTTTTTATCAATACATAAAATCAATTCATTTGCTATTGTAAAATATTCCACTATATTAGGGGTCAAATCCTGTCTATTGTATATTTTTGTATGGCCTGCTAAGCATAGTTTTTATTATTTTATATATTTTTATTTTTATTTGTTCTAGTTAATTATGATGACAGCAAAATGCATTTTTTAAAAATATTTTTAGTTGTAGACGGGCACAATATCTTTATTTTATCTTTATCTTTTATTTTATCTTTATTTGTTTTTATGTGGTGCTGAGGATCGAACCCAGTATCTCACGCACTGAGCTATAATCCCAGCCCAGCAAAATGCATTTTGACACACTGTACACAAATGGAGCCTAACTTCTCATTCCTCTGGCTGAACACAATGCAGAGTCACACTGGTCATGCAATCATACATGTATATAGGGTAATGATGTCCATCTCATTTTACCATCCTTCCTACCCCCACAACCCCTCCTCTTTGCTCAATCCAAAGTTCCTCCATTCTCCTCTAGACACCCCCCCATTATGGTTCTTTGGGATTGGCTTATTTCACTTACTATGATATTCTCCAATTCCATCCATTTACCTGCAAATGCCATAATTTCATTCTTCTTTAAGGCTGAGTAATATTCCATTGTGTATACATACCACATTTTTTTATCCATTCATCTGTTTAAGGACACATAGGTTGTTGAATTTTATCAAGTTATTTTATTGTATTTCTGCCCCTAGGTAGAAGTGAAGCTGAAAATTATAGTCATTTTTCAATATAGCCATTAGCTTAGCTTAAAATCAGAAATATAATATTTCATATGTAAGAGACTAGGCCAAGGGACCTGCATTAATCTTGGCCACACAATGTGTAGTAACCTTTCACTGTCTCGTTTATTTATTTATTTATTTTTGGCAGCCCTTGGGTATGGAACTACTCTAATTTTCTAAAGAACAAAATATAATTATAGCATATCATGGGTCTTAAATCCTAAAATCCTAAGGACAAGGTTTCCTGATGACTTTGTCCCAAGATCCAGAACCCTAGGTTGGAGATGGAATTTGCCAGAACTACAGATTTCCCTTAAACCTGGGTGTATGGTGTCATGTGGACAGCAGACGACTATGTCACTGTTGTTCTGGTCTCTGATTCTCATCTGCATAGTCCTCTGTTATATTTTTAACTTAATGTGAGTATCATATCTGGAGATCATTTTAGTAGTTTCTAGGTTACTCGAAGAAAAGACATAACTTCAGTAAATGGCTAATGGAATTGAATTTTATTTATTTATTTATTTTTAACCAGGGATTGAACTCAGGGGCACTCAACCACTGAGCCACATCCCCAGCCCCATTTTGTATTTTTTTAGAGATAGGGTCTCACTGAGTTGCTTAGCACCTCACTGTTGCTGAGGCTGGCTTTGAACTCCCAATCCTCCTGTCTCAGCCTCCCAGGCTGCTGAGATTACAGGTGAGTGCCACTGTACTTTGTTTAGAATTGAATTTTAGTAAAGGTGGTTACAGTTTAAATTTTAATAAAGATGACTGTAGTACATCTCTTAAAAGCTAAGTGCTCAATCTCGTTTTGTCCTTTCCTTTCAAAGTTAGTAAAGCAGAACAGCAGGTTTTGAGAAGAACCCTGAATTTGCTATGGGGAGATAATTCAGCTTCTAGGGATGTGGGCCTCAATGAACTCATATTCTTTAGGCTTAGCTCATCACCTGAGGTATTGGGTCCTGATAGCTCATGATGGCCTATATTTACAGAAAATAACATTGAAACAAATCTCCTTAGGTATATCATAAGCTTAAAATATGAATTTATGCAGTGTTCTAGAGTCAAGCAACATTTAGTGGAAGTTTGCTTTCTTTTTTACTTACATAATCCCACGTTTTGACTTCAATGATTCAAAAACAACAACAAAAGAAGAAGAAAAATACACATTTATGGATTTGTGCATTTAAGAGTTCTTGATATTCTATTTTAAATATGATTGTTTCTCTTGCTAAATTATCCTGTTTTTTCACATGTGTACCTACAATAATTTTTCCTGTAAGCATAAGTTAACTCATTGGCAGACATAGACGTGTATCTTTTCCCCTCAGTAATTTGGATGTTATGAAAACTACCAAGCAAGTGTTATATCAGTACAGAGGTTTTCTGTGCATCCCTGAGGACATGAAAAAATATACTGGTCATTGTTCTTCTTGACTTGGGGATTTCACAGCCAGTAAGAATCATATTATTTTGGAGTTAGGTACTTTTCTGGGTGGAATCAGAAAGCTAGGGTTGGGGGAAAAAACTGTTTAAACAAAGAGATAGTATAAGGGTAAATATTTTAAAAGTCTGACAAAGAGACATATTCATGTAGCCAACAAGTCGGTGCATGCCCATGTGTGCACACCAGCTGTGGGGAGATGCCGAAGGCAGGAGTCTTAGCTCTGCAGACCTTTCTCTCAAAGTATTAGCCAGTGATCTTGGAATATTGACACAGATTGTAGTACATGACTGGTTTGTATACTGTATATTGTCTTTAAAACATCTGTGGAATCCAGAACATTTTCTTCAATATTCCACTATTAGTTTTTTGTTTTATATATGTCAACTTTTTTCCTCTGGAAAGTATAATTAAAATGTTTCATTAATAATATATTCTGAGTTTTTGTTAAATGAAGTTATACCACATACAACTTTTGTTATTTAGGTTCTTCCCTTTAAAATAAAGAACAAAGAGCCAGGCGTGGTGTAATCCCACGCACTTAGGGAGGCTGAGACAGGAGAATCGTGAGTTCAAAGCCAGCCTCAGCAAAGCGAGGTGCTAAGCAACTCAGTGAGACCCTGTCTCTACATAAAACACAAAATAAGGTTGGGATGTGGCTCAGTGGTTGAGTGCCCCTGAGTTCAATCTCCAGTACCAAAAAAAAAAATAAATAAATTTTAAAAATAAATAAATAAATAAAATAAAGAACAAAGAATAAATAATAAAAGATTGAATTTCTTTTTAGAACTGTTATCCAATTTAAAACTTTTTCAGGGGCTGGAGTGGAACCTCAGTGGTTGACTGCTTGCCTAGTACATGTGAGGCACTGGGTTTGATCCTCAGTACCACATAAAAATAAATAAATAATAAAATAAAGGTACTGTGTCTATCTATAACTAAAAAAACACAATGGAATATTAGTCAGCAATAAAAGAGAATATAGAATTTGCAGGTAAATGGATGGAATTGGAGAACATCATACTAAGTGAAGTAAGCCAATCCCAAAAAACCAAAGGCCAAATGTTCTCTCTGATTAGTGCATGCTGATATGTAAGGTAGGTGGGGGTGGGGGTGGGGAGCATGGGAGAAATGGAGGAACTTTGGATGGGACAGGGGGAAGGTGGGGGAGGGGAAGGGGAATGGGAGTAGCAAAAAAGGATTGAATGAGATGGACATCACTACCCTAGGTGCATGTATGAAGACACAAATGGTGTGACTCTATCTTGTTTGCAACCAGAAAGATGGACATTTGAGCTCTATATATGTACTATGACATGAAATGCATTTAAAAAAATAAATAAATAAAATTTTAAATAAAAATTACCTTTTTAGTTTAAAATCTTGCATTTGTTTTCATTAGAATCAGAAAGCCAGATAGCCAAATAATAGAATTTGGACTTTCATTTATCCTTTCACTCACAAACATTATTATTATTATTATTATTTGGTACCAGGGATTGAACTCAGGGGCACTCGACCCCTGAGCCACATCCCCAGCCCTATTTTGTGTTTTATGTAGAGACAGGGTCTCACTGAGTTGCTTAGCAGCCTTGCCATTGCTGAGGCTGGATTTGAACCCACGATTCTCCTGTCTCAGCCTCCCTAAGTGCTAGGATTACAGGTTTGAGCCACCGCGCCCGGCTACAAACATTATCTTTTATGTGCCTGGCATGGTGTGAGCTTTTGTGTATACAATGTTCAGAAAAATAAACAAATAAAAAGAACAACATCCTCTCTGTGTTTACTGAACTTATAATCTTTATTAGACTTTAGTTTATACACAAGTTACTTGTGTGCTTGAGATTCTATGCTAAACATTTATAAAGGGAGTTCATTATATTTGAAGGACAAAGATGATCTCCATGCTAGAGTGCTGGAAGATGATAGCAGTGAAGCTGGAGTCCCTCAACCAACTACTGTTCCTTGGAGGAGAGCAGAGGGCAGCTCAGGGCTTCTTACTCTGGGTCTGACCAAATTCCAGCTGATATTTTTTGGGAAAGCCTTGTTCTTCCAAGTATTTCCTAAAATAATGAAGATGTGAAGAAAACAGTGGGGGAAAGGGAGGGAAGAGAGAGAGTACAAAGAATAAGAGAACAGATGGAAGGGAAGGAGAACCAGCTAGAAGGAGGGAGAGGTCGGGACGCAAGAGGAGAGAGGAAGGGAGAAATTGGGGACTAAAAGAGAATTCAGAAATGGTCATTGGTTTTCTAAGACACAGAAGGGAAAATGGCCATCAAAACTGACATTTTTAAGGGAAGGGTGTGGGGACAGGAATAAGAAGTACAGTGGAATGAATTTGACATAACTTTCCTGTGTTCATATATGAATATACCACAGTGAATGTCCACACCTTGTACAACCACAAGATTGGGATCCTCATTAGACTAAGCAGTACAAGTACAAACATGTACTCCATGTTTGTATAAACATGTAGAAATATACCCTACTGACATGTGTAACTAAAATGAGCAAATATTTAAAAAAGCCTTTTTTTTTTTTCCTTAAAAAAGTTGCATCTCCACCCCCTTCCAGCTCCCATTCTGTCCATCCCCACTCTTGTTTGAGGTATTTTCAAGGCAGCACAAATTGCATCCTTAGGGCCTATTGCTTGTCTTTTTCCAAAGCATCTTACTAGAGGCTTTTACTCTTCGTATTAATGAATTTTAGAAATTCCAGCTTTGTAAGTCTTTGGTGAGAAAAGTATTTCTGAACTACTTCTGAAATAGACCTAATTGGTTAAAATAAAAACAGCCTTTTAAAACATGACAATTAAAATAATCTGCTTCTTTATTTAAGTAGCTTATTTTTCTAAATTTTTTCTAAGAGAGGAGATGCAAGAAAAACAATCAGATCAGAAGGAAAAAGTAAACATGTTTTAATGACTATTTTTTTTATTTTGGTCATAGAATTTATGGAATCAAAATATTTAAGCACTGAATGCAATCTCTGAGATTATTTTACCCACAAACCCTGTTGCATATGTCTTATATGAGGCAACATGTCCATTAATTTCGTTTCTAAGTACCTTTTGACCCAAAGCACATTTTGTAAGAAGAAAATGCAGTCTTGTGGGGACCTAATGAATGACCTATGCAACTTGTGCTCAGTTTGGATTCCTGCCCCAGGTCTGTAGTAATGACAGGTAGTTACTCCACCTCTCTAAGCCCCAACATCTTTCCTATTAAAATGAGAATAATAGCATTTATTTTTCAAGGTTATGAGAATGGGAGAAAATATACATGAAAGAACTGGCATATGGAATGCATGAAACAAACATCACCTTTTATTATAGGGCTTTCCCTATCTGCTTCTTTTTCTTGACCACCTAACTTTTCTACTACATCTGGGGCTGCTGGAATCTTGGCATTCTATCAAGAAATATGTTACAAGAATATAGTATAAGAAAAACAGTCTAGTTGAGAGGCTGTTTTAATGGCACATTACATAAACTTTAATGCTTGGAATTCCTCATATTCATTTAGGCTTCTCCAAAATTTCCTGGGTCTTGTTCCTGGCACTCAGCCTAGTGCAGTGGTGTGAATGGTCTATACCTGAGTAACACATTACTGTCACTTTAATGATCTACTGGAATACTTTCAGATGAAGATATAAGTAATTGTGTTTTGGTTCAGAAATGTTGAAATCTTCTGCATTGGGAAATTGCTGAGTTTTGCTGAGTAAAGTAGTACTAAAGAGAAATTACACAGTTCTCAAGAGTAACAGTTTTGGTTGAATAGATGTTTTAGACCCTTCCATGTCTCCTAAGACAATATTTCCTTAGGATGTCAATTATATTTTAGGAAGAGTCTTTGAATCAAATTCCACCTCTAACCTATTCATTCTAAACATGTGCCAATCAAGACAGATGTTAAATACCACAAAGAACATTTGTTTTATTTGGAGTTTCTCATTTTTTCTAGCAGAGATGTCAGTATAAATACAAAATGCATACATAAAAATGTAAAACCGTATTCTCTTTTTCCCTCATTCTTGTTGGGGCTTCCTATACTCCCATAAAACCCTAACATCTCTTGAGACCCATGTCCTTCCAGAATCATCCATGGGGTTCACCTTTCTGGCCTGCTTTTCCCAGTATGATTCTTTTATACACAACTTTTTCATTATATAATCTTGGAGATGGAATGGGTATAACTATCCATCAAATTAGGAGCTCCTACTATAATAGTCCTCAATTTTTTTGTTTCAATATCCCTTTCATACTCTTAATTATTGAGAACCCCAAAGAGCTTTTGTTTATGTGAATTCCAGCCACTACAATTTGCCATGATAGAAATTTAAACCTAGAACTCTCGCATGTTAAGATAAATAATATTTTAGTAAGAAATAACTGTATTTTCCAAAAATTTGAAAGGGAATGGCACTATTTTACACATTTACAAAACTTTCTAATGCCTTCCTAATAAAAAACAGATGGATTCTCATAGTGACTTCTGCACTCAATCTGTTGTATCATTGCATTTAAATAGCCCTGGGAAAGCCTGGTTGTACACTCTTGAGATAGCAAGAGTGAAAAAACCAAGCTAATGTAATAGTATTTGTATTAGTTTTTCATTGCTGTTATAACACATTACCACAAATTCAGTGGATTAAAACAGAACAAATGCATTATCTTCTATTTTAACCTCAGGGATCCCCAAAAGAATTTTGGAGAATTTTGGAGCCCCAGATGCTATTTTGAGAGCTACTACTTTATGATATCTTTAACATGTGTTTGATAAGATCCTTCACATGTCAGTCTTCAAGTAAAAACAAACAAATAAACAAAACACCTGACAGAACTTAAAAGTCCCTATTGAATTCTGCTTTCTTAAAACTCACAGCCAGTGATGTTCTTTCATTCTTTGGAATGACAAAGAATACACTTAATTTTTCTCTAATGTTGATAATAATTCAAGTATTTCAAGAGTGCTATGATGCCCCACATGGGTTTTCTCCTCTCCACATGACACATGAAGAGATCCTTATGAAAAAGCTATGATGATGACGATATCAATACACAATGCTATTCGTCTGAACTCTACTTACGATTCATGGCCCAGCGTGAATATCAAATTTCCTGCAAACCTTCTCCAATGTCTCTAACAGAAAATCATCTTTACTTCTTGTCATCTCACACTGCATATTACCAGGAAAGTCATCTATCTTTAGGGCTTTTTGGTGTAATAAGATAAAAAATGCATTGAGGACAAGGTCTCTTGCTTATTGGCTCTCAAGTTATTAGTATCTACTAGAGAGGAAACCTACTATGGGATAAAGGAGTTGATGCAGGGGCCCAGCGGGAGCCTCTGTTTACCTTGGTCTCAGAAGCACAGGGGCATGCAGGAGGCCTGAGGGCAGAGGTCTCTGCCTGCAGGGAATTCCTACCAAGGGAAGGGAGCATGGGAACACATCCAGAAGTAGGCCTTGGGGTGAGGGAAGAACTACGGAGCACTCTCAGTCCAGAGTCCTAGGAAGAAAGGACTGAGAATGAAAAGGAAAATGGAAAGCATGATTCCATGACATTCCCTCTAAGCACAGGTCACACAGTGCAGCCCCACCCTGGGGCCCACATTCTAGCAAGTACCACAGGAGCGTGGGATTCTTCCACTTCTATAGAAAAAAAATTGCACAGCTTCTCCAAGGAGCAAACTGCTATTTCATAGCACTGGGATCTGCTGGAGGCTTCTGCTCAGATGGATCCAGCACTCAATGCTAGGCAATGGCAGTTTTAGCAAAGACAGATTGTTAAAAGCTTCTCTTTAAGAGTCAGCACAAATGTTTTTCACAGTGTGAATAAGGAAGGGAAACGGCCATAGTAGCTTCTTAAAGTCTGGAGTGGTAGCATTTTCCTCCTCCTCTGAACTAAAACATGGAGGCAGGAGAGAGGCAACCAGTAAATTGTTCATCAGAAGAGAGCCTTGACTTAGCTGTCCCACTCCTCGGTCTATACAAAAGGACTTAAAGTCAGCATGCTACAGTGATGTAGCCACCTCAATATTTGTAGCAGCTCAATTCACAATAGCTAAACTGTGGAAATAGCCTGGATGCCCTTCAATAGATGAGTGGATAAAGAAACTGTGGTGTTTATACACAATGAAATATTACTCAGACTTAAAGAAGAAGGAAATCATGGCATTTACCGGTAAATGGATAGAGTTAGAGAATATTGTGCTAAATGAAGTAAAATCCCCCCCCAAAATCCCAAAAAACCAAAGGCTGAATGCTTTCTCTGATAAGTAGATGCTGATCCATAAGGGAGGGCAAGCACAGAATGGAGGAACTTTGGATTGAGCAAAGCGGATGGAAGGGGGACCGTGGGGGAAGATGATGGAATGAGATGGACATTATTACCCCTATGTATGCGTATGATTGCACAAATGCTGTGACTCTACATCATGTACAACCAGAGAAATGAAAAGTTGTGCTCCATTTGTGTAAAAAATAAAATTAATAAGTAATACAAAAAGAAGTATAGAGAGCCTTAAAGCATCTCTACAGAAAGACACTTACCAAGTACCACGTGGCAATTTAGAAACTAGTGCTTATCTGGGAAGACACAATCTCAATAGAGAAATAGGACTGGGAATGGGGGCTCAGTGGTCCAAGAATTATGGCTGGAGTAGAGATAAGAGAACTATTTTGGCTCCTTTTGCAATCCTCAGGAGAGTGCAGTCTGAAGACACCTGGGCTATAGCTAAGCATCTGCCTTGACTTCCTTACACTTCTGCTTCCCGCACTCCACATCTCCCATTCATTTCCACTATCATAGCAGTCCCAGAAATGTCAGGACCCTTCACCAGTTGATGAAATTTAGCATTTTGCCATAGCACTAACACTTCTGCAAACATGTGAATCAGCTCTTATTGGAATTTTTTTTTCTTGAAATCAAATCTGTTTACTATTAACAACTAATGAACAATTTAGATAGATTAACCTCAAACTAATTAGAAACATACATAGTGTGAAAAGCAAATAAACATTGTAATTTATTCCTTGTTTATTCCCCCCAAAGAAATCAGATGAACATCTGATTTTAGTATTCTGATTATTTAAGTATATAAATGGCACTGATCATCATTGTGACCCAAAAATTTGATTTAAGCATTCAAATTCTCATCCAGCAATTGTATAACATTCATTTTGGTCCAAGATTAAAAGAAGCATAAAAACACAAATGCTATAATCCCAGAAGCTTGGGAGGCTGAGGCAGGAGGATGACAAGCTCAAAGCCACCTCAGCAACTTAGTGAAGCCCTAAGAGACTAAAAAATTAAAAAGGCTGATGATGTGTCTCAGTGATTAAGTGTCTCTGGGTTCAATCCTGGTACAAAAACAAAACAACCCACAAATCCTGCGCTGCATCAAATGAGAACATTGGTTTAACTTCCCTGCCTTCACCTTCAGACATCTACGTATGCACACATCCTGCCTCAAGTCTCTAGCACTTCCTGATGTCTTCTGTGGCAAGTGCTGAGATGACCCCTGCCCACCCTGGCCTTTGCTCTACATGGACATTAGGTATTGTACTCAGATATCAGCTGAGCTGTGGTTTATCCTACTTGGTTTTCAGACATTTTATGCTGGCATTGGTGAATAGTATTGGGCTCTGCCATTGTCTCTGGTCACAGGGTCATTTAGTGTCATATTACCACCACCAGAATCTCAAGGGTCCCTGATTCATTCCCAGCAAGCATTTGGGACAGTCCCCCATACTACACCGGGCCAGTCTGCTGGACTGCTTCCTCTGTCAGGCCCTCTACCTCCCTGGGCTGCCTTGGACTTGAGGCTTTACTCCTGGGCTTGCACTCTTCCAGGATAGAAGCTAGATGAAAGTCCTCTTTACTGTAAGGTTTACTCTAGTCCCATCTGGGTCTCTCTGGTGATTCTGCAAAGGTGCCTTTCAGATCTCTGACTGAGGCGTACCTACCTGATTGACTGATAAGGCTGGTTGCCTTGTTTGGAAATGGGTCCCTGTGTTTGAGTGAGGCTACCCTTCCCAGGGACTGATCTCAGTCAATGAGTGACCAGAATGTGGAAGTCAGAAAACTGCTCGGGTTTACACAGGGCAACTCTAATGGGTGACTGTCGCTCAAGAGCTCCTTTAAGGCTTTGCCATAATGTTTTCAGAACTGCACTGCAAGTCTATGCTTTCCTTTCCTCCCGCCCTCCTTCCTGCCTTTTCTTTCCTTTCCTTTCCTCCCGCCCTCCTTCCTCCTTCACTCTCTCCTTCTCATTCTTCCTCCCACCCCTGCCTGTTCTTCCTTTGCTTGCTTCCTGACTCCTCAGGAATTATACTTTTGTCATGGTCTGACAACTCTGCAGGCTTTCTCTCTGTTTCCTCTTACCCATGTTTTCTCCAGTTATTCTATTTCACATTCAATTCCCTATTGGCATCTCTGTCCTGGAAGATCCAGACAATTCAGAAACTAAAAGTTGAACCTCCCTGCCTTATTTCTTGGGGGAGCTCTCTCTAGGATCCAAATCTTAACCACATCTCTTCCAATTCTGTTCTTCCAGCTTTCTAATTGAACTTTCCTTTGGGTGAGAGGACTGCTAACATTATCATTCTGTAAACACTTTCACTTCGTTGTTTATTTTTGAAACTTTATAATCTAGCTTCCAGATTTCTTCTTGCTTTGAAAAGTGAAGCCTTCAGAATTTTAGAAAACAAAATCTCCAAACCAAATAAATGAACCAAAATCTCTTTTCTTCCCATGAAATCTGGCTCTTACTTTTGTTTCCATACCATGTGTTCAACAATAATCCATTCAGAAATTCAGTCTGAGTTTTAAGATGTGTTCACCCTCTTTTTGTGAACGAATGAAAAAAGCTATTATTTATAACTGAGTGGTAAGAGAAGGACAAAATAAGTGTGGGTTAAGAATACAACTTAAAGGAATGAAAAAAGCAGCATGTCCTTTAGAATCAAAATCACTAGATTATCATTTAGTATGACTAAGCATTAAAAGGTTTTTATTTGCATCTAGGCACCTCACCTCTTTCTCATGATTTAGGACCCACAGGAAGGGGGAGACCTCATGCTATGTATAACAATTCTATTACAGGAAATGATTTTATAGATCTTCCTCTCTACATCTATTCCTTTGTGGTGGTTTGTGGACAAAATAGAAAGATAAATTTATAGAGTACCTTCTGTCATTAAATCACATATTTCCATATTTATTTTTTTTTTCTTTCTGCATTTCTTCCAAAATTTAATGGTGTGAAGTCCTTCTAATGTCCCATCAGGGTAAGGATGACACAGAAAAAATAAAATGTCAATTCATGCCTTTGGATTCTTGTATAGTCTTCTGTAACCTCTAGCAGAGTTAGCAATTTTGAAAATTTTGGCATCAATAGCAGAGGTACACTCCTACATTGCTGGTGGGACTGCACATTGGTGTAGCCACTCTGGAAAGCAGTATGGAGATTCCTCAGAAAACGCAGAATGGAACCACTATATGACCCAGTTACCTCACTCCTAGATTCATTCTTTAATCAGCATAATACAGTGACGCAGCCACAGCAATGTTTATAGCAACACAATTCATGATAACTAAACTATGGAATCAACCTAGGTTCCTTTCAACAGATGAATGTATAAAGAAAATGTAGCGTATATATGCAATGGACTATTACTCAGCCTTAAAGAAGAATGACATTATGGCATTTGCTGGTAAATGGATGGAGCTATAAACTATCATGCTGAGCAAAATAAGCCAATCCCCTAAAACCAAAGGCCGAATGTTTTTTCTCATATGTGGATGCTAATTCACAATAAGGGAATGGGGAGGTTGAGAAAAATACAGGTACTTTGCATTAGGCAGAGGGGAATGAAAGGAGGGAAGAGAATGGAGGATAGGAAGGATAGTAGAATTAATCAGATATTATTACCCTATGTACATATATGATAACACAACCAGCATGATTCTACATCATTGTAAGGAGCATATGCCACAGACATACCTGGACGTGCCAGGGATTCACTAAGTTGCTGGCCATAAGGAACAGCAGCCATTGACATACTTAGTCATGACTGCTTGCAATCAATAAGGGACTGTAAGGGGCATTAGCCATAGGCATGCTTAGCAATGACTTGTTACAATTGATAGGAAGCACAGCTCCATGCATATGTGCAAAGAATATGCTCAGTTGCAATTATACTATCTCACTGGCCATAACCAATGGATATTGACTTTATATTTAAACTGCTTGTCCTGCCTGCCGCATTGGGGGCTTTTGCTCCAAGAACATCAGTGAGACTGGCCACCTTGCTGTCCATCCCTGGATCAATTCCACCATTCCCTGACATCCAGTCGTCGGCTGAAGAGAACCACCAAAGACAACGTCTGCTCTTTGGCTAAAAGAAGTCAAGTGGCACTGGAGATATTTTGGGGCTCATGGTTGCCCCAAGATTGTGTGAATTACTTGTAGTGTTTAGTTGCCCTAGGATAGTGTGACTTACCTATAGTGTTTAATTAGTTCACATTGAAAGCTAGTTGGGGTCCTCCAGCACACCCAACACTTTTTGCATTAATCAATTATATTTGATGATTGATGTGATTGAATACACGCTTGCACTTAAAGACAATCTGCCTCCAAGTAATTATTAACTGTGCCACTCATGACAATCATGTACAACAAGGAATTAGAAGTTATACTCCATTTATGTATTATGTGTCCAAATGCATTCTACTGTCATGTACAATTACTTAGATGAAAAAAAATTTTAATGTGCACAAATGAAATAAAAATGCTTAAGTAATTTAGGGAACTTAACATATTAGACATAGTTCTACTAGATATGTTATTTCAATTTCTAAGATATCTTCTCTCAATTACCTTTGTTTACTGGGTAAATCTTCAACATTATGAAATATTTGATATTGTTTCCTTTACATTGTGTGCTTTCTTATGCAAAGTCAAAGTTATATTTAATAGTCTTATCAAAATTTTCAAAATATGGATTGTTCTCTGCTACTCATTGTGCTGAAGTCTATGACAGTTTAACATTTATGTGGATTAAAATCTTAAATTTTTTAAAAAACTAAGCATTTGTGAGGACTATTTCTCTATCTATATTTATCTATTTATAACTTTGTTTTTTTCAAAGCTTCTTTTTAATATGAAAAGCTATAGCTTGAAACAGAGGTAGAGGACACAGAGTTTACAACACAAATTACACAATCAGGAAGAATCTCTTGATTGAAAACAAACTCTTTCATCCTGGCAGAGAAAGAATTGCTTCTGGTAGTGAAGATAAACACGTAAGGAGGAATAAAGGAGTTCCAGGTGCTGCGTTGGTCTCTGACCCTTGTTCTAGTCCCCTCAAGGCACTGAAATTCTGGAGCGTGTGTTGTGGGGTGGCAGGCAGGGGTGGGTGGGTATGTGATGGAAGTCTTTGGATATATTTGACTCTGAAAGCCCTTGACTCTTGTGTCCTCATCTACCTATGAAAGTGTAGGCTCTAAGGTATAAGGTTAAGCATCTTTCTTCAGATCCCTTTCAAAAGATAAATAAACTCTAGAAAAAGTTTCATGTAGCATTGTGAATACCTTTGAGCAAAACAATCCTTTTTTGGGGGAGCCTGTCTGTGCACTGTGGGATTGAGGAGTGTTTAGTAGCATCTCTGATCTCCAGTCAGTGGATGCCAGTAACAATCCTCCTGCAAAGTTATCTTGGTTTATTTGGGGCACTTTCTTCCCTTGTTTTTTCATGTTGTTCATGTGTCTTCCCTTCTAGCACTGCAGATCCGAGGTGTCATAGTTTTTATCCTACAGGCTTATAGTTTCCCTACAGGGTTCCAATAAGTCTCCTTGATATTGCTTCTGGGTCCCAGCCGGTGTCTCAAGCTGGGAGTTGCCCCAACTAAAGATGATGATGGCAGTAGTGAGGATAATCCAAGATGGTGACAAAGGTGTACCAAGACGGAGACTTCTGCTTTCAGAGATGGAGTGTCAGGACGAGCCAGGCAGTGGCATTGGGCAACGTGTTCAGAGATACAACTCTGTGTTGTGCAATGCTGTGCTGATCAACTGTCTCCGGACCCTGTCCAGTGTCCCCAGGTGCAGGCTACTGTGTGGAGAGGACTATCGCCATGGTTGTAATGACTCAAAATGGAGGCGAACAGGGGAGCCTCACGCTAGTAGATCTCCTGCAAAGTTATGACAACTAAAAATTTCCCCAGACACAGTCAGATGTTCCCTAAAGGGTGAACTCATCTCAGGTAAGAACTTCTACACTTACAGTAGATTAGAGTTGGCTAAATCATTCCTTTCTGCACCACAGGGCCCAAAACATGACAGAGAGGGAAAGACACTGAGACTGGAGAAAGGGCAGTGCAGGGGTGGGGGAGGGAGCAGCGAACCTCTCTGCCACTTTTCTTTGTTGTGGGTCAAGTTTTAGTTCCATCTTTAGATTTTTATCAGGATTTTATTTTTTTAAAGCAAGATGCCAAATCTAAGAAATTGATTCACCTCCTTAAGGGGTCTATCTAAGTATATGAAAAAGAGAATCTTCCCAGACAATAGGAAGTTTAAAAGGCCACACAGAATATGGTGGCAAGTTTGGGAGAAGGAAGTGAGCAAGCTGAGATCACTAATGTTCTCCTAATTAGGGGGCTGATGAGAAACAATATAATTCCCAAAGCCAAACATGCAGCTAGATCAGCAAACATCTTGAGCCTCAGACATACACAGAAGTGTGCTAGAGACGGACATCATTACCCTAGGTATGTGTATGACTGCACACATGGTGCAACTCTACATCGTGTACAACCAGAGAAATGAAAAGCTGTGCTGCATTTGTGTACAATGAATCAAAATGCATTCTGCTGTCATGTATACCTAATTAGAATAAATAAATTAATTAATATAAACAGAAGTGTGCTAGGCAGAGAAGGATAAATTGAAATTCATTTGGCAAAATATTAACTAATGTATTAAAAAAAAAAACCTACACACCACGGATATTCCGGTGAGAAAATACATTTGGTGAGTAATATCACCAACTCCCCCACACAGAGTGAATTCTGCAATCAGATACCCAAAAAAGGAAAGGCCAAAACTATTTTGAGTCGTGGGAGGCCTGGAGAAAGCAATAACCCCATGTTCTGTGCTGCTGATTTCCTGGGTGGTAAATGTATTCAGGTGAGGTCACACCTAGAATTTTTTAATTGACTTTGGTTTATTTCAGGTCCAGATGAGCATAAATTGTTTGGCAAGCATTCAAGAGAAAATGATGATGAAGGTGAGGGCAACAGAATGTTACCAGGAGCTTCTCCAAGTAAGCTGGGAGTAAGTTCTATGCCATATAAATCTCTTGTTAGAGACTGATTTATAGTGGACTGATTAAAAGTGACTTATAGTCTAGCAAGTGAATGACCATTAACAAGGTACTAGTGTGTTGCAGTAGAACTGACAGTCATCTTATTATGACATAGCTTTGGAAGGGACATGCTGCCTATCTGGTTTTATACATTTGGGGAACCAGAGTTAACTGTAGTAGATAAGATTCCAAACAGCCCTGGGTACTGTATATATCATTACTGGGAGGAAGTTTGTTAACTTGGTATTTTGAAGACAACAAAAAGCTACCACACTCAACATTTTATCCACCTCAACAAAATACTAAGAATCTGTATGTGTGTGTGTATGTGTGTGTGTGTATATATACATCTCTCCCATATTTTGCTATTTCTTAATCAAACAATCCTGTCCTTGTCTGATGTAGACTATAATCTCTATATCCTTCCTGATGAGTCTGTGCTGGGACATCTATTCCTTACTGGAATTAATCCTGGAAGGAGCATACCAAATTGAGGTTGTGTTCTTTGAATGTGAGTTGATACATCTCCTTATGGCATAGACTTTTATATGCTTTTTCTTACTGGAAATACATCTAGAAAATTTTCAACACCTCTAAATTTTCCTGGATAAAATTAGATTCATTCTATATAATTTTGTTATCAAGATTATTCTTTCAGGAATATGTATTCTCTATGTATTGAAGATCATTAATATAAACTGAAATGATTCAATTACTCTGACCTTTGGTATTTTCTTATTACTCTTACACCTTCAAATTCCCTTAAACATTAATTACATGAGTTGGGTGTGGTAGTGCACACCTGTAATCCCAGTGGCTGTAGAGGCTGAGGCAGGAGGGTCCAGAGATCAAGGCTAGCCTGAGCAACTTAGTGAGGCCCTAAACAACTTAGTAAGACCCTGTCACAAAATTAAAAATAAAAAGAGCTGGGGATGTGGCTCAGTGGTAAAGCGCTCCTGGTTTCAATCCCTGGTACCCTCCCCCTAACCCCCAAGTAAAAGAAGAAAAGTAAAAAGAAAAATTAATTATGTGAACCACTTTAAAATTCTCACTTCCATGTCAAATAAATTACTTCCCACTCTAATACCTGACTTGATAAATACCATCCTATGGAGGTATCTGGAATGACTCCCTTTTCAGATTGCTATGAAAACAGAGTCCTAAAACTTAGCCAGGTTTACTCTTTTTTTCAGTATCTAATCCCAGCCTCTTATTCACTTTTCCCTTAAACTTTCTCTTCAAATCCTCTTGCGCTGCCCTAATTTCTCCAGTTTCTATATTATTGCCAAATCTAAAAATAACTAATGTTCATTAATGTTTAATGGTATTAACTGTTCTTCTAATCAAAGTACATAAAAATATCTTTGGCTTTTCATTAAAAGAACATATGATTCATTGTTTACTGTTATGTCAATCAGGCCTGAAAATAAACTATGAAAAGGTGTTTTGTTTAGTTTTCAGAATGCTTTATAAATTGGTTTACAGGGACAAAACACATTTAAATGAGGAACAGAGGGATCTCCAGGCCAGTGGGTTGAAGCTAGGTATTCTTTTGTTGAGCAGGGCTGATTGTGAGTGTTTAGTGCTGAAGGATGGGCTGCCATGTTCTTGGTATCAAGTCCACAGAGAAGATGATCCAAAGAATTGTCAGGAATTTCAAAAGATCTCCCCCAAATGTGGCTGGTAGAAGGTTTAAAAGAGAAACTGCTTTGGCAGAATGGCCACATTACTTTATAATTAGGTCATCTGCTGCAGTTGGTCTTCATAAAACTTGGTTTCACAACTGAATTTTAAAAATTACTTGTCTTTAACCTGTGCCCAAAAGATTGTAATACTTGGCCTACCAAACTTACTTTCTGCTATACCCTCAGGGGTACAATGAGCCAGAGGCCCAGGAAATATTGAAGTTCCACCACTTTGGAATTCCTCCATATTCAGAGATAGCTGTATTACCATGATCACATGGTGAAGCCCAAAGCTGCATACTGCTATGTGAAGAAGAAAATGTGAGTCCTCTCATCCTTCTTAATGAAAAGAAGCTATTTGTTCTAGGTACACTGCATCATCTCTGTGTTTCTGATGTTAACAGAACCCTTTGATCTTTAAGATTATAACCTCAAAACATCTGAGTTTTGGAAAAACAGATGTTTCCATGTAAGGATTATGCAGGTTTAACAATACGTTTACCATTTTACTAGGTATGGTATTTTCCTTTTCTGTGTAGGATTAAAGATGAGAAAGTGGTAGTATTTGGTATTCAGCAGGTCTTTTTTAAAAATATAGTGGTACTTGTTGTCATCTTTTGATATGTGTTAACTGAGATGGGAGCTCTGATAAGTATATCTGGTGATGAGATTTCTGAACTCTATGTCAGTATTTCCATTCTTTGCCTGGATCTTCAACCATCTCATCTTAAATAAGATAAAATTGAAACAGATGGTTCAGTGTGGTGAATGTGGAGTAGTTTTAACAGAGATAATTAAAATGTCTTTGGTCTTTGATTAGGGATGCTTGGGATAATTTTCTTCTTCATATGAATGCCTATTCATATTTCTATTAATACCTACAATTTTTTTTATTAATCTATGGTCATCCTAGTATTTTGAATCCAACAGACATTTTCTTGAACTCAGCACTACATCTCAGGTTGGGTTTCTGAATCCATAGTTACTGACAATTATGATACTTTAATAAAACCATAGCAGTTTGGAAGGAAAGGTTTCTTAGAATAGAACATACAATTTCAAACTACAAGGAACTCTAGAAGTCATTGAACTCAACATCTGCATTTTATGTAGAAAAAATGAGACTTAGATGAATGGAAAAGTTTATCTCACACAGCTGACTAGTTCTAAAAACTTGTTTCTTTATTCTGATTAAAAAATTGGTCTCACTGTATCACAATTCTGCCATCCATAAGACTACTCTCATTAGATGTCACTGCTAGGTGGGCTAATAGTGAACGCAGTCACCCCTGAAGAGGGAACACAGCTTAATCGGTAGTAGTGTCACTCTGGGCTGACATGATTCTGGTTTAGAAACCCACCTCTACTAGCTGTGATTTTAAACAAGTTATTTAATCCCCTAGCCTTACTTTCCTCATCTATAAAATGGAGGCCATATTCTCACCAAACTTACAGATCACGTTAAGGATCAAACCAGGATCTAATACTTTGACTCACTATGTTTTGGAATAACTACCCTTCTTAGTTTTGATAAAAATGAGTGGAGTTTAGTTATTTTAATTTCAAGAACTCTCTTTATCTCTAGCCAACAGAATTCATTTATTAGAGGGTGGAAAGACCCAAATCAATTCTGATTAGCAGACTGGTTCTATTCTTTTGATTTGTCCAATCCATCTGGGCTGTTTGCTTTGTAAATCTGAGTCTTTCCCCAAAGATACAGACAGCATTTACTACAACAACTTCAGGCAGCAAGCATCTGTCTTAACTTGTCACATTCTGGAGATGGAGATTTGAGAGACTCCTTTAGTGAAACCATTTTAGAGCTAAATTCCATCATCTTCAGTTTATCTCAATGAAAATAACATCAAGAAGTGAAGAAAGTCAAACTTGAATTTACTGAATGCTTGTAACAAAAGTAAAGTAAAGGATTCCCTAAGTGCATGTCTTAGGTTGGACAGAAACATGTATCGAGACAAAGGTTTGACAGCAAACAATTTACCTAGGAGATTACCTTGAAGAGCAGCAGAAGGTGAGCAGATAGTGAACAAAGACAGGAAGAAAGTGTGTTATCAAGCAGGTTATTGCTGTGAGCGACTGGAGCTCAATCTATCTGGGGAAGTAGGTGTAGATCACAACTGGATTTATCACATCTGACAGGTGAAGCTGGAATATGTCCTCTGACTTCAGCCATGCCTGACACTTCCAACCTGTCCCATACATGGGCTGAGAGGAAACCCTGTGACAGCATGTTACGGTAGAATGTTATCAGCATTAACTTGACCAAGAATATAAGGGAATATAAGATGCATGCTATCACCCATCTTGTGATACAAATAACCACTGCAAGGCATCTGGCCCTAGAATGTAATTCACGACACTGAATAGACATACTTACCTCATGAAATGTCCTTGAAAATATGGATCATACCAAGGCAGAGTGGTGCATGCCTATAATCCCAGTGGCTTGGGAGGCTGAGGTAGGATGATCGCAAGTTCAAAGCCAGCCTCAGCAACTTAGTGAGGCCCTGGATAAGTTAGATAGACTTTGTCTCAAAATAAAAACTAAAGAAAGGGCTGAGAATGTGGTTCAGTGGTTAAGTGCCCCTGAGTTCAATTTCTGATACAAAAGAATAGTAATAAGATCATAGACTATTTTCCATCCTCAGAGCAAGAAAGGTGGACCAAAGGGCCCTTTCAGCAAATGAAGATTCACAGATCCAAGTTAACATTACTTGGAACTCCATCCAAGTACCCATCTCCATCCCTCATATTATATACTTTTTGGGAAAAATGGCCTATCAGAAATGACTCTAAAATACAACAGTGGTGTCTCTTTTCCACTAAGTGGTGTCTCTTTTCCACTAAGCATGCAATAGTATGTTTATTAAGATGACAGAAACATCAATAGTCCAAGACTTGGCTGTCTTTAAGCATTTTATTCCTCCAAAATTTAGTTGATGACTAATTACAAGTGGGCATAAGGATAGCATAGATAAAACTGAAAGAATAACAACATAAGGAAAGTTAGCATGAATCTAATTCAAAGTTCAGAACAAGTTCAAGTTGTTACTCTGGCATATGCTTTCACTTGGGACTAGAGCAAAGGGTGGGAAATTTCAAAATTACCCAACATGTTTTCTTATTGTACTTGGAAAGATGTCTAGTGTTTTTTGTCTTTTCTTTTTCCACTTATGAACTGAGCCCAGTTGCATGTACTTTGGGGATACATTCACATAGCTAAAAATTAAAGCACTCTCTGGAGCCTTCCTCCTTCTCTACCCAGTCTTACTAATCTCCTCATCAGGAAAAGACACTGATAACATGTGCAGATTTGCATGCATGTCCTGATTTGCTACAATGACAAGCAATGGTTTCTTTACATTTTCAGTCAAAGTTTTAATGAAAGGAATCTCATTAAAGATGACTTATAATTAACTTTTGATAAGACATAGTATCAATAAGCTACTTTTATATTATGAAATTCATACATTTGATCTTCATCCCATTTCCTGACACAGGACTCCTGAAACTCTTAGATCTTCAGAGTCATAACAGTGTCCTTTGTATGACAATGAGTTGACTGATGGCTGGTTGTCCCTTGGTAGCTTCAGAATGGGAGACAAACACAGGAAAGACAAAGGCATGAGCACAAGGTTGGGACTTTCAGCACTACCCACCAATCTGGCAAGTGGTTGAGGGTTGAGGGCTGGTGGGGCTGAGAGTTGAGTTGATTACTGATGGACAATGGGGTATCCTGATACTGAGCATGTGGGGGTTCCTGGAGGGTGGTGTACCCAAAACAAGCATGGAAGCTCTGCACTTGTTCCCAGGTACTTTACCCTTTGCATCTTTTCCATTTGGCTATTTATCTGTACCATTGTTATATCTTTAAAAATAAAACAGTAAAGGTTAAGTGTTTTCCTGGGTTCTGTGAGCCGTTCAGGCAAAATAATCATACTTGAGGAGGACAGCGTGGAATCTTGACATATCTGGTTGGTCAGAAGTCAGGTCAGAGGCTCAAACTTACGATTGGCATCTGAAGTGGAGGCAGTCTTGTGGTCTGAAACCTCAACCTGTGGTATCTGATGCTATCTCCAGGGGGAAAGTGTTGAATTGAATTGAATTAGAGGATACCTGGCTGGTGTCCACTCAGAATTTTTTGCTGGTGGGGAGAAATCTCCTCGTGCTTTTTGGCAACCAGAAGTCACATGTGTGATCTGTAGTTTGAAAGTATAGTAAGAAAATTGAGAATTTTTTTTATTTGTTCTAATTAGTTATACATGACAGTAGAATGCATTTTGACACATCATACATAAATAGAGTATAGCTTCTCATTCTTCTGGTTGTACATGATGTAGAGTTACACTGGTCATGTAGTCATATATGCACATAGGGTAATAATGTCTGATTCATTTTACTATCCTTCCTACCTCCATCTCCCCCTCCCTTCACTCCTCTCTGTCTAATCCAAAGTACCTCTATTCTTTCCTAGCCCTGTCCCCTGGTTATTGTGAATTAGCATCTTCATATGAGATAAAACATCTGGCCTTTGGTTCTTTGGGATTGGCTTATTTTGCTTAGCATAATATTTTCCAGTTCCATCCATTTACCAACAAATGCCATAATTTCATTCTTCTTTAAGACTGAGTATATTCCATTGTGTATTTATACCACATTTTCTTTATCCATTCATCTGTTGAAGGGCACCTAGATTGGTTCCATAGCTTAGTTATTGTGAGTTGAGCTGCTATAAACATTGATGTGGCTGTGCCACTGTAGTATGCTGATATTAAGTCCTTTGGGTATAAATCTAGGAGTGAGATAACTGAGTCAAATGGTGGCTCCATTCCAAGTTTTCTGAGGAATCTCCAGACTGCTTTCCAGAGTGGTTGCACCAATTTGTAGCCCCACCAGCAACGTATGAGTATACCTTTTACCTTACATCCTCACCAAAATTTATTGTTGCTTATATTCTTGGTAATTGCCATAAATTGAAGATTTTTTTTCTACATTACCCTGTAAAGGCAATCTTTGGGCAAGAATTATACATTAGAGCAATGATCAATGTACAATTACAATGATCATTGTAGAAGCCACAATTAAGGAGGTAAATTAGGTTTTATAGAGTGCATTGTGTTATAGTAGGAATGGTAAATGCAAACTATTTAAAAATGTGTCTGTGAAAACAGAACACTATCCTCCATTGCACATTAAGAAGGAAAATGAGGCATAAAGCTTGATCTGCTCAATAGTATGCTTTGGTGGATTGTTTGCAGATCAACTACCAGCAACATCAAATAGGAACGTTAGATATGTATGGTTGCTTCTGAAGATTGCAATCAGTTAATGAATCATTAGAGAAATGGCAATGTCTGATTAACAACCAAGCAATCAATGAGGAAATGGTTAAATCCCTTATTTTAACTTTTTTTAAAAGTAGAAACTTTATTAAGCAGAGATTGAAAACTGTGGAACATGGGCAAACTCCAGCTCATCTGTTTTTATAAGTAGTTTTTTTTAACTTTAGCCAGGCCCCTTTATTTATTTATGGTTGTTTTTCATTATGGTTGCAGATCAGTTGTGACACAGATCAATGGCCCCCTAAGTCTAGAATATTTACTATCTGAACCTTTATAGAAAAGTTGATTTACTTTTGTCTTACAGATATGACTCCACTTTTTATTTTTTTCATATATATATATATTTTGTTTGTTTAATGTATGCTTAATAGTGATCTAAAGAGACCAAGGATTTGGGTTTAATTCCCATGGATGTATAGTAACATCCCCTTGTGATGCTCACTCTGTGGTGCTCTTTCTATAAGTAACTGCTATTAGCTACAAGAGAGGTTCTAATTTTATAGATGAGGAAAATGAGACCAGAGTGGTTGAGAGTTTTCCCTAAGTATACTTAGCTCATGGCAGAGGCAGGACACCATTTTTCCTGAAAACAACAACAAAAAACCCAAACAAACCAACAAAATCCTTACTGATGAAATCAAGGCCCTTTTGATGAAGAACTAGAAATAGTAACCGTTCTGTCTCCATTCTGTGCTGAGTAAATTCGGTTATCTCACACAGTGGTGCTCAAACTTCAGTTTGCATCAGAATTACCTAGAGGGCTTGTTAAAATGGAAATCAATAAAATTAATCTCTCCTTTCCCCAAAGTTGCTGATGCAATGGGAAGATGAGCCTCAATTATTTAAATTAATAGTAAGTTTTCCACATGACAATGCTGCTGCTGATGCAGAAATTACACTTTACAGTCCATTGCTTGAATACACCTCGGACCACTAGTTTCTGTCCTCTTATGTGCAGAGCACTTCATCCTAAGCTGAAACAATCATTACCTCTTCCTAATTTATTAATATGATAACCAATAAGAATCTTTCAGCAATCTCCTTTAAGGTAATTATTTTGTACAATCACAATTTAAGCAATAAGAACAAATGGGACTAATCAAGTCCCAATAGTCACATTATTGAAGGAAGCAATAGATAAACATAAAGGTCAAATAATACAATGGTATCCTTTTATAGTAAGTAGTGATTGACAGCCAAATGTTAGAATATTTCTGAGTATAGGAGAGGAGGGATGAGACAGAGATGAGACATTATAGACATTATAAGGTATTGGGATGCTGGAATGTTCTTAGCATTTTTAGGTGCATGATTCCTTAGGGAGTGAATCACAGAATTGGGGTTATGAGAAATCATCTAGTATATCTTCTCCTTCCTATAAAAATTTGAATTAATTTGAAGTGAATGTGTGTGGATCCACATAAGTATTTATTCCATAAAATTGTATGTTAAAGAGCTCAATTAGCTTCATGCTCACAAAATCATAAAAATCCCATTATGGTTGCAGGCTTCTTTTACAACTAAAATCACAAAGAATGAAATTATATTAAGCACCTAATATCACCCAACAAAACAGCAATAAGACAAAGAAAAATGCTAAGCTCCCTGGATTCTTAGCAAGGGAGACATTAATGAAATTGAATAAGAAATAGAGTTTTATTTTTTGGATGCTTTGTAATTTGTTTTGCCTTTTCTTAAGGGAAAAAGGGGGATATTTAATCTCAAAAATTAAATTTGAACTGGGCAGTGGTGACTATAACTCATACCCCACCCTCTCACCAATCATCAGTAAGCATGATTGAAGTGGCTTCTTTCAAGAGAAAGTCCAAAAATTCAGGACTGGGAAAATTTAAACCTGATGTTTCTCACTCCTTCCAACTTCTCCTCTGTCTGTTGCAACACTTGACTTTTCCTCTGCATCTGTACCCATGGATTACTGGACTGTTGGCACTGCAGTCTCCCTGGCTATTCCTCCTGGGATCATGAGGCCAACCAAGCGGGGCATGTCTGAAACTGAGCTCACCCCTCCCCTCTGCAACCCCTAGCTGCTCCCTCTCTTGGATTCATTACTTCTGTCAAATTTTTCATCATTTTCCAGCCATCAGAGCTCAAAACCTCACAGTGAACCCCGCTAAGACCTTCTTCCCTCTCATATCTAGCCCATTCCCAATCCTCTCTTTTAATGTCTTTTACATGTGTCCCTTCTCACTTTCTTGCTATCTTCTACTCCCACTGCCCATCCGGGCCCTACTCAGTGCACAGTGATGCAGAACAGGGTCAGACACAGAGACTTCCGCTGTCAGCTCCAGTGTCTCTGAGCTGGGTGACCTGGTTCCATCTTCAAATCCCGAGCCTCAATTCCATTAGTTCATTTCTAAAATAGGAATTATAACACACATAAATTATTAGGAGGATAATATAACATACACAAATGCTTAGCAGAATGTTCATCTCAAGTGCCCCCATTTACATGCATTTTATTTGTATCTACCTTTTTTCATTTTCCCCATATATAAACACTTATTTTTATATTGTGCATAAAATTTTATTTATTTCTCAATGTTCCCCAAATTACATAATCTTTAGGTTTCACAAAATCAGATCCATCCTGCTTTTGAAATGAAAGGGGACCATGCTAATAACTCTGTGTGCACCACAGAGGTAATCTTGGACTGTGAAGTGCGCTGTTGGGCATTTCTCTCATTCTTGGTGACTTCCAAGAGTGCAAGGCTCTGACCACTATTTATCTAACTATGCCTCAGAGTTGTGTTTGCAGGAAGCAACCTTGAGGGAAAAGACTAATCTTGCTTACTCCTTGCTACAACAGGGGTGGACTTCTCAAGCTCTACGTTCCTCAGCTGTGACACAAAACCTCTTCATGCATAACAACCTTCTGGGTCCCATGAGACATGGGGACAAGAGGAACCGATACAAATATGCTGAAGCTCATGAGGCTTGCTGTGCTGTGAGTAATACATTCCCTTGTTTATGACACAGAAGTCTTGGTCTTCCAGCAGATCAACAAACAGTAAGATATTTGTCTTTATTCCCCATTAGCTCCCACTATGAATACTCTTCTGTTAAGACATAATTCTTCCTTTTTTGTAAATAAAGGAGATAGATAGTTGAAAGATAGTTATCAAGTCTATGGTGTATTTATGGATGTAAACCTAAATAAATGTCTCATGGGAATACATTTTGTGTTAGTCCTTTGTATAATTAGAAACCCATTCTACCTACCTCAAATGGAAGTGTGTGTGTAAAATGATCATGATCACTATATACAGTGCTTACTATGTGCCAGATACTATTCTCAATGCTGAACATTTATTAATTTCATTTAATACAACTTTTTAAGTTATAAATTATTATTCATATTTTGCTGAAAAAGAAACTAAAGCATAGGAAGATTAGGTAAGTTTCTCTAAACCATATAGTAAGTAACTGATTCTGGGTTCTAATACGGCTAGTCTGATCCTTTATGCAATTTTGTTGTAAAATTCGAAGTGTTATTTACCACTCCTCTTCCAATGAAGATCTAAAGCAGCCTACTGATGAGTAGGTGAGCCCTGCACAAACATGTTTCAGGCATGGAGACAGGATTCATAGGGTGATCTGCCATGCTTTAATGCAGAGTAACTCCTAGGATGCACCTGCTTTTAATAAACAATCAAGTCAACGTCTTGATTGTTTATTAAAATTTTTATCTATCCAAATAATTTGTCCAAATGTTTCTTTGTCAATGAATGTCAAGCATTCAGCAACTAGATGAGGGATTCACCTTGCTCTATGGATGAGAAAGAACCCTGTAAAGAGAGAAATGCAGGAAATATTTTCTTCAACCTTCACTGTACATGGCTCCACCTTCCTCCTCCCAGCACGTCATGTGACACGTTTACATGCTTAGAGTACATTCATGTTTTCCATTTCTCCAAAAGCACCTCCACCATTTCCCTGCTCCCATTGGCAAGAATGGGAATAGGAGGTTAAATTAAAAGTATTTTATCAGCCAGGCGTGGTGGCGCATGCCTGTAAGCCTAGCACTTTGGAGGCTGAGACAGGAGAATCGCAAGTTCAAAGCCAGCCTCAGCAACAGCGAGGTGCTTAGCAACTCAGTGAGACCTTGTTTCTAACTCAAACACAAAATGGGGCTGGGGAGGTGGCTCAGTAGTCGAATGCCCCTGAGTTCAAAAACCAGCACCAAATTCCCTTTATTAATGTTCAATTAGGCCAAAATAAGCACAAATGCAATCTTAAAATCCATTGAATTGAAACTTAATTGGCCTCTCTGTCTTAGGACTACCAGACAAAATATTAGATAGCTAACTCTGAATTTCAGTTAAACAACAATTTTTGGGGCTACTGGTACCTACCAATATTCAAATATTGCATGGAACATCAATATAATAAAAAATTATCTGTTGTGAATCTAAAATTCGAATTTAACTGGATATTCTATATTTATATTTGCTAAATTTGGCAATACTTTTCAATTAAAAATGGGCTTTTTTTTCTATCCCTGTTTTCCTGTGTCTCTAATCAGATTAGCAGATGTTACTTGATTCCCTTTTTCCCCACTTTGCAAAGTACTTTGAGTATGCCCTAGAACAGTATTTTTCAAAATGTTCTCCCTCCACTAAATTAAAACATTTGAGTACTGGTTAAAATATCATCCCATGGGCCCCACTTAGGTCATGATTAATAATCAGATTATCAAATACTCCAGAATACTGTAAATGTGAGAAGAAATGCAAGGAGTTGGACCTCAGTTAAAGCCTACATCAGTGTCCTTTCTTAGTAAAATCTATTACCATGAGTATTGATAGTCACAACCACTGAGGAAGTCTTGAGGTTTAACAGAACTGAGAGATTATTGACTTTTTATCATGTTATTTTTTAAAAGAAAAGCATTGATTCCTGATGCATTTCCAGAAATTGTCAAAAAATTCTTGTGTTTATTAAATTTAGAAACAAAGAACAATCAAAAGTAAAAATTTTTATCTATCCAAATAATTTGTCCAAATGTTTCTTTGTCAGTTTGCTCATTTCCAAGCCTAGGCCTATGATGACCTGTCATTTGCAATTAATTTATGTTTTTAGGTCTTCAAAATATATCCCAGGTGCAAACATTGCTCAGTACAATAAGGAATTCAAAAAGGTTTTTTTGGTCAACTCAGGATTTATATGGCTTGACAAAATGTTTTTATATTAATGTTACATGATATAATTTTGAAAACCCATTCTAGATAGCAAATTATTTTCTTTTTGCATAGTATCAACCTAAGTTTGCTTCCTCATCTGTAAGATAAGTGTGATAGTGCTACTTCATAGGTTTGAGGGAATTTACCTGAGTGATATGTGTGAAAAAGTTGCCATTACTGCTTGACATATGGACATAGCAATGTACTTGATAAATGTGAGCTGCTATGATAAGGATAATTATAATAACAATTATTATTATTAATAGAATGCTTTTATTTATAAAGTGATAAAACGTCCAAAAGACATGTACTTTTTCAGGGGAATTCCTTTTTTTTTTTTTTTTTTGGTATCTGGCACTCAACCACTGAGCCACATCTCCAGCCTAATTTTATATTTTATTTAGAGACAGGGTCTCACTGAGTTGCTAAGCACCTCCTCGCCATTGTTGATGCTGGCTTTGCACTCATGATCCTCCTAACTCAGCCTCCTGAGCTACTGGGATTACAGGTGTGTGCCATCACCCCAGGCATCAGGGGAGTTTTTAAATTTTGAGTGCTAGGTCTCCATGAAAAGACTCCAATTCAAAACCAAAACACCAAACTATAGAAGTGATGAAAAGTCTTGGCCTAAATTCTTCCTTCCTCCCTTGACATCTATTGGGAATTTTAACTCTACCAAAATGCTTTCATGTGGCTCCACTGTTTCTGACAAGTTACAGTTGGGACTTCCTTACTGTAGTAAATAGAAGGCATGCAACCAGTAAAACATTTAATAAAAAAAAATTTCTCCTACATTGTGAGTTGAAGGCCAGTGTGACTGAAGCACAATGAATAAGAGAGAAGAGTAGAACTGCAGGCCGGGTTTCAGCCTCAGGAAGGGTGTTCTATTTCCTTAATTACGTGGGTTTTTCACTTTTTAGGACTCCCAACAGAACATTTGGAGTATTTACTTCTCCTTAGCAGACTTTGGTATTCATCATTTTCTTATCTTTTGAGACTGCTACAACCTCTGATCAGCTTATGAGGCTCTTAGTTCTTATTTATGTCAAATACTTTGAAAGGAAGAACAGAGATAGATGCTGCAATTATGTATTCTGCATTGATTTATTTCAACCTAAGGTGATGCTACCTCTCAAACCTCACCCCCGTCTGGACCTGGAGAAAGGATTCCTATAATAAGTAATCACTTTGCAGTCCCACCAGCAATGTATGAGCATGACAATCAATCTGGAAATCAGTATGGAGATTCCTTAGAAAACTTGGAATGGAACCACCATTTCACCCAGCTATCCCATTCCTCAGTCTATACCCAAAAGACTTAAAAACAGCATACTATAGTGATGCAACCACTTCAGTGTTTATAGCAGCTCAATTCACAATAGCTAAACTGAAGAACCAACCTAGATGCCCTTCAATAGATGAATGGACAAAGAAACTGTGGTATATATACACAATGGAATATTACTCAGCAATAAAAGAGAATAAAATTATGGCATCTGCAGGTAAATGGATGGAGTTGGAGACTATCATGCTAAGCAAAGTAAGCCAATCCCAAAAAACCAAATGCCGAATGTTCTCTCTGATTAGTGGATGTTGATCCATAATGGGAGAGAGGACATGGGAAGAATGGAGGAAATTTGGTCAAAAGGGGAGGGAAGGGAGAGGGGGCATGGGGGCAGTAAAGATGGTGGAATGAGATGGATATCATAGCCCTACCTTCATGTACAACTGCATACATGATGTGATTCTACATCACGTACAACCAGAGAAATGAAATTTGTGCTCCATCTGTGTACAATGAATCAAAATGCATTCTGCTATCATGTATACCCAAGTAGAATAAATAAATTTTAAAAAATAAGTAATCACTTTCTGTAGGTGAAGATGCTTTGAGAGAGGCCCATGACTGATATAGGTAAGACAACTATTGAAGATGACTAATCCTCATTAGCAAGATAAGCTCTTAGGAACATATAAACCAAAAAGTATTCAAAGGATTGTTTTTATAGTTCTCATCAAGATTAAGGCATTCATCTTTGCTCATGTGAACTATACCAAGGTTATTCAGCAATTTTTTTTCCTCAGCTTCATGTTGGTTTCCAATGTTTCCCCAGTGGTCCTCCATGAGAAGTCAATGGAGAACTGTGAGAGATGAGATGTGAGAAAGACTGAACTGATTTGTTTTTTCAATTCAGAGTAAGAAAAAATAGTTTATTATAAAAATACAGGAACTGATGTCCACAGGTTATTAACTTTTCTTCTCGCCGCTTATTGTAAGTCTAGAGAATGATAAATCACTTCCTGCTGAAGAAGCTGAGTGTTTCAGGCTACATTGAATTATGGTTAACTGATGAAAAAAGTTGAGAAAGTGCCTACACCAAGGTCATTGTGACAACTGGTCATTGTGACACACTCAAACCACAGTAAGCATAAAGGAGAATTTATTACAATGACTTAGGGGTATTCTCTGGAACACAGGTAAACTAGGTCCACAAAGACAGGAAAGATGCAATCACTGCTAGATATGCCACCTGGAGCAGACAACAGTGGAGAAATACTGTAGCCTTTCCTCTCCTCCAGCCTCCAGTCTCCTGTCACAGTCTGATGGGCCAAACCTAATAGGAAGGCAAGAGAGCTTGGAAAATAGAGCATGTAACAATCAGTCCCTATGGGATCAAGAAAAGTGTGATGAACATATTTGAGGAAAAAGATGCAATGACATATACTTCCATCTGAAGAAAAAATATGAATTTGTTGTAGAAAATATGTGATTATAGTTCAGGAATTCTCATTTGAGAATACTATTTAAGTCTTTTTTAGAAGGTTTATAAATGTTACAAGATAGTGAAGTACTTACATGAAAATATATAAATTTGGAGTAGGTACCTAAAATAATGATCTTTCTTTCCATAATCCTATATATGTTGGGCATATGCTCATATTAATAATTCTTATGGTATGAATTTTCATATATTTTTCATAGAATTGTGCAACTTACCCAAATATTTTATAACCTTTCATAGGGCAAATCTCATTGCATAACACATTATATTGAACTGAGTCTTTGCATATGAATTTGAGTTCTCTTAATTTGTTCTAATTAGTTATACATGACAGCAGAATGCACTTGGACACATCATACATAAATGGAGTATAACTTCTAATTCTTCTGGTTATATATAATATAGAAGCACACTGGTCATGTAGTCATATATGTACATAGTGTAATAATATCTGATTCATTCTACTATCCTTCCTACCCCTTTAGCCCCCTCCCCTCTTTTCACTCCTCTCTACCTAATCCAAAGTAACTCTATTCTTGCCTAGCCCACCCCATTGTGAACCAGCATCTGCATATCAGAGAAAACATTCAGTCTTTGGTTTGGGGGGATTGGCTTATTTTGCTTAGCATGATATTCTCCAGCTCCATCCATTTGCTTGCAAATGCCATAATTTTATTTTTATTTAAGGTTGAATAATATTCCATTGTGTATATATACCACATTTTCTTTATCCATTCATCTGTTGAAGGACACCTACGTTGGTTCCATAGTTTGGCTATTGTGAATTGAGCTGCTATAAACATTGATGTGGCTGTGTCACTGTAGTATGCTGATTTTAAGTCCTTTGGGCATAAAACAAGTAGTGGGATAGCTGGATCAAATAGTGGTTCCATCCCAAGTTTTTTGAGGAATCTCCATACTGCCTTCCATAATGGTTGCACCAATTTGAAGTCCCACCAGCAATATGTGCATGTACGTTTCCCCCTACATCCTCATCAACATTTATTGTTTCTTATGTTCTTGACAATTGCCATTCTGACAGGAGTAAGATATCTGAGTTCTCTTAAGACAGCAAATCCACATGGTTTTTATTTACTGTAGGAAGAAAACTAATCTATGTAGAAACATATTGAATGAGAATAAAATTTAGTAGTTTCCACCTACCACTTAATGCCTCTCAATTTGCTACTTGTTAAACTGTGAAAGAATGTGACAACTAAAAAGTTCCATCACAACAGAGGCTCCTATTTCATAGTATCTATTGGAAAACCACTGCAGAATTTATTATTCTATTTTTTTATTATATTCAAAACATATTCAGATAATCAAGAGTTCAACATGACTTCCTTCAGTCTCAAGACATCAGAAAATTATGGGCATCACCAACAAACCCAATCAATAGTTCTAACACAAAATCACTGCCAGCATAGCAACAGCAAACAATCCAATTATTTTGCAGCAGTGGAGAAAACAAAGAAAGATATATTCAACTTCAGGGAGAGAGGTTCTTTATGGACTTCTAAAATGTTACCCCCCTGGAATATTCTCCATGACATTATAACATGTTTTCCATGCAGGGGATGCTAATAAAGAGTGGGATTGTAGTGAGACTGAGCAATCTCTCCCTTCCCTTATCGAAGGGCTGTCATTTGATTGCTAAAACAATTGCATCAAATAACTCTTTGAGCCAAGATTGCATTTACTGCCTAAGATAGTCTTCTGAATTACTACTTGCGACAAGGAGGTTTGGAATTAAATGGAAGTTACTTGGTTTAGCTTTACTAAACATACAACACTGGTGAGATAACCAGGCTAAGTCAGAGAGATCTCAGTAACAGCACAATCTCTGTAACAGCTCAGTAATGCTGTTGAATTGAACTTTCTGCAGTGATGGAAATGTCCTATAATTTGTGCTGCTCGATGTGGTAGCTGCTAGTCACAGGTTGCTATTGAAGGCTTGAAATATAGTTAGGATGAGGAACTTAATTTGAAATTTTTAAAAAATTTAACACATCTAAATTTAAGTAACTACATGAGCTTAGTTACCTATATTAGTTTCCTATTGTTGTACAACAAATTATGATAATTTTAGTGACTTAAGACAATACAAATGTATAATACTGTAGTTCTGAAGATCAGAAGTCCAAAATTGGTTCCAAGCCACCAAAATCAGGGCATTGGTAGAGATGCATTCTTTCTAGTGACTCCAGGGGAGACTGTTTCTTTCCTTTACCATCTTCTGGTGGCTGCCCGCATTCCTCGACTTACCTCTCACATCACTCCAATATCTGTTGAATTGGGCTCATGGACTGTAGTTTTTCAAGCTGACTCAGAATGGTGGTTCCTTTACAGAAATAGGAATTCAGGAGCTGAAGCCTCCTTGCAGAAGAATGGCAGAGGTAGCAGAGGTGGGGCTTAATTCAATTTGGATATGCTAATCCTGATATGCTAGCATGACTCCCATGCCAGAGTCCAACAGACAGTTCAGAATGAGCAACTGGAGGCTGGAGGAAAAAATCAAGTTGGAAATGTAGAGTTTGGAATCATTATCATAGGGTTTCTTATTAGTTCACTTTAATGTCTATAGGAATATAATCTACATAGATCATTTTAAAGATATAAAGTTATACTTGTTCTAGTTTCCACAATTCAAAGAGAATAGCTAACTTCTGTATGTAGAACATTGAAAGGACACCTGTAGTTTGAAACTAACAAAAAAGGCATAAGGGGATGTCCACAATGTCACCAATGAGTCTGTGTAGAGCTCTAAATTGTCAAGTCTCTCATATCCCCTTGAAAACAAACAAAAGAATCATCAAACCTCCACTTTCTCCTGAATCCTCTATCCTCATTTCTGGTAACCCAAGATAGATTCAGAGTTTCTGAAGATTTATCATTTTCCCTTAGAATTATCCTTCCATGAATGAATCTGGTTCAATGCATCTTTTTAATGTCTCAAATGCCAACCTTTCTTCCTCATTGCAGCTTATTTTAGACCCTCATCAGATCTTGCCTGAATTGCTACAATAATCATTTTAACTTTTCTCCCAATCTTTAATTTTATCATATATCAATAATAATACAATAGTCTTACATACTACTAATCCCTATACTAACCCTCACTCTTGTGCATTCTCTGCACTGTATTTACCACCAACTTCAAAGATGCACTTGGGAAATTGATGCTTCCCTTCCTTGAAAGGCTCTGTAGTCCAAAGGATCTGGTTCCAAGATGAGGAGGCTTCCATGAAGGAGCAACAGCTAGTGTGGCTCCTGGTCACTTTTGCTTCCTTGTCCCAAGACCCCGAGTAGGCAAGAAACAGCATCATCCTAGCAATTCACTCAGATAACCAGGAGACCGACGTTACTTATTAGGGAAAGGGAAGAATAGATTTGGCACCCAGATGATTCACTAGGATGGCTCTTGCTTCTCTCTTAATTTTGATAGTACATAGACAAGAACAGAAGTCAGCCTCTCTCCTGTCCAATTATGACAGTAAATGGACAGCTGCAGAAGCCATCATTTTGAGAAGTTCATGGTGCTCTAAAACTCAGGAATGAGAGTCAGGGTCACCCCCTCAGTTAACTCCTTAGACTAGCAGAGGTACTAGCTGAGGGTGATAGTGATCTAGAGGTACTAGCTGAGGGTAGATGAGCAAGGAAATGATAAGCCCTGAAACCAGCTGAAATCATGGAGGCTCTAGTTCATTCCACTAACCTTCCTTATGTAAGTTTTCCCAGGAAAAGAGACCAACATGGATCCTGAAGGACCTCTTCTCAGATAGAATGAAGCAAGTGGATCTGGACAGTGCCATGGGTGAGCTCTGGGGGATGCTGGAGTGCACAGCCCAGACACCGGCTCCAGGTCACGGGCTCCCAAGCCCTAATCCGTGAGGGCTACTGCCTCCTGATTGCAGCTGAGGCTCTTCTTAGGGGTAGGAAGCTCACTTGCTTCAACTTGGGACATATCTGAAAAGACAAACCAGAGTTCCCCATGGGAATGGCTGAGGCCTCTGTTAGCAGATGCATCTCAGTTCAACTTCTCTTCCTGCCTGGTCCTGCTCACTCTCTAGTGTATATTCATCCTGAAGATACTCCCCAACAAGCCATTGCTTGCAAATCTCTATTTCTGGTTCTGTTTTTCTGTGATCCCAACCTATAACATAAATATTACATTCTACAAGCTGATAACTAGGGAGATAAAATTTTAAGTCTTATAATCAATTATACATATTTTTATTATGACAATTGTGCTCTAGATTCTTTTGAAGTTCAGACATGCATTGTTTACTTTTTGTTGGTACCTCTCTGCTCACAGGACTTACTAGTTCAGCCACTGACTCATGGCTTCTCCTCAGGCACATCATTTAAAATCTCATTTAAAACTCGCCAGGAAATTGGGCCCAAACACCAGACTAGAGACCTTTAAAAATCATGTTAATACCATATTAATTCAATTTCTGTTACTTTGGTTGTATTTTATGCTCTATTTTAAGCTGTCACTTTTTAATCTTCCTGATTTTCATTGTTTATTAAAAGATGAATGATAGTACTATAACCTTAATTCAATCAGCTGGACCCAATACGTGAGATGAAAGCAATGTAATGTTGAAAAGGCTGCCAACCAAATAAAATTTTCCAGGATACAAAACAAGTGGATTAAGGAAGTCAAAGTTTTGTCTCATGGTCACATTATTGCAATAGTCTCTGATGAAGATAAATGTGTTCATGTTATACATTCAATCATCACATTCTGATATGGAAGACGCTTGCTTGAGAGCTTGTTTGACTCTGGGCATTCATGTGAGTGGCATAGCAACAAAATATCCAGAATAGTCATTATAAACTGGCATTAAATCCCCACTTCACTTCTAGCATGTACATCTAACTTTTATTTTATTTTGGTACCGGAGGTTGAACCAAGAGGCACTTAACCACTGAACCATATCCCCAGCCCATTTTATTTTTTATTTTAGGATAGAGTCTCACTAAGTTGCTTAGGGCCTCATAAAGTTGTTGAGGCTGGCTTTGAACTTGCAATCCTCCTGCCTCAGCCTCCTTAGCTGCTAGGATTACAGACGTGCATCAGCATGCATGGTTTTTGATCTAACTTTTAAGGTGATTAATTTGTGTACATGCTCCCAGTCCATCCATTTTATATGATACTCAAACCTTGAAAGTTTCTGTGTATTTTTGATATGAATTTTTTGGTTAGAATTAAAGATTTAGAATTTTGGCACTCTCTTGCATTATAATTGCTGTATGCCTTGCTTTCCTTGCCTTCAGGATTGTAAACTATCTGTGGTCAGGAACTGCAGCTTACTGTATATATCCTGAAACCCCGTGTAGGTATTTATAGGCTGTGTGTTATGAATAACTGATGCAAACTCTAATTAGGTCTGGGAGAATATTCAGTACTTGATTAGCTGAAACTGCACATTTTTGAAATGTGAAATGATAGGACATAAATTATTTATGAAAGGACTAACCACAAAATATGCACTAATTAAAAGTAGGAAAAAAGGAAAACTTCAAATATAACATTTCCTGTTTCATGCAATTAATTTAATCTAATTTAGAAAGTAAATTGCCCATGATTAGTTAAGGAGCCCTCTCTATTAAAAAGCACTTTGTCTTATAGGATGTGCTTATAAATATTGTCTGACAAACTTTCCTTTTCTAAACAATTTTTCTTTTTTAGTAGAAAGTGTTTTACACTCATTTGCATTTAAGAGAAAAGGATAATTGCTTCCATCACAGGAAGCACCTGTAGAAAGATGAAATTCTTTATGTCCATGAAATGTGTTACCAAGCTGATCATTGGATTTTTTTTTAACACTAATGAGTACTGGGTAAAAACATTTCTTTTAACATTATAATGTAAATCTCAATAGCAGTTTATTAGGTGGTACCACGATAAAATTTGTTTACTTGCTTCCTTGGTCACAGCTATATTTTCTCCTCCATTAGGTGTTTCCTTTGTTAAGCATTGAATAAAATTCTAGAATAGATTAAGCAAATTGTAAACAGAAAATGTAGTGAAAAAGAGGAGGAAAAAGACAGTGAAACATATACTTAAAATTAGTGTATTTATTTAAATAAACATGGCATATTACACATAGTTCTTTGGCATGCCTCTCTTCTTCAAACACTCCTTCATTACTCTTTCCCCATTCTTCATCTTTCTGTTACATTTCTATTAATTTCTGATGAAAAAAATTCTGAAACCAAGAAAAATTTTATGAAAAAATTTTATTCTCACACTATAGCACAACAAAATCCTGTTTGCAAGCCACATAAGTATTAACAATAAAATCCTAATAGCCCATTAATAAAGGTTTTCAGAGTTAAAAACTCTGGTTTCTAATTCAAGATCTTTTAGTCATTTTCCTAAGAGTAAGCTTATATCATTTTTATGCATAGTGGCCTTCTAAAAAATTTCATCCATTTATTCATTAAAACAATATGGAGTGTCCATTATTGGCCAGTGCCTGTTCTAGTTGATGAATTTCATCAATGAACAACACTCAGTATTTATGAAGCTTATATTATGGTAAGATACACAGTAGACAATAAACAAAAGGTAAATTATTGGTATATTAGCAGGCTATACATATCCTGTGGGGGGGGGGGAGTAAAATAAGGTAAGGGCTGCTATGTATTTAAAGCAAAAGAAAAATTGGAAGCATTCCCTCTAAAAATGAGAAAAAGATAGGGCTGCCCTCTTTCACCACTGCTATTCAACATAGTCCTTGAAACACTAGCCAGGGCAATTAGACGAAAGAAATTAAAGGGATACAAATAGGAAAAGAAAAACTCAAACTATCATTATTTTCATACAACATGATTCTATACTTAGAGGATCCAAAAAATTCTACCAGAAAACTTCTAGAATTAATAAATGATTTCAGCAAAGTAGTGAGATATAAAATCAACACCCATAAATCAATTGCATTTCTATACATCAGTGATAAACCCTCTGAAAGAGAAATTAGGAAAACTATCCCATTCACAATAGCTTCAAAAAAAATAAAATACTTGGGAATCAATTTAACAGAAGAGGTGAAAGACCTCTACAATGCAAACTACAAGACACTGAAGAAAGAAATTGAAGATCTTATAAGATGGAAAAATATCCCATGCTCCTGGATAGGCAGAATCAATATTGTCAAAATGGCCATACTTCCCAAAGCACTATATAGATTCAATGCAATCCCAATTAAAATCCCAATGTCATTCCTTATAGAAATAGAAAAGGCAATCATAAAATTCAGATAGGTGGTATGTGACAAGAAGTAACAGTTTCTTCTCTCAAAGAGCTAATAATATAATTGGAGAAATAAAGCATAAATGCCTAAAAGTGAACATGACCAATTACCACATATCACATACATGCTAAGTATCAATAAATTCTATACACATTACATGCTAGAAGTGATATGCAGAAAGAATGCTATACCTGGATTGAGCTATACTTCAAGGCTAATATTTTTTCTACTACAAATGGATTGAATATCATGTTTTCACATAAATAAATGCTTGATCTCTGTTAAAGGTCTCTATGTTGCATAGCAAACTACCTCAAAACTTATTGCTATAAGCATTTATTTTGTTCATATACCTGCAATTTAAGCTGAACTCTGCAGACAGGTACACTTGGTGTAAATGGAGGCAATGTAGAGACTAGAGGCTGGAACCATCTGAAGGTATTCTCACACAATTCTGGTAGTTGACAATGATTACCAACTGAGACTTAAATTGGGATTACTGACTGGTACACCTGTACATGGCCTTTTCAAGTGCCCTGGACTTACCTAAAACATCGTGTGTTGAGAGCCATCCATGGACTATGTGAGGACCTTTTTAGCATTGCAGCCAGTGTGGAGTAGATCTATGTTCCCTATTATGGATCTGGGGGAATGTCCTGAAATAAACAATGAAGTTATTGAGGTTAACAGCCTTATTTTTTCCAGGCAAAGATTTTCTGAAACAATCAAGTTGATAAAGATGGTCTTGTTGATACATATGGTCTCAATTCTCAAAATCTCATTTCAGATTCCAGATGATCTGGCCAGTCCTGGCAATCTGGTCCTTCAGATTTCCTCAGACATGACAGAATCTTTAGGGGTAAGCTAACTAAATTCTCAGTCCTGACCCCAGCTAAATCTAGATCCTGTTCTACCCAAATCATCATTGATCATTTCCTTGGACGACTAATTTCAGAGAAAAATTTAAAATATTTCTAATCTCAAAGAAAAAATAATGGAAGAAAGGAGACCTAGATAACTAGGTGTTAAGATTTATCTAAGAAAAATCAAACCTGGGGCTGGGGTTGTGGCTCAGCGGTGGAGCACTCACCTAGCGCAGATGAGGCACTGGATTCGATCCTCAGCACCACATTCAAAAAAAATTAATAAAATAAATAAAGAACCTTTCTTCTAAAAAAAAAAGAAAGAAAAATCAAACCTAATAAATTCTAGTAATTAGATATTCGGGGGTTTGTTCATTTTAATTTTGATAGATACAGTTAAATTGTCTTGAAAAAATTGAACCAAATTTTAGGCTTTTTTCTAGAATTTTTTTCTTTTCTTCATCTTGAATTTGCTTTTTTACATCATTTTAGCTTATAAAGTTAGTATTTTTAAGATTTCCATTGCAAAATCAATGTGAAATATATTCTATAATATAGAAATATATAATATTTTTGTACTAAGATGGCAGTGAAAGGAAAAAAAGTAAAAAGGAAAATCAAACTCAACTCCTGAGTCTACTCTGGGAAACTAAAAAGTCCTCTGTGCCCTAGACTGAATCCAAGATCCAACAAAGATGATGCCATCTTTTGTACTTCAAAGAAATCAGGTTTTGAAGCCTCTTAAAAGGAAAGAACACACGCCCGAAATTATTTGGGAGTGGAAAATCAGTGGCTTATGAATTATATGTTCTATGGAAGGTGTGATCATTTGTAATTATAAAAACCTGAAAAGCAATTTGTGCTCCTGGTTCCTTAAAATAGCTTTTAAAAAGGAAAACTTGTTAACTGAATAAACACAATCCTCTCTGAGGAGGTATTCTAGCTGTATCCTGCTCAGTGACATGGTATGGTTCTGTTGGTGTTTGTGCAGAAGAGAGTCACATGGCATGACAAATTCAAGACACTGTGAAATGCTGAACTATCCGTTCATGCCAGGCAGGCCTACTTGCACATTATTCATATTGACAAGAGCATTTCAATGGAACTGTTTTGATGATCCTGATGAAGACTCCATGAATCATACCTCACAACATGAGAAAGCTTAATTCACTACTAATGGTTTTTATGTGGTAAAGGGAAGCATTTTTAAATTCAGGAACAATGTATATAATGCTGTGATTCTCATGCTCGAATACTGGCATCTTAGCTGTGTGTATGTGTGTGTGTGTGTGTGTGTGTGTGTGTGTGTGAGAGAGAGAGAGAGAGAGAGAGAGAGGGGAAGAGAGATTTTAAAAAGAGAGAGAGATTTTAGGTTGTTGTGACAATTAATTTATATAATGCCCATAATTCTTGCTGCAAACTAAACTCTTTATAGATGTTAGTTTTCCACTCTTCCTAGCATTACTTTCCCTATACTCTCTCCTTTAGTAATTTTGCTCCCACAAGACTCCACAAATAGAGATGATGTGCTTACCTTCATTACATATAAGTTTCTGTTCTTGTGTTTTCTCCAGGGCATGGAATATAGTAATTTTGATATTTTTATAAAGACTATTTATTTGCACATTTATTTTTTACAATATTAACAACCCAATCAATAAATGGGCCAAAGAGCTGAACACAAACTTCACAGAAGAAGATATACAATCCATCAACAGACATATGAAAAAATGTTCAACATCTCTAGCAATCAGAGAAATGCAAATCAAAACTACCCTAAGATTTCATCTCACACCAGTCAGAATGGCAATTATCAAGAATACAAACAATAATAAGTGTTGGCAAGATTGTGGGGAAAAAGGCACGCTCATACATTGCTGGTGGAACTGCAAATTGGTACAACCAATCTGGAAAGCAGTATGGAGATTCCTTAGAAAACTTGGAATGGAACCACCATTTGAGCCTGCTATCCCACTCCTTGGTCTATACCCAGAAGACTTAAAAACAGCATACTACAGTGCTGCAGGCACTTCAATGTTTATAGCAGCTCAATTCACAATAGCAAAACTGTGGAACCAACCTAGATGCCCTTCAATAGATGACTGGATAAAGAAACTGTGGCATATATACACAATGGAATATTACTCAGCAATAAAAGAGAATAAAATTATGGCATTTGCAGGTAAGTGGATGGAGTTGGAGAATATCATGCTAAGTGAAGTAGACCAATCTCAGAAAACCAAATGCCGAATGTACTCGTTGATAAGTGGATGCTGATCCATAATGTGGGGAAGGTCATGGGAACAATGGTGGAACTCTGTTCACAGGGGTTTAAGGAGTGAAGGGGCATGGGGACAGTAACGGTGGTGGAATATGATGGTCATCATAGCCCTAACTTTATGTATGACTGCATGTATGTTGTGATTGTATACAACTTACAACTAGAGAATTGATATGTTATCCTCTATCTATGTACAATGAATCAAGTTGCACTCTGTTAACACGTAAGCCTAAATAGAACAAATAAATAAATTAAATATGAAAAAAAATGTACATGCCACAGAAAAATTATTTCTAGCACTAGCTATTTTAGTACCTAGGAAACCACACCTAATGTTCCATTTGGTTAGAATGAAATTCAACAGAACCAAAATTCCTGAGGTTCCTTGCAACTAGCTAAAAAGACCAGTTAGATTTCCAGTTGGTTTCACATCCTATGTGACCCTGTAGACAAAACTTACTGTCTATTTATCTCAGATGAAACTGTTTGACCTTAAGCAGTCTTGCTCTGAAATAGAAGAAAACAAGCACATGCACACACAATTACAGTGTCTAGGAAGACATTTTGACTGCACCAGGACCATGCAATTAATTTTAAAGAAAAGAGATTCTTAGAAATTAAGATATGGGGGCTGAGGTTGTGGCTCTGGTAGAGCACTTGTGTAGCATGTGTGAAGCACTGAGTTTGATTCTCATCACCACATATAAATAAATAAAATAAAGGTCCATTGACAACTAAAAAATACTAAAAAAAGAAATTAAGATATGAGGAATAATTATTAGCTGTAATTAAAGCTAACGCTGAAGTTTCAAGTTTGATTTAGTGTCATCACTATTTTCCACAGGCAGATCCTTAATCTCCTTGAACTTCCGTTCAAGAATGATATTCCACTAAAGAAATGGGAAGTCATTGACTCAATAAAATGAAGGACAGTTATGTCAGATTTTATGAATAAAAGGAGATATAAAATAATCTCCTTTTGAGCATTTATATGCAAGAATTGTGCTGGATTCTGGGGATGCAAAGTCACAGCATTATGTTCCCTCAAGACACTTAAACCTCATAGAGGTTACAAATTCATAAAGTGATCACTACGGCATGCTAGATGCTCATGTAATAAACCTAGAAACAATGAGCACCTAGGCACATATGCATCAGCCACCATGTGGTAGAAATAGAAAGGAGTTTATGGTTAAAATTAGTAGCAGGAATTAGCAGCCCACATGACTCCCCAAGTCCTTGTTCTGTCCTGCACAGGTGTGCCTAGGCCAGCAATAGGGGGATAGGGCAAACCATGGGGTGCCACTCTTGAAACACTCTGCATGTTTATAGGTAAAGTCAGGACCCTCTGTGACTACATCACATTGGAAAATGCCCATGAAGGAAAAGGCCTTGTTAGAAAGGAGGAGTTGAAAGTGATAGGATTCTGGATCAGCCTGTTCCCTGAGTGAGTTACTCAGACTTGCTGAGCCAGCAACGTGACAAGCTGTGAAGGGGAAAAACATTGACTTCAAGGGCCCCTGGAACTTGTTTCTACTTGCTTTGGGAGCTCAGAGAAAGGCGTGGGTATTCAGAGAAGGCTTTCTGGAGGAAAGAAGTGGAGTTGTTGGGAAGGGGTTTGGAAAATGAAGAGGGTAAAGAGAAGTTAGAAGGAATGGAAGGATGAAGGACCCATGTGCTCAGCATAATCCTGGAACTGAAAATGGTCCAGTGTGATGGCTTAACAGTTAAAATTGAGGCTAAACGGGATGGGGGTGCCAAATCAGCCCACTGTACAGTTTCTAATAGGTCAATGAAGGATTCACCTGCACATAATCTTTTTCTTCTTTTTGACTTTTTTTTTTAAATTGAGAAATATTTTCACATTATTATGGGGAACATTCTGATAATTCAATATATGTATACAATATATAATAATCAAATCAATATAATAAGTATTTCCATGTCTTTAAACATTAATTATCTTGATGTGATGGGAATTTTGTACTCTTCTTATCATTTTGAAATACTTTGTAGATTGTTTTAACCAATAGCTGCCCAACTGCCGGGAAAAGAACTAGAATTCCAGCACTTTGTGTATTGGTGTTCCTCATTTAACTTCTTTCCAACCACCGCCTCCCACCCTTTTCATTCTCTTGTGGCCACTATTCTATTTCATTCTTCTATAAGGCAGACTTATTAGTTTCCACAAATGAGTGAGAACATGGGGTTTTTGTCATTGTGTGTCAGGCTTATTTCATTTAACCTAATAACTTCTATTTCCATTCATGTGGTTGCATGTGACAGGATTCCATTCTTTTTATGGCTGAGTGATATTTCATTGTGTATGTAGATCACAATTATTCACTGAAGGGCATTCGGGTTGATTGCATATTTCAGTGATTGTGAATAGTGCTGCAATAAACATGGGAATGGAAGGATCTTTTTGGTACAATGATTTCATCTCCTTTGAGATGCCCACTAGGGGAATTGTTAGATTACATTGTAGTGCCATTTTTAGTTTTCTGAGGAATCTCCATACTGTTTTCCATAATGTCTCTTGCTAATTTACATCTGTACTGACAGTGGATAAGAGTTCTTTCTTCACATCCTCACCAGCATTTGTCATTCTTTGTCTTTTCAATGAGAGCCATTCTAACTGGAGTGAGATGATACCTCATTGTGATTTTGATTTGATTTTCCCTGAGCATTTTTTCCATGTACTTATTGACAGTTTGTATGTCTTCTTTTAAGATGCATATGTTTAGTTCTTTAGCCCAAATTTTGTCTTTCTTTTCTTGTCTTTCTGTGTTCAGTTTTTTGAGATCCTATATATCCTGTATATCAGTCCCTTGCCAGATGAATAGTTAGCAAATATTTTCTCTCATTCTACATATTGTTTCTTAATTCTATTATTTCCTTTGCTGTGCAAAAGTTTCACTTGAGAGGTAGAGATGAAGTTGGGACTTTTCAGCAATGAAAATAGTCCCAAGGTTGTGGGTTGGAGAGGGTATCTTCCCTAGATCCAGGGGGCAAAGTGGGTGGAACTGGGGCTTGTGGACATAGCAGCTGCTGGTCCTAAAGGTGCAGGATGCCAAAGGGGCTGTCTTCTGCCCAGTGAAACATGCACTGTCCCAAGTCTTTAACAAGATCCAGGGTTTGCTAGGCCCCTAATCCAAGATGACATCTAGCAGTGACTGTTGTACTAGCTTGAGTTCTGAGAGATGGATGAGGATCAAAATGAGTTTCTTCTTTGGAGCAGAGGAGTCATGGTTACACCAATCAGCTCCCTAAACTGTATTTCAAGTTACAAACGTGGTACAATGCTTCTGCAGTTAGAACTGCCTGTCTGCTGCTATTATTAGGATTGCTGGGGCAGTGTTCCCTACCCTACCTGGAGAGCCTGGAGTTGTGAATTGCTTTGCTATTTTTCCTAGGTTGCCTTTATGACTAAGTGCTGTTCAGGTTTCTTGTCACTTCCTTGCTAATTTAGAGCTCTGTCTTATTCTCTTGAGTTACAGTTTCTACTTTGCTGCCTTGACCGTCTGTGGCAGTCATGAGCAAGGCATCCCTATTCAGCCATGTAAGGCTGCTTCTCCCTGTGCATACTTTTTCTATCTAGGCTTCGTTTGTTGATGTTGAGGAAAAGGAGTCGTGAAAATAAAAATGAAAAATTCTAGCTTTTAGGTTTACAAATCTAGGTGCAAACCAGAAGTATTCTTATGTTTGTATAGACAGGCTTGTGTTCCAAGTAACTTTGTATTCTGAATACCCTGCTTCCAGGAGAGAGAAGAGACTGCATTGACAGAGAAAACTTCAAGCTCTAGGAAGATACTAGGCATCTCCATTATCAGGGAACTGAATTAATAAAAAATGGAACTCCAAGGCCACCCATCTAGTGACATCATGTGATCAACAGTGTTCTACCACTGTACATATTCACTGATTGTTTGATAGCACTAATGCCCTCCTGGGCCCTCAGACTGAGGTGACTGCTTCAATCAGCTCATACCTTGAAGACAGCCCTACATTCAAGGGCCTAGGACATTGAAAGTTTCTGGGAACCATGGACCTCAGGAGAGGTAGAGATGGTATGGAAAAGAGAATATTTTCAATGGCCAAAATTGAACTAAAAATGTGTAGGATATCAAATGTCAATAGCTCATAAAAGATCATGGTGAACTGGTACCATTAATAGATTCATTTCCCAGAGTGAAATATCCAAAGTAAGATGGTTCTATGTAACTATGAGAACCATACTGTGAAATCATCAAAAGTCAGTAAAATATGAAATCCAGTAATGCCTATAAATTAGCATTGCAAAATCCTCCATTTTTTAAGTCACTGAACAATAGCAAAAAATTATTACTTCAGAAATCTACATAAATTTATTTTATTTTTGTTTATTTATCCTTTTGGTGCTGAGGATCCATGCATGCTAGGCAAGTGTTCCACCATGGAGCAGCCCCAGTTCCATAACTGTATTTTTAAAAATAATTATAAATGTTAATTTCTTGTTACAATTCAGAATTACGTTTGTTCAACCTGTGTTTACTGCATGGACTTCAGTCTTTTGGATCCATCCCCCCACCCCACTCCCCTTCTGCTTACAAGAGTACCAAAACTACTTTAAAAGGAAGGAATTCCTAAGTTCAGTGGGATAAAGTACCAAAAAGCAGGAGAAAGTCATGTATCATCCTGCCACTCCAAAGAAACACATTATTAACTTTAGGATTTTATTCTTTCCAGTCCTTTTTCTGTGTCATGATGCTTGAGTCACTTGACATCATACCATTGATAATTTTTTTTCTTATTTTTTAACTTACTATTATATCAGATGAATTTGTACATATTCTTGAAACCAAGAAAACATCTATTTTCTGACCTGGTGATTTTATTCATATGTGTGTCTCCACTTATCTCCAGATAGGTAACAGGTGCTAGGCAGAGTTTCTGGGATGAGGACAAGCCCCTCAGGATGTACCAGTGACTAAAAGGACGGGAAAGGGAGTCTCTGGGACTGTTTCTGGTGCACTGAAAGGCTCTGCAGTAGGAAGCAGGCTTTGGGGACTCTGCCTTGGGTAGCAAATAGAGCAGACATTTCCATCTAAGTCTGAGGCTGACCTTAAGGGAGAATTAAAAGGAGCAGAAGAACATCATTACCTGTGTACTATATAAGGAAAATGACCTACTTAATAACCGTGCTTTTCCAAGAGATACCAAAACCAATGCTGTGTTTCAAAACAACTGGTTACGACCAGCTGAAGGCAACAAATGAGTATGAATGTTGAGCTGTGCCGGAAACCAGATTCTCCCTGCAACTGCAGATGATCCTTTCCCAACAGTAAACAGTCCATAAACAGTGGGCTTCATTGAACCAGTTGTAGATAGAGGTAAGGACTCGTTTCATTTCATTGAGACTTCCAGTTTCAGTTAACGTCATGTGTAAGCACCATGGTGTTTAATCCCATGTCTATACTAGCACTAAAGAAATACTGACACTTTTTTCTTAGAGAAGTACTGAGTTTTTTCTACAGTGTGTGTTTCCAAGCAGGTAAATAAATTCAGCTACTGTTTTGTTATTTTGATCCCGCCGCCCCGTTGAGGTTGTCATTTTCTTTCTTACACCTGCAATCCATAGGTCGAGTGAGGTATATGGAACATGCACAATAATATTTTTTTCTATTTGCCTTCTTGATTTAAACCTGTCCTATGTATTTCATGATGTGTCTTCAGAGTGAAGTAGAGGCTCTTCTCACTTATCTACAATGTCACAACCACAGAGATGCTGAGGAGTTTGTTGGATTCATGTGTCTGTGATGCTTGGTAAGGCGTTCTGATAGGTTTAGCCTAAGTAAATGTGTGAGGGGAGGAGGTATGAATGCAAAGCAAAGGTTGTTAAGAAACAGACATGTAATCTATTCTGTTCTTCCATTGTTATCTCCTGGATAGATGAGGCGTTTGGTCCTTAGGGTCTGTATTTCCCAGCAATGCATTATATGCCAGTGATACTATAAGTTTCCACCTCCTTATGTTTATAGGGTGTTTATTGTCTCTGTACCGATTACATCATTAATTACATCAGGGTACTAAAAACCCATGTCCCGATGTGGGAATAGCCATTAGCCAAACTATGAAGCACACAAAGCTAGCTTTCATTTCCCCTTTGCCCTGGATGCCCTGCCTCTGTAGGATCCTCCCCTGGGTATTACACTTGGTGCGTTCCAACAGGCAGCTTCCCCAAACTCCAAATCTTTCCTATTCCCTCCTCTCATCAGCTTTCAGCTTCAGGCTTACCAATCTCCTAAAATACTGGCTAATTTCTTAAGATACTGTAAAGCTTGTAAGCATAAAATGAGCATATGTAGCACAGAATTAAGCCCGTCAGTGACCATTTCAACAAGAATTTTCTAAGACTGTGATCTTCAAACCCAAAGAAAGGAATATTTGAAAGGGAAGTTTCACACATAGCACTGCGGTTGGACAGGAATTGGGATACCGTTTTCAGTAGGGCCCTATCTTGGAACTCTCAAATCATAGCTGCCAGATGACTGTTCACACTGATTATGCAAAGCTCTTTCTTAAGGTATGATTAAAATATTTACTCTTTTGAAATACTCTGACAGTTTGGCTTTCTGAGATTGTTTTTCAATTAAATTGTAGAGCTGTAGCTTACAGGTCTTTTATTAGGGGTGCATGTTCTTTTAATTTTTAAAATTACCAATCCAGCAGTAATTACTACTTTTATTTCCACTACCATAACTACTATATTCATTTTTTGAGTCTTAAACATGTAGCAGTATTTAAGGAAACTGCTTCCATGAAGGGAGGTGAAACTAATGAAATAGCTCGTGAGTCCTTCTCTATGAAGGGAGTATAGTCTGTCTGATGATTGGATTGGAGAGATTCTGACAGTTCTTGCTGCTGTTTCTTCATTAGGTATAACGAAGATGGTAAATTCCTTTACATGTCTCTTCATTTTCTCTGTCTCTCCTCACAAGGCTCTAAATACTTTTTGAAGGCAGGCTCTGGAGATCCCAGCTCCTAAAGGGCTAGAATTGTTGAAGATTTAAGATAAGTTTAACCATGTTGGACCAGATTTATCACTTTATGCCCATATTTTGATTCCTCTCCAATGTCAACTAGTTCATAACTGTGACCCAGGGGTCAAGTTGCCCCTCAGACACTGAAGCCCCTAATATTAGGCTCTGTGCTCTTTCACTTGCATTATCTCATTTAACTGCTCCTACAATCTTGAGATATAGATATTATTAAGTTCATTTCACAAATAATGATAAGAATTATAATGACTTGCTCAACTGAAAAGTAGGAAAGAAAGGGTTTTGATCCAGATGTATCCTGTTGCTTGTCATTCTTTATACTTTTACCTCTTAAATATTCATCCCTAAACTCTATTGTCTGATTATCACTTGATTTTTGAACCTCAAATAATAGAATTATGCATTTTGTCTCCTCTTTGGTTCCTTTCAGATATTTTATGAGATTTTTCCATGTTGTTTCACATAGCTATGGTTTATTTACTTATTAAACAAAATTCAATTGCTATTATTTATTTTTGTTATATTTCTAAAGAACATTATCATCATTCAGTTTTTTACTGTAATGAATAGTGTCACCATAAACATTCTTGGATGTGTCTCTCGGTATGCAGATGCATTTATTTTCATTAAATCTTGCTCCACAATTTGCTAACTCTTCATATTTAGTCTTCTAATTTTAGCCATTCTGACAAGCAAGCAATAATATATTCTTATAGTTTTATTTTTAATTTCCCTGATGTCTAAAGCAGATAAGCTCTTTTTATGTAATGTCTTAGTTATTCTATTTTCCCATTTTATGAAATAGCCTTTAAATCCCTATCCTAGATTTTTCTACAAGATTTCTACTGAGTTTCTGTGTTATTAATTTGTAGGCATACTATGTATGACAAAGTCCTCTGTCAAGTATGTATCTTGCCAATATCCTCCACCAGGACCTGGTTTACAATTTTACTCTTTTCTTATTATCCTTTGATGAAAGAAAGTTTTAAAATTAATTGTAATCAAATGTATATATGTTTTCTTTTATTGTTAGTGTCTCATTTTTTAAAAATAAAATCTCCTAATCTGTATAAAATCAAATTATTCCCCTATATTATGTTCTTAAAATTCAATTTCCTGATTTTTCAATTCATCTCCTATTTGAAATTTTTTGTGTGTGTGCTAAAATATAAGAATTTATTCATTTTTTTCCTCATGAGGAACTCCAATTGTCCCAGAAGAATCTATAGAAATCAGGTATTTTATTCTATCTGCTCCATTATGCCTCCATTGTCAGAACTGAAGTGTCTGTATTGTGTAAATCTTTGGGGCAGCATCTTTCATTCTGTCCTCTTGGTTTATGTATCTAATATTGTGTTACTTCCACATTGTTTTAATTTTTAAAGTTTTATAAGGGGTATTTGACATCTTGTAAGATAGATTCCCCCAATTGTTTTCCTTCTATGAGATTATGTGGACCATTTTTTGCCCTTTGTAGTACACATAAACAATAATCATCTTGTCTAAAAATATTTTGTTCTTTTATTTACTGTGGTGAATTTTATCATTATTCCAATATTTATTTACATTTACATTTCTGAAATAAATCTAATGTGGTCCAAGTATATTCTATTGATTCCTGCTCTAAACCATATAATAGAAGTCTCTGAATGAAATAAAATAGAATTGGTATGTATGTATACTATTACCTTATGTAAAATGCTTGGAAAAAGCATTTTTTGGAATTTTTTTTTCAGATTTTGGAATATTTGTATAAATATGTAGTATAACCATATTTGTGTAAATATATACAAAATATTTGTGTAAATATATAAATATATATGTGTATATATATGTGTGTGTATATATACAATGAGATGGTTTGATGACGGGGCCCAAGTCCAAACATGAAATTTTTTTTGTTTTCTATACACGTTATACACAGCCTGAAGGTAATTTTATATAATATTTTTAATAATTTTGTTCGCTAAACAAAGTTCTATCGTATACAATTTTCACTTGTGGTATCATGTCTTTACTCAACAAATTTTGAATTTTCAAGCATTTTTAACTTCAGAATTTTGGATTAGGGAAACTCAACTAGTAATGTCTACCTAGAGAGCCCAATTGAATCAGTGAAAGCATTAGACTGATGATAGGGTTCAATAAAATGAAACAATGACAGCTACACAAGGAAATGCTTCCTTACTACCAATCAGTAACTAATTTGAAAATACTATGAAAATGGGGTGCCATTCACAAGAGTTATTAAAGTTTTAGTTTTATTTGTAAATAATTTTTGGCCTATAAAGATCTTAATTAAGATTACAATAATTTATTCATGAATTAGGGGAAATTTTTCATGTTTGTAACATGTAGTCTTCCCACCACAGAAAGTTACCCTATTTGTTCATGTCTTCTTTTCTATTTTTTTTTTTTTAACAGCAGCTAGGACTCCAAATAATGTCACTATGTTGTAATGTGGGACATCCCTCTATGTTTGGTATTATTACCTATAAAATGATACAAAATAGCTATCCCATTCACCTCCTTGAACTGCTGAAAGAATGAATGTAATAATAGACAAGGTAGCTTAAAAAATTAAAAGTCTTAACCAGGTGTTGTGGTATATGCCTATAATCCAAGAGACTAAAAAATCTGAAGCAGGAGGATCCCAAGTTCAAAGCCAGCTTCAGAAAATTAAGCAACTTAACAAGACCCTGTCTGAAAATAAAAAAATAAAAAAGAGCTGGAGATATAGCTCAGTTGTTATGAACCCCTGGATGCAATCCCCAATACAAAATTAAATAAATAAAAGTCCTAAATTAAAACTTGGTATCATTAGCATGTCTACCTACATTTAGGTGAAAGGGAGAATGAGAGCAAGGTAATCAGTATGCCTAGCGGGGTGTGGAAAGTAGGCAACATAAAGGGAAATAGGGTGCAAAATGTGAAAGCACAGTAAAAGATGAGCCACCCAGAGTCATTTCCTGTTCGCTATAGTCTTTGGAAATTAGAGTATTTTGTGTGATGTGCTAACATTAGACCTTTTTCTTTGTTTAAAATATGTGACAAGCTGGGATTTTCTGGAAAGTACATTTAAGGCCCAGGAATGAATCCGTGCTGACCAGCAAACAATGTCTAGGGAGTAGCACCACTTAGAGTAGGCATATACAAAGTGCTAAGTAGACGTGAACAGAAGGCTCAAGAGAAAGTAATTACTACTTCAGGCTAATAGCTGTAGCAGGAATCTGTGCCTGGGTGTTGGACATAGAAGCCGGAAACTGTCCTCAGACAGCTGGTTCTGGGAAAGAGCACTGGCAATTTTTTTTTTCTTGCAATACAATAACCTTATTTTCATAGGGGAGCAAGAGAGTGAGACTGTCCCTCCCATTCTCCCACACCCTCTTCCAGTTACTTGCTATTTATCTCACCCTGTTTTAAATTTATTTTAATTTTTAAGTTTGCTCTTGATGCTTCTTTTGATGCTATTCATCTGAATAAATACATGTTCTATGCATGTCTACCTATTTGAGAGCAGGTGCCCCTCATATGAGGGATGCAGCCGGTTGGAAATAGACAAAGTAAGAGCCTGTACTCAGGTCATCTTCGTAGGAAAGCCCCCGATGCTAGAGGGACAGAGTTCTTATATCATCTCCTGAGACTTCCATGAGGACTGTGAGGAGAAAATTGAATCTGTTCTGAATTTTATTATGACAGTATTTTAGCAAGTTTTGTATCACGGTGACCAAAAGACCTGACAAGAGAGGAGAAAAAGTTTATTTTGGCTCATGGTTTTAAAGATTGTTTGACTCCATTTTTCTGGGCCCAACGTGAAGCAGAACATCATGGCAGAAGAGCATGGCAGAGGAAAGCCACTGAGGACGTGACAACCTGGATATAGGGAAAGAGAACTCTGTTTACCACATATAAACATATAAACCCCAAAGGCATGCCCTCAGTGACCTTCCTGCTCCAGCCACACCCTACCTGCCTACGCTTACCACCCAGTCAATCCATATGAGTGGATAAATCCACTGATTAGGTTACAGCCCTCAGAATCTAATCATTTAGCCTCTGAATGATCTCTTGGAACTTATCTCTAAAAGAAGAAGGCAAAGAATAAACTGGCAGTCAAATAAAGACAATTACACACTAAGACTAGTGCCATGAAGAACATGAAAGATGCTACGACAGAGAGCAACTTGGCAGGATGGGATAGGATGTCTGCTCTGCATAGAGTGTTCATGGTAGGCCTGTCCCAAATGAGAGGGAGAAGCATTTTCTAGTCAGAGGGACAACAATTTGGAGAGATCCTGAGGGGCCAAAGAACTTGGAATGTTTGAGGACTGAAAAGAACTCTGAAGAAAGGAGAGGATGGTGACTTGGATAAGGCCAACTTCAGTTAGAGATCTGAGAGTTCCTTTAGAGAAAAAGAGAATAGATCTTCCTGAAAGGAATATAACACACTTCTTTGGGGCAATAGAGTAATACAAAAGAGTCCAGGCACTGGAGCTAGGCTTACTATGTGACTTTGGTCAAACTATGTACACTCACTTTGGTTCAATTTTTACATCTGTAAGATGGAGTCAACAGTATTCCTCATAGGTTGATTAGAAGATGAAAATTAGAAAGTAGTTGTAAAATGATTAGTACACTGCTTTGACTACAACACACTCTAAATAAATATCAAGCATTATTATTATTAGATTATTTTTAGGTCATATGGTTTTATAGGAGAAGATATGAGTCTACCAATGTCCTCAATAAAATAAACCCCCATCCCAGGTCTGCAGGCTAATACATCTTTTGGGAAAAAAAAAAAAAAAACTCCTGAGTTAATGTAGTAAATTTATATTAAAATACTTTGTGGTGGATAATATATGTTATTACATAACACATACTCGGTTGAAGTTTTACATCTATCAGTAATCAGTTAGCATATGATCAAAATGCATTATCTAGCAGTAGTCAGCCAATATTGTGTCAAATACCACAGCCATATTGGTTAAGAACCAATACTTAACTATTTAAAATATGGAATGCTGAAAAGCAGTTTTATTGCCAAACCAACATTTTATTAAAGAACATAAGAAATTTGACATATCAATCTTGCATTATCTAGACTTAAGGATCTACTGAAGCTTGTGTCCTGAACCCAGTAGTCATGACATCTAACAGAACTTCTGTCTTTCCAGTGGTTTGGAGATATCTATTTGCCTTACAGCCACTGGAACAGACTTGGAAATCTGTCTCAAAGAAACCCCTTGAGTATCTCTGGTATACTTAGAGCATTTAAAAGACAGAAAAATATAACTTCCTCAAGATTAAATAATTGATTAGCAGTGATTTTTACTAATGAATATTTGCTTTAAAATGTTTCTATGTGAGGAAAACTTTTATTAACATTAACTTTCATTATAAACCAGGTAGCAAGATTGTGGAGGAGTACCTTATTCCTATGATCTCAAAGTATAAAATGTTAAATTTAAATTTTAATAATTTAAGTAAATAAAGTTCAAATTTAATTTTACTAATTTAATTAAATTTTTATTTTTTAATTTTTAAATTTATTTATTTATTTATTATTTATTCTAACTAGGTATACATGACAGCAGAATGCATTGTGATTCATTGCACATAAATGGAGCACTTTTCTTTTCTCTGGTTGTACACAATATAGAGACACACCATATGTGCAGTCATACATGTACCTAAGGAAATGATGTCCATCTCATTCCACCATCTCCTATCCCCATGTCCCCTCTACTCCCCTCCCTCCTCTTTGATCAGAGTTTCTCCATTCTTCCCATGCTCCTCCCCCACATTATGGATCAGCATCCATTTACCAGAGAGAACATTTGGCTTTTGGTTTTTGTCTTTTGGGATTGGCTTACTTCACTTAGCGTGGTATTCTCCAACTCCATCCATTTACCTGCAAATGCCATAATTTTATTCTTTTTTAATGCTGAGTAATATTCCATTTTACACACACACATACACACACACATATCACAGTTTCTTTATCTATTCTTCTATTGAAGGGCATCTAGGTTGTTTTCATGGTTTATCTATTTTGAATTATGCTGCTATAAACATTGAAGTAGCTGCATCACTGTTGTATGCTATTTTTTTTAAGTCCTTTGGGTATAGACCGAGGAGTGGGATAGCTGGGTCAAATGGTGGTTCCATTCCAAGTTTCCTAAGGAATCTCCATACTGCTTTTCAGATGGACTGCACCAATTTGCAGTCTCACCAGCAATATATGAGTGTGCCTTTTTCCCCACATTCTTGTCAACACTTACTGTTTATATTCTTGATAAATGCCATTCTGACTGGCATGAGATGAAATCTTAGTTTTGATTCCTATTTTTCTGATTACTAGAGATGTTGAACATTTTTTCATATGTTTGTTTATCAATTGTATATCTTTATCTGAGAAGTGTCTGTTCAGCTCCTTAGCCCACTTATTGACTGGGTTGTTTGTTTTTTTGGTGTTAAATTTTTTGAGTTCTTTATATATCCTGGTAATTAGTGCTCTATCTGATGTGTGTGTGGCAAAAATATGCTCCTAGAATGTAGGCTCTCTCTTCACCTTATTGATTGTTTCTTTTGCTGAGATGAAGATTTTTAGTTTGAATCCACCCCATTTATTGATTCTTGATTTTATTTCTTGCACTTTAGAAGCCTTGTTAAGGAAGTCGGGGCATAATTCAATGTGACGAAGAGTTGACACCTTTTTCTTCTATTAGGTGTAGGGTCTCTGGTCTGATTCCTATATCCTTGATCCACTTTGAGTTGATTTTTGTGCATGGTGAGAGAAAGGGGTTTAGTTTCATTTTGCTGCATATGGATTTCCAGTTTTCCCAGCACCATTTTGTTGAAAGGCTATCTTTTCTCCAATGTATGTTTTTGGCACCTTTGTCTTGTATAAGATAAGTGCATTTATGTAGGTTTGTCTCTGTGTCTTCTATTCTATACCATTGGTCTACATGTTTATTTTGGTGCCAATACCATGCTGTTTTTGTTACTATAGCTTTGTAGTATAGATTATTATGATGCCTCCTGCTAGGGGCATCACTCTTCTTGCTAAGGATTGCTTTGGCTATTCTAGGTCTCTTATTTTTCCAAATGAATTGCTACCCTCAAAGATTCAGGTTATTTTTTTCTGTGTAGGCCTAGGTATGTAGCATGTATGATTGAGAAAATACCAGGCTATTCATGAATATAGCCATGTTTCAAAGTCACTGTTTAAGTATCTAACAGAGTTGGGTAGAACTCAGATGTGTAAGTAGGCTTTCCTTGAAAGGAAACAATTTCCTAAAATTGGGGATATGGTAGTCCTTATATGTTCCCAGGTAGCTTTTCTCTTGTTCTTAGTGGCCATTTTCAAATTTTTCTTAAGAATGAGATAACCTCTCTGTTCCTCTACTCTTAAGTTGGCCTGGCATAGACCAACCAATATATTGTTAACCATGTTTTTCTAAACATTGAATTACACAGTGCTTTTATCTTAATATGTTCCATGAAATTCATATGTTGAAAATTAATCACCAAAATGATAGTATTAAGAGATGGGACCCTTCATGAGGGCTTTTGGGAGATAAATGAGAAAGACTTTCACTGTGTGTTTTGGTAAAGCTGGTGATTCTAAACTTGCTTCAAAATAAGTGAAATTTCAAAATTATGCCAAAGGGCTCTACCTCCCCAGAGAACCTCTGAAGTATTTGACCCCAAACCCTTGCACCATAGCAAGATCTAAAAGTTGCAAAATGTGAATTCTTCAAGGGAACACTGGAAACCAGATATAAACACTTGAAAAACAATCAAATTAGCAACTCATGAATAATTTCTGTTGTTCTTTTCACTGGTAGCAGTAGTCCACTGTCACCTTGGCCACCTTTCTTTTTTTTGTACAGCATGAATTCATTTCCACTTTCATTTATCAATCATTCAACAGATATTTATTATGTTGCTTTGTGCCAGATTTTCTGTTACCAGGACTCCTCATTGCCAGGACACTTTCCCTCATCAATGACTTTTCACCTGGATTTTCCTTTCTATCTCCATCATCTATTCAGTTTTCAAATCCCTGCTCACATTCCACATCTACACAAAATGTACAGTGATGCCTTAAACAGAATTAATCTTGCTTTGTTTCTATGAGCTTTGTGTTTTCATTAGTTTGTCTCATACATTTTTAAAAAATGTTTTTCTCCCTTTTCAACTTTCATGTGCTTAGACGTGCTTATACTTTTTAAATTTCCCTTGGGACTTAGCATAGTTCCTTGGGTCTGTGAGGAGTCTAATACCTGTGAACTGTATGAACTCTGGCTTCTGTAGAAAATAAGGCACAAATTTTTCTGTTTTCTAACATGTTTTCCTTTGCTTTTTTTAAAGACAGAGAATTTAAAAAAAATTTTTTCAAATAAAGATAGTCTATTAAAACATGGCTAGTTTTCCTCAAAATATAAAAAGTCATGTATGTACTTCCATGAGACAGTAATCACACTTGCATCAGAATTGCTTTGTGCGTACTCCCAATTATTTTCCCCAGGGAATATTAAAAACTGTGCGTACTCCTGAGTGTGTACTCCTTTAATGACATTAAGTTGTTTCTATTTTATTAATTTGTCAATAACATTTTAAAGTGAAACTGGCATTATTTTGTTAACCTGTGAGTACGTGGCAATGAATATAATTACAACTATTTATAATCTCAGGTGTTTCTGTTTCAGCTCACGATGTAGTGCGAAGGGTTTTGCCTATTACTGTTTTTGCAACATCAGTTCAAATGTCAGTGAAGTAACAAATTCAAATAACCTTTTCTTATTTTTATGAAAACAGTTTGACCTAAAAGCATCCTGGGGAGCCCCCAGAGTATGTGGAATCATACTTGTGAGCTGTTACACTAGGATACAGATGAAAACTAGAAACTGCACACAACAATGTCATTCTGTTTAAATTAATTAAAAGTAAATAATAGATTATATTAAATTTAATGAAATCGGTAAATAATTGCCTGGGTGCCGCGGCACATGCTTGTAATCCCAGCGGCTTGGGAGGCTAAGACAGGATCATAAGTTCAAAGCCAGCCTCAGCAACAGTGAGGTGCTAAGCAACTCAGTGAGAGCCTGTCTCCAAATAAAATACAAAATAGGGCTGGGGATGTGGCTCAGTGTTCAAGTGCCCCTGTGTTCAATCTCAGGTCCCCCTCCAAAAAAAGAATATGCCATTCACAGAGCTTAACTGGAACCCTGATAATATACACAGATGAAGTATTTGCATGCAAACTCCTTGAGATAGATCTGTTTGTCCCAGATTTCTCATTCAGTACTGTGAATATCACTGCATGTACCATTCTGCCTCTCTATAAAATTTAAAATCTCCGTTTCATAAAGGTATTTAAGAAGATATTTAAGCTTTGTAATTGTCATTTGTTGCCTCAAATTTAAGAAGGGAGCTACTGATTCCTTTTGTGTTCTCCCAATGTTTCTCTTTCGCCTTCTTAGTAATGCTGCCACTGTGTCTTCCTCTCCTGTCATAACCATGGGAAATGGTGACTTCTCACTGCCTCAGCTAAGTGCCTGTCCTCGACATGCAGCACCAAGTATTAAATTTTGTTTCTCTCAATTACCTTTTCTCCTCAATACCTAAATTCACTTCACCAAGGTCAACACTGAGAAGCAGTAAGTCTGCATTCAGCCTAAGCTATAATAATTGTAAATTAAAACATAGCATTTCTAACAGAAGCCAGTAGTAGCACAAGGTGTAAGCCTGTGTCTAATAAAGTATTATAAAAAGGACACATAAAAGTCAATGGCCATGCATCATGCCAATCCTTTTTGATTAGGAAGGTATGTTGTAGTTTGTAAATCTTCTTCTGGCTTCCAGAAATAGAGTTGCTGATTTGATAAGCAACAATGGAAAAATAATACATGTGTATGATAATAATATTTACATTCATACTAACTCCAAAGACTTTATGAGCATATGGAGGAGGCTCAAGGCTTCAGGATAAAATAAATACCTCGAATATGGCTTTTCCCCACTTTTCTCTAGCTTATAAATGTTTCTTAATCAACATTTATTTATATAGAAGAAAACACATATCTTCTTTAAGTTTTATTAGACTGTGACTTGGGTTATATCTGATTTCACTGAAAATGCTTTGTGGAAGTTCATGTTGGTTGTGACTGTTACTATCTATGACTGTTACTATTAATTATTAATACAATCAATGATTAAAAGTAATTTCGAAGTTCAAAAACTAAAGTGTGAATGTAAACACAGCAACTACATAATATATTAAGTACTACTTGATAAAGTTAGGATAGTGTAACTTAAGTCAGAAATTATCTACTAAAATTTTTCCTTGGAAATCTGTGAAACATCAATAATACGCAACCTTAGTGCTTGAGAGTCTGGATATTTCTAGATAATCTACATGGACCAATGTAGAAAGAAAACTAAAACCTCTCCCAAATCTCATCCAATCATAATTGTTTGGAATGATAACACATTTTTAAACATTTTTAATTAACCAAGTTCACCAATTTATTCATTTTTTAAAATACTGCAGCTCAAAACATCTATAATTTTGAGCATCAATTTTCAGTGTAGTAAATGCAAAACCTTTGAGAGAATGTAAATGCTGTGTGCTTTTCAGGAAAGAATGTCTGACTTGCCACAGGCACTTTTGCCATTGAGTTACAATACCTGGTCCATAGAATAATGATATATCTACAAAAATTTAATATTATATCAATATCGTGGTTGGTCCATCCATTGTAAGTGGAATGCAGAAAGACTAATAACTGAATATTTCCTTGGTTTTTCAATCCACATATTTTCTTCCATGATAAAGATTTTCATATTTATTATATAATTTTTTGTAAACAACAACAACAAATTAATATATACTTAAATGGGCAACATTTTGTTAGATTTTAGAAAATTGTAATATTAAAATTCCTTCTTAAATTTGGGCAAAAGGTTTTCTTTAAAGATGCAAAACATTTTCACACACAGCACTTCTGGTGTAATAACAGGCAGTTTCTGTTTCCAGTGCACAGAAAGGAAAGCATATAAAGGTTAAGTGGCTTGCCTATTTGGCAGGAATGAAACTGGAATATCTGTCAGCTGTCATCATGTAGCTTAAGACCATTTTTCTACCAGATATTATTACTTATCAATCACTAAAATATTCACAAACATTAATCACCACAAGGATTGATTTAGGTCCTTAAAAATGTGGTGGGGAAGCATGTTTTAATTTCTTTCTCCTGATGAAGAAAGTTGTGATTAGCTAAGATGTGCTCTTAATGTTCTTAAACTTGAAATTTTTACCTATCATACGCTTTGAAGACCTCATTTAACTCTGAAACTGTGAGAGAGAGCTGGCCTGAGGACTTCCGCAGTACATAATACAACTATATCAGGTTTTTCAATCATGAGCTTTTGGCCACCATAGTTCCATAATGTAACAATAGCCACATTCCTGTAAATAGCAGCAAGGTGCTAATGGAATAGTCACACCCTATGCACCCTGTAGCGCTTGGAGGACAAAGGGCCTCTTAGCATATATAAAGAGGGACCTGAGCTCAATAAAGAAGTCTGGGAGAGAGGTCTAGGAGAGGTGTCTGGAGGAGTCTGGAGGAAATCTCTCTTGCCCTGTGAGTGTGTGTGAGCTCAATAAAGAAGAGTCTGCAGGAAGAGTCTCTGGAGTCTCTTGCCTTGTGCTGTGTGTGTGTGTGTGTGTGTGTGAGTGATTTGTCATCCGCGGCTCCCTCGCCTGACTCGGTTTCCCTTTGTGCTGGCGCGGGCGCTGGCATGAAACAGAGACGGGACTGGCATAAACAGATGGAGAGCTCTCATGAGTCTCCTGCTTATAAACCAACATGACAGTTTCTTTATCCAGTCATCCATCGAAGGGCACCTAGGTTGGTTCCATAGTTTAGCTCTTGTGAATTGAGCTGCTATAAACATTGAAGTGGCTGTGTCACTGTAGTGTGCTGTTGTTAAGTCTTCTGGGTATAGACCAAGGAGTGGGATGGCTGGGTCAAATGGTGGTTCCATTCCAAGTTTTCTAAGGAATCTCCACACTGCTTTCCAGATGGGTTGTACCAATTTGCAGTCCCACCAGCAATGTATGAGCGTGCCTTTTTCCCCACAACCTCGCCAACACTTGTTGTTTGTATTCTTGATAATTGCCATCCTGACTGGCGTGAGATGGAATCTTAGGGTAGTTTTGATTTGCATTTCTCTGATTGCTAGAGATGTTGAACATTTTTTCATATGTCTGTTGATCAATTGTTTTTTTTTTTTTTTTTTAAATATTTTCTTAGTTGTAGATGGACACAATATCTTTATTTTTTATGTGGTGCTGAGGATCGAACCCAGTGACTCACGCATGCGAGGCAAGCGCTCTACCGCTGAGCTACAATCCCAGCCCTCTGTTGATCAATTGTATATCTTCTTCTGTGAGGTTTGTGTTCAGCTCTTTGGCCCATTTATTAATTGGGTTGTTAGTTTTTTTGGTGATAAGTTTTTTGAGTTCTTTATATATCCTGGAGATGAGTGCTCTATCGGATGTGTGTGTGTGGCAAAGATTTGTTCCCAGAATGTTGGTCTCTGTTCACTTCATTGATTATTTCTTTTGCTGAGAAGAAGCTTTTTAGTTTGAATCCATCCCATTTGTTGATTCTTGATTTTACTTCTTGTGCTACAGGAGTCTTGTTAAGGAAGTATGGTCTTAATCCGACATGATGAAGATGAATGGATAAAGAAACTGTGGTATATATACACAATGGAATATTACTCAGCAATAAAAGAGAATAAAATTATGGCATTTGCAGGTAAGTGGAT
>CM053405.1:30728899-30745395 GCA_028644305.1 Xerus rutilus | reverse complement strand
AATATCATGCTAAGTGAAGTAAACCAATCTCAAAAAACCAAATGCCGAATGTACTCGTTGATAAGTGGCAGCTGATCCATAATGTGGGGAAGGACATGGGAACAATGGAGGAACTCTGTTCACAGGGGTGTAAGGTGGGGAGGGGTATGGGAACAGTAAAGGTGGTGGAATATGATGGTCATCATAGCCCTAACTTTATGTATGACTGCATGTATGTTGTGATTCTATATCACTTACAACCAGAGAAGTGAAATGTTATCCTCTATCTGTGTACAATGAATCAAATTGCACTCTGTTAGCATGTAAGCCTAAATAGAACAAATAAATAAATTAAATACAAAAAAAAAAAAAATAAACCAACATGAAGTTGGCCTCCAGGAGGAATTGTGAGAGGCACTGGATTTAGAATACAGTTTGAAAGAAGAGTGAGCAGTTTTTTGTTTTTGTTTTTTTTTTTGTTGTCATTGTTGTTTTGTTTGACAGATTAGGTAAAAAAGAAAGACCCTAAATCCTAACTTGGATCTGAGCAGTAGAGTGCATGTGGACTCATTTCATGAGAGGAAAAAAATGGGAAAAACTTATTTGGGGAAACATAAGAATTGGCTTTGGGAATTGAACAAAAACTTCACAGAAAGAGAAATACAATGGATCAACAAACATATGAAAAAATGTTCATCATCTTTAGCAATTAGAGAAATGCAAATCAAAACTACCCTAAGATTTCATCTCACTCCAGTCTGAATGGCACTTATTAAGAATATAAGCAATAATAAGTGTGGGCAAGGATATGGGGAAAAAGGTACACTCATACATTGCTGGTGAGACTGCAAATTGGTGCAATCACCCCTCAGGAAAGCAGTATGGAGATATCTAGGGAAACTTGGAATGGAACCATGTGACCCAGCTATTTCACTCCTCAGTTTATACTCAAAGGACTTAAAATAGGCATACTACAGTGATGCAGCCACATCAATGTTTATAGCAGCACAATTCACAATAGCTGAACTATGGAATGAACTAGATGCCCTCCAACAGATGAATGAATAAAGAAAATGTGGTGTATGTACACAGCCTTAAAGAATGAAATTATGTCATTTACAGGTAAATGGATGTAACTAGAGAATATCATGTTAAGTGAAATAAGCCAATCCCCCAAAATCCAAAGGCCAAATGTTTTCTCTGATATGTGGATGCTGATCCATAATGGGGCGGGGGCACTAGGGAAGACCGAAGGAACTTTGGATTGGTCAAAAGAGAGTGAGGGGAGGGGGTGTGAGGGTAGGAAAGATAGTGGAATGAGATGGACATTATTGCCCTATGTACATGTATGATTGCATGAATGATGTGACTCTGCATCACGTACAGCCAGAGAAATGAGAAGTTGTGCTCCATTTGTGCACAACAAGTTGAAATGCATTCTGCTGTCATGTATAACTAATTAGAATAAATTTTAAAAAACAAAACAAAATAAAGAAAGCAAGTACTTCTGTGTGGGTATGGGTAGTTTTGTAAATTTGGATGATTAGAAGATGAAGAAAGTTTTCTGCTTTCTCTATTTTATTAGTAAAATGAGAAGAAAAAGTATTAGAGTAATTTGGAGGGAAGGAAGTTGGAGGTTGGACGAGAGAATATCTGAAATAGTGGTCTGGGAGCTTGGGAGAGTCAGCTGACAAGGGAAATTGTAATATTGCCATGCAGTGCTTGAGAATGGCAGCATTGCCCTGCATTCTCTTCCGGCCCCATCAACTCTTCAGCTATTGGCATAACTGGACTTAACCAAGATTGGAGTTTTCCAGTGAATGTAGTGATGGAAAAGAAACGCAGCAAAATTAGAGATGTGTAAAGAATGATTATAGTAATGATTATGAGGTCTAGACTGGATAAGGAGAAAAGTAAGTGCAGGTGAAGATTAATTTAAAAAGTAATTGTAAATGGATTTGAGATATCTACTGTTTCAAGAATTGAAATTCTACAGTCTTTGTTCCCCTTTATCTGATGTTACTATTAATTTCATAACACAAGGTTTCTCAGGAATATGACTATCATATCATTCTGCATTCAACTAATAATGGTCTACATCTAACAATACTGATCTAAGTCATTTAAATGACACTAATTTGATGGATACTCACTCAAAAGTTATATTCAGTTAGGGTAAATATAAATATTTATGTGTTGAGAAATGTAAATTAAAGGAAAGCCCAATAAAATGTGTTTCCTTTGCTCAGTACCTACATCTTTACTAGCTCATCTGTCTTCTTTTTAAAAATTAAAGATCTTTACAGAATGATTTTATACTTTCATGATGTAAGTCGAAATATTACCAAGATTTCTTTTCCCATAATTTTATCTATAGATTCAATGCAATTCCAATAATAGTCACAATAGGATTTTTGGCAAAACTACAATTTTATGAAGTAGGATAATAATGGTCTGTAAAAAGCTACCATATAACACCATTGAAGAAGAGCATGTCATAGTCCCTCCCCTTGTTATATATGTTCACTTTTGAGGTGACAAGGCAGCATAATCCTGGCATAGGGAAAGACTGAAAAAGAAATGGAATAGAAACCAGAAGAAACAAACAGATAGGAATGATATGCTCAGTCACTGGCATGACAGGTGAACATCCATCAGTAGTTCTTGGACTACTGACTTGCTTTATGGAAAAAAACATGAAGCTCAGATGTACATCTTTAACACAACTCCAAAAGATCAAACCCTATAGGAAATTCAAGATAAAATTGAGAATGTTAAGAACATCTATATATCAAAAAAGAAAATATGAGAGTCAAAAAAAAAAAGAAAGAAAATATGCTGGACAAAAGGTAAGTAAAAGTTAAATCACCAACCTAAGAGAAAATAGTTTTTGACAAAATATTGGTATTTAGAATATGATGGAAATATCTGTTAGGCCCGGCCATACACCTGTAATCTCAACATCTTGGGAGGTGGAGGCAGGAAGATTGCAAATTCAAAGTGAGCCTCAGCCATTGGGAGTCCCTAAACAATTTAGCAAGACTCTGTCTCAAAATAAAAAATAAAAATTGGCTGGGGATGTGGCTCAGTGGTTAACTACCCTTAGATTCAATCCCTGGTATTAAGAAAAACAAAAAAAAAACAAAAAAACTATCAATAGCAATGAATGCCATGAATAGAAATGATCAAACATGTATGTACTGAATGTGAGCATCACATGGCAGGGATTTTTACTTTTCTCTATATTGTTCACAACTATTTCCCTACTACCTTAATTCGTCTTAAGTAGAATTTGCTTAGCAAATACTTTGTTCCAGAAAAGAATAAAAAAAATCAACTTCAATAATAATCGGACAGCAAACTAAACCCCCATTAAAATATCCTTTTTATTCTAAAAACTATCAATAAATATTTACCATGATCCCCTTAGTAGGACTTTGTACAGCAGACAATCAAAACACCAAAACATGATTTTAAAATGGAGAATTACAATGAAGGATAAGGTTTATTTTATATTGCTGGATATTTATAATTATATTAGGATAGTAAAAGTAGTCTTTTTTTCCTAAGACTGGGAAAAATAGGCAATACAATTTCTACCAATGAAAATTATTTTAGAAAATTACTAAAGAATTGGAATACATGCTTTACTTTAATTATGGCCTTACATTTTTACAAAATGTTAAAATGTATTTATATATTAGATAAATAAAATATGTGACTCATCTGTCTTGAACTCTAATTTATAATAAATTTCCAGGCATTTTGGATTCTTGTCTCCATGATGTTTTTCTTATTTGTTCCCTCCCTGACATGCTTATCTCAGATACATAAGGGCACAGTTTCCCCCTAAAGAACTCAGCAGACTATCCTATCTTAAAGGACTAATCTTCAGATTACCTTACATCTGCTCTGTTTGCAGCCTAAATATATCTCCAACACAGATAACATTGCTTTATTTTATGTCCTAATGCAAACCATGCACATCTTTGTAATACTTTGCAGTTAATCAGGGATTTTCTAAGCTTTTACACTGTTTGATGTCTTCCCATTTCCACTTTGTTTCCATTCCATGCTCCCTTCTGTGTATATTTAAACCTAGCCCTGGAAAACCCAGATGTGTCCACTGTGTACTGACAAGCTGCAAGGGAGAGACCTTGAGAACCCTGGACACCAGGCTACCACAACTGACTGGCACAGTATTTCTTCAGTACCTTTGGTTTGGAAATACTTCATAGGCTCTTTCCTGTGAGATGAGCAGAGATTGCTCCTTTAGAAATCTCCCTTCTAGTCAGCTGCTTGATGGCTGGTCCCTGTGTGAATTGGAGCGTGATCCTTTAGAAGGCAGAAGTCTGCTTGGGAAACTTTAAAGGAGAGAATAGTTATGATTTTGTGAATTCAGATCCTAAGACCAAACAACTTCCTTTCTTCCTTCAAACATATGGGATGAATAAAGAGACAAATAAGTTAATGATTTAGTTAATCTTATTTGTCATCTTTTAAAAAAAATTAAAGAGGGGGAAAAAAAGTCGTGTTTATTTAGGCCATGGTGGTTTGACAGCACAGTTGGAGCAGCTGATGATCTGGCTAAATCCCTCGGAATTCTTGGCCAAAGGGACAGACTAATACATAAGATAACATTATTGATATTTGGATTAGACTACAGAGTGCAGTCAAATGTCAGGCTATGGTCTCTTCTCCTGAACTGGTGAACACATACTCTAAAGGCTAACAAAATGCCAGGAAGCCCACTGATTGTTCAGGCTCTACACCAGAAACATTTATTTGTACCCTCTTTTCTTTAGTAGCATAAAAGTGATGGCTTAAGGAAGGCATAATGCAAAGATGTAGATGGGTAACCTCTCGTGAATAAATGGTGCTTAAGGAAAACTGCAAACTGAGACCTCCAAAGCACATCTTACTTCTCCATGTTCACGGCAGGAGCCAAGCCAGCCCTCCGTATTCAGGGCAGGCAGAGGTCAGTGTGACTCAGGACAGAAAGTTGCCAATGGGAAAGTGAAAACAGACTCAACTGAAAGGATTGCAAAAGCTGAAGGAAATCACAACAGGGTTCATGAGGTTGACAGAGTGACCCACAGAATGTACGATGTTTACCACATTCTCATTGGTAGTTTAGGGACAATTTAGAGCAAAGTGTCAACCCAGTGAAAATGGCATGACCTGGTCCTCCAACCCTTGGTCTTCTTCAGAAGTAGGATGTCCTGCAACCTAAGCATTTTCTCCTCTGTTCTATTTGGTGTTCCTAGGAAAAAATGTTGATGAGCTGATAGTAAGTGAAAATTGTCAGTAGAAAACAATGGGAAATCTGAAGCAAGGGTTTTTTATTTTGCTTATTTTTATTTTTCAAAAACCGTACCATTGACTAAGCTCATCAAAAATGATAGAGTCTGGAGAATGCATTAAAAGTGGGTTGTATGTGTAGCAGGACTGAGAAAGTTCAAATTGGCCAAATACAAGTGGTTCTATTTTATATCCTGTCCTTGTGCTAATACCACAGTCTTGATTATGTAGTGCTATGGTTGAATATGTTCTCCAAAGTTCATGTGTTAGAAATTTAATCCCCAGTGCAACAGTGTTGGGAAGTGGATCCTAAAGAGAGGTGTATGGATCCTGAGGACTCTACCGGCATGAATGGATTAAGGCTAATTATAAAAGGGCTTGAAGCTGCAAATTCAGCCTTATGCTCTCTCACTCTTTTGCACTTCTGATTTCTGCAAAAGGATGAAACAGCAAGAAGGTCCCTTCCTGCAATAAACCTTTCAATCTTAGACTTCCTAGTCTCCACATTCTGTTGTTTGTGGACTATCCAGTCTCAGGTATTCTGATATAGCAGCACAAAATGGACTAAGAGCTTTTGCTTGATAGTAAATTTTCTTTTTCTTCCATTCAAAATTATTTTGATTATTTGAAGTCTCTTGTATTTCCACATATTTTTTAGAACCTGTTTGTTTATATTTACATACCAAAAAAAAAAAGAAAAAGAAAAAGCCTGCTGGGATTTTGATCAGGATAACCACAAAATTATAAACTAATTCGTGATGAAATGATAGCTTAACAACCTGAAGTCATCTAATGCTTGAATATGGTGTATGTCTTCATTTATTTATATTTTCTTTAATTTCTCTTAGCAAAGTTTCATTGATTTTAGCATACAGAACTTGCACATTAAAAATTAATCTTTAAGTACGTCTGGCTTCTTGATGTTATTAAAATGGTATTATTTTTAATGTTTATTTTCCATATGGTTATTACTAATATATAATTGTTTTTTATATCACCCTTGTAGACTGCCAATTTTCTTTCACTGATCAGTTACAAGAGATTTGATTTTTAGGTTCATTAAAATTTTCTTTCTACACAGTGAGATTATCTACACGAAAAGATAATTGTACTTCTTTTGTGACAAATTTTATGTCCTTTATCACCTTATTGTATCTTATTACAATGGTGACTCTCAGTATAATGTTAAATAGACATGTAGAATGTGATTATATTTTCCTTGCATCTGATGTGATAGAAGGATTCAGTCGTTTACCATTAAGTGTAATGTTAACTTTGTAATTTTATTGGAGACACACTTTATTGAGTTGAAAAAGTTTCCTTCTATTCCTAGTTAAACATGAATTAGTGTTGAATTTCATTGAATGCTTTTTTTATATTGAGATGATTGTATTTTTATTCTTTATTTTGATGAAAAAGTGAATTACATTGATTAATTATAAGATATTAAACAAAATTTCAGTTCCTGAATTAACTCTATGTAGCTGTGATGTATATCCTTTATGCCTGTTTTCAAATCGTCAAAAAAATTTCCTGAGAATTTTTTTATTGATATCTATGAGTGATATTTGATTTATGATTTTATTTTCTGTTTTTGCATTTTTATAAGATGGAGCTGACCTCATTGAATAAATTGAAAAATATTTATTTTCTCATTGTTTAAAAGAGTTGCAAAATATTGATATTATTTCTTCCTTAAATGTCTAATAGAGTTTACCAGTAAAGTCCTCAGGCCTGTGTACTCACTACTCTGAAAATTAAAATTACAAATTCAACTTTATTAATCATATAGAGCTATTCAGCCTTCTTTTTCTTCTTGTGTATGTTTTAGTGATTTGTATTTTATAAGGAACTTGACCATTTCATCTATGCTGTTGAATTTTACATATACTTAGCTATTCATTATATTCCCTCATCCTATAGTATTTCTTTTATTCTTAATATTGTTTGAGGTCATGCCTCGTGGGTCTCCTCTACGAGTTGGGGTCCTGAGAGACGAAAAGGGGTTTTCAGGGAAGATGAAGTGGGGTCTCACGGGGACGAAGTTAGGGGAGTCGGTCTGCAGAGTCATTCCACCCAGACTCCAGGGATAGGTAAGACTACTCTGCCGGAAGGAGACACAGAACCCATTTAATCCAGGAAGTACAGAGGCTTATATAGGGTCCTCGGACCAATCGCGGCCTCGAGGTTACAACCAATGAGGCACGCTCTGCTGGGCATAGGTTTCATCACCATAGAATGGGAAAAGAGGGAAGGGAGGGATTGAAGGTATGGGGAGTGCTCCTACACTTAATAGTAATATTTGCATATTTTCCTTGATCAAAATTTATTGAGATTTATTTCTTTTATTAATATTTTCAAAGAAATAGCTTCTGTTATAACAATTTTCTTCTATTATTTGTACATTTTCTTTTTTTAAATTTCCTTTATTGACTGGTTTATCATTTCCTTCTTTTATAGTGGGTATTACTTATATATTTATACTTCTTATTTTGTAATAAAAACATTTAATTTCCCTCTGATCATTGCTTTATCTGCATATGGGTTTCAATATATTTTGTTATTGATTGATTGATTGATATTTTGTAGTGCTAGGGATCAAACCCAGGGTTTTGCACATGCTATGTTAGCATTCTATCACTGAACTACATCCCCAGTCCCCATATTTTGCTTTGTATAATATTTTATAATTTATTTTACAATTTCTTCTTTGACTCACATATTATTTAGAAGTTTGTTGTTTAATTTAAAAATATATGGGCTGGGCGGTGGCGCACACCTGTAATCCTAGTGCTCTGGGAGGCTGAGACAGGAGAATCCCGAGTTCAAAGCCAGCCTCAGCAAGGGCAAGGCGCTAAGCAACACAGTGAGATCCTGTCTCTACATAAAACACAAAATAGGGCTAGGATGTGGCTCAGTGGTCGAGTGCCCCTGAGTTCAATCCCCAGTACCAATAAATAAATAAATAAATAAATAAATAAATAAATAAAATGTATGGGCATTTAAAATATACTTTTGATTATTAATATTCAATTTTATTAATTTAGTTCATTTAATTTTACTTTAGTCTTCAAACATGCTCTCTACAATTTCAGTGTTTTTATGTTTATTGAACATATTTATGTATTTATTTCAGAACTGGAGATCAAACTCAGAGGAGCTCTTCCTCTGAGTTATACCCCCAGCCTTTTTTATTTTTTATCTAGAAACAGGGTGGGCTCAAATTTGCCGTCCTCCTTCCTCAACCTCCCAAGTGGCTGGTATTACAGGTGCAACTGTGCCGGACTTGATTAACCTTTTCATGTTCAATCACATAGTCTATCTTGGTAAAAGTTCTGTACATACTTGGAAAGAATTAGCATTATTTTTATTTTTTTAGGTATGTATGTTAGATCAAGTTGGTTGATAGTATTATTCAGCTCATGTTTGTCTTTTGTTCCACTTACTTGTTCTATCGATTGGTGATAGAGGAGTCCTGAAATATTCCACTATACTGGGGTTTTCATTTCTCTGTTTTATAAGTTCTGTCAGTTTTTGCTATAAAGTATTCCAGATAATTTTCTTTGTTTTTTTTCTGTGTGTTATTAACATAGCCACTTTAGCTTTCTTATGTTTACACTTACATTTACATTTCACTTTAACCTGTCTGGTATTTTAATTGATGCCAATTAGGCCTTTTTAAAAGTAATCTATTCAGTAATTCTCTGCCTTTTAAAATAGCAAGTTATACCATTCAGTTAGTGTAATTATCAGCAAGATTTATAATATTAAATCTACCATTTGTTGTTCATGCATTATTTGTTTGTTTTATACATTGTTTTATACAATTTCCTGTTTCCTTGCCTTCTTTGGGATTTTTTTTAATACTATATGAATCTACCATTACCATTTTCTCTTTTTTATTTTATATTTTGTTAAAAGTACAAGGCTTATATTAAGCCTCTTTAACTTATTACAGACTACTTCAAATAATCTTGTAACACTTCACGTACAAATGTAAAACCCTTAAAAATATATTTATATTCCCTTCTAGTTCTAGTTTTATAGTTGTATTACATTTTACTTTGATATATCTTACAAACTTTATAATATATTATTACTTTTGTTTTAAACAGTAAATTTTCTTTTAAATAAATTTTAAAATGAGATTAAATGATGTTTTATGTTTATCACATATTTACCATTTTTGTTGCTCTTCATTCCTTTGTGGAGATTCATGTTTTCATATCAGATTATTTTTCTTCAACTTGAAGATTTTCTTTTATGATTTCTTGTGGTGCAGAAATGCTGGAAATATTTCCATCAGCTGTTGTTTATCTACAAATGCTTTGTTTTCTTTTTGAAGGATATTTTCAATGTGTATACAATAACAGGTTTGGGTTTTGTTTTTTTCTTTATTTCAGTAAAGATGCTACATTTTCTTCCAGCACACTCTTTCTAACAAAAAACCTGTGATTACTCTATTTTTCTCCTAGTTCTTAATCTCTTTTTCTCTTTGCTTTAAAAATGTTTCTCTTTTATCTTTGGGTTTTAGGAAACTGATTATTGTGTCAGATGTTATTTATTGTTTGTTCTCCTTAGGTTGATTGGTATTGTTGGATATGTGGGTTATCATTTTCATCAAATTTAGAAATAATTCAGAAATTATTTCTTTAAATATCTTTTCTGCCCCTCCCTCCCGTCTTGGACTCACTGTACATATGTATTATTTCATTCAATATCATTCCATAGATAATTGAAGGTCTGTTCATTTTTCTTCATATTTTCAATCTCTCCTACAGTCTGGAGAGTTTTTACTGCTATATGTTCACATTTATTGATATTCTTTGCACTGGTGTGTAATCTACTGTTAGAATCTTTCATTTTTTTCCTCAGTTACTGCATTTTTTACAATAATGTAAAAATAACTTTCCTTTCATCTTGTTTCTTATTTACATCTTCCTTTTGTCCCCTCATACATTTCATGTTTATTTAAACCATCCAGCAGGTATCTAATCATTATTTCAAGGTCCTTGCCTGGTAATGTCATCATCTCTCTCACATCTGGGCTTACGTCTAATGTCTAATTTCTCTACTGCTTATGGGTACCTTTTCCTTCTCCTTTACATGCCTCATAAGTTTTATTGGATGGTAGACATTGTAATGTTCTCCAATGTTTAGGTCTAAATTTTATTGTCTTCATTAGAGAGTTTGATATTTGGTGGTGGGGGAGGCGAGGCTTGTGTTAAAGTTATCTGTGAAGCAATTTGAGTTTTTAAGGTTTTTTTTTAAGCCTTTTACGGTTAGGTCTAATTTAGGCCTACTACTGAGGTATAATCCTTCTCAAATCACTACTAAATATCCCAAGTTTTCTGTAAGATCTCCCCAATCTAGCTATTCAGAAGTCAAATGTCTACCAACCATGTATGAATTCTGGGAATTGTTTAATTTACTGATCTCTGGTATTTCTTTGAGTTGGAAGTCCAGAGAAGGCTTCTGGAGCTCTGTTTTATGTAATCTCTCCTCTTGGTTGTTCTGACCCACCCAACTCTAATCTCTGACTCTTGCACTCAGAAAGACTGCTTAACTCTGCTTTACTTTCTCCTCCCTAAGCTACACAGTTCAGAAAGTCCCTCCACGCAAAAGCCTGGATTTTCTTCATTTGATTTTCCTTTCTCAGAGATCACAGCCAGTGCTCTTTTTGCACAATGTCTAAAAACTTTTTAAAATATATGGTGCCTCACTTTCTAGTTGTTTACAGAAGAAAGGCAAGTCTGACACTGATTAAATTGTCAGGCTGGACATGGAAAGTCTACTTGCTTGCCTCGTTATATCTGATTTAAATAGTCCTTTTTTCCCCCGTCCTTTGATGACAGTTTGGAAGTTATTTTTCACTACTATTAATTCCCTTTCCAGCCACACGCGGTGGTACACACCTTTAATCCCAGCACTTTGGGAGGCTGAGACAGGAGAATCGAGTTCAAAGCCAGCCTCAGCAACAGCAAGGCACTAAGCAACTTAGTGAGACCCTGTCTTTAAATAAAACACAAAGTAGGGCTGGGGATGTGGCTCAGTGGTGGAGTGCCCCTGAGTTCAATCCCCAGGACAAAAAAAAAAAAACATCCCCTTTCCATTCCACTTCATTGTAAGCTTGAAAAAAGGAAAACTTTTAAAAATCATCAGAGCTGAGAGTGCAACCCTTCAGTTGATCCTAAAGAGTTAAAAGTATCAGTAAGTAGCTGGGCATGATTGTGCACACTTGTAATCCCAGCCTGTAATCCCTCCCTTTGGGAGGCTGAGACAGGAGAATCATGAGTTCAAAGCCAGCCTCAGCAACAGTGAGGTGCTAAGCAACTCAGTGAGACCCTGTCTCTAAATAAAACACAAAATAGGGCTGGGAATGTGGCTCAGTGGTCGAGTGCCCCTGAGTTCAATCCTCAGTACTAAAATATAAAAATAAAAATGTACCAGTAAGTGCTTGACTTTTTCATTGTTTTATCTTCTCATGGTGTTTTATTTGCCAATTTTCTACCTGTCTACTACATTCTATTAGAATAGCTAATAAAATTGTCAGATAAATCAGAAAGAAGGGAAGAACTGCCATCGAATTGGTGACTAGCAGTGTCTGCCACACCTGAGTTCCATCAGAAACTTACAAAATAAAAATCTTCAGAGGAGGGACGTGGAGAATGCATCTAAATAAGCACCCTTTTATTTACTTATGTATTTATTTTTGGTACCAGGGATTGAACTCAGGGGTACTTGACCACTGAGCCACATCCCCAGCCCAGTGTCTTAATCTGTTTGGGCTGCTATAGCAAAATAGCTTAAACTGGGAAATTTGCAAACAATAGTAACGTTACATACATTTATGGAGCCTTGTAAGTCCAAAATCAAGGCATTAGCAGATTTATAGACTGACCTCATTGTTTGCCTCCAATGGAGAATCTGGCACTGCCACTGTATCTCCCAAGTATACCAATTTTAATTCAGTGAAGAATGGCTGCATTTTTATTGTTTTAGCATTAGGATCAATAGCGAGGCCCTTTGAGCCTCAAAGTCACGGCATATGATGTGTGTATTTGCATGTAGACCAGGAGCATGTACTTAATAGTTGTGCTCCCTTTCTAATTCCTCTAGAAAACATATACTCCAGACTCCCACTTCCATTCTTTTACTAGACTTCCCGCCCACCTGAGGGGTGTTGTAGATGCCTTCTTGGTGTCTCTGCGCCCTCCGGTTTAGATGCCAAACTTTGCAGTTGTGGCAGGACAGTCAACTATATGCTCTCTTGACAGGAGGTGATGTAAAACAAAAGTCAGATGAAAGGGTAGGAAACAGAGGACCAAATGAAGATTGCAGAAATGTAAGGAGAAAAAAATATCAAATAAATTACATCATTTTCAAGGAGAAAGAGGTCAGGTTCAAATCTAATAGAAAAATAAGGATCCTGAGAATGACCACCAGCTTCCTAGGAATGATTGGTAGTCTTTGAGGGCAGTTATGAAGAATAAATGCACACCAGTCCCTGCTCACCTCATTCAGAGAGCTCCTTTATCTAACCTGCCACTTCTCCAATGGTAACGACCTCATCATTGTTCCCTAAGCAAATCTTGGAATGCCTTTTCTGTTTGGGCTCTTTTCTCTTCACATTCAACCACATCCTGATGGCTCTTCCTTTGTGATAGTTCCTACATTTGCTCTTTACATTTGATTCTGGTGGCACTCATCTAACTAAGGACCTCCTCATATTTTCTCCAAGTTTTTGTGACTGATAAGTGACCCTTGGCCCCGCCATCAGTTTCTCAAGACTCCAAACAGTTTCGCCCAGGACCATCTTATCTTTTAAAGATACTGTTACATATAAGATATAGAATATAAAAATTAGGCAACTAAACTTTTCTATTCATTTATTTTATTCTCAGTGCAAAAAAATTTAGAAGTTTCATGATCTTGGTCTAGGTCTATAACTTTAATAAACCTGTATCCTCACTTATAAAATCAAGTTATTAATAGTATAGTATATAGTATTTAGAGGTTTCAGTAAAGATGAACAAAGTCATACATTTAAAGAATCTAGCACCACATTTGGTACACAGGAAGTGCCCAATAAAAGTCAATTCTTGTTCTTAGCACTATATTATAGTGATTTCAAAGTCAGTTTGCCAGGTCTTTGGAGTAAAGAAGCCTGGAAACTTTCCAAGTCTAGGTTATTCAGACAGATATCCTCCAATTATCTCTTCTTGTAAGCAAAAAACTATAAAATCCTGCCCATTTTGCCTTCCCAGCTACCTGGATATAGATAGATGCAGTCATGATCAATATACCCAATTACATTTGCTCTGCAATCTATTGTCTCACGTTAGGCCCTAAAATGTGTTTGTTTGCTTTATCTGAATTTTCACCTCCAAACACTTCTATGTTTTTGAATAGTCTGCCGTTCCCTGAATTGTCACAAGATGGTAAAATGACATGTGAAAATATTCATTATAAGATTTTTAAAAATTAATTTTGCTCATATATTTAAATATTTAAAAGCAAGCGAACTGTTAAATAAAATATTCTATAAACAATCTGGAAGATTAGGCTCAGATTCATAATTTTTGGATTCCTGGTGTTCATTGCCTGAATCATAAACTTAGGAAGCACAGCCAGCCCATATGCCTGGTTTTTTTTTTTTTTAGATGGACACAGTGTCTTTATTTTATTGCTTTGTATGTGGTGCTAAGGATCGAACCCAGGCCTCACGCATGCGAGGCAAGCGCTCTACCACTGAGCTACAATCCCAGCCCCCATATGCCTGGTTTTTGACTACTGATCTACTCGCCTTTTCTTTCCAGTTCTTCCTCTTTCCTGCATTGTGAGGTCCTTCACATAGAATCACGTGGATGCTTCATTCGACATATCCAAGCCCCCAGCAAACAGCCACCACTTAGCTGTGCTTGGGCAGGGGCACAGTCTGCTCTTGAGATTTTTTGTTTTTTTCTTCCTCTTGATTTTCCAGGTCCTTGAGTTGTATCATTAGGATATTTGAGATCTCTTTCTTTTTCAAATAAGTGCTTATTCCTATAAATTTCCTTCTTAGTACTGCTTTAGTTGCATCACATAAATTTTGGTATATTGCTTCCATTTTCAACTATTTCAGGACATTTTTAAATTTCCCTGTTCAATAGCAGGTTGTTTAGTTTCCATGTATTTGTGCAATTTCTAAAGTTTCCCTTGTCGATTTCTCCTTTTATTTTACAGTGGTGAGAAAATATACATGATATTAATTCAACTGTTTAAAAATCCATTAAGACTTGTGGCCTAATGCAGAGTTCTATTCTAAGGAAGTGCTCCATATGCTAGGGAGAAGATTGTGTCCTCTGCCACTGTTGGATAAAATGTCATGTGAACATCTGTTAGATTCAGTTTGTCTGCAGTATAGTTCAACCATGATGTCTTTTCATTGATTTTTTTGATCTAATCTTTCTACTGATGAAAGTAGAGTGTTGAAGTCCCCATTATTATTGCATTGGTGCCTTTTGCACTCTTTAGATCTAATGTGATTTGCTTCATAAAATTAGGTGCCTCAACATTATGCTCATATATTTATAACCCTGATGTATTATTTTTGATCCTTTAATCATTATATACTGCACTTTTTAATCTCTCTTTGGTTTTTTTATTCAAGTCTACTTAATCTGATATAAGTATAGCTTAGTCCTGATCACTTTTTATTTTGTTTATATGGAATGTATTTTTCCATTTCTTCACTTTTAATTTCTCTGTATCTTTATTACTGAAGTAAGTTTCTTGTAGTTAGTAAGTAATTGAATCCTGTTTTTTTTTTAACATTGAGCTGTTAATTTGAATTTTGTGAAAGAGGTAAATTTTTTTTTCATATTTAATTTATTTATTTGTTCTATTTAGGCTTACGTGTTAACAGAGTGCAACTTGATTCATTGTACATAGATAGAGGATAACATATCAATTCTCTAGTTGTAAGTTGTATACAATCACAACATATATGCAGTCATACATAAAGTTAAGGCTATGATGACCATCATATTCCACCACCTTTACTGTCCCCATGTCCCCTCCCCCCTTACGCCCCTGTGAACAGAGTTCCACCATTGTTCCCATGACTTTCCCCACATTATGGATCAGCATCCACTTATCCACTTATCAACAAGTACATTCGGCATTTGGTTTTCTGAGATTGGCTTACTTCACTTAGCATGATATTCTCCAACTCCATCCACTTACCTGCAAATGCCATAATTTTATTCTCTTTTATTGCTGAGTAATATTCCATTGTGTATATATACCACAGTTTCTTTATCCAGTCATCTATCAAAGGGCATCTAGGTTGGTTCCACAGTTTAGCTATTGTGAATTGAGCTGCTATAAACATTAAAGTGGCTGCAGCACTATAGTTTGCTGTTTTCAAGTCTTCTGGGTATAGACCAAGGAGTGGGATAGCAGGCTCAAATGATGGTTCCATTCCAAGTTTTTTAAGGAATCTCCATACTGCTTTCCAGATTCTTTGTACCAATTTGCAGTTCCACCAGCAATGTATGAGTGTGTCTTTTCCCTCACAACCTCGCCAACACTTATTGTTGTTTGGCTCCTTTTTCTAGTATAAGGTAACTGTATGTAAGTGGGTTCGTCTCTGTGTCTTCTATTCTATACCATTGGTCTACCTGTCTATTTTGGTGCCAGTACCATGCTATTTTTGTTACTATAGCTTTGTAGTATAATCTGAGGTCAGATATTGTGATGCCTCCTACTTCACTCTTCTTGCTAAGGATTGCTTTGGCTATTCTGTGTCTTTTAATTTTTCCAAATTAATTTCATGATTGCCTTTTCTATTTCTATAAGGAATGATGTTGGGATTTTAATTGGGATTGCATTGAATCTATATATCACTTTGGGAAGTATGGCCATTTAGACAATATTGATTCTGCCTATCCAGGAGCATGGGAGATTTTTTCCATCTTCTAAGGTCTTCTTCAATTTCTTTCTTCAGTGTCTTGTAGTTTGCATTGTAGAGGTCTTTCACCTCTTTTGTTAAATTGATTCCCAAGTATTTTATTTTATTTTTTTGAGGCTATTGTGAATGGGATAGTTTTCCTAATTTCTCTTTCAGAGGGTTTATCACTAATGTATAGAAATGCAATTGATTTGTGGGTGTTGATTTTATATCCTGCTACTTTGCTGAATTCATTTATTAGTTCTAAAAGTTTTCTGGTAGA
>CM053405.1:30704106-30728799 GCA_028644305.1 Xerus rutilus | reverse complement strand
TACTATCCCAAGTTTTTCTAGTGTTTGAGCATAAAAGAGTGTTGTATTTTGTCAAATGCCTTCTCTGCATTGATTGACAAAATCATATGATTCTATTAATGTGATGTATTACGTTAATTGATTTCCGTATGTTGAACCAACCTTGCATCCCTGGAATGAACCCCACTTGATCATGGTGCACTATTTTTTGATATGTTTTTATATGTGATTTGCCAGTATTTTATTGAGAATTTTGCATGTATGTTCATCAAAGATGAGTTTGGAAAGGTTCCCTCCTTTTCTATTTCATGGAATAGTTTGAGAAGAATTGATGTTAATTCTTCTTTGAAAGTCTTGTAGAACTCAGCTGAGAATCCATCTGGACCTGGGTTTTTCTTGGTTGGAAGGCTCTTGATGGCATCTTCTATTTTCTTGCTTGAAATTGATCTGTTTAAGTTGTGTATGTCCTCTTGGTTCAGTTTGGGTAGGTCATATGCCTCTAGAAATTTGTCAATGTCTTCAGGGTTTTCTATTTTACTGGAGTATAAATTTTCAAAATAGTTTCTAATTATCCTCTGTATTTCAGTAGTGTCTGTCGTGATATTTCCTTTTTCATCTCAAATTTTAGTAATTTGGGTTTTCTCCCTCCTCCTTTTTGTTAGGGTGGCTAAGAGTTTGTCAATTTTGTTTATTTTTTCAAAGAACCAGCTTTTTGTTTTGTCAATTTTTTGAATTGTTTCTTTTGTTTCAATTTCATTGATTTCAGCCCTAATTTTGATTATTTCTTGTCTCCTACTTCTTTTGGTGTTAATTTCTTCTTCCTTTTCTAAGGCTTTGAGACAAAGAGTCAGTTCATTTATTTGTTGACTTTTACTTCTTCATTTTTTTAAAAATATTTTTTACTTGTCAATGGACATTTATTTTATTTATTTATATGTGGTGCTGAACATTTTCCATGTAATTATTTCCCATTTATATGAATTCTTTGGAGGAATATTTGCTCAGGTCCTTTGTCCATTTTCTAATTGAGCTATTTTTGTGCTATTGGATTGTTTGAATTCCTTACATGTTTTAGATATTAACTCCTTATCAGATATAAGGTTTTCAAGTATTTTCTCTCATTCTGTAGGTTGTCCCTTCACTTTATTGTTTCCTTTGCTATGCAGAAGTTTTTTGGTTTGATGTCATTCCATTTTTTGCATTTTTCAATGCAAATTTATTAATTGCTTACAGTTAATCAGCTTCAGCATCCTCACCATCAACAAACCTTTTGGACATTTACTGTCTGCTGGGTACTTTTTTCATTAGTATTTGTCCTCCTGCATTAAAAAGACAGTTTTATCAATGATTTAGAATTTATTTAGGTGCTTTCAGTTGGCACTTTTTAATCTCATAGTAAACTTGAATTTACCAGCACATGATGTTAGTCTGTTATCCTGTAAGTTAGCTAAACTTGAGCCCCCTGAAATATAAAATACAACATAAAAATAAATTGAGTTTATAATTCCCTATAAACTGTCATATTTTTAAAGAGGATATTATTTTGAATATGAAAGAGAAACATACAATCTAAGGCTTATTTTTATATGCTCCAAATTAATATCTAGTGTAGAAATCCCAAAAATTTTTCCATAGTATAATGATAAAATGATGTTTGTGATGAACTAATGCAGGAGGAAAACTGTAGCAAAAAACATGGCATTGAATTGCTGTCACTGAAGATATTTTCCATAGAAACCAGGATACATGGAAGTGTATATCACCAATCGAGTAAACTGTAAATGTATGCTGTTGTTCCAAAGGAAATGAAATAGAGTATTTGAATGCTGCCCAGTGGGGGAGCCAAATCAATAGGGGTTTCTGTGTAGAATGATCCACAACTGCATTAATGATCTGTTATCCACAAAAAAACAAAACAAAACAAACAAACAAATTCTCTCTGGAGAATTCAGAAATGTAAAAAAGACCTGAATAGACCCATTTTTTATTGGAAAGGGTATTTCCTAGTGTTAGGGCATTTCATTATACACCTATGTTTTCAACTAGTAACTGCTATATAAATTTTATTTAACAGTGTGGTAGGTTTTCAAGAGAAAATGAACAAAAGAAATAATGTACTGCTATGACTAGAGAAGGAACAAAACAGCAATTTAGGTTTCAGTGCATTTTGAAAAATATTTCTAATCTTTCATAGAATATATGTTTTTTTACTCTATCTCAAATGTATCTGAATGAAATATATACTCAAATTGTCTAATTAAAATATTGATGACTTTTTGACATAGTAATGGTATAATACAAGCCAAAATGCAAGATCTAGGAATGTCTATAAAAGCTCTTTTAGCAAGTTGAAGATGTGATTTAAGTCTGGATTTGTAACTCACTCCCTACAAAACCATCAGGAAAGCATAGCTTTGAGTCTGGCTGACTTAAAGACAAACAATTCTGTACCTCTGCTTTGACCTTAGGAGAATAAGCTTCCTTGCACAATCCACCTAGATCTTAACCCTTCCAAAGACAAATAAGTCCAATCTCTATGTTTTTCTTTTTGTCTCAGTTACAGTGTTTTCACCATGTCCCATTTTGAAAAGCTTTAGAGTTTAAAGGCACATTCTGGCATTGTTTCCTGGGTGCAGACACAACTTTTTAAACTAAATTCTGAAAAGCAACAGAATAGCTTAATGTCAGTACAAGAAAATAACACATTATGGCTTCTTCAGAGTTGCCACACATGAGTAATAGGGAAAAACTTTAAAAATGTATATTATGCTATTTTGTCAAGCTCTGACATTCAGTAGGTTGGATGTTAAATGTGTTTTTGACCTTAAGATATTTTCTACTTACAATGGGTATAACAGGATTTATAACTTATGACTTAACGTCATAAATTGAGGAAGATCTGTATATATCTATACAGATATATACAGTCTTATCAATAGTTTCAGGTTTATCCTGAGGGTCTTGGAACATATCCCCTGAACATAAGGGGGACTACTATACAGTAAAGACATATTTCCCTTGATTGCCACAGAACAGTTTCTTTCTTTACTGAAAGAAAATGATGACAAGAAATTAAAATGAAGGCCAGGTGCACTTAAGGTTATGCACCAAATAAGTCTTGGTTTTTTTCATAATGTAAGGAAAACCACAAAAGTGTTAAACTCTTTACAGTAGGTTCCCTCATGGTTTCATCCCAGTTTGGGGGCCTTGCTCCACTACACTTATATTGTCCATTTCTGAAGAATTCATCCTTCAAATCCCACTGCTTATTTACAAGAGGTCACTCTGGATCAGGAAATCTGTGAATTCCATGGTCTACTAATAGTATACTAACTAGAGTACAGGTTTGGAGACTGAAGTGGCCAAATTTAAATCCTGAGACTCTGCAAATTCATTTTAACTTCATGTAATGTGCACTGTGCTTCAATTCCTTACACAGAGAGGAGATGCTTAGAGCTTCTGTTACATAAATGGAGTCCTCATGGTGACTAGGGAGGTAATAGATTTAGAGAAATCCATCTCATTCTAACTCTGTGATATGATCCTTAGTCATTGTTGAGGATTATAATGGTTATTGAAGTAGATTCATTTCTCAATTGAAAAAAATATTGAAAATAGTACTTGTGTTCCTAGGAGTCCTTCATTTTCCTGACCCAATTTTTTCAGTACATGCTGGGACTGCCTTCTTTTCCTCCCTCATTGTATTATGAATCCCCATGTGAGTCATGGAAAGTGGTCAGCAATCATCAGATGGGAACATTTTGGCAGCCTTTTGTAGCATTCTGAACATTCATTCCAGAAAGACACCGTGCCTCCTGAGATTTGCATGACACTCCTTTTGCACTTTTCCATTTCTCATGATGATTTTCTTCTTTCCAGGGAAAGAGGCATCCTTGACTTTACCTGTGCTATTTGTGTGTGTGTGCTATAATATGCCACGTTTAGCTACAATCAGCACCAAGCCTTCATCTAACCTAGGGGACTTGGCCAAAGAGATAATATGAGAGTGAAAGTGACTCACTAAGGGGGAGAAAAAAGAAAAGCAAGTGATCCTCTCACTTTTGTAGAAAATATGGAAGTACTTTGCAGTTTTGCTATGCTTCTTTAAACTATTGTTAAATAAGAACTTGAGTTGGGAAAGAAACAGTTTTCTCTGTTCCCTACTTTACTTTTCATACCATATCAATGGTGAATATTGACTCATGTCAGTTCATAGGAGTGTGAAGTACATGTTATACATAATGAATACATAATAAATCCCACTGACTCTTTCACTTTCTAAAACAGACTAAAACAAAAGAAGTAAAAATGGTGAATGCACTAGAGTTCTTTTTGGAAATCAATGGCACACTTAAACAGGATGACAGAAAGTAATTTAATAAAATATCTATTTATAAAGATGTCAAGAGAATTAAGGGAACCAACAAAGAGGAAAGAAATCTTTGTTTTCTTTTTTGTTATTGTTGTTTTGTTTTTACTAACCTAATATCTATATGAGATCATAAGTATTAAAATGTTTATTCTTCCTGGAAACAATTTAATTAAAATAACAATCTAATCTCAAACATTCATAGCTATTTTCCCCTTTGCGTTCCCAATGAACTTCATACTCAACTCTAACATGACATTAGCATCTTGTCCCACTACATAGCAATCCCTCCAAAGTGACTAGCCAATACTAATCATAGCTCTCCCTTCACCAACCTTTCATTTCTCAGGCATAAAACAGAATAAAAGGTTTAAAAAATCTAGGAAATAAATACTTGCACTTTGTAATTAGACAAAGGAGAAAAAATTAAGGAGTAGGGAAAGGAACCAAAACCTATGAAGCATTTTTATTAGATAACTATGATAGATGTTTGACAAATCTCCTTTCTCATATAATTCTGGTTTTTCCCTCTACACTACTTATGAGCCCTCTAAATTCTGAGCAGTAGTTGCAGTGAGCAATTGCATTATTTCAAAATAGTAACATATATTCTTACTAAGATTATATTTCTACTATAGACAATGAAATCAGTTGGAATTATAGACTCCACTAGAATATTGTACTTCCCTTTTTTAAGATAAGGCTTGGTACTAGATATGCCCTTCCAGGACCTTAGAACCCAGTCCTGTTTGAAAGTAAACTTAGAAAGAAATTTATAATTAGTTGATGTGGAAGATGGGAGGCTAATTCCCTTTTTAATCATCATTAAAATTCAGTTGAGGATTTTTTTTTCTCTCCTAAGAATTCAACGGTCATGCTGAGCAGCCCTATCAAAATTTGCTGTGTATGTTGCTATCAGGTTGTTTCTAATAATGCGTTTACATTACAGGAAACTGAAAACATTAAATATTTACAGAACAAGAGGGATGAGCAAGAGAGACTGTCAAAATAACTTGAGTTCAACCAAAAGATAAAGGGATGGTGCAGTGGATGTTTTCTACTCATTCAGTTTGAAGGAAGACCAGAAGTTGCTCTTGGGCTTTTTCAAAGTAGAATTCTTAATCATGCTGCTTGGAAACTGATCCTGTTTCTGTTATAAGTTACAGGAAAGAACAAATCCCACTGATTATTTAAACCAAAACATAGCTAATGGGCATGCTGTGAAGTATTTCTATCTTCTAAGAGTGAAATGACTTTGCTTGGATTTTGTAAAATCTACTTTAATGGGGAAGATTTTATATCCCCAAATTTTCAAAATAAATGCATTCATTTTAGGGAAATTGCTTGAAATGGCTGATTTTCTGTTGTTTTTTTTTTTTTAAATTTCATTCTCATTTGATTTATCTGAGAACTTGGGGAAAATGAACTATTCCACACCAATCAATTTTCCAAGTAATTATAGCAAAACTTTATTTTGGATACACTGAAAAAAATTGGCATCTTTGTCTCAATCCATTTTTTTGAGGGAATGCTTTCAATGTTTCTCCATTTAGAGTGATGTTGGCCTTGGATTTAGCATAGATAGCTTTTATAATGTTGAGGTATTTTCCTACTATCCTTAGTTTTTATAGTGTTTTGAGCATGAAGGGTGCTGTATTTTGTCAAATGCTTTTTCTGCATCTATTGAGATAATCATGTGATTCTTGTCTTTAAGTCTATTGATGTGATGAATTTTGTTTATTGATTTCTGTATGTTGAACCAACCTTGCATTCTTGGGATGAATCCCACTTGATCCCTTCATCATGCTGCACTATCTTTTAAATATGTTTTGTATGCAATTTCCAGAATTTTATTGAGAATTTTTGCAGCTAATTTTATCAGAGATCTTAGTCTGAAGTTTTCTTTCCTTGATGTGTCTTTGTCTCATTTTGGTATCAGGGTGATACTAGCTTCATAGAATGAGTATGGAAGGGTTCCCTCCTATTCATGGAATAATTTGAGGAGTGTTGGTGTTAATTCTTCTTGAGGGTCTTGTAGAATTCAGCTAAGAATCCTTTTGGTCCTGGGCTTTTCTTACTTGGTAGGCTTTTGATGGCGTCTTCTATTTCCTTGTTTGAAATTGATTTGCTTAAAGTAATGTTTATCCTCCTGATTCAGTTTGGGTAGGTCATATGTCTCTAGAAATTTGTCAATGCCTTCAAGATTTTCTGTTTTATTGGGGTATAAATTTTCAAAATAGTTTCTGATTATCTTCTATATTTCAGTAGTGTCTGTCATGGTATTTCCTTTTTTCATCATGTATTTTAGCAATTTGATTTTTCTCTTACTGTTTGTTAGTGTAGCTAAGTGTTTATCAATTTTATTTACTTTTTCAAGTAGGTCCAGACCTTCATCACGTGGGATTAGGCCCCGAATTCCTTAACAAGACACCTATAGCACGAGAAATAAAAGGAAACAAATTCTTGTTTTTTCAATTTTTTGAATTGTTTCTTTTGTTTCAATTTCATTGATTTCAGGTCTGATTTTAATTATTTCTTGTCTTTTACTGTTTTGGTGTTGGTTTGTTCTTTTTCTAGGGCTTTGAGATGAAATGTTAGGTCATTTATTTGTTGACTTTCTATTTTTTAAATGAATGAGCTCAGTGCAATGAACTTTCCTCTTAGCACTGCCTTCATAGTGTCCCAGAGATTTTGATATCTTGTATGGGTCTCTTCATTTACCTCTAAGTATGTTTTTTATTTCATCCTTGATTTCTTCTGCTATTCATTAGTCATTCAATAACCTATTATTTAGTCTCCACGTGCTAAAATAATTTCTATTTTTTATTTTATCATTGATTTCTAATTTCATTCCATTGTGATATAATAGAATTCAGGGTATTATCTCTATTTTTTTGTAGTTGCTAAGAGTTACTTTGTGGCATAATATATCATCTATTTTAGAAAAGGGTCAATGTGCTGCTGAGAAGAAAGTGTATTCACTCAGTGATGGATGAAATATTCCACATATGTCTGTTAAGTCTAAATTACTGAACAATTAAAAGAAAGAAATTAAAGGGATGGAAATAGGAAAAGAATAACTCATTATCACTATTTTCAGGTGATATGATTCTATATATATAATATCAAAAAAATTCCACCAGAAAACTTCTAGAACTCATAAAAGAATTTATCAAGGTAGCAGGATATAAAATTAACACCCATAAATCAAATGCATTCCTACACATCAGTGATGAATTTACCTAAAGAAAAATTAGGAAAACTACCCCATTCACAATAGCCTCAAATAAAATAAAGTACTTGGGAATCAATTTAACAAAAGAGATGAAAGACCTCTACAATGAAAACTACAGAAAACTCAAGAAAGAAATAGAAGACCTTAAAAGATGGAAAGACCTCTCATGTTCTTGAATACACAGAATTAATATTGTCAAAATGGCCATACTACCAAAAATGTTATGCCTATTTAATGCAATACCTATTGAAACCTCAATGACATTCTTCACAGAAATAGAAAAATCAATCATGAACTTTATTTGGAAAAATTAGAGACTCAGCATAGCTAAAGCAATCCTTAGTGAGAAGAGTGAAGCAGGACAAATCACTACATCAGACCTTAAACTATACTACAGAGCAATAGTAACAAAAACAGCATGGTATTGGCAACAAAACAGACATGTAGACCAATGGTACAGAATAGAAAACATAGAGACAAACACACATAAATACAGTTATCTCATATGAGACAAAAGTGCCAAAAATATACATTGGAGCAAAATGTAGCAAAATGGAACTAAAGCCATATCTCTCACCATGCACAAAACTCAACTCAAAGTGGATCAGGACTTAGGAATTAGACCATATATCCCATGCCTAATAGAAGAAAAAGTAGGCCCAAATCTTCATCATATTAGCTTAGAACCTGACTTCCTTAACAAGATTCCTAAAGCACAAGAAATAAAATCAAGAATCAATAAATAGGATGGATTCAAACTAAAAAGCTTCTCCTCAGCAAAAGAAATAATCAATGAGGTGAACAAAGAGCCTACATTCTGGGAGCAAATTTTTACCACATGTACATCAGATACAGCATTAATCTCCAGGATGTATAAAAACTCAAAAAATTTAACTCCAAAAACCCACATAATCCAATCAATAAATGGACTAAGGAATTGAACAGGCACTTCACAGAAGAAATACAGTCAATCAACAAATATATGAAAAAATGTTCAACATCTCTAGTAATTAGAGAAATGCAAATCAAAATTACACTGAGATTTCATCTCACTCCAGTCAAAATGGGAATTATCAAGAACACAAGCAACAATAAATGTTGATGAGGAAGTATGGAAAAAGGTACACTCATACATTGTTGGTGGGGCTTCAAATTGGTGCAACCACTCTGAAAAGCAGTATGGAGATTCCTTAGAAAACTTGGAATGGAATCATCATTTGATCTAGTTATCCCACTCCTCAGTTTATACGCAAAGGACTTAAAATCAGCATACTACAGTGATGCAACCACATCAATGTTTATAGCAGCTCAATTCACAATAGCTAAACTGCAGAACCAACCTAGATGCCATTTAACAGCTGAATGGATAAAGAAAATGTGGTATATATACACAATGGAATATTACTTAGCCTTAAAGAAGAATGAAATTATGGTGTTTGCAGGTAAATGGATGGAACTGAAGAGTATAATGCTAAGCAAAATAAGCCAATCCCAAAGAACTAAAGGCTGAATATTTTTTTCTCTGATATGTGAATGCTAATTTACAATAAGGGACAGGGAAGAATAGAGTTGCTTTGGATTAGACAGAGGGGAGTGAAAGGAGGGTAGGGGCTATGGGAGTAGGAAGGATAATAGAATGAATTGGTATTATTATCTTATGTGCATATATGATTATATGACCAGTGTAATTCTATATCATGTACAACCAGAAGAATGAGAATTATACTCCATTTATGTATGATGTATCAAAATGCATTCTACAGTCATGGATAACTAATTAGATCAACTTTTAAAAATTAAACAAAAAAACTGTCCACATAGATCAAGTTCATCATTTTAGCCTGGACCTCTTGACTCCACTGATGTATGGGACAAGGATGTATTATTCCTCCTGTGTCCTGGCACTTCGTTTTGTACATGACACTCTTTGCTCTGTCTACAATCTCTCCCTTCAATGAGTTTATAGATTGAGAAGGTACTCAACACATCATATTAAATCAATGACTAATACTTAATAACATAAAGTCCTGTTGCCTCTACTATACAATCAGCAGTTATTTGGGGTGTCCCCAGGGGAATTTTTATGTACTTGAAAAGAGATCTATCTTCTTTTAAAACTTGTACAAAACATGCATACTTGCTATATTCCAGACCTTTTTTAAGCACTTACATTCTAATTCAATTGTCCTCACAACTGTAGGATGAGATCCACATAACAAACTATGAAAGAAGAAATTTCTCTCCACCTTGTTCACTATTTTGTTAACTGATTGTGAAACACTAGCATTTTATAAAATTTCTTAATGAAATCAATGATTTGGGTTCTGCTTTCAAACCGTATCTCCCTCCACAGATATTGACGGGCAATCCAGCAGACCAGAGATAGGGAAAATTTCCATGTCACTGTCCACCTTTCATTTCTCCCCATATACCTTTGCCTTAATTGTTCTGATCCTTCGATCCACCAACAACTCTCATTGTATCATCTTTTGAATAGATACTGGGGGAGTCGTGAAGGCTCTGAAAATTTCCATTTATGCCAAATTGGGACATGTGTTAAATCAGCTTTAACAGTAAAAAGATGTTTAAAGTTCACCTTCCTACCCCTTCTTATTAGCTTCTTCAGTCAATTGTGGGATGGGAAAGCTGGTTACTAAGCAACTGCATTATTTTCGTATGGCTACAATAATGAATTACCACAGACTGTACAGCTCAAGACAATAGAAATATATCGTCTCACAGTTCAAGAGTCTGGAAGTCTGAAATCAAGGAGAAGGCAAGGCTGGATCCTACGTTGGGGGCTCAGAGGAGGAGACTTTGCTCTGTACCTCTCTTCTAGCTTCTGGCTAACCAGCAACCTTAGCAATTCTTTGTTTGTATGCTATTCCAATCTATGCCTCTGTCATATCAAGTATTCTTTCTGTATCTATATCTCTGTCAGAATTTCCCTCTTTTTATAAAGACACAGGTCACATTGGATTTAGGTACTACCTCAAATTCAGTATGACTTCATCCTAACGTGATGATATCCACAAAGAACTTATTTCTAATTAGTGTCACACACATAGATTTGGGAGGACATGACTTTGAGGGTTCATTGTTCAACCCAGTAGAGCAACTTGGTTTGTCAAATCAGAGTAAGAATCCACCACCTTGATGATGATTAGACACCACTTTTTCTAAGGCAAGGAAGATGCTCTCCTTTCCTGGTTGGAAGATCTGTGGAAGCTGGGAGAAAACTGACCTTCAGGGAAGTTGGTGTTGTACATTGTGATCCCTTCACTTGATTACTGATTGACTGATCAACATATTGAGACAGCTAATTCAAGGTAGTCACAGTACTAAAAAAGGCATAAGACTTATTGAGTATATTTCTAACATTTTCAGTAAAATCACCTATTTGACATAGAGAATGAAAAAGACAACAAGCCACAAGGCCTCTTCCTCTTATTTTCAATATTGTGTTGTACAACCTTTTTTCTGAGGGTTTCCCCTTTTTAATTTATTTTATTCTAGTATGTCTTTCTTTTTATTAAAACTAAGAAATGTTAGGCAAATATGGATTTAAAAGTTCAAACTTTTAAAAGCATAATTTGCATAACACATTACTTTCCAGACAGATCACTTATATCACATCTTTTAAGCCTACAAATGGACCTCATATTTTCCTTGAAATTGACAAAATAGGCAGAGGAGTCAGTACTAATATGGAAGCTTGATTGATAACATTGCATTTTTATTTCCACAACCAACCTATGTGATTATTTGGATTCAGCACATAACTTGTTCAATGTGTTTTCTTTAACTTCATCTTTTAATTTTGTTACTCAGTAGTTAAATAGTATCTAAAATTTATCATTTAGTGTCTAATTATCCTGCTGTAATCTGCCACAGAATACTAGGTATCTGAAACAAGGGGTTATCCTGATGGTTGAATAGTAATTGTGTTGAGTTTAATAAATATAAATGCCATATGAATAAATGGTTTGCAAGGAAATGGAATACAATGAGGCTCAGAGTATACTTTAGGTATATTGAACAATCACCAACCAAGTTCCAATGGTTTGATTTTTATTTATTAAGGCTTACTGACAGCAGGTCAGTGCACTTAGCAGTTTATAAGCATCATCTAATGTAATCTTCACAGCTTCCCTATTAGACAAGTATTCTTAATTATCTTCATTTTACAAATGAGAATACTGAGGTTTCAAATTTGCTTAGGGATTACCAACAGAAAGCACCAAAGTCATGACTATATCCAGGTTTGCCAAAGGGCAAGGCTCATGCCCTTAACTATTATACTATATTGTCTTCTGTTTTTGCAAGAGATGATATCAAAGAGATCAACCAAGTCTTCCACTTACGGAGTGGAATTTCCATGGTACAGCATAGTGACAGGTGAAAACACATCTCCGTATTACAAACAACTATGTCCCCATATCCTCATTCTGTTCTCACTTCTGTTCTCCCTCCTGTTTGTGACATATATCCTGTGAGCAGTCTGATGGTGCTAAGGAATATCATGTTGGTCAATTTTCTGTCCCTGTGACAAAATACATGAGAAAAACAACTTAAAAAGAAGAAAGACTTATTTTTTGGGTTCACAGTTTCAGAGTTTTATGTCCATGATCACATTGTTTCTGTGCCCATGGTGAGGCAGAACATCATGGCAGGAAGAGCAAAACTGCTCACCTCATGCTAGTTGGGAAGCAGAGAGCAAGATGAAGAGGCCAGGGCTCCAATATACCCTTCAAAGGCACGCTCCCAATGACCTACTCCCCCCAGGTAAGCCTCATTTCCTAAAGTTTCCATTGCCTGCCAATAACCCATTAAAATTGGGAATACATCAGTGGACTAATTCATTGATGTAGTCAGAGTCCTCATGGACCAATTACTTACCAAAGACTTCCTCTGAACTTTTCTTCATTGGAGCTTAAGCCTTCATTGCATGAGATTTTAGGGGACACTTTATATTCAAACCACAATGAGTATGCTCACAGTAATATCATCAGTCTAACAAATGTCTTAAATGAAGTCTGAGATCACAACATGGAATATATCTGTACCCCTTAGCCTGCCACAAAGCCAATAAGTGTTAGTGACTTTATTGGCTAAGATATCTGCAAGCTCTTGTTTTATTTGAACATCACCGTTGTCAACTTGCACGGAAAATGAAAAAGCCAAGATCATAAGGTATAGATGGATGTTTACTTATAAATAGAACTGTGCACTAGATCTGAAGAACTTGAAGTTGTTAGCAAAATCATTATTATTTTTTAAACTGTTATCCAAAATTCATTCTAAGAAATGTAAAATTAACCAGGAATAATTTATAGAACTATAAGTTTTCTTTAAATATATAGCATATACATTAAATTTACTACTAGAAATAAAACAATTTTATGCAGAGATTGTATTTATAAGGACATTAAGGAAAAAATTATTCAAAGTATCAAAATGATAAGATACTTTTGTGAGGTATGTGGAGATTCTGTGCTTGAATACTTATCCATTAGTTTACTCATTTAGTTCATCTTTTCACAAAGAAAGAACAAACTGCATATCTACAAAGCTACCTACAGGGCTTATTTCAATATATAACCATGTGTGGAGTTTAGTAGCACTGTGATTAGGATTCCGTAACATTGTGATTGTTACATGTATAATAGAGTCATAGCTCAAAAACTCTCTAGTGGATGCCTCCATATGATGTATTTAAACTCTGTAAATCATAATTTTCTCTTCTATAAAGTAAAAATGATGATAGTATATACTATTTAAGGTTATCAAGATTATTAAATGAAATAACACTCATATGATCAATGCTTGACATGTAGTAAGTGCTCAGTAAGTACAATCCATAATAGTAACTTTTATTAATACCATCACTGCTTGAGTGAATGTCAAACACATGTAGGTAACAGGGCTATCCAGAATCCAGTATGGCCAAAGGGTAGTTGGATTTGAATAAGTTGTCTTTGAAACAAGCAATAGGAGTTAAGGAAGATCTCCTTGAAATATATGCAATTTGGTGGGTGATATGTCTGTTTTGGATTTAAAGAGGTGATTTTGGAACAGGTAAAATCAAGGCTCAAGGGTTTGATTGATGAATATATCAAATGAGAACAAGGTCACTTATACAATCAACTTTTATATAAAACTGTGCAACATCTTGAGACAATGGGAAGGGAGCTATATTAAAGCTGGGACATAAGTGCTTGCTTCAGCTCTGCCACTCAGAATGCAAAATTACTTCTCTGGGCTTGAGTGTTTAAAAACATCATCTCTATGGTACTTTTGAGTTCTAAAGATCTATTGATTTCAGACATAGATCATCATGCTGTATCTTTCTACAACTAAGATTGCCTTATATTCATCTATATTTTATGAGGGCCAATTGAAGTTTGGATAGGGCTACTTTATGAATAAATTTAAAAGGAACAGCACTACTCAACTCAAAATACTAGAACAAAAACAAATAAAAATGATGAATGAAATAGATGAAAGAAAATCCAATCTCTAAAGAAGAAAAACCATTCCTGTGGACCATTGTCTAAAGAAGACCTGAAAGAAAATGGCAATTTAATAAAGGATACTCCAAAATGAGAGAATAAAACAAAAAAATGCAATTAAAAAGGAGAATAAAGGGCCAAGGAAATCAACTAAGGACAAAAATATATGTCATTAAAGGACTAAATAAGGATAATCAATGAGGAAATAACAGAAAGATAAAACTGAAAACCAAGCTGGTGACCTGGAGAACAGACTTGTTCAAGACACAGGAAATAACAAATAGAAAAATAAGAGTAAAATACAGAGTTAAGTGGGGATAAACAATTGGATTAATACATAAGTAGTTCATGAGTGTGAAGCAGTAACACAAGAGTAAACATGTTTTAAATATACAATGAAGAATATTTTCTGAAATTGAGAGAGAATAAATTTCAGAGAATAAAAAGGGACATTGTGTTCATGGAAAGTATGAGTCAAAATAATTGACACCAAGTCATATTCTTGTAATGTAATAAAAATTTAAGGATGTCTTTAGACATTTAGGCAGAAATGGCAGATCACCTAAAAGTGAGAATAAAATGTAAGCTAGCCACATGTTTCTACTCAACAAAATGTATTGTCAAAACAACAAAGTAATAATTTTAAGTTTTGGGGGAATGATAATATTATACAAGGATTTTTTGTTTTGGTACAGCCGTACAGATATTCCTATATACCAAAGCAGCTGGACATTACAAACACAAGGAATTATGGGATCAGAGCATTCATGGCTGTAAGCTTGACAGACTCAACATCCAACCAGAATGCTTCCCAGCAGTGGAGATGTCAAAGTAAGAGAATTGGTGCAAAGAACTGACCACAAAGAAATATATGTGCAGAGATAAATTATATGAACCCCTAGATGAAAATTTTGTTATCAAAATATTTGAATAAATATTAAAATATTGTTATCAAATATTTGAATCATGTGAGACAATAATTATTTGATACTTGTTGGGACTAAGGTAAAATATATTTGTATTATAAAAGGACTCTGGAAATAAATCTGCCAAAGTCTTATCAGTAATTGTGCTTTGGCCAATGGACTATAGATAATTTAATTCTTACTTTTTTCTATCCATTTGTAATTTTCAAGCAATCTCTTATAGGTTTGTATTACTTTCATAATGTTTTACAGAAAATGCTTTTAAAAGTTGGATCAGATAAAGAATTTATTTTTGCCCTAACTCTTTCTGTTACAAAGTATTATTTCTTTCATTTAACATGATAGTCTTCAGATCCCTCCAATTATGGGCAAAGGTTATAAAGTCATTGCTGTTATGGCTGAGTAATATTCTATTATGTACACATAATATGTTTTCTTTATCTACTCATCTGTTGAAGGGTACTTAGGTTGGTTCCATAGCTAAGCTATTGTGATTGAGCTGCTATACATATTGATATGGCTGCTTCACTGTCTAATGATGATTTTAAGCCCTTTGGGTATATACTGAGGAGTTCTTTGACTATATACCAAGGAGCAGGATAACTGGGCCAAATGGCATTTCCATTCATTCCAAGTTGTCTGAGGAATCTCCATACTGCTAATTTAGAAAACCAAAGGTCAAATATTCTCTCTGATATCCAGATTCTAACCCATAACAAGGGCTGGGTGGAGGGGAATAGAAATTCAGTGAATTATATAAAGGGGAATAAAGGGAAAGGAGGGGGGTGGGATTACAAAAGACAGGAGAATGAATCAGACATATCTTTCCTATGTTTGTATATGAATACATGACCAGTGAAACTCCACATCATGTACAACTGCAAGAATGGAATCCTAATTAGAATTAAGTTATACTCCATATATGTATAATATGTCAAAATATACTCTACAGTCATGTGTATCCTAAAAGAACAAATTAAAAATTATTTTTGAATGCATTACCCCCCAAAAAATCCCCAAGTCCCCAAAACATTGTTTTTCTTATAATGGCTACCAATACACACATTGATACATGACCCAGAACATAATAAACAAGAACTCAACATCTATGGAACTCTTGGAGAAGAAAATGAAGTTGGTAGAGATAAATGGCATGTTGCCTCCATGGAAGACTAGAAGACAAGCAGGAACCAAGAAACTACTTACAGCTAAAGGAAATAAACTTAGGAATTAACAGAGACAAGGGATCCTAAAGGATGAGGTACTTCTAAAACAAATACATTACTTAATATTAGAAGGGCATTTCATACTTGAAGCACTTTTGAGACGTGATGTTTCTTTTAACCACTGTGTTAGAGAAGTGTATTTACTTTTTTTATTTTTTTTAATTTAAAGATTTATTTATTTACTTTTATTTTATATTTCACAAAGCTGAGGATTAGAGAAATGAAGTAATTTGTCCAGTCACAAAGCTTTCAGTCTTACATGATGTACTACTTGTGTGCAAGACACCACCCATGTGTGAGATGCACCTTTGATATTATAGAAAAGCAAATATATTGGAAGCATGGTTTGTGTTCTATGCGAACTTATGATCAAATAGAAAAAGGAATAGGACACAGAAAAGCAGTGTAAGATCTCATAGTCATATTTAAATGTGAAATCAATAGTTAGGATAGAAAATTCAATAAAATTTGAGAGGGAAGCTCAGCTGGGAGCAGAGGTGAAATGATTTACCGACTTTCTAGGGAAGAAATCAGGGAAGGAGGAAACGTGTTATGGCTGCATTACATCGGGAAGAGTGAATCAAAGGGCAAATATAACACCAACCAACTTCACCTCTCTTTTATAATCTCCAGGGAGATGTATTCATCCTGTATAAGCTCACTAATCATCAGTAATTACATAATTTTTTGGTTTGTGCCTCATCATCACCATAAATTAGAGTTATTGTGTATTTTTCTCTTTCATTATTAGACATAATGAATTTCCTCCATCCACTGATTTATTTAATTATCCAGCATCTCTCATGAGCCTATGATGATCTAAACACTAGCTCTGAGCATACAAAAACTAACAAGATACTATTCATTCTCTGAAAATGCCTGCATTTCAAGGGGAAAGGTCTACACATAAAATTATACAGCAGAATGGTAGAAATGGAAATTCAGTAATCTATGCGACTAAAAGGAACATCTATCCCTGCATGGTTAAAGAAATGATATTTACAAGGAATAGTTAAAATAAATTGAAATGACCAAAGAAGGAAGAAGGGGCAATTATAAGTAGAGCAGTTTGCACAACCAACATTAGGGAAGCAGGGAAAGCCTGTTGTTCCAGAAATTACTAGAAATTTGGCATTTTTAGAAATCATGCTGCAAGACAAAGGGAAGGTGAGTTTAGGGAGATAGGGAATAATAGATTAAGAAAGGTCTTGCAAGACATTTTGAGGAACTTGAACTTTAATCTTATAGACAATAGGGTAGCACCAAAGTAGGGACATTGTATGATGTAATTGGTAATTCCATTGCCACAATATACTATACATTACTAATTATATCCACAACATATTGTCAGATTTTATAGAAAAACCCTTTTCATTTAAAAAATGGCTCGGTGGATGAGTATTCCTGAGTTCAATCTCCAGTACCAAAAAAAAAAAAAAAAAAAAAAAAGATGTACAAGACTTCTACAGTAAAGGTATAAGATATTACTGAAAGAAGTAATGAACATAGAGATAAATGGAAAGATATCCATTGTTCATGGATCAGAACACTTAAAAAATGTTGTTAAAATGTACATTTTCCACAAATTGATTTATATATTTAACACAATCCAAAAATTCCAAGGATTTTTAAAACTGGAACGTGACACCCTTTTCCCAAAATGTAATAAATCATAAAAAGCATGAACCTTTAAAAAGTTGGAAAATTGGACTTAAACCTAACACTGCCTTTCCAAAGACACTGTCAAACAAATGAAAAATTTAAAAAAGGCAAGATTTCAACCTAAAATATTCAATCTCTCTCTACAAATACACATATCATATATCCATTAAGAAATACATATATATGCATACATAAACTCTCTTAATTTAATAATTAAACAAGAAACAATTTTAAAATATGAAAAAGATACGAGTAGAAATTTCACAAATGAAAATATTTGAATTTGCAGCAAGCACATAAAAAGTGCTCAGCATCTTTAGTAATCAGAGAAATGCAAATTCAAATCATAATGAGAAACTACTTCATGTCCATTAGAATAGACAAAGTGAAAAAACACTGAGAATGTCAAGTGCTGGTGAGTGAATGAGTAATTAGAAATCAAGAAAAATAAAAACACATACTCACAAAACAACTTGTACATAATGTTCATAGCTACTGTGTTGATGATAGCTGAAATCTGGAAACCACAGAGTGTCTATCAATAGGAGAATGGGAAATAAAATGTGATGTGCATACAGTGGAATTGCTATGGTTTGATTTTGTCCCCAAAGATCATGTGCTGGGAAACTTAATTCCAAATGCAATAGTATTGAGGTGAAATTTTTAAAAAGTGATTAGATCATGAGGACTCATGAATGGATTAATGCTGTTATTTATAAGAGTGAGCGAGTTTCTGATAAAAGGATGTTTGCCTTCCTTCTTTACTTCCTTCCTCTCTTTCATCTCTCTCTCTCTCTCTCTCTCTCTCTCACTCTTCTTGTAATGCTCTCTGCTCTGTTATGACACAGCCAGAAAGCTCTCACCAGGTGTGGCTCCTTGATTTTGGACTCCCAGCCTCCAGAACTGTAAGAAATATATCTGTGTTCTTTTCAAATCACCCAGTTTTGAGTGATGTGTTGTAGTAACCAAATGAACTGAGATGAAAATTATACTCAGCAGTTAAGAACAAACTAGTGGTACATGCAACAGCGTGGGTCACTCACACAAAAAACACTTTTATTCTGCGGGAAAAAAGATATAATATAGTTGTTTATGGTGTGTTTTCTATTTATATCAAATTCAAGAATGTAGCTGGGCATGGTGGGGCATGCCTGTAATCTCAGCAGCTCAGGAGGCTAAGGCAGGAGGATCACAAGTTCAAAACCAGCCTCAGCAACTTAGTGAGGCCCTAAGCAACTCAGAGAGACCTTGTCTCTAAATAAAATAAAGAGCTAGAGCTAGGGAAGTGGCTCAGTTGTTAAACCCCCCTGGGTTCAATCCCAGTACCAAAGAAAGAAAGAAAGAAAGAAAGAAAGAAAGAAAGAAAGAAAGAAAGAAAGAAAGAAAGAAAAGAAAAGGAAGGAAAGAAAGAATGTATAAAACAATCTCTAATAATAAAAATAATATCAGTACTTACTAGAGTGGAGGTAGTAAGGGTGGATTTATTGCAAAGAAGTATAAAGGAATTGTCTGTGGTGATGGACATGTTCTATATCTTGATTTATTAGTTTCGCATGTGTTTATAAATATATTTAAAAACCTACTCAACTGTAAACTTAAAACGTGCATTTTTGTGTCAATTATACTTCATTAATGTTAATTTAAAATGTTGCCTAAGGAGCTGGGTGTGGTGGCACATGCCTGTGATCCCAGTATCCCAGGAGACTGAGGCAGAAGGATTGCAAGTCCGAGGCCAGCCTCAGCAATTTAGACCCTGTCTCAAACTAAAAAATAAAAAAGAACAGGTAAAGTGCCTGTGAGTTCAATTCCTAGTACCTAAAATAGAAGAAAATGATAAAATGCTGTCTTAGGACCATCATTCAAGTATACTCTCTGGGCATCATTCATTTAGTTATGTATTAACATAATTATTTAGTGCCTGTTATAAACAAATCAGATATTAATGTTTTTCAAATGTTTAGGCTTAGTAGAGAAAGCAAAGTTCTCTAATTGCAAATAAGAGTGATGAGTAAATTTGATGGGGAAATTCAGAGTGCTCTGGTAATATACTTTGGGGAGCCTAACTCAGTCTAGAGTCAGGAAAAAATGTCTAGGTGAGTGAAATTTTTGCTGAGACTGAAAGAATGATTAAGACTTAGCCTAAGCGAAACAAGGACAAGTCATAGATAGGCTGGACGTGAAAGAGCCTGCAGTGTGGTTAAGGAATAAGAAGAGCACCGAAAGTTTGTAGAGAATGGCCACATGGGACCACAGAGGAGTGTTAAGGAAAGTGTCGTCAGTATGCTCAGGCTTCAGACTACATGCACTGAAGGAGAGGAGCCACCAAACTGTGCTAAAGAAAGAGAACCGTGACCATGCTCCACTTTAGAGACATTGTTCCAGCTGTACCATGAAGCAGAAATTGGGGAAAGGATGAGGATAGCCAGACAATAATAAAAGTTGAAAAAATAGTCAAAAGGCTATAACACCATCCAGGCAAGACATGCTGGATGCCTGGTAGAAGGGAGACAGCAAACGGTGATGGAAAGAAGAGAATGAATTTGAGAGATAAGCACATTAATCGGGATCATGCACTAGGGTGAGAGAAGGAAGTAGATAGTGATCAGGCTCTGGCTGAAGCATGCTGGGGGAAAATGGTTCCATTTCTTGAGCACTGGGTTAAAAACAATGACTTGGTTTGGGATTAATTGAGTTTGGGTTCCTTGTTCCTTTGTATTTTCCTTTCTGTTATCTTAGAGCTAAAAAGTTAAATGCAAGCCACCTGTGGTAGTACATGCCTGTAATCCCAGTGGCTCTGGAGGCTGAGGCGGGAGGATGACGAGCTCAAAGCCTGCCTCAGCAACTTAGCAAAGCCCTAAAAAGGGCTGGGGATGTGGCTCAGTGTTTTAGTGCCCTTGGGTTTAATCCCTAGTACCGAAAAATGAAAAACAAAACAAATAAACATGCAAACAAAAAGAAAGGTACGGCAAGCTCTACTTCATTTTCATTCTGTTAACTTCATGCTTTCAAACTGTGTGCTCATTTTAAAATGATTTCTCAGGCCATATCCCCAAACCCATTTCCTTTTGTTAATTCATTGTCTAATGAGACTGCATATTCCCTGGAGTGGCCTATTTTTCTTACCCACTCCTTTCCTGTTGCTAAAACTGATCCTATAAAGCAAAGTTCTGACTTCCCTAGGGATCCCAGTGGTCTTCACACAAATACAATAATAAGGGATTGTAAAAATAAAATACAAAATTGCCATTTTTTTCTGCACTCCTGAGGAGGCTTCTCAGGCTAGAAGAATGTGGTCAGGCATGGTGGAAACTAATAGTTTAGACAACCATTTTTAGAGCATGAAAAAATTAATGAGAGGTGATGAAAGACAAGATCTTCCTTGAACATCCCCAGTTCCTTAGAAAGATAAGCAAAGAACAGACCCAGTGGAGAGAGATGCTGTGTTGCTCAGAACAGAGTGGGGCAGGACTGTGGCAGCGTTATATCCACTGAGCACATTGATTGAAGCCCAGACTATGCTTTTCATTCATGGCATTTTGCAATCAGATAAGAGTTTTACTTTTATTTCAAGATCCCAGAATAATTCCTTGGTGTCACGGTTAGAAAACCCACCAGAAAAAGGACCTTCTACCCCACTATGCATGTAACCAGACCCAGTTGGTGTAGATGCCACCTCTTGGCAAAATGGGAAGATGCGGTGCCATTGTTTTCCTCATTTCTCTTCGGGCCCTTTTCCTAGGCAAAGAAAGCCAAAAGCAGGGAGGGCTCTTATGCGCCCCCCTCTGTAGTGGGCAAAGACCTTGGTCAGACAGGAAGGTTTTATTCACTCAGTTTGTTTGCAGGCCCTGTTGATTTTAAAAAGATAAGTTTGATTTTTTAAAAATATTACCATAAAGAAATGAGCCCCTAATACACTGTAAATTAATTTCTATAGGAATCAAAAAATAAAAACAATTTGGAAACAAATGGGCTTTCCTTTCACCTCAGCAAAATTTCTAAGTGGAATCTGGTACTAGGACCCTGGCACTTATCCTTTACGGTTTATGCCAAAAGCTCATATAAAGAAGCGAATTAAATGAGATAAGCCATCAATTTTATCATTGGTAAAGTTTATTTAGATAACTCATCGGGCTATCTAACTATTCAGAGACATTTACAACCTTGCTGATCCTGAATCATGGATATATAAGCCAAAAAATGGCAAAGCTTGAGGTTTCCCTCTAAGGGAAAAGTAGGCAATATGAAAAGAGGACTCAGAAAGAAAAACATTACTTTTATAAGAACAATTTTTCAAGATGTCAAAAGAATTGGTTTGCTTGATTAAAAATGCAAGATAATTAAATTAGAAAACCATAAAATTATTAAGGTTATAATAGTCTGTTAATAATGGAGAAAATAATCATTTAATCATTTTCTCATACAGGTATCAAATCTACAAAGTTATTATATATTAGTACTGCCAAACACAGGGAGAAAATTGTTTTTGTTAGAAAATTGGTGTTGTTTTTTTTTGTACCAGCGATTAAACTCAGGGGCACTTGAACACTGAGCCACATTCCCAGACCTATTTTTGTATTTTATTTAGAGACAGGGTCTTGCTTAGTTGCTGAGCGTCTCGCCATTGCTGAGGCTGGCTCTGAACTCGAGATTCTCCTGTCTCAGCCTCCCTAAGTGCTAGGATTACAGGCGTGCACACCGGGGCCCGGCTGAAAACTGGTAGGTCAAAGGAATCAGGTTTCATCTATTTTGGCAACCCATGCCAGAGAGAATGACTCATTTTGATTATTTGTTCATCTCAGGTGCAAGGTACTTTGTTTCTGAATGTGAACTATAATGTACATATAAATTCATAAGTTCGTACATGATATGCATATAAACCCATAGAGTAAGGTTTTAGCTTGGTTTCCCAGAAAAAAGATAACATTCTGTCTGAGGAGAGGCAAATTTTGAGAAGACTAGGAATGATGGCACCTGGAGTTTCAAAGCACAGATCCGACACCCTGAGTAGCCCAGCCCAGTGGGTTACACTGGCTTTCTCTGTCCCATTAGCTAAATTGATCTTTCTCTTATCGGATCAAAACTGAGAGGTGTAAAAGAGAATTTGGATGCTATGTCCCCAACAGTTGCCTAACAGGGCATATGTGGACTCAGGTGATTTTTCCTGACACTGGCTCTGATTAAGAGATCCTGGGAATGATTGATAACCTTTGGGGATACCAAAGACAGTGCTCATGCTGCAGGCAAACGGAGGAATGCTCGGGAGCAAATGCACATCCCATCGGTCTATAATTTTGATACAAGAATAGAGGGAAGTTGCACTGTAAGGATGGAGAGTCAGGAAAAGAACAAGAAGCATCTCTTAGGATAAGATCACATTCACAGTCAAATCCTGTTCCTTGTAGCTTCACATAACTTGGCTCACATCTTTCCATGCCTCTACATTCAGTACTGTATGACCTACTAGCTGTGTATAGTTGCCTGAAATGAAAACATTTATCATAAATGGTCTCCCAGATTGATGGTCACCAAAGTGAAGCTATTTAAATACTTTCTCTGGAAAAAGAAAATCATTCTGATGTTAGCAGGAATACAAAATGGTATAAGCCCTAAAGAGAGGACTATAGCAATAACTTACAGAACTATATATACATGCAATCACCCTTTAAGTCAGCAATTTCACTTCTAGGAACTCATCTTCCAGATACATGTTTACATATTCAGGGAAAATGAAAGTGGTTCAATGTTTCATCTTCATTAATAACAAAATGAAAGATAACCAAAATGCCTATTTATATGAAAAGACCAGAATGAACTGTGATATATTCACACAACTAATTTCCATGAAGTCATAAAAAAGAATGAGAAATTTGTCTGTGAACTGACATGAAATTATTTCCAGAATATATTTTGAAGTGGGAAAAACGTCAAAGTGCAAAAGAGTGTTTTTAGTATAGTATGCTAACTTTGCGTAGAAAGGGGACAGGAGTAGATATCACAGATTTGCTTGTTTGTGCATAAACAAAAATTAAAAGTATAAAGAGAAGATAGAAACTAATAACAATGTCTCTCTATTGCGCTGATATGAAATTAATGGAAAGGTGAAGAATTTTTAATATAATTTATAATTCTAGTTATGAAAATGTTCTACATACTAAAAAATAAACCAAATTAAAAAGATAGACAAGCAAACCCTAAAATTGAATACAAAAACATTAATCTAATTGTATATTAGCTTGATCACATATCCCTGTATGGAGAAGAATCAATTCATGTACTTTTGGAAATAGGGTCTTAAATATAAATCTTAGTGGGATCACTTCTAAGAGGAAAGAAAACTATGAAGAAATGTTAAACTTTACCTAATAGGTTTACAGTTAGTTGTAATACTGTTTTAATTCTGAAACTGTTTAGTTTATAATATAGAATGAAAGATAATTTAACCTATTACTGTAAGGGGTACCAATTTTCACTGTGAGAGAAAAAAATACATCTCTCTGATTAATGGATGCTGATGAATAAGGGAGGTGGGAATGGGAAACATAAGAGAAATAGAGAAACACTAGACGCGACATGGGGGAGGTGGGTGGCAGGAAAGGGGAATGGGTATAGTAAAGATGGTTGATAAAAATATATATAAATATATATATATATATACTGTTCATTGAAAGTGCATATAAAGATGTTTAATATGAAGAATGTAATCTGCTTATAATTTTGTGCAAAGTTAGAAAAATTATGATTGTAACAATTTTTTTCTATTTGCCTCAACAAATGTTTTCAGTGA
>CM053405.1:30671939-30704006 GCA_028644305.1 Xerus rutilus | reverse complement strand
TAAATAAATAAATAAAATCTACAAAAAAGATATGTGATATCAGTATTTGATGATATTAGATAATTTTAGAATATTTCCCACCTTCATCTATTACAGTGGCCTGGAGACAATGGCACCCCAGTAGCAAGAACTACACAAAGTACATAATTTTTGTTTTTAGATACCATTCTTTAATAAAATAAACTGAGTTCTTTGAAGAAATAGTTAATTTCAGAGAACAGGCAGAAAAAAAACTAAGGTGATAGCCTAATTGTTCAGAAAGAAACAAAGAAATTGAAGACTAATGGAGTTATGTCAAAAGGACAGAGGGGTGTACTTAAAGGGGCTCCTCTTGGTCAAATTTGATGCAATTAGAGCATTAAATGGTATAAATACAGTAATAGATTATAACCTATTAAATTTAAAAATAACCTATAAGTACATTTTGATATTCCAAGGGGCTCGCAAAGGGAAGGTAACTTCTTTTGAGAACAATTTTAGTTAAGAAATACAATTCAGCCATTTTGTCATCTCCAATAACTTATCTAGGTAAATAATTATCTCCAATAACTTATCTCAGTAAATATCATCAGTGGATGCTAAAATAGGAATGTGGGATTATGGGGAAATGAAATGTTCACACAGTTGAAAAATATCACCCATGCATTTCTTACAAAATATAAAGGGGGGGTAATAACTTCAACATAAAAAGGTAATGTTCATCACCTTAACAAAAGAATTCACTTGGCATTAATACTAGTGGTTCAACTTAGCATTATGTGTCCTCAGATTCAATGCATTCCGTACTCTATTTCTCCTGTTCATTGACCTTGCTATAAATCTTTAATTGAATCTCAGCTTGAGAAAGCAATTAAAAACATCCAATATGTTGAACTTTCTATAAGACAATTATCCTGAACTCTTTAAGAAAAAAGTTAGTATCATGAAAAATAATATTTAAAAGCGGAGAACTATTCTAAATTAAAAAAAATTAAAGATACAATAGCAGCCAATTGTGCTGCATATGGGTTGGCTCTCTGGATAAAAAATTAGATGTGATAATGGAATTAGGGTTCTTTTAAAAAATGTCCTTAATTTTAGCAAAGTCATGTTAAAATATTTAGGGATGAAGCGTTATGCTCCGTGCAACTTCCAAATAATTTGGAGAGGAAATGAGAGAGAGCGCAAATGTGGCAAATTAATCTAGACAAACTGTTTTGAAAGCTTATTGCACTATTTTTCTAACATTTTTGCAAATTTGAAAATCTTTCAAATAAAAAGGTTAAAGAAAAGTAAAATAAATTATAGGCTTATTGTTTGGATAAAGTGCTATTCTTTCTTAAAATAGTTTTTTAGTTGTTGATAGACCTTTATTCTATTCATTTATTTATATGTGGTGATGAGAATTGAACCCAGTGTCTCACACATGCTAGGCAAGTGCTCTACCACTGAGCCACAACTCCAGTCCCCCAAAAGTGCTATTCTTTATGGAATACTGAATATACAATGAAAATCAAAGGTGATAGTAAATATAATTTCAAGTTTTTTTTGTTATTTTACATCAGACAGGCAATGTGCCAACATTACCATAATAAGGTCCAGAGCAAAGCACTTAGTCTTTGATTGATGGTGGATCAAAACTGCCCCTTCCAAGAGCTTCAAGGGGCTATTAAATGTTTCCTTCTCATCTTGTCAAAAGAATAAATGCCAAAACTATAGGCTTGGGTGTATGGAGGGAAGGAATAGAGAAATCCCTCTTAGTGGCAGGTTCCAAAGTGCATGGCTAAGATCAGTGTTGGGGGAGGGAAGGGCCAAGAGAGCAAAGAAAGTCTTCCCCTAGTTGGTGAGATTTACTTCCTTTTTCTCCAAGACCCCAGGCTATATTCTCTCTGTATATAGAAAACCCTTTTGTCCAATGATTCGTTCTTAAAAAATTATCAAAAGGTAATTCACTCTTCAGAAAGGATCAAAACTATGTATTAAATTATGAGAAAAAATCATATAGAACTCATGACCCTAGAATATAAATATGAGTTTATTTAACAAAATTTAGGGATAAATTGTATTAATTTTGGAGGTATTTCTTTGAAATTAGCACAAAAGAACACCCACTGGTTGTTTGATTTGTGATAAAAATTGGAAATATTTTTGCAAAAAGATTCAAAGATTTTGTCAATTTTCTCAAGGTCTTTTTTAAGACCTTGGTATAATAATGCTTTGGTTTTGAATGTTCCTTCTTTGAAAATGTCTATCCTATCATCATTTGTTGATATTTATGTGACAGAAATTTATAGATACAGGGAGGGAGCATACTGAGTCCCTAAAGGAAAAATATCCTTGTTAAACTATACAACAATTCCTAGACTGTTCTTGAGAAGAACAAAGAAGCTTAAGGGACAAAAAAGCGGCAGTAAGGACAAGCTAAACAGACTATAGATTAATTTTTAACTTTCCAGTTCCCTGTAAGTTTTCAATAATGTCGCAAAATGTAGAAAAGACCTGAACAGGAAGAGACATTAACTCCATGAGGCTATGGATTAATATTTGATTGGACCCTGACTCTCTGGCCTATCACCTGACATTGATGTAAGCTGAAACCTAACTACCGGCCCATACCCGCTAATGGGGAAACTCAGACTTGCTCAGTATTTCCCCGCCACAAGAAGGCCCAGCCCCTCTGGATCATACATATTCCACCAAATTACGTGCCCAATTGAAATGCAGACTTAAGCCCTGACAGTGTGTCTCACTTTTGTCATTACCTGCCTTCTGTTCTGAGAATACTTACTTCACTTTTTGTAATAAACTTCTTCTTTGCTACTAAGATCTGACTTACTCTTAAGCTGCTTTCTGCATTAGATCGAGAACCTTGAAGGTCCAAGTAAAGATCTCCTTCAGACCTCCTGGGACTTCCCATCATGACATTTCTACTCTTCATGAACTTAGTTTGAATCTGAAAAAGTCTTTGTTGTTTATACCTTTAACTTTGTTTTACATATTGGATGCAATCTGTAAGATCTGCTATTTTAATTTACAGTTAATATCATACTTGCATTGTAATTGGTTATAACAATACTGAACCCTGTACAAGAGAGTGAACCATAAAAATCATAATGTAATCAGTGGTCATAGATACCAGAATGAAGTAGGGGTTAAGCTTAAAGGTAGATTAGTATTTCAAGTGACAGCTCATTATTGAGCATTTTTACTATAAATTTATTTCTTTTTTTTAAATGGATTATTCTGTTTTTTTAAAAATATTTTTTAGTTATACATGGACACAATATCTTTATTTTGTTTATTTGTTTTTATGTGGTGCTGAGGACTGAACCCAGTGCCTCACATGTGCGAGGCAAGCTCTCTGCCACTGAGCCACACCTCAGCCCTAAATTTATTTCTTAATGTAATCTATAAACTTAAGGTCTCTAGGATATTGGACATTCTGGTAACACAGATCCCTCCTATAGAAGTAAGGTCTCAGTAAGGAAACAAAAATCAAAAAGATATATAAACTTAGATGCTTACAGCACAAGGAATTATGACTAGAGTCAAAGAGTAGATGAAGGTTCAAGAGAACCATCAGTGGCTAATGAAAATTAAGAAGAATTGGAATTCCTTGAAAGCATCACTAGTGCTCACTGCTACCTACTGTGAAAGAGTGTTTCCTCAGATCTCACTTAGAAACATCACATCACATATTCATTGCCTGCCTGCTATCTTACACTACAATGAACAGGAATAATAATGTGCTCTCTTTCACCTTTCAAATTTCCAATCAGTGCTTCCTGGATATGATATAAACCAGAACTCCAATAGTTAAGGTATTGGAGAAATGTATGTAGCCCTCCGAGCATATGAAATATATGAAGGAGCTGAGAAGGGCAGCAGGTATGGACCTAGGTAGCAACAGATAACATTCAGTAGCTTTCATATAATACATACGAATATGCATACATATGCTGAATCCCAACAGGACATTTTGTAAAAATGAACGAGCTGGTCATAAAATTTGCTTGGAAAGGCAAAAGAAGTAGAATAGCCAAAATGATTTTGAGAAAGATCAAAGTAAGAGAACTCGCTTTACCTATTTTCAAGACTTATTATATTATACTAGACAGAGTAGCACTGAGAAAAAAAATTAAGAGTCCCAGAATGGACCCATGTAGACAAGTGATTTCAACAGGGATGCAAACTCAATGGAGGAAGAATAATCTCTTTAACAAATGGCACTAGATACATCCAAGTTTATAGCAGCACAATTCACAAAGCCAAGCTATAGAGCTAACTTAAGTGCCCTTAAACAGAGGAAAGGATAAAGATAATTTTATATATATACACAATGGAGTATTACTCAGCCATGAAGAATAGCTTTATGGCATTTGCCAGTAAATAGATGGAATTGGGGACTATTATGCTAAGTGAAATAAGCCAGTCTCAAAAAGTCAAAGGTAGAATGTTTTTTCTAATATGTGGAAGTCAACTCAAAATAAGAGGGGAAGATTAAAAAAATAGAAGAAAGACCAGTAGAATGGACGAAGGGGAATGAAAGGAAGGCAGGAGGGATACGATAAGGAAAGACAGTGGAATGAATCTGACCTAACTTTCCTACGTACATATATGAATACATGTACATTCATAAGACAAGATTTTTTTTAAAAATTATCAATAAATAGAATAAAGATCAGTAGAGTAGAGGAAACAGAGAGGGGAGAGGGAGAAAGGAGGAGAAGGGTGAGTGCTGGGGACATGAAATTATATTCCATGCTTTTCTAATTATGTCAAATTGAAACCTATTGTCATATATAACTAAAAAGAACCAATTTTTTAAAAAGAAAAATGGCACTAGAACAATTTAACACTAAGAAAAAGAAAGAGTAGAGAGGGAGGGAGAAAGAAAAGGATTTTGGCTTCCACTTTGTACCATATACAAAAATTTACACAAAAATGCATCATAGAACTAAATATAAAGCTTCTATGAGCAAATATAGGATACATTTTTGTAACCTTTGCCTAGCACTTTTTATGTATGACACTAAAAGCACCATCTATAAAACAAAATAGTCATAAAATTATATTTCATTGAATTTCAAAACTTCTCTTTAAAAGACTATTTTAAGGAAACCAAAATGAAAACCTAAGCCAGGTGAGGAGGAAATATTTTCAAAACACGTATTAAAGAACTTGTGTCCAGAATATATAAAGAACTCAATATTAAGAAAACAGCTTCATTTTTAAGTGATTAAAAATTGCATGTACTTATCATCAAACTTTGGAAATTACGGACACGTGAAGTTGAAAGCAGAATTCACCTCTAATTCTACTACTTAGAGACAATTATTGTTAAATAAAACTTAAAGGGCATGTTCTTTCAGGTTTTCATAAATAAATATGTCATTTATACTATATTTTATAGTGTCTTGCAACCTACTCTTTTGTTAATATGTATAATTCTGAGCGTTTCTGTGCATCCTTTCTTATTTGCAAACATGATTTCAGTAGCTATAAATGGAGGTTGAGTCAATGTTTACTTATCTCTATTTAGTAAGACATGTATATCATATCCAATTTTATGTAATCATAAATCACAGTATGATGAACCTTACATTTCAGTTTCTTTAGGATTTTGTGTTTATAACATTAAATTCTTTCAAAAATTACATATATATTTATAGATTTTGTTTTTATATGTGATAAACTCTTAAATTACCAAATTCAACGAGTTTTGTGCTTTCACTGCTGAAATCCCACAGGTGATATTGTTGGTACAGATTTCCAGAGATGAAGTTGTCTGGGTGCTGCTGACACCTCCAGTTGAGGGGCAAGGAGGGATATGAATTTGTAGAACTGACAGTGATAAGTTTAAGAAATGGAGAGAGTTCTGGAACAGCCAGAAAGGAAAACAAAACAAAACACACATTTGAAACTTCCTGTCTTCCATAAACACAGAAAGGAATAATGGCATCTGAGAATTTTGTTCTTCCAGATCTACCCTATAGCACTTCTCAGAACAGCTTCTTTTCATTAATTTTTTATTTGTTTTTTCTAGTGATACATGGCAGTAGAGTGTATTTTGACATATCATACGTACATGGCGTATAAGTTCCCATTTTTGTGGTTGTACATGATGTGGAGTCACACTGGCCGGGCCCTTCATTAATTTTTCTTCTCAGCCCATCTTCATGGGAAGCCAGGAGTGCTGTGGAGTTCCTCCGTGCCCCTGGGGAGTGCCACACCTTCTCCTCACATCCGCTATCCACACAGATTTCAAAACCCATGCTTTCTTGTACTTGGAAAGTTCGTGCCCTGCCATGGTACAAGTCTCATTAGGTGTTCACTGAAATATTTGTTAGTTGTTTTCTAATTGGGAAGGTTCTGTTCTTTTCACCTCAAGAAATCACTTAGGAGACAAACAGCAACACATAACAATTAGATTTGATTGAATCTAATTGATTTGAATGCTAATGAAACAGTGCCTCCAGTGTGTTTTGTGTTACTTAAATCTTGATGAAACCCAAGCAGCCTCTGTCATCCTTCCTGGACACCCGCCCCATCTCTCCCACCATCATGTGAGCCCGCAGTTCCTGTGCCATCAGTGTTGTTTATCTGAAAGCTCTTTAATTCTCTGTGGGTGCAGTTGAATTGGAGCTCTCAGCTGTTCCAGCTCTGTCACCTCCCCTGTGAGTTGCCAAGGGAACCACCTCACTGAGTCAACAATAAAAGAATCATCAAATTTGATTTTTTTTTCTTTTGCCTTGATGGGAACCACTAAAATGTCCTCTTACATCAGAGAACGAGTGCCACTCATTTCTCTTATTTTCTTCTCTTACCATCAGAAAGCAATCTTTATCATAAAAGATGAAAGAGAGGAAATTGACCAGCCAGGGCTGTGAAAGCTAGCTGAGGTCTGTGCCATAGAAGTAACAGGCATTTGCTTTCTGAAATAAAAACTTGAAATTTGATATTTAGATGGGTGCATGGAATTCTTTGGCTGTGTGACCAATTTGATCATTCAGTGGATGTATGCTTTATTCTAAACAGTGGATGCATCAATGAGGCAGATGATGATACCGGCCTTCCAGGCAGAAGAAAATCTAAACCTACTTTGTTTTAATCTATAGCGCTCTCAGCCAGTGGTACAAGTTTAAGCCTCAAGAAATGTAGAGAATGATTCACCAGGGGCTGCTGCCAATCTGTGGAAAACTTCTACCCTGTTGTCAAATATCCCACCAAATTGCTGTCTGGAAACTTCTAGAGACTGGTGAACAAGCATCACAGCCCTTCATCTCAATACTCCCTGCCCTCACCTCTTCTGAGTTGTCAGCAGTACAGTGCTGTGAGCATAAGCAGAAAACCAAGGCCCTCTGAAGAGAAGGGAGGGGCCCAAGATGCCCACGTGAGAGTTTGGGGTGGGAGAAAAATTCCCATCCTCACTCTATAATGCTGAAAAGATGATATTTGCAATGGGGGCAAATGTCACTGGGGAAAACAAAAATAATGTCCCAGATGGCCAAGCTGAATAGAAGGGCAGAGAGGGAGTAGGTCTCCCTCTTTATGGTGGGTTTTTCATCTGGTAGAGGGAAAAGGTCTGAGTGCTCTTACTATATTTTGGGGTGATGGTGCTGCCTCTTCTGAGTCACTACTCAGGTTCTCAATTGTGATCATTGTTTTTTCAAATTGTGACTGTTCATCACCTGCATCAGCATCATCTGAGGCTCTGAAAATAAATGTAGATATCTGGATGAAGGCCAAGCAGTTACAAGTCTAACAATTAGCTCCAGGCGATTCTTATTTATATAATATGCAAAGACTAATGCAAGAGTGTCCCTGTTAGCAGCAAAAAGACTCCCTTCATAGAAGAGGCACAGGTTAATGCTTTCAGAATGCAAGTTCTAAATCTGAGCAAGCTTTTGTGGAGTCTATGATGTACCTGAACTATTTGAAAATGTGTATATTTTTATGGTGAAGGGATTTTGTTTTGTTTTGTTTTGTTTTGTTTTTTGTTGTTTTTGGTACTTGGGATCGAACTCAGGGGCACTCAACCATGGAGCCACACCCACACCTCCAGCCCTATTTTGTATTTTATTTAGAGACAGGGTCTTGCGGGTTGCTTAGTGCCTCGCCATTGCTGAGGCTGGCTTTGAACTTGCAATCTTCCTACCTCAGCCTCCAGAGTCTCTGATTACAGGCATGTGCCACTGCACCCAGCAGAGTTTTTGATTGTTAATCAGATGCCCAAAGAAAGCATTTGTTCTAGGCCTGCTTGTTGACATCAGGAATGGCGTCAGGTATTCCTAAAATGAAATTTCCGCACCCACTCACACTCCTTCCTTTATCTCCCTTGCAATATCCCCATCCCCACCCAACCCCAATTTGGACATGAAATTATGTAGACTCATGAAAATCTGAATAACTAAATCTATTTCATTTGTAAGCAACCTTAAATGACCCAGTGAGTATAATAATGACTTTCACTTTTGAAGTAAATGATGGCCTTAAACCAGAAAACAAAAGGTTAATTTTGTCCTCTGCCCACATTAGAAAAACAAAGGCAGTGACCATGCAGTCACTGCACTTATCCAAAAACCAAAGTGGTTTCTGAGAAATCTCTCGCCACTTTGAAGAGTGCACGATTAGAACACTCATGATTAGAGAAATCAGATTAATTGGCCTAGAGTGTGATGTGAGAGGGACTCTGATGAGGAGAGCCATGTAGACTAGAGGCACACAGATGTAGACCCAGAATGGTCCAGGGGGCCACGGTGGTCTTTCTCAAAGTGAGCTTAGAAAACTGCAAACTTCCTCCTTGTGAGTCAATTTTATGTAAGGACAAAGGTTATAGAGCAGAGATGGCAATGCTATTGAGCCCCAAACCTAGCATAATTGTCAATAAATAGCAATATGGGACCCTGTCTGTATCCATTTTCTACTGGGAATTTATATTTCTATCCAGATGTTTATTTCAGAAGGCTGAGAATTATAAAACAGCTGTGTCCTGGACATAGTTAGGAAGCATATTATACCTTTACATTTAGTGGATATTTTGAAACTTACATTTTAGACATCTTAATGAATTTCTCCTCATCAAAACCAAAAGTGCCCCTATAAGAATATGAAAGGATAAGTTTTAAAATGAGAAGGCAGGTCAAATTCTCCCTCTAATGCTCTGAATGATGAAAGATATTCAGAAATGAGCTAGCTGTCCCCTGGTCTGCACACAGGCTTTGGGAGCCGTGGGAACTCTACATGGCATGGTTTACTGCTCTCAGAAGTGTCTGTGAGACCTGGGAATCTGTTCCCAATTTGGTCAATTTCAAGAGAAACCAAACATTTCTAGTTTTTATTCTTTTCCTTTCATTAGTCTCTGAAATTATCAGTACCCAGAGCTCAGGCTCAGATGCTTAGGCTTCGATGGTCGATTTTTTCATACCAAAGCACTTCTAAGGAAGTTGGGAATAGATCTATCATCATAAATAACATAATTCACTTGTCATCAGATAATTAGCAAGAATGTTTGCTATGTCTTCGAGTCTATTTTTGCTCCTTTCCAATAACTGTGCAAAGAAGGGAACTACCTCGTGGAAATAACATGCACTTCACTTTTTGAAAAAGAAAAACGAGTGCTAACTGAAGACATTAAATTCATTAGGATATCTAAGTGGAGTCAGTAGATATAAACTGATATTGAAGAGTCTCATCCCCTCCACTGCCTACACCCCGAATTTCTTGGAAAGAGATCCAAAGTAGAGTGTGATGAAAGACCTTTTCATTTGTCTCCCCCATCAAGTTAATGGGGTCATTTACTCTTTCACAAAGACTTGAGGCATTAGAGGAAAATTGTTGTGCAGACTGATCTCTACTGACTGGGATGGGGGACAACTCCTGAGTTGTCATTTTTGTGGTAGGCACGCTATTCCCCCTGCAAAGATCTATACATCCTGATTCTCAGGAACTATGAGTGTGTTATTTTATGTGACAAAGGGCATATTAAGATACAGATGAAAGTAAGGTTACTAATTAGCTTGCTGAAAGAAAGGAAGGGGAACAACCTGAGTTATGCAGGTGGACCCAATGTGAGCAACATCTTGAAAAGAGGAAGGGGGATGCCAAAGAGTCAGTGTTCACATGAAGGCTCAACCTGACCTGCCATTGTTGCCTTTGAAAACAAAGAGCCCCCCAGTGTGGGTTGAGGCCAGCTCTAGAAGCTGGCTAAAGGCAAAGGAACAAATTCTTCCAGAGCCTCCAGAATGCAATGCAGGCCTGACAACACCTGGATTTTAACCAATGAATCCCATTCAGACTTCCAACCTCCAGAACTTAAGGTAAAAAATTCATATTATGTTAAGGTACTAATCCTTTGATAAGATGTTACTGCAGCAATTGAAAACCAGTTCGTCTGATATTTACATCTCTTTTACCTTTTAGAGTCAAGTAATTTAATTTCACTTTAAAAAATTAACCTGGTTTTCCTCAAATGGGGAGAGGGAGGTTCTAATTTTTTCCTTGTTTCTCTTTCATTGATCCTAATATCTGAGGAATGCCTCATCACTCTTAAAGATAAGATGATGATGCTATAAACAGAGGGAAGTCTTACTCTCTTGAACAGCTTTCTATCTGAGGAGGTAATAATGCTCAAATCTGGGTTTGTGACCTTTAGACACTTTGGATATCTGAGAGGAAGGCAGGTATGAGATGGAAAAGATGCTGTCAGCAGGAAGTTCAACCTCCACATGGCCTAAGAGAAGAACCTGTTTATAGCACACAAAACTGCATAGTAATGTTTGGATTTTGGTGAGGTACAGGCCTATGCAGGCATTATGAAGAACCACAGCATTTATAGAGTTAACTTTTCACTCCACTTCTGCTTTCTAAGTAAAGAATTTAGTTGAGATTTTATTCTTTCTTTGGCCTATGAGCTTCACAGCATGTGTTCAGAAGTGTTGGTTTCAGAACTGCATTTGGCTTACCAGTGTCTCCACCAGGATAGAATGGCCGCCATATTCTCAACCCCAAAACTGTCAATTCCAGCTTCTTTGAAAATGAAGATTCTTTTTATTTCCTTCATATCTTGAAAATGTAGCATTTTAAGCTCATTAAATGCCTTGTATCATTTTCACTTTGAAAATCATCAAAGAAAACTTTTGTGGGATTTAAAATTTTAGGATAGGTCCTTAAACAATGAAACCTAGTTAAGGGAACTAACATTCCTAGTTAAGGGAACTAACATGTAATGAATACATCCTATGTTCTCTGCTAGGTATTTTCTCATACACTGTCTCATTTAATATCTATAGTAGCCCTATAAATTATATATTATTCCTACTTTTCACATAAAGGAACATTGTCTTAAATAATTATAAAATTTTCCCAGTATCACACAGATCATAAGCAGCAATAGCTGAAATTAAAAACCAGGTCTGAATTCTCTTCTTGTCATAACAGTATATTGTTTTACTGCTAAGCAAATGATAAATACAAAAGTGGAGTTGACATCTTTATTTCAGGGACTAGAGAAACATGTACATTTGTTTAATAGAATTTTTAGTAGATTTTGTATTTTAGAGCAGTCTTTGATTTCCAGAAAGATGAGCAGAAAACCATTCTATGTAATATGTTAAATATTACAGAAGGCAACTGGTTCTACCTAAGAGTTGGTTTCTCTGGAAACCTCCAAGTATCTCTTCCCCCTTTTTCCTTCTATATCCAGAAAGGAACAGGCATTGATAGTTTGGATTAAAGATAATTAATTGGTCATTAAGTGGATTGAGTTAGGACTAGAATAAAAAGAATTCAAATATGGCTATTTGGATTCCCTTTTTCCTATTTCCTTTTAATAAATATTATGATACTTTCTCACACTTACCTAAGGCAATAAAATAGAGGCCATGTTCATTTTGGAGGCACGCATCCTTAACACCCAGGCATCAGCAAACTTTCTTAATCTCCTGGACTCTTTTCTATTTCTCTAAGCCCTTTCAAGAGTGATAACATCAGAGACTTTGCCTGATGGTTCGATGCATTAAAAGCAGGACTCTTTGCTACTTTCACTGAAAGCAACTGAGGCCACTCAAGGCTAGATAAAGCATTCTACTACAAAAATCAGCGCAGTTCTCCAGCACTTTCCACTGGTATTTAGAATTAAGTATCCTGATAGAATGAAAATGCAACATTTTTCTTGCTTTGTTTTCACCTTGAAGTGAAGCATTGAGGATCGAAAGTAGGATTCAGCAATTTCCAGAATACCTGCACAAATTTCATACTGCCTTCTACATTGCATATCAGCATATCTAATAGGTAATGTGTTTATAATTCTTCATTTTGGTAGAATTTAAGCATGAAATCAAAACTGGCAATTTAGTTTACGTTAGATGCTCCATAAACTAAAATGAAGTTCAAATTGCTTTTGCTGGTTTGCATAAACATCCAAATAGAGAAATTATATTCACAGAGGCTTTTCATAATTTAAAAGAAGAGTGTATAATTTTGATTTTAAAACACATAGTAATCAAAATATTGTATGTAAGCTTGCTGATTTCAGAGCAGCTTATATGCATACAATTCTATTAATTTAAAGGGCTACTTCATAAATAAATGTGTCCTGTTTTTTCTATAAAAAGAACTATTTCAGGTTATACACAAATTCCCTTTTGATTTTGATGATTCATTCCTCAAACAATTGTTGAACATTTATTATACACCAGGGACTATAATAAATGATGAGAGAACACAGATGAGTGGAAAAGTAGTCTCTGTCCCAGGATTTATGGTCTACAGAGATGACCTTTGAGTATGATGCCAAAGAAGGCCTGTTTCTGTGCTTTCAACTTTAAAAATATGCGCATCTTAACTGTGAAACAGGGTCCATTTTATGTGCAACTTGAGAAAGGTTTAATAAAACACACCTGATATGGCTTACAGTCTCTGCTGGTTTCAAAAATAAACCTTCAAAATAAATCTTTTAAAAATAGACACTAGAGGTTCTATGGGTCTGTGCAGCCAGCTATGCACTCTTACTCTTGGGTCTTTTTTTTTTTTTTTTTTTAGATCAGTGCTGTTATTAAAGGGCCATGGAATATGAGTAAGTAAAATTTGGATCTAGAAATGATTAGGTAAAAGTTGTAACCTCCTGCATATCAAAAGAAACTTAGGCTCTGATAAAAGCAAGAAGAGATCATGAATGTGGATGGGATGAAATAGGCCAATTTACCTTACTTGATTAGCTTTTAAACCTTTTCATGATTATCATTTTTTAAAATATTTCTTTTTAGTTGTAGATGGACACAATGCCTTTACTTCATTTTAACTTTATTATTTTTATATTTTTATGCGGTGCTGAGGATCGAACCCAGTGACTCATACATGCTATAGGCAAGCACTCTACCATTGATCCATGACTCCAGCCTCTCATGATTATTTTTTTGATTATTTTAATAGTGGCTTTTCTCCTAATTAACACAAGCTTGAATGTCCCTTAATCTACAACTTAAACAGCTAAAATTAGAAAGGACTGTACATCTTTTCTGTATTGATAATTCAAAAAATGCATGAGAGTATTCAAATTAAAGAGGATGTGGTATTCCCTGCAGACATAAATATAATTCAGTAGAGGAAAAGAAGGGAAAAAGTAAACTTCTTCAGGAATGCTGTGTTGTTGCTATGAGAACACAAATTAAAAAGAGAATTTGAAATATAACACCCAAGAACTTATTATATGGAATCTTTCACATTGTTTGCCACCACAAACAATTAGGATCTACATCCAGTACAATTAGGATCTACATCTGCTGTCTGCTTTTATGAATTCTTTATTCACATCTGACCAGAAATGTGCAAGTCAGTTCAACTAATGCTAAATTCAAGAGAAAAAGGACATGACATAACTCAAATAGAAGAGCTTGGAAAGTGTAGACAATTAGAGGAGCCAAGGAAAAATCCTGACAATTGTTTAAAAATAGGAACAAACAGCAGTAAATGGAAGAAATGTCACTCAAGGCAGGAACTATGTGGACACCCAACACTCCTGTGCAGCTGCTCTGGTTTCTTTTCAAAATGTGAGCCAAGAAAATAACTCTGGGAGCTATTCTTGACTTTAAATGGGGACTATAACTCCAGCAATTTATGGGGATACTCCGTGTTGATTACCACTGCGGGGGAATTTCAAATAAGCCAGAGACTTGAAAATTCCAGATGCTAAAATGAGCACAAATGTTTTTGTATCAGAATACGCCATACATAAAAGATGAACATACCAGGTTTTTTGTTATGTTTGTCTTTGTATAATTTATAACTTTAAGTTTAAATCCTTTGTGCAACTACTGAATTTTACCTTGAGAGATTTTAATAAATTGTGTGGACAATTTATTTTCCTCATTTTTAATTTTTTCTTTTGTCTAAAATATGAACTTGGTTTGCAAGCAGAAGACCCCTTCTATCATTTGCTTGTTATTGGTAATTGATCCTGTCATATATATAAAAGATGAGATAGAATAGGGAGTATTACATGTTTAAGGAGAGAGAACTTAAAGCAATGAAATGAGTTCAGAAATGTACTTTGGTCTTGCTGCTTTTTCTCATTAGGAATATTTATCCTCTCTCTTCTCTGAAAAGCATACAATAACAAGCGTACCATGGGTAAATGAATAAAAGAAATGAAAATAAAATTTGCTTTGTTAAAGTTACCAAGCAGAAATAAACAGGATGATTCTATTGCCAAAACAAAATGTTCATACTGTAGAATATTAGAAACCAGCAGTGAGATACACTGAAGCTTCTGTATTATAACATCTCTTGGGAAATAATTTCAAAAAATAGCATAGATGTGCTTTTCTTTTTACTCTCCTTCTTCCTTGAATTCTAAAAGGAACCTTTCCTGGGTTCATATTCTGGCTTTACAATTTGCAAGCTATGTGTATTGTTTACTTTCTCTCTACCTATTTTATTTATCTGTCATAACATGATAACAATGTTTTGCTGTGTTGTGAATCTTGTGTGTCTAGTATAATGTGTAATACAACCGGCACTCAAAAATTGCCAGTTATTCATTACCACTGTATTATAGATACAGGTCTTATTGACAGCTTGACATTCTGAAGAAACTTTTGCAAATGGTTTTTTTTTAACTCCAACTGTTATCCTTTTTATAAAATCATATAATATTTGAACTAAAATAATTTTATAGATTGTCTACTCCAACTTTCGATAGTTTTATATTCTTCAGCAGGGTTTAAAGTACACTGGTTAATTTAATAGCCTTATCCCCTCCTGTTATAAATGGAAATAAGTCCAGAGGAGTCCATGACCTGTTCAGGTCACATAGGTGCAGATAGATAGGGTTAGCTCCAGGTCACAGGGCTCTTGGTTCAATGTTTCATCCTAAATTCTCTGATACCTCCCTACAGATGTGTTTCTAATTCAGAAAGGATTTTTAAGAATTGAGTTTTAGAATTTATCCATCTTGTATAAACTGAAACTTTACACCCATTAAACAAACTCCCCATTAACCTCTGTCCCATTTCCTGGCAACCAACCTCCTACTGTTTCTATAAATGTGACTACTTTATATACCTCAGATCAAGCAGTTCTGTGTGAGGTAGCTCACTTAGCATAATGTCCTCCAGGTTCACTCACATTGGTATGTAGGGCAGAATTTCCTTCTTTTTAAGGCATTTAGATTGTTTCCAAATCTTTGGCTATTATTCGTATTTCAATTATTTTGGATATATGCTCAAAAGTGAATATGTATGACAATTCCACTTTTAGTTTTTTGAAGGACCTCCAGACTGTTCTTTTTTTGCAACAGCTACACAAATTGACATTCCCACCAATAGAGGAAAAATTTCTCCACATCCACACAACTTGTGATCTTGTCATTTTTTTTTGTTTTTATTTTTGATAATAGCCATTTTAACAGATGTAGGGCAATATCTTATTGTAAATTTGATTTGCATGTCCCTAATGGTAAGTAATGTTGAGCATCCTTTTATATACCTATTGGCCATTTGCATGTCTTCTTTGCAGAAATCTCCACTTAATCCTTTCCCATTTTTTTCAAAGTACATTCTATTTTAACACATTTATTGTACATTAATGGGGTTCAATGTGTTAGTTCCATGCATTCACACAGCATGCACTGATCACATCCAACCATGCACTCTTTCCAATCCCTAGAAATCATTATTCCACTTTCAGGTCAACATTATTTAGTTTCAACATATAAGATAGAACATGTGCTAGTTGTCTTTGTGTGTCTCACTTATTTCACTTACAATAATGTCCTACAGTTCCATCGGTTTTGCTGCAAATGATAGGATTTCATTTTTATTTATGGCTGAATACTACTACTTTGTATATATACCATACTTTCTTTATCCATTCATTCATCTGTTGATGGGCACCTATGCTGATTTCATATCTTAGCTATTGTGAATAGTGCTGCAATAAATATGGGCATCCGGGTAATTTCATTTCCTTAGGATATTACCCCAGAAGTGGGATTGCTGGATCATATGGTAGTTCTACTTCAATTTTTTTAGAAACTTCCATACTGTTCTTCATGGCACCTAAATATAAAAATAAAAAAAAAATTTAAAGACTTAGCAAGAAATACATAAAATATGATAATATTTTTTGCAATTCAATGATAGCAAATTAATTTATTTAGTACTTTTTTCTATACTTTTTATCATCAGGAGGACTGATTTCAATTTTCCTGTTACCTATATCAGACCAGTTGATCTCAAAACTGTACCACCCTACTCCATAAATGATTTGCTCATGGTACATTTCACTTCATCAGAACCATCTAAATAGATCTACTGAAATAATTTGTTTAAAGCTTCATTACCCTCCAACTTCTCTTTATTTTCTTCTTCTTTGATCTCACCAACCAATTTATCCCAATTTCTTATATAATGAGAGGACGATGGGTATAGGTAGGTTCTTTACATCTGCTATGAAATGTTTTGAAGTAGGGACATCTCCTTGTCCCTCTAGCTTTTCCCATCTCACAGCCTCTGGCTTTTTCATTTTTAATTTCAATCTTTGTTAAAAGTACTTTAAATGTACTCTGTTCTGATATTATAGGATAATGTTTATACTGATTACAAATTTAAAGGTGTCATATTAGGTTAAATAAAATACAAAAAGTCTTTTTAGTAGTTCTGCTCATCTTTCTCTTTCAAATATTCCTCTTTCCTTAAAGAAATGGCAAACAATTCTTGAGAATTTGAAATGTTCATATTACATCTGTTTGTGTTAAAGGATGTGATGGTGTATCAGGAACCCCTCTGAGACTTAGGACACATTGTCTCAGTATTGTAGTGTTTCCTTTTTGTAGTAGCAGAATTCTGAATGTCAAATTATCTTTTTCCTTCCTTTTGATAATTTTGATATCAAAAGATCTTTTTGACTTTTTTTTAATCTCGAAGTTATTTCATGAGGAGAATTCTGTGTCAGAAAACCTAACGAAAGAAATCAAACTTCCTGCAGTGGTATAGAATGGGAAGACACTTTGAAATCAATTGCTTATTCAAATTCATAAAACTGGCAATTCTTTTAACAAATGTAAGTGGGTAAACAATACCTTAGTATCAGAAATTTTGTATTTGGAATATTCTTGCATTCACCTGACAGAAGTGAATGAACACATTTTCAAACATTGTTATAATGTTGAGGACAATAGTAAGATTCCATCTAGTGCTTGGATTTAAGAGTTCATTTTCAGCTATTATTTCATTGAATACATTTTTCTATGCCTTTTACCTCCTCTTTTCCTTGTTTGTTTAATGATGTCCCCTAAACTTTGGAGATTATCTTTTTTGTTTGTTTTTTTGTTTTAGGTATGACTGGATATTATTTAAGAGACCTATCTTCAGTTTTATATATTTTTTCTTCTTTATCTAGTCTATATTGACTTTAAACTGTATTTTTGACTTATTCTGTTTTTTCCTCTCCAAGACTTCTGATTGATTCTTCTGCAAGATTTCTTTGCTGAATTTCTCATTTATATCATGAATTGTTTTTCATAATTTCATTTCATTGTCTTCACACATGTCCTTGAATCTCATTGAGATTCCTTAATCATTCCTTTGAATGATTTATCAAATGGTCAGTATACATTTCTTTGAATTCTGTTGCTAGAGAGTTATTGTGTTCCTTTGGAGGACTCATTTTACCTCATTTTTTTTTTTTCATGCTACAGGGGTCCTTACGTTGAGATTTGTACTTCTGGTAGATTAGTTGTATCTAAAACTTTTATAAGGTGGCTTTTGTAGTGAATGACTTTCTCCTGAGGATGTTGGCTATTGATTTGGTAGGTTATGCTGGCTTTGGTTCCAGTTAGACACAATGATATAGTCTTCCTGCCATTTCTTTGTCTGTAATCAATGGCTCTGGATGCAGTGTGTCTCTAGGGAACATTCAGAGGCAGGAACACTCCACTGGCACAGGTGGTCATGGCGCACACAGCCGCAGGGGATGGAACTAGTGGGCCAGTAGAGCAACATGGAGGAAGAGTAGAGCAGGAAACACATGCCCTGGGGCACCTGCGTTTCAGTCTGACCGTGAGCTGGCTGCGGGCAGCAGCAGTGGAAGACATAAAGCATGGAACTCGTACCTAAAGGCTCAGCAGTGGCTCAGGATCAATGGCAGACTGACAGTGTTCTACTGTCCCTAATATTCACTGTACTGCAACATCATGGGCTTTGGGAATTGGGGAAGAGACTACAGTGTTCTATACCTCCAGGTAGCCCCCTTTCTATTCCCTAAACCTATGTGGCCCACTAGGTAAGGTTGCCTACACCCATGGTAACAGCACACCAGGACTCTCTTGTTCTGTCAGCTCAGCTGAGGAGTTGTGATTGTGGTTATCCATGTGCTTTATTCCACACTCTATACCACTTTCTCAGGTCTTGATGTTTTACAAGGTTCCCACTTAATCCCTTGTTGGGTTCCAGTGCCATTTGCCTCAAAATACAGCTTTTTTTTGTTATTTTAGATGTTTTTAATTTTTAATCAGTGCATTATAGTTTATATAAAAGTGGAATTCATTATAATTATGTTGTACTTGCACATGACAGTTTGGTTAATTTCATTCAAGATGCAGGTATTTATTTGTTCTGTTTCTTCTCTGTGGAGGTGAGCAAATAATGGGCATCTCTATTCAGCCATCTTGCCTGAAATCTGAGTTTATTTGTTGAGATGACAGAAATATCTTATAAGTAACAGCTTTACCTATTGCTCTTTTCCAAAGTGAGAATCCCAAAGATAAAAGGCAAGTTTATAAAGAAGCTCCAGGGTAAATTCTTCAGTGAAAATAAAATCAAGTAATCTAGGATTTCTGTGTTCCTAAACTTGCTGTGCTTGCAAACATTACTCTATTTTGTCTAGGCTGGTGAACAGTAAAGGATAACCTCGATTTTAGGACAACCTAGACTTCCTAAACTTTCATGCATTAAATAAAAACCTTACTGAGGATCTATGTTCCACAATCTAATTTAAAAGCACCTGGAACCTGGATGTGGTGATGCACACCTGTAATTTCAGCGACTCAGGAGGATGAGGCAGCAAGATCACAAGTTCAAAGCCAGCTTCAGCAACTTAGCAAAGCCCTAAGCAACTTAGTGAGATTCTGTCTCAAAACAAAACGTAAAAAGGGCTCAAGATGTGGCTCAGTGGTTAAGTACCCCTGGTTTCATTCCTTGGTACCCAAAATAAATAAATAAATAAAAAGTACTTGAGAATAAAGCATTTAGACGTATTCCCTTTCTACCTTACACACACACACACACACACACACACACACACACACAGAGTCTTCCTTTCCCATATGCACATTTGACAAGTAAACTTGTCCACCTAAGCTAACCACTTCGTTCTTGGTCAGTCTCACTTCTAGCCTGAATTGAGTTTCAGCTCTGTTCTCTGAATGAAGCATTACCCAATATTGAGCTAAATGTGCTTCTGACCAAATTAGTTCATGTTGTTATAGCAATATTTTCAGTGACCTTTCTTTCCCTCATTCCCTATTTGGCTTTTAAAATCTCAGACAGTGTCACTTAATTAGATGAAACTACTACAATACTATTATGAAGTCTATCAACCTGTGGTGTTGCTGTTTCAAAACATTATTGGCTACAGAGACAAACTTTTAGCAAAAGTAAAGGGAAAGTTGTATACTTTTACAAGTAAAGTAAAGTAAAGTAAAGTACAAGTAAAGATGGGCCAAAAATGTAAGTGTAGATAACCCTGTTGTGTCGCAGTGTTCAGCACATTAAACAGAGTTATTATCTATTTCCTTTTTGGGGACCCCAGGCTAACTAAGATGACTCAATGACTCCTATAAAGTAGTCTTTAAATTTAGTTGAAGTTTGAATTTTCCAAAAGCAGAGGCTGCAAGATGTCTTGGTATTTCAAGCACATAGCAGGGCCTCTACATACTTTATATATTATACCATTGATTCAAAATAAAGTATTATTTCATATACCACTGAGAAAGAAAAAATTGGTACCAACTGAACCAATGATCTCACTCCTGGTGAAAGGGATCTATGAGGCAAGTTTTTCATTCAAATGAAGTACATTGGTAAAGGTGATCCTAAGACACCATCACATCCAGATGCCGTACACTAGAATCAGAAATGCTAGAATATAGAAAAGATGTATACTTCAGACTCTACAGAAAAGGAGAGGTGGTGTTCAACATCTTGAACACACATTAGTTATATGACTTTCCAACTAATGTCCATCCATACCATTCAACTTGAAATCATAAGGACAGTAACTCAGCTTTCCATATCACTATTTTCAGTTTATAGCCGATCTAGAGTTCTAGACATGTTAATTAAAAATTGTTGAAATTAAAAAGTGTTCATGGAGTGACAGTCATATACATAATAGAAGCCTGAGGAATATTTAAGTGAGACTTGAGCGGGTAGATTTTTTTTCCTTCAATCAACATGTATTCTTAATACAAGGCATGTATTCTTGATAGTTTCAGGAAGCAAGATGTAAGAAAGCCACATATAAGCTTTAATAAATAGTAAAAGTGGGAAAAGCAAAAGCTATTTGAGATGAAAAGACTCATAAACCAATTTAATGTATTAAATATTATAAAACTGCAAGTTGAATTGGTATCAACTTTTCAAAGGAAAATTCTGTTTTTTTTTTAACTTTGCCCTAATTTAGGAATACGACTATAGATGAAAAGTAAATAGGAACAATTTTCACATGTGATAGCATGTAAAAATTATTTGAGTCATATCTGTGTGTACATGTGTGTAGGGATTTAATATTTTTGCTTAAGAAGCACAATTGTAATTTACTTTGTATGGAACATTTTTATATGATGTTCAAAGTAAAGTTTATAACACAAAGAAGACCAATAATTGGGATTGATGGTTTGACATTTAGTAAAAATTTAAATTACATAAGATCAGAGACTTTGTCTTGTTCTTGGCTATATCCCCAGCACTGAACGGTAAATGATCAATATGTCTGTTAAGTGAATTAGTAAGTGTTTTTGTTTTTTGTTTTTGTTTTGGTACCACTGATTGAACTCAGGGGCACTTCATCACTAAGCCAAATCCCAACCATTTTTTGATTTTTTTTTTTATTTTGAGACAGAGCCTCACTAAGCTACTTAGGGCCTTCTGAAATTACTGAGGCTGACACTGAACTCACAATCTTCCTGCCTCAGGCTTCAGACCCACTGGAATTATAGGCATGTGTCACAGTGCCCAGCAATTAGTAAATTTTTCATTAGTAAGTTTTGACTATACTGAATCCATTTCTATAGTGGTTTAAAAAAAAAAAAAACACCCCTAGTAGCAGATTCCTAGTGATAACTGTCTGACGGCTTAGTACGTCTTAATTTGGTGCCTGGTTCTGCTGCTAGTTCACACTGAGGCTAATCACACACCATTCATGGGCCTAAATTTCCCATAGTTTCAGGAAGCAAGATGTAAGAAAGCCACATATAAGCTTTAATAAATAGTAAAAGTGGGAAAAGCAAAAGCTATTTGAGATGAAAAGACTCATAAACCAATTTAAGGTATTAAATATTATAAAACTGCAAGTTGAATTGGTATTATCTCTGCAAGATAGAGTTGGATCCTAAGTAGTCTCTTGGTGTCCTGAATCCCATTACTGGACTGGTGAGTTTATCCCCAAGCTGCTAGAGGTATTGGTTGCTAATAGCTCATAGCTGACCCCTTTCTCTTTAGAATTGCTTCTAGATAAATGGGAGCCATTTGCCTGGGAACTTCTCCCCATTGCTCAGGAATGTCACACACTGACTTAAACTGTTGTACAAAAGTCAGGTCCTTTCACTCAAAGTGAAAAAATACTCTTGGGTCAAAGTCATGCTCTGGAGCTGCCTGTGGGATCAAAATGAAGGTAGACTCTAGGAGTGATTAGATTCATGATATCTTTTTTTCCCTTCCTTTCTAGTTTTTCTCATTCCAGCTTCTCCTGAGAGTACTCCCTCAGTAAATCACTTCCATAAAAATCTTCACCTCAGTCTCTGCTTCTTGGGAACCCAGTCTAGAACCCAAACTAAAATGTGTACGAATAATTGGTCCTAAGAACTTACTCCAAGGGTGAGATTCTGATATATAATCGTTGATACCAATTAACACACTAACCATAATGGCGGGTGGATTATTGCTACTCATTGGCATGCTGTGTGTCAATCTAATCACTGAGATTTTCACCTACTGTGAATTATAGTGGACCACAGGTGGAATGGGACCCACTTAAAGATATATCTGGCTTTTGATATGTACAAAGAAAATAGTCGCTATAGGGACTTTAGAATAGTTTGATGTTTCCCATAATTTATCACATGTAATTCACCAGTGTAGACACAGGACTACCTAAGCCTAACAAAGCATAACTCCAGTGGCTATGGCAGATGTGGTATGTTTACCAGACAATATTAACACAAATTCTAGTTTGTAAAATATATTTATTTTCTGGAAAAGAATGCTTTTCAGCTAAATATCAGAGCAGATTTTATTTATACCTGGTGATGGAGGGAAAAGCCTGAGCTGGGTTCACTGGGGTGTTGTCTTGATATGTGAGTTCAAGCTGAAAACTAACTACTACTATGCATGGTCCGCCTAGAGGTGGTCCTAAAAGACAGTGACGAGTGGAAATCCCCCTACCACACACACACACTGAGAGGGACTTTGAGTAGTTCAGGTCATCCACGTTGAGAGGACAAAGAAACAATATATGGTAATGGTAGAAACTGATTTATAAACATTATAAGTAGCTTATTTACTTGGTTAGAACCTGAAAGGAGGAAGATTAGACTAGGGACAAGAAAACCTGGGAATGAAGCATTTGGATGGAGCTAAATTCAACAGATAGTGATCCCAGCATCAGAAGTTAGTGCTCAAAAGACAGCACCCACCATGAAGAGGAACCAAATAACACAATCGACAGGATGACTTGGCCAGTAGATGGCAGCCAGCATCTGTTCTTGTCAACTTGGTGCTTGTACAATGGACTTCAGAACAGAGAAGTGATCCTAGTAGAGATGAAGGCCACATAAGGACCCAAAGATCATGGGTTCCCTCTCACAAAGGTTGATTAACCGCTGTTACCATTGAATGTCCAATATAATAGCAACAGATAGCAACAATGATAATACAGCATCCCCTTTACAAGAAACCAGTCATTGGCAAGTTAATTACATAAACCTCTTCTGCACTACAAGAGGCAGTACTTCAGTCAGACTGTCAATCAACAGTCAGTCTCTGACCACACCGAACTCAGATAACAACATTCCAAGGGTTCAGATTATTTGATCTAAATTCTGCATGGCATTACCACAAAGGCAAACATTGTGGGTAAAAGATGTGCAGTGATAGAATATAGCCAAAGAATCTATTTGGTGAACCCACCATACTAGACCATTCATAAAGCTGCTGGCTTAATAGGGTAATTGAAAATACTCTTGAGATTGAGGTGAAGCTCCAACTTGAATAAAACACTAGGTAAGGATACAGTATATACCATAAACCAACAGATATTAAGTAATGCCATGTCCTCAGTATAATGCAAAGCCTGGGAATTAAGGGGTGGATCAGGGAGTGCTCAGGAGCATCTCCCATGGGAGAACTAAATGACAAAGTTGACAGAATAACTTTGCTAGTTGATGGCAGCCACCATCTGCCAACTCAGCCCTTGTGCAATGGGGTTGAAACCAAAGCAGCACTTGTAGAAATAAAGGCTATGAAAGGGCACAGAAATCATGAGTTCCCTCTCATTAAGGCTCTTCAACTTCTGGTGTCATTGAAGTTCATATGCTAGTAATAGGCTCACTTACCATTAACGGCAGATGCTCACCTTGGGTAATTTTTCCCCCTTGCTCATGCTTTTAGGTTCAGTGTGTCCAGTTCTCAAAAGGTTATATGCCTCTACCAGAAGACACAGGAAAATGCTAATAAACTTAAAGCTAATAAACTTCTGATCACTTTGGGCTTCTCACAACAGAAGACCATTAGACAAAAATCAGACTCCATACTGGCACAGATAATTAGCCTGCTCATCAAGAAGATGTAGAGTTGCTGCTCTCCAATCAAAACAAGTGATACTCGACTTGTTCTATGTGGTTCCATAGCCAATTTTGTTATTAAAAGCAAGTTGAGTAACCATGATCTGATAAAGACATGGTAACCAGGGCCTTCTATGCCACAAGGCAAGTAAATTAGCCCAGAAGAAATGCTACCCAGGCAAAGGGAGGTCTACAGTGGGTGGGAAAAGAGATACAAAATGAGTGTTCAGGACCAACTGCTGCAACAGGAGCTGTACTTCTAAATAACCCTCTTTTAAAAATTTTTAAATTTGTTTAAATTAGTTATACATGACAGTAGAATATATTTATACACTTGGATATATCACACATAAATGGAATATAATTTCTCACTTTTCTGAATGTACATGTTGTAGAATCACATTGGCCATGCAATTATATGCCTCTTTTTGTAAGTTTTCCAAGAATATTATTGGTTCAGAAACATGGAAAGGTTGGGCCTGGATGGAGTTAAATTCAGAAGAAAATGGATCTGAACACAAAGTCTAGTACTATTGTGGGCCTAATTGTTTCTCTGCCCTGATCCACTTTACTAGGCCTCTTCACAGATACACTTTACACTGGTCCTCCAGCTCTCAATCCTTAGGGGTATTAGTGGCTCAGGGTTACTTCTATTCTCTTTATCGGGACAATCATAATTACTCTGGAGTTCAGCCTATAACTTAGTCTGATACAGACAAATTGGCAGAATTCAGGCTTCACAACTTCCAGTGGAACCAGAGGAGTTCCAGCTGAGACCACAGCCATGGTGACCACCTCGTGCTGTCCTGGCTTTCTTTTTCTTTTCATTCCCCTTCTCCTGAAATCACTTCCCCAGTAAGATTCCAGCTCTCTGGCTCTGCTTGTAGGAAAATCCATTTGTTATGGGTAAGATGTGGTGTCCCCCCAAAAGCTCACGTGTGAGACAATGCAAGATGATTTGGAGGAGAAATGATGCAAGAAAGTTATAGCCTTGACCTAATCAATGAGTTGCTCCCTGATGGGATTAACTGAGTGGTACCTGGAGGCAGGTGAGGTGTAGCTAGAGGAAGTGGTTCATTGAGGGTGTGGCTATAGGGTATATATTTTGTATTTGGAGAGTGGAGTCTCTCTCTCTCTCTCTGCTGCCTGATCATCCTGTGAGCTAGTTCCCTCTGCCACACTCTTCTACCATGATGGAGCTGGGCTTCTATGGATAAGACGTCTGAAACCATGAGCCCTTAAATAAACTTCTCCTCTCTACAATTGTGCTGGTCGGGTCTTTTAGTCACAGCAGCAAAAAATGCTGATTAAAACACCATCTAAAATAGGAACAAACACATCATTTGGTAAACACTCCTTTCTTAGTCACAGATTCCTTTTAAAAGGAAAACATTTCTACATACTCCTTTTAACCAAAATCATTTATATTTTAATATAAAAGATGCTCTGATATAAAAAGTACTTATATACTCTTTATATGATTAGCTCTAATAAAACTATGAAAGCAGAAAAAACATACTAATTAAAGCAAAAATAAAGTTAAATTTACATTAAAGATATGTGGCACATTATTTTCTTTTTTCTGAAGCTAACTTGCAGATGATGGGTTTAAAAACATAAAGATGTAGCCCCAGGAGTAGTTCTATATTTACTTTGCTCTTGAATTTTAACATCAACAATACAAATTCAGAGCATGCTGCTGTTGAAATATGTTATACAAAATGTCATTAATAACTTCAATACTATCAGCTCTCATTCAACTAAAACTCAGTTTGCAAATAATCCTTCAACAGTAATTATAATAAGTTCTCCATAACTTCTCTAAACTTGGTAACTTTCAAAGCTTTCTGTCTTTTTTGTGGGGAGGTGGTGGTGTTCTTCTTAGCTATACATGACAATAGAATATACTTTGACTTATTTATACAAACATGGAGTACATCTCTTTTATACAAACTTTTTAGTTGTAAGTGGACACAATACCTTTATTTTATTTTTATGTGGTGCTGAGGATTGAATCCAGTGCCTTACATGTGCTAGGCAAGCACTCTACCACTGAGCCACAACCCCAGCCCATGGATCCTGGTGTTGATTATACATTATGTAGAGATTCACTGTGGTATAATCATATATGTAGATAGGAAATTTATGTCAGAATCATTCCACTGTCTTTCCTATTTCTGTCCTGCCTCCCTTCCCTTCATTCCCCTTTGTCTAATCTGATGAACTTCTATTCTTCTCCCCATCTTGTTGAGCATTACCATCCCCATATCAGAGAGAACATTTGACCTTTGGATTTTTGGGATTGACTTATTTCACTTAGCATAATAGTCTACAGATCCATCAATTTACTGGCAAATGTCATAATTTTATTCTTATTTATGGCTAAGTAACATTCTATTATGTATATACACCACTTTCTTTATCCATTCATCTGTTGAAGGGCACCTACATTAATTCCATAGCTTAGCTATTGTGAATGGAGATGCTATAAACATTGATGTGACTGTATCACTGTAGTGTGCTGTTTTTAAATCCTTCGAGTATATACCAAGGAGTGGGATAACTAGGTCAAATGGTGATTCCACTCCAAGTTTTCTAATGAATTTCCATACTGCTTTCCAGAGTAGTTTCACCAATTTGCAATGCCACCACTAATGTATGAATGTACCCTTTTCCCCATATCCTCACCAACATTAATTTTTACTTGTTTTCTTAATAATTGCTATTCTGACTAGTATAAGATAAAAATCTCAGTGTAGTTTTAATTTGTATTTCTCTAATTGCTAGAAATGTTGAACATTTTTTCATATATTTGTTGATCAATCATATTTCTTTTTTTGTGAAGCGTCTGTTCAACTCCTTTGCCCATTTATTAATTGGGTTATTTGAGGGGTTTGGGTGTTAAACTTTCTGAATTCTTTGTATATCTTGAAGATTAATGTTCTGAGGTACAGATGAAAAAGATTTTCTCCCATTCTGTAGGCTGTTTTCACATTCTTGTTTGCTTTGCTGTGAAAAAGCTTTTTAGTTTTATACTATCCCACTTATTGACTCTTGATTTTACAAGTCTTATTGAGAAAGTCAGTTCCTAAGCCAGCATGATGGAGTGTTGAGCCTACATTTTCTTCTAGTAGATGTAGGGTTCCTGATCTAATACCTAGGTCTTTGATCCACTTTGAGTTGAGTTTTGTTCAGGGTAAGATATGGGGGTTAAATTTCATTCTGCTACATATGGTTTTCCAATTTTCCCAGCACAATTTGTTGAAGAGGCTATCTTTTCTCCAATGCATGCTTACAGCACCTTTGTCTAGTATGAGATAACTGTGTTTATCTCTGTGTGTTCTGTTCTATTCCACTGGTCTTCATCTCTGTTTTGGTACCAATACCATGCTGGTTTTGTTACTATAGCTCTGTAGTATAACTTAAGGTCTAGTATTGTGATGCCTTCTGCCTCACTTTTCTTGCTAAGGATTGTTTTGTCTATTATGGGCCTCTTGTTTTTCCAAATGAATTTCATGATTGATTTTTCTATTTCTATGAATAACATCATTAGAATTTTAATAGGAATTGCCTTAAATCTGTATAATGCTTTTGATAGTATGGCCATTTTGATAATATTAATTCTGCCTGTCCAAGAACATGGGAGCTCTTTCCATTTTCTAAGGTCTTCTTCAATTTCTTTCTTTAGTGTATGGTAATAAGTACTATGGATTTGTTGTATTAAGTAGTATCTAATCATCATTTTGTAGGGCTCAGAACAGAAATAATCTCAATCAGATATTTTTCATCTTCATACTTAACTGCTAATTAATTGTGGGAAGTCGATAATGTACAAAACCAAATCCATGCAAGATACCTGCTCACATTAGAAGTATAGTTCAGAATAAGATGGTGCTGGCTGTGTTGAGTTTAGTACATCAGTGCTGTTTTCCATGTCAATGTTCTTAATGCTGTCAAATTGTTCTTCTGCACCGTGAGGGTTGTCGCAGTCCCTCCGAGCCAGTGGGTCAAAAGGGGGACCCCCACATTCGCCTAGCCTGGGCTGTGGAAGTTGGGAAGCGTTGAAGCCGACTAACCACCCGTATCCAGTCCTGCCCTCCGAAGCCTTTCTGCCACAGGACAATCAGACGCTGCTAGGGGGTATTGTCAGAGCAAGCACCCATTTATTTGGGGAACAAGCATTTAACTTATAGGGCCATTCGGCCAACCAGAGACAATGCACGTAGTAACAGCTGCCATGTGGCAGGTCACGTAAGCACCCCAAATTCTGGCCACAGGCTTCACGGTCACAGAACCAACAGTAATTGTAAACCAATCACATATTTCCTCCTTCCTTTGTGCCTTTCTCATTTACATAATGGCTAGTCATTAGGGCGTAGCACAGAGCTAGCCCCCCACACTGCACCACATTAATTCACAGTGTGTACCATGACATCATTTGAGATATCTATGCAAGTACTATCAGAAACAATATGATCACTGAAATGCTGTGGAGCATTCTCTCATATGATCCTGAATATGCTCATATTACACTAGGTATTATGAGTGAGATGAAAATAAAGTTAAAAATTTCTCACAAAAACTCAAATGCTCTGTGCTGGTATACTATACATGCTCCTCCCTCAGTGCATATACCTTGTTTTGGGAAGGTTTGCACTAAAAGTTTTCTGAAATTTTTTCTACTCTAATATTATGTAAATTTTGCCAGTGTCTGATACTGCCAATAATTGTGGTGGTTCATGTCAAAAACAAACCCCCCAAAATGTCTTAAGCACTAACTTTTTCCCACTGTCATATACTACATTTTTCTCAATGAGTGAAAATAATTGTTGTTTCTCTCATAGTACAGCCTTTTCTGGAGGCTTATGTTCCATCGGATTTTAAGGTTTTCTTTTCCAAGTAGGAAGATTTTGTGGATGAAACACACTCATGGTTTGAAATGGCAAAACATTTCTTTATTTAATAAAGCCAAAACAGTTTACTTTGAGTTAATTAAACAAAAATGACAGCAATTTGTGTTAATTAACAAAAATAAATAAATAAATCCTCTCCATCTCAAGCAGCCCTATGAAGGGATGACTTGGATACAAATAACATGGCTATTCTTACTTGACATTTGTGAAGGATGTTAATCAAATGTCTTTTTAATAAATGATTAATTAGGTTAAAGAATAGTAGAGCTGTCACTTAACAGGCAATTTCTCTATCTCTACACTAATTGTCTACTCTGGAACATAAAAGTGAATTTGGATAAATATAGCATTGTGCAAATGAATTATTTGTGTTTTTCTATTTCTTCCTAGTAAACTTGGATATAACCATGAGTCGCTGAGTTTGCAATCCTTGGAAATTTTTCTTCATCAAATTGTTTCTGCATCAAAATTTGGTGTTTCATGCATTGACTGTATCTAAACTCTCATTTGAGATTTCAGGACAGAATGTTTATAAAAATAAATTTGGTTCATGATGTTCTGAAACTACCTTTGACACTCACAATCCATTTTTTCCCCATAGCTAACCGAAAATTAGCATTACAAGATATGATTTGAAAGGGGAAAAATAATTATCACAAGTCTATAAAAAGGCCTGCCCCCTTTTAGGTCTTGCTAATAATAGTGATTGTGAGGTGACCAGGATCCTGCTACAAAATGATCTCAGTTATCCAGGATTTTCAAGGAATAAGAGGTTCTGCATTAGAGCACTTTCTAACATGGAGAGATTCAGCTTTTCTGTTGTGGTTAAAGACAGAACATACTTGTGGTTATGCAAACTTAGGTTCCTTATTCTACCTCTGCCACATCCTGTGTAATTTAATCTCCATCACCTACAAAGGATGAAGAAAAAAATGGCTTTCCATAGGATGACAAATAGTTTGTAAACAATTTATAGTTACTGTTTAGCACATGAAGAGTCAAAGACTATATGCATTCTGCATATTTCACTTCCTCATTTCTGGGAGGATATAACAAAAACAGTTCCAAGAGCAAAATTTATAGAAATCAATGTCTAAATTTAAAAAAGAAGAAAAGTCTCAAACAACCTAACACTGCAACTCAGGAAACTTTAGAAAAACAAGAAAAAGTTAAAACAGAAATTAACCAACAGAAGAAAATATCAAAGCATCAAAATATCAAAATATCAGAGCAGATATAAATGAAACAGGGTCCCTCCAAATATGAGATCAACAAAACATAGGGCTGGTTTTTAAACTAAAATTAATGAACTTTTATCCAAACGAAGATGAAAGAAGACAGGAGATGAAAGTTGGAGATAGAAAAAAGGAGATATTAGAACTGATGCCACAGAAATATAAAGACTCATGAGACTATTATGAACAACTATATACCAATAAATTGAATGACCTAGAAGATATTAGACATACACATCTATCCATAAGTCATAAAGAATAAATTTGAATAGACCAATAATGAGTAATGAGATCGAATCAGTAATATGTTTCCCATCAAAAGCCCAGGACCAGATGGTTTCACTGCTCAATTTTATCAAACAGCTAAAGAAGAACTAAGACTAATTCTACCCAAACTATTCCAAAAGAATTGAAGAGGAGGGAATATTTCCACACTGATTGTAGACAAACTATACATTCATTGTATCTGCCTTGTTCCAATCGCATTTTTTCCAGATTCTTTCTTGGAATTTTCCCTAAAAGACTGTCAAACTAAACACACAATTCATATTTTTTGTAACTTTCCTCACTTGACTTTACAGCATTGATGGTGGTGACTACTTCTTCCTTAGAAAGTTCTCTTGGTTTACATGATAGAATGACATCTGCATTTCTTCTAACTACTTTGGTTTTTCTACCACCTTCTCTGCTTATCATTTAAATATACATGATTCTCTCAAATCTACTTCTCCCCATGTATGAATTAGGATTCTTAGCTTTATCAGTGTCAGAAATATATGTAATTTTAATTAGCTTAAACCTCTGAGGATGTTTATTGTTTCACAATACCAATGTATTCAATAATTTACAAAATGGCCAGGGCCTCAGCAAACACTAAAATCAGGATCTTGAATAATTTTGGAAATTACCTCTGTTCTTTCTTTCTGCTGGCTTTATTCTATTACTGAAGATGGGCTTTATTCTATAGCAAGTTGCCAACATAGCCATCAACACCTGTATGGCATTATATCTGGCTGGTAATAGCCCCTGGATAGAGAAAGCAGACTTTGAGCAGAGGCAAAGTTTTATCCCATACAGTCTAAGGCAAACACCAGCCCTTCTAGAAGGGTGGGTACTCACTGGTCAGTGTCAAAGCAAAAATGGCACCATACAAAGTTAAGCAAAAAGACATTCTTTACTCTTGCAATAGTGAAATCAAATATAGGTATATGTCACCTCTGCTGAAATAAGAGAAGGGAGAGCCAAGTGCTGTGCCGCACACGTGTAATCCCAGCATTTGGGAGGCTGAGACTGGAGAATCACAAGTTCAAAGCCAGCCTCAGCAGCAACAAGGCATTAAGCAACTCAGTGAGAACCTGTCTCTAAATAAAACACAAATAGTGCT
>CM053405.1:30642236-30671439 GCA_028644305.1 Xerus rutilus | reverse complement strand
TATGCCAGAAATATGTTTTAAATTTGCTAAAGTGATATAAAAGTTTGCATGTAAGAAAATTTGGAGAGAGGGGCTGTAGCCATACCTTAGTGGTAGAGCACTTGCCTAGCACATGTGAAGCACTGAGTTCAATTCTCAGTACCACATAAAAAATAAATAAAATAAAGGTATTGTGTCCATCTACAACTAAACATAAAATTAAAAAATTAAAAAATAGAAGAGGCAAAAAATTTGAACAGGAACAAGTAGTGACTTTTTTCCACAGGTATAAACATGTAAAGTGTTTATAATTTAAGTGTTCTACTGCTACAACAATGAAATCAATGTAACTGAAAAGAGATAAGCTATAGATTTGAATAATATCATCAAATGTTATGGGTTTTTTTCTCTTCCTAGACTTGACTCTGAGGTCACCTCAGAGTGCTATCATTCAGTATCATTTATATGATCATAATATCCCAACTGTCATCCAGCTTAGGCCAGGCCTCAGTCCCAGGCTTGAATATCACTTGCCTATATAACAATCTACTTGATTCTTTGGAACTGTTTCTTCCTCAAGCTGGACTTATATTCCTATCCTCTATCTTTCCTCCACCTCCATCTCTCCTCTCTCCTCCCTCCCAGCCACTTCCACAGTTTGAAGCTTCTAAAGCTAGAAAATAGAATTCTCTTTGATTTCTTTGTTTCTCACTCCTCACATTCAATTGTACATCAAATCCTACTGGTTCTACCTCAAAAACATCTCTCTGTCACCCTGCTACTATCATATTCTAAACTACAGAACTGATCTTTAACTATTTACTGCAAAAGTCCCACCAATTGATCTCAGTTTTCCTCCAAGCAGTTCTCCACTCCTCATGGTTTTGTTACAAAAAAGCCAGATCATGTCACTCTTGACTTAAAATCCTTCAATGTCTGATTTGAAGCAGAGAAGAGCCATTCTTTACCATGGGTTACAAAGAATTGTATTATTTGGCCCCAGGTGAACAACAGAAGTTATACTAAAATATCACTGGAATAAAGTAGGAATTTTGGTCCATTCAGCTCGTTCTCACTTTTTACATTATTGGCAGAGTTTAAACTGATCTTGCTGATTTCCTTAGAAATACAAGCACAGAGAAACAGTTCTACCCTTGCTAGAGCTGGAACATCTCTGTTGAGTAGTTTTGCCACAAGTGACATTTTATCATATAATAGAGGTCATATCCTCAGTCCTCAGAAGAAAAAGATATGTAAGGCCTTAATGTCAATTCTTGTCCAATTTCACAAATTATGTGACTTCAATTTATTTATGTCAAGTTCAGGATATTTTATTAAAGCAAACAAAAATGGTCCAACTATCTCTTTTTTTTTGAAAACATACTAGAAAAATATATGAGAAATAACTTTTACAAGCCCAGAGGAAAGGGAAAAGTTGCCTGGTATCTTCTCTTAATCTCTCTTCATGTGGCATCTCATGGTTGCTTCTCTGCACCTGCACTCCATTCACTTCTTTGCAGATCAACTTACTCTGCAAAGCTGTCAATGTCTGATCCACCATAACACTACCTTTTATTGGCATTCATTTTCCATGGTACTAGTTCCATATGATTTTACATTTAGATCCTTAAGGCTCATTAACATAATCTTTTTATAAATTATTGATAAAGATATTTCTAACAATTTGAATTGATTTTAACCATTACACTAACCAAAATATTTGTCAAATCATTAATGATCTGTTATTCATGGGGTGTCAAAACCCATGTATGAACATGGATTAATTGTTATGTTCTCTCCTGTGTTCCATAGGTGTATGTGTCTTCCTCTATGCCAATACCATGCTGTTTTGTTTACTATAGCATTGCTCTATGTTATGAAGGCAGTGTTATAATGTCTCTAGCAACCCTTCTTGGTTACTTTGGCTATTCTGGATTTTTTTTGTGGTTCCATATGAAATTTAGGAGTTTTTTTCTATTTCTCTGAAGAAAGTGATTGATTCTTTAATGGGAATTTTATTGAATATATAGATTGCTTTAGGTATTATAGTTATTTTAGCAATTTTTATTAGTTTTAATTAGTTATAGATGAGAGTAGAATGCACTATGATACATCATACATAAATGGAGTATATTTTTGCATTTTTCTGGTTGTACATGATATAGAATCCCACTGATTGCATATTCATATATGTATATAGGGTAATAATGTCTGATTCATTCTACTGTCTTTCCTACCCATATACCCCCTTCCCATTCCTTCACTCCCCTAATCTAAAGTAACTCTATTCTTTCCTAGCTCACCCACCCTTATTGTGAGTTAGCATTTGCATATCAGAGAAAATATCCATCTTTTAGTATTCTGGGATTGGCTTATTTCACTTAGCATGATATCCTACAGTTCCATTCTGATCCATGAATAGGAGATATCGTTCCTTTTTTGTTTGTCTTCTAAAATTTCTTTTATTAATCATTTTTAGTGCATATTAATTATGTAGAATACTGAGTTTCATTGAATCATATTCATATGTGCATATATTTTATCATGTCCACCCCCCCATTACTCATGCTTACCTTTCCTTCCTTCCCCCCCTGATCTCTGTCCTCTTCACTGAGAATCTCCACTCTGCATACAATCATTTTTTTTCTTGGTTCCATATAGGGAAGATATATGATACTTCTAAGTCTGCTTATTTTGCTTAACATGATGATATCTAATTCCATTTTTCTTGCAGATGACATGATCTTGTTCTTTATAGCTGAATAATACTCCATTGTGGAGTTGTTGGGTTTTTGTTTGTTTGTTTGGGTTTTTTTGTTTTTTGGTTTTGGGTTTGTTGTGTTTAAATACCAGGGATTTAACCCAGAACCTCTTAACCACTGAGTCATATCCTCACTGCCACTTTGATTTCTTAAAGTTCTACTTTGAGATAAGATCTCCTCAAGTTGCTTAGGGCCTGACTAATGCTGAGACTGGCTTTAAACTTGCAATCCTCCTGCCTCAGCTTCCTTAGTTGCTAGGATTACAGGCGTGCACCACTGTACCTGGCTTCCATTGTGTTTATATACACATTTTCTTTATCCAATCACCTGTTGACAGACACCTAAGCTGATTCAATAATTTAACTATTGAGAATTATTCTATGATAAACATGGTAAAAAGATCTCTATAGTATGGTGACTTTAATCTTTTAGATAGATACAGAGAAAGGGTATAGCTGCATCATTTAGTTCTATTTTTAGGTTTTTGAGAAATATGAATCTTTCACTCCCTTTATTAAATTTATTTCTAAATATTTAAATATTTGTAGCTTTTTCAAATGAGATTACTTTTTAATCAGTCTTTTAGCAAGTTCATCACTGGTGTATAAAAAAAACTACTTTTTTGTATGTTGATTTTGTATCCTGCAACTTTACTGAATTAATTTGTAAGTTCTGACAGCTTTTTGAAGGAGTATTTAGGTTTTTCTATCGATAAAATAATTTCAGCGGAAAACATATATAATTCCCAATATGGATACCCTTTCCAACATGGGTAACCTTTCTTTCTTACTTTGCCTAATTGCTCTTGCTTAGACTTCTAGTACTATATTAAGTAAGAGTGGTGAAATTGGACATCCTTGACTTGTGGACTTTAGAGCATTTTCCCATTTATTATAATATTGAAAGTGTTTTTTCATATATTGTTTTTAGTATTTTGAAGTATGTTCTTTCTATACATAATCTATTGAAAGTTTTTATCATGAAAGAATGTTGAATCTTATCAAATGCTTTTTCTTAATACACTGAAATGTTCACATGGTTTTTTGTTCTTCATTCTGTTTATTTATCTTTGAATCCCTGGGATGAAACCCACTTGATGATCTTTTTATGTGCTACTGAATTGTGTTTGCTAGTATTTTACTGAGTATAGATCTGTAGTTTTCCTTTTGTGTATTATCCTTTCTGTTGTTGGCCTCATAAAGACTGGCAGAGTTCCTTCAATTTCAATTTCTTGAAATAGTTTCTAAGAATTGGAATGCATTCTTCTTTAAGTATTCTGTAGAGTTCTGCAATAAAGCCAACTGGTCCGGTACTATTGATACATGGAGATTTTAATTACTGCTTCAATCTCATTATTGGTCTGTTTATATATTTTATATTTTTTTCTTGATTCAATTTATTCTGCTCTAGTGATCTTCCCCATATATTTATGATATCTGACCCCTTTTTCTCTTTTTTCTCCTTATTTTGTGCTAGTTTCTGTATATGAGAGAAAACATTCAACCTTTGATTTCACGCAGCATGATGTTCTCCAGTTCTATCCATTTACTAGAAAATGCCATAATTTCATTCTTCTTTAGAGCCCAGTAAAACTCCATTGTGTATATATACCACATTTTCTTAATCCATTCATCTATTGATGGACATCTGGCCTGGTTCCGTAATTTGGCTTTTGTGAATCATGTGGCTTATAAACATTGCTGTGGCTATATCACTGTAGAATGCTGATTTTCGTTCTTTTGGATAAATACCAAAGAGTAGGATATGTGGATCATATGGTAGTTACCACCAAAACAATATATGAGTTTACCTTTCCCCCCGCATCTTGGCCAGTATTTATTATTATATGTATTCTTGAAAATTGCCATTTTGACTGGAGTGAGGTGAAATTTCAATGTAGTTTTGTTGTTTTTCCCTGATTGCTAGAGATGTTGAACATTTTTTCATATGTGTTGGCCATTTGTGTTTCTTCTTTTAAATATGCTTTGTTCTTTTGCCCATTTATAGATTGGATTATTTGCTTTTGTTGTTTTTTTTGGGGGGAGGGAGTTAAGCTTTGTGAGTTCTTCATATATTGTGGATATTAATCCCCTGTCAGAGGCAAAGATTTTTCTCCCATTCTATAGGCTCTCTCTTCATGCTCTTAATCATTTTCTTTGTCATCCAGAAACTTTTTAATTTGATGACATCCCACTTACTGATTCTTTGTTTTAATTCTCAAGTTGTAGGAGTATTTTTGAAGGAGTCAGTACCTGCATCAACATGATGGAGTTTTGACTCTATGTTTTCTTCTAGAGTTGCAAAGTTTCTGTTATATTTCCTAAGTCTTTGATCCACTTTGATTTGACTTTTGTCAAATCAAAAGGTGAGAGACAGGAATCTTATTTCATTCTTCTACAAATGCATATCCAGTTTTCCCAGCACCATTTGTTTAAAATGTTATTTTTCTCCAACACATATTTTTGGCTGGTTGGTTCCTTTTCATGATTTTTCTTTGCTGAATTTTTATTCATATTCTGAATTTTTTGTTTTCTTTGTGTTGTTTGTATTCTCTTGCATATCAAGAGGTTTCCTTAGGATCAATATTTTTGATTCTTTTCCAGTGATTTCATAGGTATCATTCAAATTGTGATTTATTTTTTGAAGAATTATTTTAGTTTTTGGAGGTGTCATGTCTCATGTTTCTGTGTCCTTATGTTGATGTCTGTGCATCTGGTATGACATTTGTTTCTTCCTATTTTATGAAGTAGCTTTAAGAGAACAAAATTTTATATCCCTTCAGATGGGATATAAGAATAAGCTGGATAGATGCTTTTGGTTTGGTTATAGAGGAGCTTAAAAGGATAATCTCTATGTGATTTCTTTGATGTCAGCAGCATCTATAAGTAATTTCATAATTTGCAATGGATATGATCTTCCAAAGTTGTGTGTCTTCAGATTCCAAAGTTGAACCCTGATAGGACTGGAGCATGTAGTGTTAGCTACCACAGCATTGGTAGTGTGAAATATGGAGAGTACTGTCCCCAGTTCCCTCAGGACTGCCATTCTCCTGCTCTATCAGGGTTACTGGTCCTTTCCCACTTACCTCTCCCCAGCAGTATTGGGGCATTAAATATGTATTTAATAAATATCAATATGCGTCAGGCACTTTTAAAAATCCCCAAGACACTGTCTTAAATGAGTCAGTCCTGGTATTTTGTTCTGAGTAGAATAGGTTTACAAAATGTTCCATGCTAATTAATTTAATAAATTACTATTTATATTTTTTAAAACTTTTTTTTAGTTGTAGATGGACACAATGTCTTTCTTTTATTGCTTTGTATGTGGTGCTGAGGATCAAACACAGAGCCTCACGCATGCGAGGCAAGCTCTCCACCACTGAGCTACAACCCCAGCCCCTACATTTTTATTTAGTAATAAATGTATAAATATGAAATTTCATCAAATTGTATAATATGAAGTGTAGAAAGGAGAGTGTTGGATAATTGGGCTGGACTGATTTAGGAAACCCTCACTGAGAAGGTGAATTTGAATGTATGCCCTAAATGATGAGAAAGAACTACACAGGAAGTGGGAAAGATAAAAATGGTAAACTAGACTTTATTAAAGAATTTCTCTTTCATCATAACGGGAATAACGATTTGGGATAACTACAGAATTTCTGATCCCAATCATTTCTTTTATTTCACTGTTTAATAGTTCCCAATTATTTTAACTTTTCATTTCTGTAACTTTTTAAACAGAAGCTTGTGAATTTTTTTCACCCAGTCAAATATTTATTTAAACAATTTTGTAATTGTATACAAGGGACTTTAATCCCTCAAATCCCAGCTTGAGTTTCCTGTGTTTATTCTATGATATCAGTGACTTTGTTCTCTATTTGTATGACACTACAGTGTAATTACCAGGAGATAATTGTAATTATGAAAGCAAGAACTAATGAGCAGTATACACATTGTCCCTATTGTCACAGAACCTAAAGACAAGTGGAAAATGTATTATTGAAGTAGTGTCAAGGATTAAGAAAAATATAATCAATGACTTATAAGGCTCAATTAGAGTGTGCAGAACCATAGCAGTAATAAGATTAAAAACCCTTACTAAAGAAGTTGCAGAATACTGCAGTAGGTTCTATTATAAATGTATGGGCTTTGGGTGCATTTATTAGAACAATTGTTAGGATATATCTTGGTATGTTTTTAATTGTCACTTAAATTAACCACTTCACTTATTTAAGAGTCTTAAACACATGGAACCGGATGATCCAGATTAAGAACAAAATTGTCTCCATATTCCTTTTACTTTCTATTAGAGAGTGTGTTACTAAATTGTGACTGTTACTTGCTTTATTTTGACAATTTTTCTGGAAATAGTGATGTTGAACAAATAAAATAATATTTTATTAATTTGAGTCTGTATTTTTTATATCATCAAAACTATTTGACCCTTTCTATATGTTTTGCACTCTATTATGTTCTACAATGGTTAATGAGGTATAGTACCTCACAGTCAAATATTTTAACATGGCATTTGGAGTACACTGTTGTGAAAAAAATTATCTTAAAAAATCATGCCATTTGAATCTTGTGAATTTTTAAAACTTTAGACAGATAGTACTTTTACCAGAAATATTTCTAAATATTTCCTTTTTCATTTTCTTTCTGGGATTAAGGGAACTTCATTAATCTGCCAAGTAAATTCATCATGGAGAAATGTTTTTCTATTATTTGGAACTTCAGATACTCATAATAATTCTTTTACATTCCCATGAATGTTTCACTTTAAATATTCCTCCACTTATTTTATGTAAAACACTGAACAGACTTAACAGTAAAGCTAAAGGTATAAAAATTCAAGATGGTTTAATTATGTACTGATTCTGTAAAATCATCAAATGAAATTTTCCTACCATGAACATGTTACAAAATATTCTTAAGTTACATTATGATTCTAAAATTAATAATGGGACTTACATAGCAATGGCAACAAGAAATAATGAATATGCTAAATTCTGTGCAAAAGCTTTCATGAGTCATAATAAAACTCTGTGTGAATTATAAATAATTGTATTAAAAAAGGAAAGTAAATGATAGAAAGGCACAGTATAATTCAGAAGGATGGGAAGTTGATTAACATGGAAACATTCTACTGAAAGAGTATTACTGTATCAATTAGATATAGGTTTCCTTGGAGATTGACTTTGCTCAGAATCACATAACTCAAATGAAAAAAGATCACTGGATTCTGTGGTTTTATTCTTCAATTGTTGCCCCATCTCTGGGCACTGCATAAAAAGTTCTTGACATTTATCTGTCATTCTGTCAAAGATTCTCAAACATGCAGCCAAAGGCAGAAGAGGGAGAATTTTGTCTATTTCAATCATGGGCAGAATTGAGAAATAAGCAAAACCTATTTTGATTTCCCCAAGCTACTCATTTCTGCATTATTGACCTTTACCTACAGGCACCAAGTGCTCTTAGGCTCTCTCCCTGGAAAGAAATATCTGCTCCCAGGAAATGGTCTACTATTATAGATTTATAGCCATTTCTGACTCAAGGATATTTCAAGTATCAGCAAGTGAAGGAGCAAACATATATTTTAAGTATTTAGAAAAAATTTACCTGATACCCATAGAAATCACACCAAAATCAGTTACTGCTGATGGCATTAGGCTGTGCTCCATTTCTCTGCATATGACATGGATAGACTTATTATTGGATAAAAACCCTGCATTCATTCATTTACTAGTCAAACATTTTTAATGATTAGCAGAAAGCAGGTTCTGTGCTAGGCACTTAGGCTATAGTCAAGGTATCATTTATGCCATACATAACCCATCTGTGGAATTGGCACATTTCATTTACTTGAATATGTTTGTTTTGCCGTATCCCCCAAACAATTAAATCCCTTAAAATGAATACTTGCTTCATAAGTGCAGGAAAGAGAAGACACAGGACAAAGACCAGGGAGATGGTTGTTAGGTGCTATAGTCTGAATGTTTGTATCTTTCCAAAATTCATATGTTGAAATTCTAATCCCTCAAGGAGATGGTATTGGGAGGTAGGCCTTTTGGGAGGTGATAAGGGCAGAGCTTTCATGATGGGAATAAGTGCCCCTATAAAGGAGAATGAAGAGCTACTTGTGTCCACTAGATGAGGACACAGTAAGAAGCTGCTATCTATAAACCAGGAAATGAGCTCTCACCAGACATAAAATATGCCAGCATCTTATCTTGAACTTTCCAGCCCCTGACCTATGAGAAGTTTCTGTTTATAAATCACCTAACTTATGTCATTTTGTTTCAGCAACCCAAATAAACTAAGACCTTAGGTATAGTGGTTGGGGAGATAGGGGTAATCAGATGTTCTAAAAGAAGAGGGAATCCCAGTTGGATCTGGAAGTTAGAGGCTCACATCAAGTAGTGTGAGAGATTCTAAAGAAATAGTGTTAGGTGGAAGCTCTGGTTGATGAGGGGAATCATGGCATTAGGCTGTGCTCCATTTCTCTGCATATGACATGGATAGACTTATTATTGGATAAAAACCCTGTACAGAACTAAGACTGGAATTGCACAGATCCTGTCAGAGAGACTTTTCTGATGCAGAGAAACAAGACACTGAATTAGTTTAGAGTAATCTTTCAATGTGCTGTTTCTGGAAGATATGGCCAATACTTTTTGGTATTAGCTGAGAGGTCAATGGTACATGCAGAGTGCATGCTCTAGTATTCAATTCCAGGAAAACAAAGTACTTAATTGCAGCAAATTCTACAGTATGTACATTAAGTCACAAAAGTTACAATCTGAAGACCTGAGCATATTCAAAAGTAGTGATTGGAATGAAAGAAGATAGTTTCAATGATTCTTTGTGAGAATGTGCCATTGATAATAATTAGAGAGTCTTACATGCTAGCCCAATCATATTTCAATTCATTCTAAGTCATTTGGTGATTTCTTGTGTCAATCTTCATGCTAGATACTGACTGGGGATTCATATATAAACAAGAAGAAATCTTCATCCTTGTTATGCTCTTTTGAAGAGTATGGCATTAAAAGCATAGACTAGGGATCTCACCCATTCCAAATTAGAGTTCTGTTCCTTCAGGGTTGCCATGGCAATTACTTAACTAATTCTTAGTTTCCTCATGTGTCCAATGAGAATGATCACGTCCATCTCAAAGGGAAATAACAAAAATTGAAGATAACATTGATGTATGCCTTAGCAGATGCTCAATAATAGTTAGTTGCTATTATTATCCTTTAATAATCTGAGATAAACACAATTGTTGAAGACATTATTCCATGACATACTTATTTCACTTTATACCTGATGGATGCCTAAATTTTCTCCTGATTCCTTTTTTAGATGATATTAATATTACAGAATTCATGAGGTATGCATATGTGCAGGGACCTGTTGGAATGTCCCTAATTAGATAAGTTGTCATCTTAGAGATGATAAATGTAAAAGCATAAATGTGTTTAAGAACAAGTTGTTAACATGCTAATGCCTCCTAAAAACCTAGAAGTAAGGCACAAACAGAAGTACAAAGCCTTCCTTTTCCTCTCTCTCTCTCTTCCATTCATTCCCCTTTGTCTAATCAATTAAATACTATTCTTCCCTTCTCCTCCCTTATTGTAGATTAGCTTCCCCCTATCCATGAAAACATTTGACCTTTGGCTTCTGGGGACTGGCTTATTTCACTTGGCATGATAGTCTCCAGATCCATTTATTTACTGGCAAATGTAATAAAGCCATTCTTATTAATGGCTGAGTAATACTCCATTGTGTATATATGCCACATTTTCTTTATTCATTCATCTGTTGAAGGGCATGTAGGTTGGTTCCATAGCTTAGCTATTGTGAATTGAATTGCTATAAATATTGATGTGGCTGTGTTACTGTACTATGCTGATTTAAAACCCTTGGGGTATATACCAAGGAGTGGGATAGTGGGGTCAAATAGTGGTTTCATTCCTAGTTTTTTGAGTAATCTCCATACTGCTTTCCAGAGTAGTTGCACCAATTTGCAGTCCCACCAGCAATGTATAAGTGTGCATTTTCCCCTCATATTCTCTTCAATATTTATTGTTATCTATATTCTTCATAATTGCCATTCTGACTGGAGTGGGATGGAATCTCAGTGTAGTTTTAATTTACATTTCTCTAATTGCTAGAGATGTTGAAAATTTTTCTATATAAGACAGTGGGATGAATCCAAAATAATTTTCCTATATACATATATGAATATACCTTAGTGATTCCTACCATCATGTACATCCACAAGAATAGGGTTCTAATTATAATAAGATATATTTCATAATTGTATAATTATATTAATTCTACTGTCATGTATAACTAAAAAGATCTAACAAAAAAGAATACATTGTATTTTACAAAGAAGTAATAAGTATATTTAAGCACTTGACATTTCATACATATATCAAAACAACACATTGTACTTCACAAATGTAATACAATTATAATTTGTCAATTAAAAATAATAACTTTAAAAAGAATTAAAGTAAAAAGCTATAGCTCCCAGTTTTCAATAAATTGAAGGGTCAGAAAAAAGACAGGAAGAAGCCTAAGGGGAGACACATAAGGTCTCATAGACAAATACATTTGTCACATAACAAGGATCCAAGAGAGAGGAGCAAGACTGCCAAAGAGGGTGTACCACTGGTTCAAATTATACCATAACATAAATAAGAGTACTCATGAATCTAAGCTACAATAAAAAGTCTGGAATTGAGTGTTGTTAGTGAACTGGTAGTTTCTATGATTGCTGGATAGAGTGGCTAACCAGCAAGCTCTGGAAGTTCCAATGGGACAATTCCAAGTCTAAATTAGAAAAAATAGAACTGACACAGTTCTGGTCAGATTAAGGTAAATTGCTGTGGTTTTCACAGACAAAGCCTCTTTCTGAAGGTCTTAGTCTTTAGGGAGAGTCTCCCAGGACTAAGACTTTCACAGATAAGACAGTGCCTTATAAGAACTTTTCTAAGCACAATCTAGAATCAATTGTGCTTCAGAAGTATCAGATCAGCTTAGACTCAGTGAAGAAACAGTAAATGAGGACCTAAGATGATAAAATGCTATTTCTAGATTTTTAAGTTGATGGAAAAAAATCAAAATACATCTCTCTTACACATTTAAGAATAGTCCAAAAAAGTTACCCACTTGAAGTCTGAAGTTGATCTAAGTGATAATTATAAATAAAAAGAGTTTAGTAACGGAGTCTAGGACAAATGCATAGCATTTCATTTTATGTAAATGAAAGATAGAAACATGATGTATTACAGTATATTTTAAAAACAAGAAATATGCTTATGAATGTGTGTATGCATGTATCTACATATAAGCATATATGTATATATGTGAGTGTATGTATACATACACACAAACATGCTTAAAATGGAAATACCTACAAGTTCAGATCATTCTGATAATGCAGAAAAAATTAGAAAGAGCAATAATCCCAGTGAAGTTGATCCTACCCTATCAAGAGAAACCTTTCTTAAATAAATCACCCAACAAATGCAAATTTGGGCTTTTGGGAGCTACTGGAGTAAAGAACAAAATTAACAACTAACATGGGGGCTGGGATTGTGGCTCAGTGGTAGAGCGCTTGCTTCGCATGCGTGAGGCACTGGGTTCGATCCTCAGCACCACGTAAAAATACATAAATAAAATAAAGATTCTGTGTCCATCTACAACTAATAAAAAAATATTTAAAAAAAAAACAACTAACATGAGGAAAGGATTAGGTAAATATGGACTATATAAATATTTCTAATTCTTCTTAAAGAACTTGTAAAAGCTCCATTAGTCAACCAAAAGAAATGAAGGGATTTGCAAGGCTTAGAAAGGTTGCCTGTGGGTCAGACTTAACCTATCAAAACAGTACTACTTTAAAAACACATTTCAGGCAAGGCAAAAGAAAATGTCTTTGAAATTTGTTCTTAGTCCCAATCAATTTGCTTTAAATCAGAGAAAATGATCCTTAATCTCTGAGTCTGAGTGTTCCACACTGTTGGCACAGTTCATTTGGACTAGTCTGATATATTATAATTTATTAGCAGCATGTGGGTCTCGGGAAAAGGTGAAGGAACTGAATATTTTTTTATGCTAAAGCTGCTGATGGGGTCATAAACTGGGCCTTCTTTCTTTCCCTTCCTACATTTGAGCAAAATGGCTGTGCAAATAGCAAAAGAGTCCCAGATAATGGTGAGCTACCAAATAGGTGGTAGTCCTGTGAAGGACAAACTCCACAGGGCAATTAAGGAAATGAGTTGATTCAGGCTATTGCAACAGGAAGAATATTCATTAATGAGAAATATCTTTCAAAAAGAAGGTGCTGTGTGCTTTTACAGAGGCAGGCAAACAAGGGAGCCATCAGCAAGTTAATGAGAAAAAATGGAGGCAGGGTCCCATCTCAGACATTACGGAAGAATGGATATTGGTCTTACCTCAGTATATGCAAGGGCATTGGAGGGATCTTTTGACATTAGTTGTTTATCAGAAAATAAAAGGGTAGAATCACAGGCTCAGATAAATTTCAACATTGTCATTCAATCATTAGTCATTATAGATTTAAATTAAAAAGCCATTTTATTTTGCATAAGTTATTCTTGTGAACAAACTGCCGTAGATTAAAATAGTAATACTACAATTAGCACAGATTAAATGTCCGAAAGCTGATGGGAGTGCTTTTAAATTTATCCTTTAAAACAATTCAGATAAGAAAGAGAAAACACATAGTCTTTCAAAACATATATTTGAATGCTACAATATTTATTTTTGGTGTTTTTCTAACACCAAAGTATTTCAGTAACAATATCAACTTGGGGGGGAGGGGTGTCAACTAGATGACAAAATCTTTATATCTGTCTCCTTCATGGTGGTGCTTTATCCTTTCATTGTTTTTTTCTTTTTAATTACGGAAACTTTCAAACATACACAAATTCAGCACAGTAACATAGTAAACACATGCCAACACCCAGCTTCAAGGATTGTCGCTCTTCTACCATTCATAGGTCATCTTTGCATACTCCCAAATCCTTTGCCCAAGTATTTTAAAGCAAAACCTACGTGTGACATTACTTCACTAATAGTTCAGTATGGCTCTTTGACAGTAATTTTTTAAACAAAACCACAATATCATTATCACAGCTGATAAAATTAATAATAATTCTATAATATTTTATATTATTTAGTCCCTTCAGTTTTCCTCCATTGTCTCAAAGAGAAGTTGATTGGCTTATTCAAATCAGGATCTCAATGAGGTCTTCACACTGGCATCTGGTTCTGACATTTCTCCAACTATCCTTTATCACTAATATACCTCTTCCCATTTTTATTTCATAACAATTGTCAAATAATCTGAGGCTTATCTTTTTACAAGATCTTCATTCTAAATTTGGTTAATAGTTTCCTTTGGGGTTTCTTTTAACATGATTTTTCAATCTAGCTCAAATGATAGATTTAAATCTTGAATAGGTTCAGACTTAAGTTTATCAGTAGGAATATTTATTGGTGGTGACATGTACTTCCCAATGCATCGCATATAACCTCTAATGTTTTAACTTTATTATGAAATTGCTCAGTGAGTTTAGAAACAGTCAGCTCTATCCACCCTTAATAAAGTGATCCCTTTTTAATCTCTGAAAATTTTGAGTCAGATCAATGAATTTGCATTTTAAATACAAGAAAATCTTTTTCACTGTAAAATATTTCTCAGTAGTTAAAATATTCCCTTTTCTCTAACTAAAGGGATAATGCCTTAAAGTGCTAATGCTTTATTATTTTAATTCATTTATATAATTATTTTTAAAACCCTCTGAAGATGGAACTAGTATTTTTATTTTACAAGTAAAGGAAACTAGGACACAAGAATTTTAAATAACTTGCCCAACACCAAACAACTAACAATTACTGTTGTAGGGATGTGAACCTATGTAGCTTATTGCTAATTTGAGGCTGAAGTGCTGGTCTGTGCTCGCCATCCTCCTACTACCAGGTGCTCTGTGCTGCTCATGGAAGGTATTATGTGAATAGTGGTGTGATCAGGATTAGCATGAGGCATGAGATTCTGTCATATTTCATAGGTAGATCTTGTTTTCATAGAATGTACCTTCTTTAGGTGTTCTTTCTATAAAATATGGTAGGTCATTTTGGAGAAGAAAGTATTCTTGTAACCAGCAAAGATAGAGTACTTCTCAAAGAGCAGAAAAGTTCTGTCACATTTTTAGACCAAAAGGCAGAACATTAAGAGACTAGTAGACTGTCCCTATAGCCTGGAGCTTTGTCAAGGATCTGTTTACTTAGCCTAGTGCAACACCCACAAGGAGCAAAATAGATGTGGGGGAAAATACCCTGGATGTTGTGTACAGGTTTGTTTATGGAGTGCTCTTAAGTACCAACCATGTAGTTGGTATGCTGGGGTTGTTGCACTATTTTCAATAAACTTCTACTATTGCAAGATATATGTAGGCAGCTTCTCTGAAGTGTTAGAATCAAAGAATTAGGGGATTTTATTTTGTTTATGGCTATGTTTAGATTCAGGATAAATTAATTTTGTTTTAACAACAGTGCAAAGGGGGAGTATTGAAAGAAGGAGTGGGATGTTGCTAAATAACATGCAGCGTTTGCCACATTGCCTCATTTCGTATCACCCAAATTATTTCAGGGAAATGTAGAATCCACATATAGAAAGATATGGATTAGAACTGGCTTTCAATTAATGAGCTGGGCATAATTGGAAGATGAATGCAGAGAATCCAAGATAGAGGCATCATTGTATGTATGCACACTGGGCTGAAATCCAGTGGAACTGGGTCCTTGCCCTGGTACTAAGATTGTGTATGACCTTAAGCAAGCCATGGCATTTCTCTTAAATAGAAGAGGCTAGAGCATTGAGTTTTCAAACTTTTTTTTTAAATTGGAAATTGTTCCAAAGCATTACTAAAGTAGTCAGTATATTAAATGCATGTTTTGATGAATCACATTTTCTGAAGTGCAGGTGAAACTCTTGGCACTCCACCTCTTTGTTCTTTCCATTTTTCATCATTTAATGGAAACTCTAAAAAACAACCCTGAAATTCTAGGTCTCTGTCCATTTGAGAAAAGTGTGAAAGTACGTGGGGCTACATGATCTCTAAAGTACCTTTTTAAGTTGACATTAAAAGGTCTAAAGAGATGCAAAAGCCAAACTCAAGAGAAGTGATGCCACACTCACTTCTAGAGCAAAGACTTGAGGCAAAAGTAGGTCTTCTTCCTCCAAGATTCCCTGAAGGTAGTCTTCAACCCTCAACTCCATTTCAATTATTGATATGAGGATCATTAAATATTTATTACTTACCATTGATTCTTTACTTCCCATCGATAAATTATTCTTTTCAAGTAGTCTTTTAGATTTACTTTAAGCCTGGAATTTAAAAATTACTTCCAACTTCTTGACAATATCAGGCTCTGAAAACTTGTGTACCTTGATGAAGGTACAGTGGTGCTTCTAGGTGTGGTGACAGTGCATTGGGAGTCTCAGCTCCCTCAAGACAGGTCTTGAGGATAAGCAAAAGGCTGCACCAGAAAGCAAGGATGAGAAAGAGGTGGAGATCAAAGACAAAGCTCCTCATGGTTTGGCCAAATTACAAGCTCTTCATGATGTGGCCAAGGGTTGGCCATGTCTATCAATTTTATTTTTATGGACTTTGCAAAAGACCACTCTGTTGCAGAGAAATTTTAAGATACATGAGGCAAGAAACATCAAAATGTCCACTATGCTTTTTATTGGATTCACAAATTGCATTTAAGAAAAGAATGGAAGCATATATCTCTTTTAATTTATCATCTATGTACATTTCTTCCCTCAGCATCAGTACTTTATTTTCTGTGTAATTTGTTATTCCTTTTCTGGGCTTGTGTATCAATTTAGATGATACCAGCATGACTTCTCATACTAGCAAGGTTATTACCTGTTCTGAGTCATTTTTGTTTGGGTTTTTTGTGTGTGTGTTTTACTACCCCCCCACACTCACAAAAAAAAACACCCACATTATTACATCTAAATCAATTATTAGTTTTGGTAGCAAACTCAATCTTTGCTTTTTATGTATTTTTTTGAGTTGTTTAGATTCTGAGTGATTGTACTCATTAAGATGAGCAAAGCATGGTAGGGGAGTTTCTTGCTAATAGCTAATAAAGCTGTATTTTATTTGTGCAAAATGATCTCAGGGCCAGGGTAGATCTTAAGATTAAGATCATTATTATTTGTCCTAGGTTTTAAACAGAGAACATTGGTGGTTAACTTACCAGGAAATAGAACAAATGGCTGGTCAGCATCATCCTGATTTTGGACATTAAATGGTTGGTACATCTTGTTTGTTGAACTGATGGACCACTTAATACTAATGGCTCTTTTCAAGGTCAAATTGTTTTAAACCTCAGCTGTACAAAAATTGGAAGTAAATGCTCATGGAATAGTGAGCTTCTAAGATAGCCTGGTGAGAAACCAGGTGCCTATTTGACTTAGTAAACAGGGCAAGTGGACTATTAAGCCCAGTGTAAAGATTACCCAACCTACCATGGTTGGATGGTAAGTTTAGAGTCTTTGTCGCCATTTGATTAAATCTATGCAAGCATAGATTGAAAAGTGGATAGGCTTCAACAATCTTACCATAGAAGAGTAGCTTACCAGTCAATTCAATAATAATTTGCATTCCAGTTATGATGTTATGATACCCAACTCTCAGAATGATTTCCACCCATTAGGAGAGTGTAAATGGCAGCATTTGAACATAAAAATGAAATTCCCTTGTGTTGGAGAGGGCATTTTAGTATAATGTTTTAAATAAAGCTAAGGTATTCTTATCTTTAAAAAGATAAGGAAGTTTTCAAGAGAGTTGAGATCTTGAGAAATGCTCTAATATGGAAATATTTGGGTGTTATTTTGTAATTCATATTTTAATAAGGTTATCAAGACATAATTCATATGCCATACCTCCCTCAATTTAAAATACACAATTTAATGTATTTTAATACATGCACAGGATGAAAACATAGCTACAATGTAGATTTAAAACATTTTCCCCCAAAAAACAGAAACCCTGGACTCATTAGTGCTCTTTCAGTTTCTATAGATTTGCCTATTCTGGATAATCCTGGTAAATCAACATACAACATGTGGTTTCTGTGACTGGCTTCTATCATATAACATAGTGTTTTCAAGGCTAATCCATGTTGTAGTGTGAATCAGTGATCCTTTTCATTGTCAAATAATACTCCATTGTAAAGATCTACTGCCTTCTATTTATCCACTCATCAGTTGATGGTAATTTGGGTTACTTTTACTTCTTGGCTATTGTAAATTATGTTTCTATGAATAGCTATGAAAAACTATACAAGTTTTTATGTACATGTGTTTTTAGGTCTCCTGGTTATATATTAGCAGTATAATGACTGGGTCATTTGGTAACTATGATTTTAACATTTTGAGGAATAAATAGAAGAATGCATTTTGATTCATTTTACACAGTTGGAGCAGAACTTTTCTCTGGTTGTACGTGATGTAGAATCACATCATATATGCAGTCATACAAGAAGCTAGGGCTATGATGTCCATCTCATTCCACCATCTTTACTGTCCCCATACCTCCTCCCCAGTCCCTCCTCTTTGACCAAAGTTTCTCCATTCCTCTCATGTCCTCTCCCCCATTATGAATCAACATTCACTTATCAGAGAGAACATTTGGCATTTGGTTTTTTGGGACTGGCTTACTTTGCTTAGCATGATATTCTCCAATTTCATCCATTTACCTGCTAATGCCATAATTTTATTCTCTTTTACTGCGGAGTAATATTCCATTGTGTATATATACCACAGTTTCTTTATCCATTCATCTATTGAAGGGCATCTAGGTTGTTTCCACAGTTTAGCTGTGGTGAATTGAGCTACTACAAACATTGAAGTGGCTGTGTCACTGTGGTATCCTGTTTTGAAGTCCTTGGGTATAGACCAAGGTGTGGGATAGCTGAGTCAAAAGGTGGTTCCATTCCAAGTTTTCTAAGAAATCTCCATATTGCTTACCAGATTGGTTATACCAATTTGCAGTCCCACCAGCAATTCTTGATAATTGCCATTCTGACTGGCGTGAGATGAAATCTTAGGGTAATTTTGATTTGCATTTCTCTAATTGCTAGAGATGTTGAACATTTTTTCATATGTCTGTTGATCAATTGTATATCTTCTTCTGAGAAGTATCTATTCAGCTCCTTGGCCCATTTATTGATTGGGTTTTTTGTTTTTTTGGTGATAGGTTTTTTGAGTTCTTTATATATCCTGGAGATTAGTGCTCTATCAGATGTGTGTGTGGCAAAGATTTGTTTCCAGAATGTCGGCTCTCTGTTCACTTCATTGATTATTTCTTTTGCTGAGAAGAAACTTTTTAGTTTGAATCCATCCCATTTGTTGATTCTTGATTTTACTTCTTGTGCTACAGAAGTCTTGTTAAGGAAGTATGGTCCTAATCTGACATGATGCAGATTTGGGCCTATTTTTTCTTCTATTAGGCATTGGATCTCTGGTCTGATTCCCAGGTCCTTGATCCACTTTGAGTTGAATATTGTGCATGGTGAGAGAAAGGAGTTTAGTTTCATTTTGGTGCATATGGTTTTCCAGTTTTCCCAGCACCATTTGTTGAAGAGGCTATCTTTTCTCCAGTGTACGTGTTTGGCTCCTTTGTCTAGTATAAGGTAACTGTATGTAAGTGGGTTCGTCTCTGTGTCTTCTATTCTATACCATTGGTCTACATGTCTATTTTGGTGCCAGTACCATGCTGTTTTTGTTACTATAGCTTTAAGGTCTAGTATTGTTTAAGGTCTCGTATTGTGATGCCTCCTGCTTCACTCTTCTTGCTAAGGATTGCTTTGGATATTCTGTGTCTCTTATTTTTCCAAATTAATTTCCTGATTGATTTTCTATTTCTATTAGGAATGATGTTGGGATTTTAATTGGGATTGCATTGAATCTATATAGCGCTTTGGATAGTATGGCCATTTAGACAATATTGATTCTGCCTATCCAGGAGCATGGGAGATTTTTCCATCTTCTAAGGTCTTCTTCAATTTCTTTCTTCAGTATCTTATAGTTTGCATTGTAGAGGTCTTTCACTTCTTTTGTTAAATTGATTCTCAAGTATTTTATTTTTTTGAGGCTATTGTGACTGGGATAGTTTTCCTAATTTCTCTTTCAGAGGGTTTATCATTGATGTATAGAAATGCAATTGATTTGTGGGTGTTGATTTTATATCCCACTAGTTTGCTGAAATCATTTATTAATTCTAGGAGTTTTCTGGTAGAATTTTTTGGATCCTCTAAGTACAGAATCATGTTGTCTGCAAATAATGATAGTTTGAGTTCTTCTTTCCCTATTCATATCCCTTTAATTTCTTTCATCTGTCTAATTTCTCTGGCTAGTGTTTCAAGGACTATGTTGAATAGCAGTGGTGAAAGAGGGCATCTCTGTCTTGTTCCCATTTTTAGAGGGAATGCTTCCAATTTTTGTCCATTTAGGATGATGTTGTCTTTAGGTTTAGAATAGATAGCTTTTACAAATTTGAGGTATGTTCCTATTATCCCTAGTTTTTCTAGTGTTTTGAACATAAAAGGGTGCTGTATTTTGTCAAATGCTTTTTCTGCATCGATTGATAAAATCATGTGATTCTTATCTTTAAGTCTATGGATGTGATGGATTACGTTAATTGATTTCCATATGTTGAACCAACCTTGCATCCCTGGAATGAACTCCACTTGATCATGGTGCACTATTTTTTGATATGTTTTTATATGCGATTTGCCAGAATTTTATTGAGAATTTTTGCATCTATGTTCATCAGGGATATTGGTCTGAAGTTTTCATTCTTTGATGTGTCTCTGTCTGGTTTTGGAATCAGGGTGATACTTGCCTCATAGAATGAGTTTTGAAGGGTTCCCTACTTTTCTATTTCATGAAATAGTTTGAGGAGTATTGGTATTAATTCTTCTTTGTGGTCTTGTAGAACTTGGCTGAGAATCTGTCTGGTCCTAGTCTTTCTTGGTTGGTAGGCTTTTGATGGCATCTTCTATTTCTTTGCTTGAAATTGATCTGTTTCAGTTGTATATGAGCTCCTGGTTCAGTTTGGATAGGTCATATGCCTCTAGAAATTTGTCAGTGCCTTCAAGGTCTTCTATTTTACAGGAGTATAGATTTTCAAAATAGTTTCTAATTATCCTCTGTATTTCAGTAGTGTCTGTCATTATATTTCCTTTTTCATCATTAATTTTAGTAATTTTGGTTTTCTCTTACCTTCTTTTCTTTATAGTAGCTAATGGTTTGTTAATTTTATTTATTTTTCCAAAGAACCAGTTTTGTCAATTTTTGAATTGTTTTGTTTCTTTCAATTTCGTTGATTTTAGCCCTGATTTTAATTATTTACTGTCTTCTACTTCACTTGGTATTGGCTTGTTCCTCTTTTTCTAGGGCTTTGGGATGTAGTGTCAAGTCAATTATTTGTTGACTTTTTTTTTCTTTTAATGAATTAGCTTAAGGCAAAGAACTTTCTTCTTAGCTCTGCCTTCATGGTGTCCCAGAGATTTTGGTATGTTGTATGAAAGTTTTCATTTACCTCTAAGAATTTTTTATCTCTTCCCTGGTGTCTTCTGTTATCCATGTATCATTGAGTAGTGTATTATTTAGTCTCCAGGTGTTGGAGTAGTTTCCATTTTTTATCTGTCATTTATTTCTAATTTTATTCCATTTTGGTCAAGTAGTATGCAGGGTAGTATCTCTCTTTTTTTGTTTTTTGTTTTTATTTGCTAAGACTTGTTTTGTGACATAACATGTGATCTTTTATAGAGAAGGATCCATGTGCTGCTGAGAAAAAAGTGTATTTTCTCGTTCGTGGATGGAATACTGTATATATGTTTGTTAAGTCTAAATTATTGATTGTTTTATTGAGTTCTATGGTTTCTTTGTTTAGTTTTTGTTTGGAAGATCTATCCAGTAGGGAGGAAGCTGTGTTAAAGTCACCAAGTATTATTGTGTTGTGGTCTATTTGATTCTAGTAGTTGAGAAGGATTTGTTTGATATACGTAGATGCCCCATTGTTTGCGGCATAGATATTTATGATTGTTTTGTCTTGTTGATGTATGATTCCCTTAAGAAGTATTAAATGTCCTTCTTTATCCCTTTTCACTAAGTTTGGATTGAAGTCCACTTAATCTGATATGAGGATGAAAAACACTGCTTGTTTATGCAGTCCATGTGAGTGATATGTTTTTTTCCCCAACCTTTCACTTTCAGTCTGTGGATGTCTTTTCCTGTGAGATAAGTCTCTTGAAGGCAGCATATTGTTGGTTTTTTTTTTTAATCCAGTCTGTCAGTCTGTATCTTTTAATTGATAAGTTTAGGCCATTCACAGTTGGTGTTATTATTGAAATATTAGTTGTATTCCTGATCATTTTGGTTTATTTTTAGTTTTTACCTTGACTTGGTTTCTCCTTTGATTGTCCTTTCCATTAGTGTAGTTCCTCTTTTTGTATATTTTCATTGTTGGTTATCATGGAATGTGTTGCCAAGAATGCTGTTTAGTGCAGGCTTTCTTCCTGTAAATTCTTTTAACTTTTTTTTCTTATCATGGAAGAGTTTTATTTCATCATCAAATCTGAAGCTTAATTTTGTTGGATATAAGATTCTTGATTGGCATCCATTTTCTTTCAGAGCTTGGTATATGTTGTTCCATGATCTTCTGCCTTGTAAGGTCTTGGTTGAAAAATCTGCTGATACACAAATTGGTATTTCCCTATAAGTAATCTGATTCCTCTCTCTTGTGGCTTCTAAAATTCTGTCCTTATTCTGTATGCTAGACATTTTCATTATAATGTGCCTTGGTGTAAATATGTTGTAATTTTGTACATTTGGTGTCCTATAAGCCTCTTATATTTTATTTTCCAATTCATTCTTCATGTTTGGGAAATTTTCTGATATTATTTCATTGAGGTTTTGGACTTCTTTGGTTTGAAACTCTGTTCCTTCTTCTATCCCAATAAATCTTAGATTTGGTCTTTTGATGCTATAATTTGGTCTTTTGGTCTCATAATTCTTGTATGTTCTGTTCATGGTTTCTTACCATCTTCACTGTGTGTTCAAGTTTATTTTCAGGATTGTATATTTTGTCTTGATTATGTGAGGTTCTGTCTTCCAAGTGATGTAGTCTGCTGGTGATGCTTTCTGTTGAGTTTTTTATTTGGTTTATTGTTTCCTTCATTTCAATAATTTCTGGTTGGTTTTTTCCCACAATTTCTAACTCTTTCCTGAAGTAATCTTTTGCTACTTGTATTTGCTCCCTTATTTCTTTGTTGGTGTGGTCAATGGTTGCCTTTATTTGCTCTCATATTTCTTTGTTGGAGTGATCAATTTTTGCCTTCATCTTCTTACTTAAGTCATTCTTTAATTCACAGATCATTTTAATTACATACATTCTGAATTATTTCTCTGTCTTTTCATCAACTGCATTGTCAATGGATTCTGTAATTGTAGTATCTTGGTTTGTTTGGGGCGCTTTCTTCCTTTTTTTTTTCATGTTGATTATGTATCTTCCTTTCTTGCAGTGCTAATCTGAGGTATTGTGGTTTCTATCCTGTAATTTAGTAGTGGCCCTGCAGATTATTTGTACCTCACCTTGGAGTTCATTTTTGGTCCTCAGCAGGTTTTCCCAGATGAACGCTACTGCCACTAAAGATGGTGGCAGTGGTAGTGCATGTAACTTAGGATGGTAGTGGAGATGGCCAAAGATGGATGCAAACACTTTCAGAGATGAGGCTGAAGGAGTGGGACTTATAATGGGTTTGGGGTAATTGATCTGAGATGCAGCACCACAGCAGGCTGCTGCCCCCAGGCCCTGTCTGTTGTCCCAAGATGGAGGCTACTCCATGGGAAGAGCTATGGTGATGGTTGCAGTGTCCCAAGATGGATACCAGATGGGAGCAACAGTGTGGACCTTGACGCTGTGCAGGGGTGGTCCTGGGCCTGGGTTCTCACACAGGTCCTAGGGGCTGGTCCTAGGCCTGACCTAGTTCCAGGGTCCCACAGGGGTCCCCAGAGAAGGTCCTGGGCCTGGGTCTGGGTTCCTCCATCAATGGGAAGAGCGGAGATTGTCCTGGGCCTGACCTTGGCTAGGCTTCCACAGTCCCTAGAGGTGGTCCTGGGCCTTGGCCTGTGCTCCCACTGGTTGCCAGAGGCTCTAGCTTGCCCCAAATATTTCTTTCTTTCTTTTTTTTTTAATATTTTTTAGTTATACATGGGCAGTGTCTTTATTTTGTTTACTTATTTTTATGTGGTGCTGAGGATCGAACCCAGTGCCTCACACATGCGAGGCAAGCGCTCTGCCACTGAGCCACAACCTCAGCCCCCCAAATATTTCTTAAGTTTTATTTACATGCAGTTTTCCAGGCATATATCCACCATATAAAAAACAACTATTGAGACTTTTAAATTTTTTCTTGATAACTTTTAATTTTTCTTTATATTTTTAAACTCATATGGATAATGACTTCTAAGTTAATTGTCAGCAATAAAACAGGTTATATGACTTCCCAAATCATATCTGCTTGGTAAACAAGATCTGATTTTCTCAATATCTATAGCAGAGAATTTGTGACTAACCGAAATGGAATTACTTGTGTGTTTGATACCCTGCTCTCATGATCTAATATTGGACAAGGAAATCAATGAATACATTGTTGAAATTTAAATGGGGAAATAGTTTGAAGGAATAGTTTGTTTTGAAACTGCCTCTTAAATTCTTAGCCCAGCTTGGAAAATGGTTTCTTTATGAAGCTCTGAAGCTTTTCAGTTTAACTTACAGAATGATTTATGTCTTCTAATTTCATTGCCAAGGTCTAGTATATGCTCTGGTACTATGTGGTTTGCAAAGTGACAAATGCATGTTAAATCAAAAAAAGAGAAATGTAATTCCAAAGAAATGGTGACTTACTAAATTTTTGAAACATAGGAAACCTAGTACTGAAATTTTTAAGTTCTTTACATTCAAGATTTCATATTATCTAATCAGAAAATAGTCATCAGTAAATAAAATTCTTCCTTGGAGGTAACTTAGAGATTAATAATAAAAATTTGAATCAATAGCCAAGCTTTAGTTAAAAAATGGCTCTACTTTTTGTCCTGTTTATCACAGTATCTTATATCTCTGCCATTATATCATCCTCCAGTAAGAATTAATGCTCAGAACCCTGGAAGACATTAAGACAGATCAGCAAAGGAACACAAGTTTAAAAACTTTTCTTTACTGAGACTGTAAAATGAAACAATGTTTTGGAGGAACTCATAACAAATGTTAAATGCCAAGTTTTATCAAACCCCAATAGCAAGCCTATTTATAATTTCTATCTCCAAAATCCCTAGTCTGAACTCTTCTTACCACCCCCATAAGTTCCACCTGAAACCAGGGCTGAGCCAGCCTGAGCACATGGATACAACTGTACTGGCTATTAAATATTGAGCCATTTCTGACCATAAGGGATATAGCATCTCAGTCATTACCTGAGACTGTCCAATGCCCCTTCTAGCCACTCTGAACCCTCCTGAGAGATCCTGTATAATTGACCTTGAAATAAAAACTAAAAGGTTAACACTTGACACAGCAGGGGACCTACCAAATCTTGATTCCTATGACTGGTAAGCACTTGTAACGGTGGACCCTAGATCTACCCTAGACCAGCACAGCAGGCTGCTTGCTATCATTCTTCCCCACTGCTCCCAGTTCTACAGATATGCAAAATGATTTTTATTATTAACATAAATCTGATATATTGTTTTCCTCTTTAAATTCTTCAGTTACCTCATATTCTTAGAATACAATCTAAACTCCCACATAGGCATACTTGGTTCTTGATAACCTGTATCCCACCTCCGACCATGTCTTCCACAATGCTGCCCATTCCTTGTGTTCCATTGCCATGGGCATTCCTGATTTACTAATTTCAAAGCTTTTATACTTAGTATGGCCTTCAACTGGGAAGTTTAGGTCTTCTCTTTTGCATTCTTCCAGTTCTTTCCTTGTATGTCATCATCTTTTTATTTGATTCACAACTCTTCTGGTCTATATATCTAGTTGTCTTCTTATTTTCTGTCTTTCCTAATATAAGTTAATCCCCCTAAGAATTGTTCATGGCTTGTATAATTCTTTATTTCCAGTGGTGTCTGGTGTAGTATCTGACCTGCAATCTCCTTCCTGTGCCTGCCTTCTCCTTTCCCTCTGCCATAAATACCCTTCGTCTCCATGCTGCCTGCCCAAAGCCAGCATATCTCTTAATGACAGCTCAAATGCCAACACCTTTGAGACTATTTGACCATCACATAGCAAACATGGCTATTCTCCTCAAACATGGCTACCAATAGTCCTCTACTGCTTTGAAGACTTTGCTGTGTTTTTGTTATATGTGAGTTACATTTCCCTCTCAGTGGACTGTAAGCATTCAGAGATGAATTTATAATGCAGCTATAAGTCTTCATTTCAGACTTCTTAAGTGCTATTCCAGAATCAGCTTCCATTTCTACTTAACTGACTTTTTTTTTTCATTCTTTTAGGATAAACCCTGGTTTTAGGTCATGGAACAGAGAGTCTTCAGAATTTACAGTTTGTGGTGAGTTAACTTTGGCTGATGAAAAAGAGCTGTGACAATTCCCTAGGGATACCTTGTTGCTTGCTTAGGAAAACTTAAATATAGTTTATAAACTGGAAAGAAAATAATGTAGAACAACTCCCTTAAGAGATTCTTTCCAGATGTTTTTGAAGTAAAGTTAAATCTTTATAATCACTCAATGTCCACTGGTCTCCCTGCTCAAGAGTTCACCCAACTACACAAATCATATTTCTTTTCTAATAAAAACACTTCTAAGCCAATGAAAGTATTTACTGGCATTAGTTTTCTTCCATGAGAAGTGAACATTTTAATATTTTTAGGCAAACAACTAAAACTGCAAACAAATTATTTTATGATTCTTATAAATTTTACTTTTTATCATGAAATATTTGTAGAATTATAATATTTAAGATATTGTTTTACTGTAGATAACAGTTGCTAACATATAACCATATGTGCCAGGTACTATTTCAAGTGCTTGCTTTTTAGGCAATAACCTCATTAATTCTAACCACAACCTTCTGAAGTAGGTACTCTTAATATCATCCTGATTTTAAAGGTGGAGAAACTGAGAAACAGAGAGTTTAAGTAACTTGCCCAAAGTCACAAAACTAGAATAGGCATAGTCCTGTTTGGATTTGTAAGAAAGTTGTATACTTGTTATAAGCCCCCCTCCCCTGCCTTCCATTAGCATAGAGTTTTTTTTTAAATTTATATATACACATACTAATTGCACATATAAATGGAATTCACTGTGATCCCCCCCTATATACACAGAGCATACACTGACCATATCCATCTGTCTTTCTTCTACCTTGGCTACTCCACTATCCCTAGCACCCTTCCCAGTTCCTAGCAATCACTATTCTACTTTCAGGCCAACTTTTTTTTTTTTGATTTCCACATATGAGAGAACACATGATGCTTGTCTTTCAGTGTTCAGCTTATGTCCTTTAACATGTTTTCATCTAGTTCCATTCATTTTGCTGCAAAATGACAGAATTTCATTTTTTCTTATGGCCAAATAGTTCTCCATTTTGTATATGTTCCAAGTTTTTTATATTCATATACCTGTTGATGGGCTCCTAAGCTGATTCACTGTTACATTTTGTGAACAGTGTCATGATATATATGGGCAAGCAGGTCTTTCTTTTGTATGCTGGTGTATTTCCTTTGGATGTATGTCCAAGAATAAGATTGCTAGATCATCTAGTTGTTCTGTTTTCAGTTGTTTTAAGGAAACTTTATACTGTTTTCCATAGTGGCCGTACTAACTTACATTGTCACCAAAAGTATGTAATGGTTCCTTTTTCTCTATATCTTCACCAGCATTTCTGTTACTGTTTTACACTAGTCATTCTGACTGGGGCAAAATTGTATCTCCTTGTAGTTTTGATTTCTATTTCCCTAATAGCTATTAACACTGAAAATTTTTCATACAGACATAGATATATAGATAGTGTATGAATAGGAGTGGTACTTAGTATTGAACCCACACCCCAAACCCTCTTTTATTTTTATTTAGAGGCAGGGTCTCACTGAGTTGCCCAAGCCTGCCTTAAACCTTCAATCCATCTGATTCTCTGGGATTACAAACAGGCACCACTACACCCATATTTTTTCATCCATTTATTAGCTATTTGAATGTCTTCTTTTGAGAAGTGTCTGTTTGATTATTTGCCCATTTTTCAGTTGGATTACTTGGTTTTTTTATTGTTAAGCTTTTTGAGTCCTTTGTATATTTTGAATATTAACCTTCTGCCAAATGAATAATTGGCAAATATTTTCTCACATTCTGTAGGTTGTCTATTCACTCTATTGACTGCTTCTTTTGCTGTGTAGAAGCTTTTCAGTTTGATATAACCCTATTTGTCATTTTTTGCTTTTGTTCCCTGGGTTTTAGGGGTTCTGTCATGAAATTGTTGTATGTGCCATTATCTTGTGTTTCCCCTTTACTTTCTTCATAGTTTCAGAATTTGGGGGGTTACATTAAGCTCTTCAATTCATTTGAATTTACTCTTGTACAGAATGACATAAAGGGCCAAGTTCCAATCTCCTGCCTTTGGATATCTCGTTTTCCCAGGACCACTTGTTGAAGGTGCTGTCCTTTCTCTAATGTGTGTTTTTAGCACCTTCATCAAGAATCAGTCAGCTGCAGATGCACAGACTTATTTGTGTTCCCTATTCTGTTCCATTACTTTACATGTCAGTTTTTATGTCAGTACTACACTGTTTTGGTTACGATGGATTTGTAGTATGTCTTGAAATTTAGTTGTATTTCAAGTCATAGTACATATATAGAGCTCAGTTTTTCCAATTCTCTGGTTGCAAACCAGATAAACTCACACCATTTATGTCTTCATACATGCACCAAGGGTAGTGATGATGATCTCAATCAACCATCTTTACTGTACCCATTCCCCTTTCCCTCCCGCCTCACCACTGCCACTTCCAGAGTTCCTCCATTTCTCCTATGTTCCCCATTCCCACCCACCTTATGTATCAACATCCACTAATCAGAGAGAACATTCGGTATTTGGTTTTTTGGGATTGGCTTACTTCATTTAGCATAATGCTTTCCAATTCCATCCATTTGCCTGAAAATGCCATAATTTTATTCTCTTTTATTGCTGAATAATATTCCATTGTGTATATGTACCACAGTTTCTTTATCCATTCATCTATTGAAGGACATCTGGGTTGCTTCCACAGTTTTGCAATTGTGAATTGTGCTGCTATAAACATTGAAGTGGCTGCTTTACT
>CM053405.1:30564921-30641736 GCA_028644305.1 Xerus rutilus | reverse complement strand
GGAACCGGGGATTGAACTCAGGGGCACTCGACCACTGAGCCACATCCCCAGCCCTATTTTGTGTTTTATGTAGAGACAGGGTCTCACTGAGTTGCTTAGTGCCTCGCCCTTGCTGAGACTGGCTTTGAACTCGCGATTCTCCTGTCTCAGCCTCCCTAAGTGCTGGGATTACAGGCTTGAGCCACCGCGCCCGGCTCCAAGAATTTTTTTTATCTCTTCCCTGATGTCTTCTGTTACCCATGCATTGTTCAATAGCAAATTATTGAGTCTCCAGGTATTGTAGTGACTTCTTTTTTTAAAACTGTCTTTAATTTCTAGTTTCAGTCCATTATGGTCAAATGGAATGCAGGGTAGGATCTCTATTTTTTTGTATTTGCTGAGACTTGCTTTGTGGCATAGAATATGATCTATTTTGGAGAAGGATCCATATGCTCCTGAGTATTTGCTTGTTGATGGATGGAATATTCTATATATATCAGTTAAGTCTAGACCATTGATTGTTCTATTAAGTCTTGTAGATTCTTTGTTTAGTTTTTGTTTGGAAGATCTGTCCAGTGATGAGAGAGTTGTGTTAAAGTCACCCAATACTATTGTGTTGGGATCTATTTGGTTCTTGAATTTGAGAAGGGTTTCTTTGATGAACATGGCTGCCCCATTGTTTGGTGCATAGATATTTAAATTTTTATGTCTTGTTGATGTATGATTCCCTGGTGAAGTCACTGTTCCATGGTGCTCTACAACGTGGCCAAAATTTGCTGCCAGGTGCTGACCCGCAGCCCCTGGTGTAGGAAGTTCCACCATGTTAGAAGGGGATCCTCAAAGAACAATGGCCAGGGGTCCGCTCAGGAGACCGGTCCGACCACAGTAGCAACTGCTAGTGGTCCCACGCGGCTGGGTGGGTGCTGGGGCCAGGCACCCTGTGTGGAAGCAGGCCCCGCCTGCCCGGGGCAAATCCCAGGCTGGAGCCCTGGCGCGGAGCACTTGCTGCAACTGCGCTCTGCCAGTCGCCACCTAAGTCACGCTGTCCGCGGCTACTGCTGCCTCTCGGTGGCCCTGTGCACACACGTGAACGAAACTCCTGCGTGGGATGGTGAGCCGCAGAATGATGCCAGGAAGCTGGTTGGAAAAGGGCACTGCCACCACTTCTAGCCCCAGTCCTGGGAAGCCTAGCACGGAGGAGGTTGTCTAGGTTGCCATCTTGGAACCATCCTTCAAAATCAGTTATTACTGTGCCTTTTTTGCTCTTTTGCCCAAGATTACTTTGGCTATCTGGCATCTTCTGTACTTACATAGGAATTTTAGGAATCTTTCCTATTTCTATAAAGAATATCATTGGTATTTTGAGGGGGATCACATTAAATTTGTAGGTCATTTTCGGTACTATGGAAATTTTAACTTTATTCTTTTAATCCATGTACGTGGGAGGTCTTTTTACCTTTTAGTCTCTTCTTCAATTTCTTTCATATTTTTTCTAAGTTTCATTGTAAAAGCATTTTACTTCCTTAGTTTAGTCTTAGAAAATTTATTTATTTATTTGTTTGGCTATTGTGAAGAAGATTTCTTTCATGATTTTTTCCTATAAATTCATCTTTGATGTGTAGAAAAGCTATAGATTTCTGTATGTGTTTTTAATTCTGCTACTTTACTGAATTCATTAATCATTTCTTAATAGTCTTTTTGAAATCTTTAGTGTTACCTATGTATAAAATTATATCATCTGCAAATAGGGATAATCTTAATTCCTCCTTTGTTTGTATGCATTTTGCTTCTTTCTCTTGCCTAATTGCTCTGGCTAAAACTTCTAGCATCATACTGAATAAGAGTAGTAAGAGTGAACATGTCATGTTCCTAACCTTGTCACACTTTCTGTTTTTCCCTTTTCAGTATGATGTTGACTATGAGTTTTTCCTATACAGCCTTTGTTATGTTGTGGTATGATTCTTTCATACCTAACTTGCTCCAGGATTTTTATATGAAGGGATTTTGTATTTTACAAAATGCTTTCTCTGCACCTATTGAGATGATAATATAAATTTGAGTGATTCATTCTGTGTATGTGATGTTTTACATTGATTGATTTGCTTATGTTGAACCATCCTTGAATCCCTGAAGTAACATTAATTAGGTCATGGTATATGATCCTTTGGATGTGTCATTGAATCTCATTTGCTAGTATTTCATTGAGGATTTTTGCATCTATGTTCATCATGGATATTGGCCTACAGTTTTAGTTTTGGCTGTGTCCTTGTCAGGTTTATTAATATGGTAATGCTGGCCTCCTAGAATGAGTTTGAAGAAGATTTCTTTCACTTTTCTTTTCACAAAATCTCTTTCACTTCTATAGAATAGTTTGAGACACAGTGGTTTTAGATTTTCAAAAGTTGAATAAAATTCATCAGTGAGGCCATCTGTGTATCTATTCTTCTAGTGGGATTTGTATGTTCACATGCTATTATAATGGTAGTTATCTTTTATCCACTTCTGAATGTAAGACTCCCTTAAGCATCATTTGTAACCCTAATCTGGTGGTCATGGGATCCATCAGCTTTTGCTTATTAGAAGTTCTTTATTTTATCTTTGTTTCTGAAGGATAGCCTCATTGGGTATAGTAATCTTGGTTGGCAGTTATTTTTCTTTTCAGGAATTGAGATACATCATATTTTATTGGTTACCTGAACTATAGGTTTTCTTATGAAAACTCTGTTAGTCTACTGTTCTTGTTTTTAAATGGGACTTGTCACTTTTCTCTGGCATACTTAAAAAAAATTTTTTTCCTGTGCTTTTGAGCAGTATGTGCCAAGAATGGAGTTAGGAGCCTGGGCTCCTTTCACCCCAGTTCTCACAGCTAGAATACCCACCAGGGATCAAACAGGAGTGTGTCATGACTGGAACTGGGCAAAATGCCTCTCAGGGACATCCTTGGCTGTATGCATGCAGGAACAGGCAACACAAGGCTTTCCTCCCTCAAACTCTTTCACCGGCAGTTCCCACCAGGGAGTAGGAGTGGGTTGTGAATGGAGTCAGGCAAAATTCCACTCATCCTAAGGTCCTGCAAGAGTGAGAGTGAGCAGAATGTAGGTGGCAACAGGCAAAATTTGTTTGCAGACCTTATTAGGTGTGTGTCATAGGAGTGTAGTGACAGCCAGAGGTGGAGCAGTGGTGTTACTCGAGACTGCTCCAGCATGCCCCTGTGAGTGGGGTAACAGTGAAACCACAGAGTTCTATCCTCCCCTGTTAATGACAGATACCCAAGAACTGCACCAGGGGAGAGGTGGCAGGAACAACTTGGGTAACTACTTTCAGGCCTGGCACTGTAATAAACCTGCACGTGACCAGTCATAACCCTGGTCTCAAAAGGAATACATCCTTATGCGCTAGTTTTTGAGGGGCTGCACACTCCATTACCCTCTGTTCTGCAATTCCAGTCACCTGCACTGAAGTGTTTTCAGCAGACTTGAAGCAGAGTCATTCTACTGAGCCAAGTTTAGTTCTCAAGGCAGCTGCCTATCAATCAGTCCAGTGAAATATCTGTGGGGTCCTGGAGATGGGATTATGCAAGGATTTCTGACCTCTAAAGCAGTCCTAATGCAAATGATAAAACCCTTCTCAAGATGACTATTAGAAAAAGAATCAATAAAATGTCATTAAAATTCCTGCAATGCACAAGACATTCTTCTTCAAAGAATTATATATCCAAATAATCCAGGTGCTACAGCACCTGGGGTGGAAGGGTAATTGGGAGATGATGTGAAATCCAAAACAAGGCTACTGTGCAGATTTCAGTTTACTCATCTAAGTAAGCTGCAAGCCTATAGGGGCTATGAAACTTTTCAACTAGGATTGCCAGATGTTGCTGGCACTCTTTTCCCCCCTAACCCTGCAGAGAGGAGATTCTTCTTCCTCCAGAAAGTACCAGGATATTTGTTTCTCTTACTATACTGTTGTCCCAGTTCTGTGAATCTCTCAGGGTTTTGATTTTTTCTCCTGGTTTATAGTGGTCTCCTATGATAACTCACTTCAAAATGCAGCCACACACCTGCTGTCTTGATTCTTTGTGGAGGAGCAGATGAGTGCTTAGTGCCTTCATTCATCTACCTTGCTGTCAGTATGGAGAAAAGTTCTGAAAAAAAAATGTTTCCAACTTACCTTACATCTACAGGTAGATGTACAACATTTCTCTGGCCAGTAAGAAATGGACATGAGTTCTGTGAAATGTTTTCCTTCCCAAATTAAAAGGGAAAAAAAAAACTCATGGAGAAAAGTATTTGACCCTGTGTCTTGTTTACAATGTTGTTTTCCTATTCTAGTTAGTTTATTTTTGAATGGACACTATTTTCTGGTTACTACTTCTTGAAAAGTGGTATTGGAAAGAAAGGGAGAGTTGGAATAGCAATCAGTTAAATTCAGGCACATAGCCTCAGAACACTCTAGCTCTCTAATGTATCCCACCCCGGGACACCTTCCCTACTCCCTGGGCTCAATAGGCATGTGATATTACACATGCACACTCTCCAGGGTGCACAGGAAGTTTTATTGGTTACTGTGTCATAGAATTTGGTTATTTCTTTGAAGGAGAATAGAAACAATGCTGATTTAACTACTCATTATTTCTCTTCATTTGACTTATTTTAGTTGCTAACTTCAATGAAGTGAAGAGTCTTTTTCTCCTCCTTTATCCTTCTTTGCCATTTTGCTACCTGTAAAGAAGGGGTATTAAAAAGTACCCTCCCTGCCAACACCTTTTGCTGAGTTTGTCCTCCTAAGGTTAGAGACTTAAAAGTAGGGTGTTCAGGGCCTTCACGTCTATCATTCTTTTTTCATTTTTTTCTGGTTTATTTTGATTCACTTTTAGGAAATAACAACATAGACAATTCCTCCCCAGCCAGATATGCCTATAACATATGATGTCAATGATATCAAAAATACAAATGTCCTGGAATTACTTCACAGTTCTCAATATAACATGGCTATTATAAGCTGGGTTCAGATTCTTCAGAATCACATGCAAAAGTTTTACCAGGGACAGCTAATAGGAACAATACCTGTAGATTTAAGCTAGGGTTCCCCAACTTTGGCATTATTGATATTTTGGACCAAATAATTGTTAATGAGTACTGTCCTGTGCACTGTAGGAAGTTTTAACAGCATTCCTGATCTTTGCCCACCAGATGCCATTTGCTAACCTTCCCCAGTCCTGTAGTGGTAATCAAAATGTCTACAAACATTACCAAATGTCTCATGGCATGGCTGGTGTGGGGGTGATAAATCAGTCCCTATTGAGAAGCAGTGGTTTAAGGAAGAAGGGGAATTGTGATGCAGTTAGAGGTTTTGTTTAATCTTCTAGAAACTGAGCTGGGATAGCCTTTCAGAACCGTACCAGTTGAGGCTTTGTAAGTCTTCTTCAATTAATCATTGCACACAGGTTGCTCCCAGAAGAGGACATAACTTTGGGAAGCCTGAGAGGGAATTGGCAGTAAGCTGTCAGGACCTAACAGCCCCAGCATTGGGGAAATGAGTGTGTTAGTCCTGATGGGGCTCCTGGGAGCATCTTATAGCATCCTTTATATTAGTCATTCAATTCTAAAATCATATTGAGTATTTTTGAACAAACTATCTAGTATCTAGTAATAATCTAACTCTGATAAGTTGAAGTGAGGTTGTTTGCATTATTGTGAGGGTGAGACAAAATAATGTGTATAAATTTTGAACATGTGTGAAGTGTTAGGTTGTAATTATAACTATTCATGTATTCATGTATCTCCTAGGCATGAATAAAATAAAACAAAGCCACACGTTTATACCATACTCTTCAGGTTACCTAGTCCCTTTCTTTGGCTGCTCAACAATGAAGGACAAAGGGACAAAGCCACCATTGTGGCCAAATAACTAATTTGCATGATTGGAATTTTAGCCCCAAGAAGTCTTTCAATAGTTGACATTCTCCTAATGTGAAAATGGCACTGAGCAGTTCCTATCTGCCCCTGCACTCACCTGGGGATATGTTTCTAGATATAAATATGTTCCCTTTGCAGCTTCCATTTGGAATATATTCTCATGGGATAAGATTTTTGCTTATTATTTGAATAAATTTAGACTTTTTCATCCTGAAATAATAAAATGTGACAGGATAAGGTGTTTTAATTATCTTGAGTTAATAGGTAGAGAACAGAGACCACCTTTATGTGTTGATGTATATTTAACAAATGCAATGGCAAGAATGAAAACAATGTTTTCAAAGCATTTCAAATAGAGATGAGTAGAACAGAGCAAAAGAGAAAGAGTGAGGGAGAACACAGCAGCATAAGCCACCTCTACTCAAAAAGGACAGATCCAGACACCTCTTGAGAACAGACTTTCTACACTAGTCCTCGTTCTGCAGGTATCAACCTGCAACCATTCATTAGCAGTAAGTGTAGTACTAAGAAATGAAGAAATATTCTTTTATTATTAAATATTTTTTTAGTATTATAATTTGGAGCACAATCTTGAGTTGATTGGCTCATTACATTAATGTCAGCATAGTTTTAATACAATATTTTTCTATTTAAAATAAAAAACTCAATAATGTTAATGACAATGATTCATAAAATGGTCCTTCATAAGCAAAATTTAAGGCATTAAGGGAACCATCGATAAGATAGAAAATATCCAACCATATTTTTATACCATTAAACTCAACTTTAGCAATTGAAATATTTTTATCACATCAAATTAATTTAAATGTTATTCATTTTGAGATTTGGCAGGGAGGGGTGGGGGTAAGTTAGGTATTTTACCAAAGATTTTTATTAAAAGTAATTTTAAATTTAACCAGAACATGGAATATGGTTATTGCATCTTAAGGAACTCAGAGCACCCCACATTGTCAAGAATTTCTTTTAAAATTATTAAAGTACAACATGCTATATATTTGCTATTTTAAAGATGTAGATTATAACCATGATACATATCAAAAATTTTAATATATATTTCAGTATTATTATAATAAAAAATCAGGTCAAAATCAGGGTTTCTCAAGGATGTTATCCTTGAAAAATAGTCTATACATTAATTGGGGGCTATTGACTTCTTATATTGCCAATATTGGTGAATGTGTCAAACTTAATGTTTGTCTATGCTTCTTTTCCTAACAAACTGCTCATAACTTCAATATTTAGTAAAAATCCATCAACCTGGTGCACCTTTTCTAACATCCAACCACTATAAAGAACAAAAGCTAATCACTTCCTGTGTTTATGGTCTTTTTAACCTTATCACCTTCTCCTGTCATTTTTTTCACCTTTTGATCATCTTCCTCAGAAGGTAAGTTCTTTTAGAGCACAGCCTCTAATTCATTCACAGTGAAACCACAGATCCTAGCTCAGTTTCTTGGTGAATCAAAAGCATTCCACAAAAGCCTGGTAAACATATCAACAAATTAATCATTTAGTTAATGGAAAACAGTAGCAATTACTCTTACTAGCCATAAGACTCAAGCCTGTGACATGCAGTCCCTTTAAAAACATCAGGCTATACAACTAGAATGTAATGGACAGAAACCAACATGCTCATGATACACTGGAAAAAATCAATCTGCCAGCTGCTATTCCCTAAACCTAGCACCTCAACTTCTTCTCTTGGGGGATACATATAAGAATATCAGGGAGCTGTGCTGAGGAAAGAAAGAGCTCAAGCACGTCTCTGAACCTTAAGTTATTGCTGATGAGGCATCTACTGGGGAACTATAAAAAAAAAGCAACAAAAATGGCATGGATCCCTTCATGGGTTGTACATATGTCCCAAAACCATGTCTGAAACTTTTATCAACCAGAAACATAAGCTGTGTTTCTATCCAGTTTTTCTTTCTCATCTTTGGAGTCCATTGACATAGATTGCTATGGTTTGTTTTGGCAAAAAAGAACTACCAAATCTCTAAAGCTTAGAATAACAAATGTTCCTCTCTCTTTCACATGACTGTCTACCAGCTTATAGTTTTACCCTGCATCATCCATGCACTCAGCCCTCAGGCTAATGAAACAGCCCGTTTCTAGAACATACTGATCACCCTTGCAAACAGTGAGAAAGCTCTGGAGGATCAGCTACCAGCATCTAAAGGCTTCATGCCATTTGTGCACACAACATATTTTCCTAATCAGTGACCCCACCCAACCAAAAGGTGGCAGGCACTGAAATCCTACCCTTTGCCCAGAAGCAGAAAGCCCCACAAAATACCATACCTGCAAACAAACTCTGCTGGGAGGGAGGCTCAAAGTAATCACCAAGATCTTGCCCCAGGGGATATACTTTTTTTTGTCAATACCTATGATGGTAGTGTTATATTAAAGTATACAAATGCAGTCAACTGAAGATATACATAGGGCAAAGTCTTCAAGAGTCCCAAACATGAAATTTCCAGGTCCTCATTTCACTTTCCTAGAACATCAGTGTATGATTATCAACCAAGGAATTTCACTTGAGCCTCAAGTGTCTAGAGTTTTTACTAGGGGTTCTTGATGGAGGCATAATTGGGAATAATCTTATATATTTATTTACTTAATTTTTTTGGTACCAGGGATTGAACTCAGTGGTACTCGACCACTGAGCCACATCCCCAGCCCAATTTTGTGTTTTATGTAGAGACAGGGTCTCACTGAGTTGCTTGGCACCTCGCCATTGCTGAGGCTGGCTTTGAACTCGCAATTCTCCTGTCCTGGCCTCCCAAAGGGCTAGGATTACAAGCGTGATCCACTGCGCCCAGCTTTACCTAAGTATTTAATTGTGGTAAGAACACAGCAGGAGATTTCCCCTCTTAGCAATTCTTCAAGTGTTAAATACATTATTGTCCACTATAAGTACAAATGTAGAAGTCGATCACTTCAGTTTATTCATCTTGCTTGACTGAAATTTGATGCTCGTCCCATGTTCATCAGAGTTCAATTCACAATGGCCAAGATGATGGTGGAAATAATGTAAATATCCACTGATGGGAGAAAGGATAAAGAAATGTCATAAATACATACAGTGAAATACTATTCAGCTTAAGAAATAGGAAACTGCCAGGCTCAGTGGTGCATGCCTATAATCCCAGTGGCTCAGGAGGCTGAGACAGGAGGATTGTGAGTTCAAAGCCAGCCTTAGCAAGGGCAAGGCGCTAAGCAACTCAGTGCAACACTGTCTCTAAATAAAATACAAAGTAAGGCTGGGGATATGGCTCAGTGGCTGAGTGCCTCTGAGTTCAATCCCTGGTACCAGCCCCTCCCCTCCAAAGAAAAAATCAAAAGAAATAGGAAAATCTGTAATACACAGTGGCAATGGATAAACCTTGCGCACATTGTGCTGAGTGAAAGAAAGAGTCAGAGGAAGACAAACACTTCATGATTCCACCTATTTGAGGTATCCACAGTAGTCAAACTCATAGAAACAGAATAGAATGGTGGTCGCCAGGGGTTAGAGGAAGAAAGAAAGAAGAAATTATCTGTACTAAGAGGGATCTTGTCTTTATTTTTAATTTATTAGCCTGATGTTTGCCTTTAAAGAAATGAAATAACCTCTGTTTACAAAGTAGGATGTGTGACAAAAGAAGATAATCACAAAGATGACATTCTACATGACTTTCTGAAGTCCAACAAGAAGGAAACCTAGCCAATGGTAATATAACATAGAGGTTGGTTTCCTTGGTATGCACTGTCAAGTAGGAAGAGTACATTGTGAGAGATTCTTGATCTTAGTGGTGGTTACATGTGTATATGCATATATAAAAGATGATCAAGCTGGGCGCCGTGGCGCAAGCCTGTAATCCCAGTACTTGGGGAGGCTGAGACAGGAGAATTGCGAGTTCAAAGCCTCAGCAAAGGCGAGACGTTAAGCAACTCAGTGAGACCCTGTCTCTACATAAAACACAAAATAGGGCTGGGGATGTGGTTCAGTGGTTGAGTGTCCCTGAGTTCAATCTCCAGTACCAAAAAAAAAAAAAAAAAAGCTGATCAACTTGTACCTTTCAGATTAGACCTTTAAATATGTTAAAATTAAAAACAAAAGTTCCCAAAATTTCCCATGTGTACAACTTAGGCACTAATGGAAGTTGAGAAATGAAAGACTTATGTGACTCCATTTCTCACCTAACACACTGTTAAAAAACAAATTGCATCCGTAATTCAAGTAAGAAAACTCTGACCAGAATTCATGAGAAAGCAAAAACTGGAACACTTGGGATGTTTCCATGAATTCCATAAGCAACCTTTTTCTTAAGTGATTTCAAATCATCTTCCTCTTCAATATGAAGCAATATCCATCTGATACATTTAGTGAACTCTAAAGGTACTCTAATGTAGTAGAAAAGAGATGCTTCCTGGAACAGGCTAATGCAAAAAGCCAGCTTGTCAGGAACTCCTGTCAATAGACATGACATTTTAAGCAAAACTATTGATTCATAAGCAGGCCAAAAAACACATTCTGGCAGAATATAAAATAATAGTCTTTTCTTTTGGTTTTTTAAACTAATGAGTGGAATGTATCATTAATAATTCTTCTTAATTATGGAATCTTTATTCCATACACTGTATCTGAGGTCCTTGAATATTCAAGATTTCATCCTGAGTAGTCTCTGTAATTATTTGAGAAAATGAGAATCACTTTTGGAAATGAGGTCTTCCTGGAGAAATTTCATTACTGTGTAAGAATTTTAAAACAATATATATATTGTTTTAGAAATTAGATTCATTGTGCATATGGACAAAAGATTAATCATGTTGACACTCTAAATGCAACTAGGTAGTTTATTCACATTAATAGCTTACAACATTTCATCTTAATGTCTCTCAAATTCTTTCAGATGGTAGAGACACCATGAGACTTTTTATTAGAATACTATTATTTTTGTACAACTTGCCCAGATAAACCACTCAAACTACATTTTATGTGTATGTGCAATAACAGCAGCTTGTATAATACAACTATTACTATTTACCTGTTGAAAGAAAATATAAAGTACCTAGTCAAGTATCATCATCAACAATTTTCAAGGCTTCTTATAAATATTCATGTATGATTTTTTTTTTCCATTTCTGGTGACTGAACCCAGGGCCTTGTGCCTGCTAAGCAAGCACTCTACTACTGAGTTATACCCCAGCTCTTCATTTATGCATTTTTAATTCAATAATAACTAGCAAAAAGGGGACATTTATATTATAATATGATTAATAATACTAAGGTAAATCAATAGCTAAAGTTCACGATAAGAACCAGTTGTCACTATAGCTTTTAATAAAATTATAAGAGAAAAAAATTAAAAACAGAAGTCTATTGACTATCATATATTTATGATAGAAATGAGAAAGTAAATATTATAAGTTGAACATCCCTAATCCAAAAATCTGAATCTTAACTGGTAAAACCTATGCAAGTAATTTAAAGCTCATCAAAATCCAAGATCTAAAACACTTTTGGTCTCAAGCATTTGGATAAGGGATACCTAATTTGAATTCAATTTTAGCCTCAGGATAGTATTGAGAGTATATAACCTTCTTGATTTCATGACTAATGAGAAATGGTTATCCTTTGGGAATTTATTATAATTGCTGGAGTTTCCTTAAGGACTTTATCTTATGTTGCTTTGGCAATGAATTTAAAGGAGTATTAGAATTTGTTTACATTTAAGGGCTATACTAATAAGATATCAGGAAAAAAATGGAGATATATACATATATCTAAAGAATCTGGGGAAACTCTACCTGTACACATCAACTTAACAACTAAAAAGAGTGAAAACATCATTTTCATTTTAATCATTAACTCTTCTTTAAAAATCAGAAATTTTTACCATGCTTCCTTTTATGCTTAAAAATTATATTTTTATTCCATTCCTCATAGAATTTTACCCTAATCCAAACTAATTTTATATTTGAAATTCTTTTGTTAATCAACCCATCTTCTCTGGCAAAAATTTGAGACTATAAGCTGTGTTAAAATATTTCCTCTAGATTCAATTACCATTTCAACTATTAGTAAACAATATGGCATAATGATTATAAATATTGATAAGTAATTTTAAACATGAGTAATTTTTATTAGAAACAAAAGTTTTCATGGGTGAGTGCTTTTGCGATTAGTTCACAATGTTATAATTATTTCCTGTATCTAGAATGAGGGAGGGTTTCATTCCATTATTCATTTTTTATAAATGTAAGTGCTGATAAATTATATAGATAGAAACGGAAGGAGTTGCTTTCTGTACGAATGTCCCTCAATGATTTGCATTCCTTCCAAATTATATGGTGAAATTTATGTACTAATTGTTAATGATCCTATTGATCCATCATTGAAAATTACTTTGTTACCAATCATCTGATAGATGCAACATGTACTCCTTTGATATGATTAAAGGAAAAGAACTGGAATCACCACACTTGTAAATGAATTTGTTAGAGGTCATGAGAATATAATTTTTAAACTTCTGAAAATTATGCCCAGATGAACTTACAAGTCTGTAAAGATGACTATTAATTGCATCTTTGACTCTTTTACCTAGAAGTACATTATTTCAATGGACACAGTCAGTAAGAGTTGGAAAAACTTTTTAAAAATTGCTAATTTCAATATACTTTGACCAATAATTTGATAATTTATATTTTTATTTTATTAAATGCTTAAATATGTTTCATCAAAATTTGGCATTACATAATTTTTTTGAGTTATGGAAATTATCACATAACCTATTGTTTTATTTTTCACAACTATAATTAAATAACTGAGGCTGGGTGCTTTACAAATAAAAGGTTTATTTAATCCAAAGTTCTGCAAGTTCAAGGGCATGGCATTAGCATCAGCCTGTGTCTGGTGATGACCTCATAGTGGTTGGCATCATAATGGCATGAAACTTTGTGAGAGGAAGAGACTATATCACTACAAAGAAAGTGAAAGAGGTTGGGAGTGGCCCAGCTTGTTATTTTATAACACTGACTGACTCCTTACTCTGCTGTATATTTTTCTTTGCATTTATGTTCACCTGATACATTATATATTTATTTGCTTCTACCTTAATCTCGCACTCTCCAATATTTAAGATCCATGACAGCAAATAACTGTTGATGTTCTCTGTTGTATTCCCAGCACCTAAATCTGTGCTACATTTATAGTGCATAAATAAATGAATGAGAGTTTCTTTGACTTCAGTGAACATAAAATTTAAAAGAGAAAATGATGAAAGAACACAGGGTTAATAATGGTCTATTTTGTCAAGTATGAACACTTTACAAATGACTTATTTTCTGGAACAAAGAAATTTTAACACCAAAAGCACCAAGAACCCATTATATCAGAAAAAAAAATGAGTGTACTTACTTGTTCTAGAAATTCTCTGTATCTTTTCAATTTTATACTGGGAAATTTCAGTGACAAATACATTGCTTCAAATACAGTGGTTGTCAACACTTGTCTGGGTTACGCCGATGCTCTCTAATATTTATTTGCACCTAATCTTGAGAAATGATCTGATAAACTGTCTCAGTTAAGTAACTGTCTCATTGGTAACTAATAACAGAGCTAAAATACTAGGATATATATATGAATGTAATAAAAAGGGGTTGGATGATTGATTTAAGATGAAATTGAAAAGTATCTAGTGACTGTCTACAATTTTTAACCTAAAAGAGTATTTTATTGCTAGGATTTGAGGGGTTTTTATGAAAATGAATAATATGAAGGCAATATTTTTTTCTATCTTCAAATAACCTGCCTAAAATTATGACCACAGATGAACCTAAAGAAAGTTGTGAGATTTATCTGACCTGATGCCTGAGATCTGGGTGAGCAAGAAGCATAACTTGCTGATCTTTTCTGTTCTACCTCATTGGTGGGTCTCATCAACATGTAATGCACAGGAGATTTTATGCCTTTGCCTCCTTGCTCATTCTTTTGTCTTCGGTCTTTTACTCTGTGACCCACATCTTTTAACTCTAGTAATTTGGAAAGTATGTATGCTAATTTACTTGTACATCTTAAGCAAGCCATAAGTCTCATTATCAACATCAAGAATGAAATAAGCATTTCCTCTTTCAATGATAAAACAAGATAGTCCACACAGATATCCCTGCCTCAACACTTGTGTCCTCTGTTTGGTATGGTTTTGCTTTTTGATTATAACGTGGGTTATAATCTGGAATTATCTTTAGGTGTATCATCAATTTAAAAACATTGATTTCATCTTGTAATCACACAACAGTTGTTTACTATTTTGTTAAACTTTTTTAGTGCTCAACATCAGTATTTTCCTCTCATGAAATAGTTTTTATTTTGAGGTATCTCTTATTCAGCTGTGTATGCCTTCAGCTTGTGCTTGTTGGGGCTCTGAAAGGAATGGTCCTGCTTTACCTATGCTTACCTGTGCCACTAACTCTAGCTCCTCCCCTCCAGGAGGTCTTAGAGGGTAAGCCAGGGTTTTCTCCCATCCTGCAAAGGCTGCCACGTCTTCACTATTTCCTTGGAAAGCTTAGGAGTCTTTGACTGCTGTAGTATGTTCTCATCTATGCTATGCATGCTAGAAACCCGTGGATATCCCACTTGTGACATGTCTCTGCTGTTGCTCCACTAATAGTGTTCATTTGCCACTCCATCACTCTGGGGAGAGAAGTTCTGAAAGAATTAATCAAGTCTTCAGCTATCCTAATTAACACCTCACCTATAAATATTACTAAAACTCCGCAGGAGATCTTTATCTGGCCCAGGCCACCTTGATCTTGCACCTGAGTGGGATTTGCGCTCGCTTCATTCTGGTCTTAGTCCCTACAGAGAGAAAAACCTGAGCGAGTCAAGATCCAAAATAAAAACAATCATTTATTTTTACCCATTTCATTTTTTATATTTTATTTAGCACTGAAAGTTTTATTTCAAAAATTAATTCAGAGCAAGTAAACACATGAGTAGTGACTGAACATGGGAACATGCAATATAAACAAAGACAGGACAATTATCTATGAAATAGGGTCTTTGTATTTCAACAAATATTAAGGAAAGTGGCATCCCAAGCAAAGCTATCCACAGTCAAGCCAGCAAACACCTTGGAAAAAATTTCCAGTGTTTTTGGCTATGAATATTGGATTCTCAGATGTTAATAAACATGAAGAACTAACAAAGTCAACCAAGAATATCGTTTACTGGCAGTCACTGGGAATCTCTCAGAAATTTTCTGGTCATTCATGACTGTTGACAGCCAGATCAAATATTTTTCAAGTTCTAAAATCACATGAAGAACATCTTTTTGTAGTTTATTATTAATTCTCCCGTGGATATTATTTATTGCAAAGAGTCTTACAAATTCCTATGATATTCCTATGATATGTAGAATAACTGTTGAACCTAAGTTAAATTTCTCAAAACATATTACTGTGTCTGATGAAGTCAGCTTCTCTGATCTGTTAAGCTTTCTTCCAAATTACACTTAACTGGCTAGGAACATTAGGTCATAAGTTGCTTCACAGCAAAGAACAGATATGTTCACTGGACTAATTAGCTGATATCAAAGAATAGGCCTGCAGTACCCAGAGCTATTAGTTGTAGATTTCTAAAAGCTATGTATAGGAATTTGCATCCCTACCTTTTGTTTTACAACAAAAACAAAGAAAATGTTTAAATGATGCCATCTGTGGGGTTCCAAAATTTGGGCAAATAAAATCAAGAAAATTGAGATGATTTCTCTTTTGGATGATGATAATTTCCACTTTATGGTAATCATTTGAAATAGCTCTTGTTAGCAGTAAACTGAATATTTCTAATTGTAATTAAGCTAATGTTTTGATAGTGTAATAAAATGATTGAATTTGCATTTATATGCAGACTTCTATTTAAAGTATATGCATTTAAATGTTATTAGCTACTTTTAACCAATAGATGAAATCAAGCTTCTACTAATTTCATATGCATATGCCTGTTTCTATGAAGCAAAAGGAAAAGAAAGTGGTTAGCCTTTGTTTCTAGTTGAACAGTCATTGGATGCCAAGTGCCTTTTCTCATTCCAGGATCAATGAATTCAATAAAAATTAGGTGTCAGAGTCTTCCTATTATGAAAGTGTTAGAATTGAATTACTGCCTAAATATAATAAAAATGGGCTTTTCAGATAAAAATCTCTAGTGATAGTTTCCTGAACATTATAATAAAATGGTTTTTGTTGTTTGCTCTTGCTTTGTTGCCAGAGACCCATCATTTCTATTGTTTTTTATAGAGAAGGAGTTGACTTTTAGTAGATGAAGCAAATACTGTGTGACATTTGACAACATTAGCTAATTTGGGAAAGGGAAGAATTAAGTATTATGCTATTCCTTTATCCTTCAGTAAGTAGACGGCACCATGATCTCCTTACTTATTTTTCAAGTTCTTCTCAACCTCTTGGTTTTGGAACATCTCAAGCTGGCTTGATCCTCTTTTTAGCTATACTCGCTGTTTGGATGATTTTAATTGGGCTTGAGATTTAATTCTCCATTCCTTTGTCAATGCTTTCAAATTCTTATCTCTAGTCCAGATCTTGCTCCTGAATTCCTGTTTTATGTATCCTAAATGGACCCTTCCAGGGCATGTCCCCAATGATCCACCTCCTCTAGTCATACTCCACCTGCCTACTATTACCACCCAATCAGTCCTTTCAAACTAGAATGGACTGAGTACATTATAGCTCTTATAACCTATTACATTCACCTCCAAATGTTCCTGCATTATCAGATTTGGGAGGATACTTCATATCCAAATTATAACACCCATGATTTCATTTCCCTGTTTCCCTCACTGCAATGTAAGTTCCTTAAGGGCACCACTTTCTTTTTTCCTTTGATTCATGTTGTCTCCCAAGCACCCAGTATACTATCTGTACATAGTAGATGCTCAACAATTATTTATTGAGTAATTGGATGGCAGTGAACAAACATGCTTCTGAATTTCTAGTACATGAAGATTCATGTGTGAATTCATAACATATGAAAAATCTGTCTCATTACATTCTATTGCACACCATTTTCTTCTCCTGCCTGCATACCTCTTTCATTTAATTACTACTTTTCGCCTTCCCTCATCCAGCAAACAGTGCTCTCTTCCTGCCCTCGGCTTCTACTCAGTAAACTCAATTATGTAAAGCAGAATAACAAATAGATTAAGAAGCCTGTTTGAATTTGTTCCTCAAATTACTACCTCTGCACCTTCGTTCTCATTACTATATGTGCAGGAATTTCGGAAAACATCCTCTGGGTGTTGAGATCAACAAAACCATGTTCCCAACTTGCCCAGACTGAATCTCTTTAAATATCATATTGGCCATTCTTGATCTTTTCCCTTTTGGTATAAACTTTAGAATCAGTTTGTCAATGTCCACAAAATACCTTGCTGTGTGGTACTGGGAATTGAAACCAGGAACTCACACCTACTAGGCAAGTGCTCTACCACTGAGCTACGCTGTGCCCAGCTGGGGTTTGTCTTGGTCTGGATCTCAGACTAATTTATATATGGCAGATTCATGGAGTGAATCACCAGCCTCACAACAGGATGAGTTTTATAATCTTTAATATGAGATAATATAATAATAAGCAAGCAACAGTTATACTTTGCAATATTGAGTATTATATATAATTAATCAATAATATAGAAGAAGAGAAAGAAAGAGTGTCTCCAGCCTGATAAGCACTCACCAATCAACACCAGATAACACAACACGGGTTTGCAAGTACACTCAAAGCATCATTACCTTCAACACCTGTCCTTGGGTAAAAGGAGCAATACCAACGGTAGGGTAAGCACATGGGTGAGAGTCTTTCTCTCAAAGCATCACCTTCAACACCTATCCCCCGGTAAAAGGAGCAACACCGAAGGTAGGGTAAGCACATAGGTGAGAGTCAGATTCTTTCTTCACAAATCAAGTTCCTTCTTCTCATCATCAGTTTCCTTCTTCTCACTCAAAGCATCGGATTCCTTCTTCCCCAGTTGGATTCCTTCTTCTCTGGTTGGATTCCTTCTTCTCTGGTTGGATTTCTTCCTCTCCAGTTGGATTCCTTCTTCTCATTCTCATTCCCCTTTGGAGGACTTAACAAGGCACAGCAACCCCTCCCAATATGCAATCCAGTGTTATGCAACTGGCCTTAGGTTGTTTTTCTCTGCAAGGTGGGAACTGGCCAGGTTCCAAGCTCACAGGGTCGAAAGTTAAAAGTTTTGATGCACCAAGAGCTCATTAGTGAGCCAGATGGCCCCGAACAATAACATTGAGAGTGTTTACTGTCTTCAAAGTCTCTCCAAATTCCTCACTAATGGGCCCCCCTTTCCTAAGTCACTTAAGGATGGGCCCATATTATTAACTATCTATACAGAGTTGCATTTGGAACTGCATCAAATTTATAGATTAGCTTGGGAAGAACTGATGTTTTTATGATACAGAGTCTCCATACTCACGAACATGGAATATCCATTTATTTAGTTCTCCTTTTATTTCTTTCATTAGTTTTATAGTTTTCCTCATACAGATATTGTACATGTTTTGTTACATTTATACCCAATTATTTCATTTGTGAATGCTAATGAAATGATATATTTTAATTTCAGACTCCAACTATTCATTGCTGGTACATAGAAAAGTGATTGAATTTTATATAATTAACTTGTATCCTATAACCTTGCTTAAATAGCTTATTAGTTCCAGGAGTTCTGGGGGTTTTTGTCATTTTGTTCTACACTTCTCTCTACACAGTCAGTCATGTCTTTCACAAAGTTTTATCAATCTCAATCTGTGTACCTGCATTTCCTTATTATGTTAGGACTTTGAGTACTGTGTTGAAAACAAATGCTTAGCAGACATTTTTGCTTTGTACCTGATGTTAGGGGATCCTTGAGTATTTCACTATAAAGTATGATGTTGGCTATATAAATTTGGATATTATTTATAAGCTGAGGAAGATTTGCTTTATTCGTAGTAAAGTGCATTATTATTGAGTATTTGAATTTGTCAAATTCCTTTTCTGTTGATGTGACTGTAGTTTATTCTTCAACCTGTTGATCTGATGGGTTCCAGAAATTAAGTTTTCAAAGTTGAACCTGTCTTGCATACTGGGATAAATCCAGTTGGTATGGCACAAAATTCTTTTCAGGACTTGTTCATTTTAACTTGCTAATATTTTGTTGAATATGTTCACATCTACTTTCATTATCTATAGTTTTCTTTTCTTCTAATGTGTTTGTCTAGCTTTAATATTTGGGTAGTCCTAGCCGGGTGTGGTGGCACAACCTATAATCCCAGCAGCAGCAAAAGTGAGGTGCTAAGCAACCCAGTGAGACCCTAACTCTAAATAAAATACAGAATAAGGCTGAGGATGAGGCTCAGTGGTTGAGTGCTCTTGAGTTCAATCCCTAGTACCCACAAATACATTTTTATCTATCTATCTATCTATCTATCTATCTATCTATCTATCTATCTATCTATGTATCTATATATTTTATGTCTATCCATTGATAGGTAGATAGATATAAAATCCTGGAATGAGTAAGTATTCCCTGTGCTTGTATCTCTGGAAGAGATTGTAAAGATTTGGTATAATTTCTTCTTAAGCATTCTGATTTCACAGGTGAACCCATCTTGACCTAGTGCTTTGTTTTAAAAGGCAATCATTTTTTATTCAGTTTCTTTAATAGATATAAAATGTTATTCAGATTGCTTTTATTTCTTTTTATTTTCTGTGTGAGTTTTAGCATATTGCCTTTCAAGGAATCGGTCCATATCATCTATGTTAACAATTTGTGGGCATGGAGTTTTTCATAGTATGCCTTTATTAACTGTTATGATTTGGGTGCCCCAAAAGTTATTTGGTTGATGCAGAAGGTGAAATAATTAGATTATAAAAGCTTCAACCTAATCAGTGGATTGATCCATTTGATGACTAATAGTTTGAATGGATTACTGGGTGATAATAATAGGCAGGTGGGCATGATTTGAGGAAGGGAGTCACTGGAGGAATACCTTAGGGATTATATATTTTGCCTTTGGTTCCTTGTTCTTCCTTCTTCCTGTCAGGAGCTGAGCAGTCTTCTTCCATCATACCCTTCCACCATTATCTCAGGGCCAGAAAAATGGAGCTGGTCAACAATTCTGAAACCATGAACATAAAATAAATTTTTCCTCCTCTAAATTATTCTTGTCACCTATTTTGGTGCCACTGATAAAAAGCTAACATCTTTTAATGTCCATGGGCTCTGTGATAATGCCCTTTATTTCACTTCAAATCTGTCCCCACTCCTACCCCCACTTGCCCTTCTTCTTTAGCCTGGCCAAGGCTTATAAATTTTATTTATCTTTTTAAAGTATTTTGATTTTGATCATTTTTTCTGTTGATTTCCTGCTTTCAATTTAATTTATTCTGCTCTAATTTCTATTTTATTCTACTTACTTTGGATTTTTCACCTTTTCTAGTTTCCTAAGAGTCAAGCTTATCTGATCAAATTTAGATATTGTTTTCTAACATATGCATTCAATGTCTAAATATCCCTGTCAGTACTGCTTTCACTGCATTTTACAAATTTTGATATATTGTGTTTGCATTTTCATTTAGTTCAAGACATTTTGAAATTTCCCTTGAGAGTTTTTCTTTTATTTTGGTACAATATAGAGAAGTGATTAATCTTCAAGTGTCTGGGTTATTTTCTAGCTATCTGTTATTGATTTCTAGTTTAATTCTATTGTGGTCTATAGCAGATGATGTGTTATTTCTATTCAAATCTTTAAAAGATTTGATATAATTTCTTTCTCCTATTTCAATATCTAGGAAAAATGGGCCCTTAATTTCTTCATTCAACTATGTTTTTCCATATTTTATGCTTTCTAGATCTGTTCGTTTCTGATAGAAGGTATTAAAGTGACCAGCTATAATAGTAGATTCATCTATTTCTTCTTGTAATACTATCAGTTTTCACCTCATGTATTTTGACACTGTTAGGTACATCATATTAAGGACCATTACTCCATTATCATGCATTACTCATTTTCTATCCATACCTATTTCATACTTATTTCTAGGGAAAATGGGTCCTTAATTTTTTCATGTGATAAAATTGATAAGCACATATTCTATTTCATATTTTGTGCTCAAAATTTTTCTACTTCCATAGGACAACAATGAAGTTGGTGATTGTGTATAGCTTAAAGTTTTTGAAAAATAATATCTGTTGGACTATATTTCTGAATATTAATCTGAAAATAACTGGAAAATTCCTATCATTACCCTCCTGGTCCTCTAATAGAAACACTAGGACCTATTTTATTCATACTCATAAGTCTTTCTTTTCTAAGTCTTTGTTCCTTGTAACAAAGGGAATAATTTTCTCATTGAGACAGTATCTGAAAGCTAAAATCTGATAGTGATAATAGCTGGTTTCTATGACTTTAGGGTCTATTTGTTTATATAAATATCATACAATTTCTGTGGTGTAGATGCTATTATCCTTGTTTTACAAGTTAGGAAACAAAGGTCCAGTACCTTGCCATGGCCACAAAGCCAGCCAGTGACAAGGCTGGATGTGGATTCTGACAGTATAACTAAGAGCCTATACTACTACTAACTCCAGTGCCCTAAAATTACTATATAAGAACATGCCTATTAATTGTATCCATTATGTTACTATCAACAATATTTTGAATTTGCATGATAATGTAGTAGTTTATAAATCTAAGAGATACATTTTGCTCACATATGCATACACATAACTAAGACAATCATAGCCTTACAAACCAATAATCACCTAGCTTACTATATTTAATGCCCGTTGAGTTTCAATATTGTCTACTCAAGTCTAATGGTTTTTTAAAAATGTTATCCAAGGCAGATGTACTAGCACATGTCTATAATCCCAGCTATTTGGTAGGCTGAGAAAGGAGGATTATAAATATGAGGCCAACGTGAGCAACATGGTGAGACCAACCACTGTCTGAAAAAACATAATCAATCCACTAACTTGAATTTACAACTGAGTTATAATCCACATTGTGAAAGACATCAGGTAATTAAATTTAGCTTATTTCTTTTCCTCCATATGATATCTAAAGATTTATTAAATGATGCAAAAATGTTTTTAAAATTCTGATAATTTTAAAGAAATTAATATTCAGACTGTACATACACAGAAACCTACAATTCAATACTTGCATAGGTTCTAGCAAAGTCATTGAATGTTTTCTTAAATAATCAAGGTTATAGGGAAACTATTTTTGTAATAACAGTAAAAGAAAGGAGACAGTAGTCTCTCCAGACACATTATCATCAAAATAATTATGTATCTTTAAACAGTTTTTTGTTTCTGCATTTTATAAATCCAAACATGACATTATAACCCACACTAAAAAATGTAAATTATATGTTTATTTATTATTCAAAGGGCTTAATATTCAAGGAAAAAACAAAGCAATAAATATTAAAATAAATATTAATCTTTATAAACTTTGATATATCAACAAATATATATTTAATTATGTAAAAGAAGTTATACTGGCTTCTATACATGAGTTCTTTTAATTAGTTTTGCAAATTCATTGTCTTGCTAAATAAAAGTAAAAGCACTTAGGCATAATTTAACTATTCAAAATGTACAGAAGAATCATTCCAATCATTCCTCTCACAAATGAACATGTCACCATTTTTGTAGTTGGAACAATCTGTAAACATGGTATTTGAAAAACAAATTAAGGAAAAATACTTCCTTCTGGTTGAATAAATTACATTTTTCCAAACTACACTTAGTGTTGGGCACAAGATGGAATGAACACCTTAGAAGATTAGCAAGACCAAGTCTTACCCAAAGCTGAGGGTTAGTCAATCTTTGCTTATTTAGTAGAATAGGACTAGGCTCATATTCAAGGATTGTCTCAAAACCTTTACTGCCATGAAGAGAGTGGTGGAGAAAAGCTGCCCAGTTCAGAGAGGGAGAAGAAGAGAGTTTGCCTCAAGAGTTTGCCTCTCTTCTTCTTGCAAGTTCAAGGACAAGGACTAAATAGATCCAATGATTCAAATCTAACAGTTTATTAATAGTCTTGAGTTCCAATATTAGCCATATCACAGGCAGAGGAACCAGGTAAGAATTCTCCATGGAATTAGCCTGGGTCAGGTAGAGGACTTCAGTATTTACTCAGATTAGAGGAAAACAAAGCTAGCTAAATGTTATGGTTTGGATCTAGGAGTATTCTTCCCAAAACTCATGTGTGGAACAATGTAGCAATGTTCAGAAGTGAAAAGACAGTATTATGAGATCTGTAACTCATCAGTGGATTAATCCATTTGATGGATTAATAATTTGGACTATTGGGTGGTAATTGTAGAAGTATGCCACTAGGAGCATGCCTTTGTGAACTATATCTTATCCTTGGCTTCTTGCTTTGTGTGCTTTCCCAGCTGCCATGAACTGAACAACTTTCCTCTACCCTGCCCTCTGCCATGATGTTCTCACCTCAGGCCCAAAGCAATGGATCCAGCTGTTCATGGAGTGAAACATCGGAAACTGAGAGCACAAAATAAACTTCTAAGTTGTTTTTTTTTTTCAGGTATTGTCACAGTAATAAAACATTAACACATTGAGTGATTAACAAGTTGAGGAGTTCCAATCTATGCTGTGGATCTCAAAAGTTCTATCTCAAAACTGAGTATTTCTAGACCAATGATCACATGCAGTGTGTATGTGTGTCTCTAAAAGGATTTACATATTCTTTTCATTCCAAAACAAGCATTTAAATATTGGACTGTGGAATTTATTCACTCTGCTTCTCTTTTCTAAATATTTATTTCCTGCATAAGTGGTAATTAATCTGACAATCTCTATTTCATATTCTTTGAGAAGTGAGATTGCCTGTGAATCTCCATATCTTTGAGATATTGGTTTCTATAAGTCTATCTTCAAGAAGTAAGTTTCTCTTACAGAAATTTTTAAAAATATCTTTTTGGAAATTGATAAATACAGAAATATTAAATGCCAGAGACCACATTCTAAATATTGCAGATAGAATAGCATTTGTCAATATACTTGCACTTAACAAAGCTTATACTATAGTGGGGAGAGATTCACAAAGAAAACACATCTTTATTTCTTCTTGTATTGGTCTTTGTTTTTATGCCCACACTGCATGGAAACCTTATTGTATCCCTTCACTTTCAGTCTATACGTGTCGTTAGAGATACCCATGTTTTCTTATTCATTAATATCTTTCTTTCAGTTTGAATATCTTACTATAGCATTTCTTGTAGAACAGGTATGGTGGAGATACATCCTCTCAATTTTTGTTTGAATGGAAATGTCTTTATCCGTTCATTTCCAAAGGAAAACTTTGCTGGGGCACAGTATTCTCATTTGACTGGATAGTTTTCTTCAGTACTGTGAAAATCTCATGCTACTCTTTCCTGGCCTAAAGGTTTCTGTTGAGAAGTCTGTTGTCATGCAAACTGAGACACCCCTATGTGATCATTATTTGTTTTGCTTGTAGCATTGAGAACTTTGTTTCACCTGTGAGAGCTTGATTATAAGGTGTTGTTTTGGTCAGTTTTTTCCACTGCTGCCACCAAAAGACCTTAGAAGAACAAGTAAGGGAGGAAAGGTTTATTTAGGGGCTCACAGTTTCAGAATCTCAGCCCGTAGATGATTGACTCCATTCTTTGGAGCCTGAAATGAGGCAGAACATAATGGCAGAAGAGTGTGGTAGGGGAAAGCAGCTGGGAACATGGCACCAGGAAGCAGAGAGAGAGCTCTGCTCAACAAAAATATAAACCCCAAAAACATGAACCCAGGGACCCAGCTCCTCCAGCTACACCCTACTTGCCTACAGTTACCATTCAGTTAATCCCTATCAAGGAATTAATTCACTGATTAGGTTAAGGTTCACCTAACCAAATCATTTCACCTCTAAACCTTCTTGATTTTTCTCTCACATGAGCTTTTGAGGAATACCTCACATCTAAACCATAATAGATGTCTTGAGGTGGACTTGGTTGAAGCAATTTTATTGGTGACCTTCGACTTTCCTATAACTGGATATTTGCATTTTTCTCTATGAATTTGTGTTACTATTTTTCTACCACTTTATCATTTTCAAGTCCTTGAACCCCAACAACCCAAATATTTGCTCATTTAATACAGTCCCAAATTTCATATAATCTTTATTTCTCTATTTTCTTTTTAATTTTCTAATTGTATATTTCCAAAAAGCCTGTTTTTGAGTTCGCTAATTCTTATGTTTGATCTATCCTGCTATTGATGCCTTCTATAGCATTTTTAATTTTACTGTTTTTAGCTCAACAATTTGATCATTATTTCCATCTTTTCATTAAATTTGTTAAAGAACTGAAATGTTTCTTTGTATTTTCTTTAAGGCCATTGCTTCTTTTGAAGAGCTGTTTTAAATTATTTGAGAGCTCTCTCATTCTCATTACCTCCAGGTCAGTTTCTGGCACCTTCTTTTAAGCATACTATGTGAGGTCATGAAAGCTTTTTTTTTAGCCGGGCGCGGTGGCTCACGCTTGTAATCCCAGCACTTAGGGAGGCTGAGATAGGAGAATCGCGAGTTCAAAGCCAGCCTCAGCAATAGCGAGGCACTAAGCAACTCAGTGAGACCCTGTCTCTACATAAAACACAAAATAGGGCTGAGGATGTGACTCAGTGGTCGAGTGCCCCTGAGTTCAATCCCCGGTACCAAAAAAAAAAAAAAAGAAAGCTTTTTTTTTTTCCTGAAAGCTCTTGATCCTGGGTTTGAAGGATCAGGTATTTATTTCAGTCTTCCTAATCTGGTTTTGTTTGTGCCTTTTTTTTTTTTTTTTTTTTTTTTAGTAATTTTAAGCAAGCTGCTTATTTTCTCTGAGTCCATTACACTACTAACTAACACCCAGGTCCACATTTGTTAGGAGTCTACTGTGTTATCATCATTTTAGTACTAGAGAAAAATTTAAGTCCAATTTTGTCCCAAATATAATGTTGGTATGTTGTTCAGAAAGAAACAGGAGGGTACCTAGAAAGAATAGTTTGTATCTCTGTAGAGCCAAGGAATGCTTGATGCATTGTCCACAGTTACTGGACTGTTATCATACTTTGCCTGGTTTCAGGTACATTCACCAAAGATGGACCACCCCTAGGTCACAGCTGTCATCACCAAAGCCACTAAGCTGTGTCACATTCTAAGCTCCTAGCCCACCAAGACCAGCACAACAGTGGGTTAGGACCAACACCCATACTGCTATGGGCTACCTAGAGTTGAGGTAGACTTGTGGCTCAGTACCACTGTAACCATCCACAGGTAATGCAAGCTGGAATAGAAGTTCCATAAACTAGGGTCACATGTCTTCCTGAGTCTGATAACTGTTCCAGAGGCTCCATCCACATGCAGACCTAGAGATAGGGGACATTAGGATCTGCCCAATATTAGATTTAACCAGTTGAGCATTCAATTCCAAGGAAAAATCTTATGTTTGCTATCCTATTCCACCCTAGATAACAGGATCTTGTACTATGCTAGGTCACCCAAGGTTAGTATAGTATTGGTGAAGGCAGTTCCTTGGCCACCTAGGAGGATGCTAAGCTGCATCATGCCCAAGTCTCATAGCCAGAATAACCTACACAGTCTTATGGGTGCCTTGGGATCCAGTCTACAGCTAGCAGTGATACAGGCCCAAACATTGGTCCAACCCACTAAGATGTAGGTCTCTGTTTAATATCAGAGAAGTTCTATAGCCCTGTCTGTAGGCACTGGTCTTATGATAGTAGTGCTGTGTAAGGTTTGGAGATGGGTCCCAGAGATAGTCCCTTGGCCATCAAAACTATCAAGTATCTGGGACACACCGGAGTCTTCAACCACAGGGAGCTACAGAGTTTTAGGAGAAAGTCAGGAATGTCCCAGGCCTACTCCAGAGCTGGAACTGATATGCCCAAAACTTAAGTCTGTCCCACCAGTATACAGGTCTCTACCTGATACCAGAGCTTATCTAGAGGCTCTGTGAGCTCTGTCCTGCCTTTGGGGCCTTCAGTTTCTTCTGGGAACTTGGTTTCATTTCAGTGGGCCTGATGCTGGGCTCTGAAAAAAAAAATCCCTGTATTAGCTCTGCATATAATAATATTAATATAATAATATAATAATATCCTTGCTCTGCCACTCCAGGTTGAAGGAGGAGTAGTGAAGCAGTTACCACATAGTTCCAGCAGTTTGATCTTCAGATTTTGGCCATGTGGTAAGGTGGGGCTTTGCTCTGCATTGGGTTTCACTAAGGTAGGTCTTGTCTAAGGCCTAAATTGAATTCTCTTTCCTTTCCCCAAGTAGATAGAATGTCACTTTGTGCTGGGTTCCTTGGAGTTGAGGGAGGGTGGATATAGGTAGGCAATTCTTTCCTTCCTGTCTTCTTTGATGTGTCTTTCTGTTTTGTTGTACTAAAAGTAGGCACTACAGTCTCTCGCCTAATTTCCTTAACTCTTGTGAAGATATTTCACTGTGTGAATAACTGTTCAACTTAATGTATTTGTGGAGAAAGATCATCAGATGATCCTACTAAGCTACTACCTTGCTCTACTTCTTCTAATAAAAGTTTTTTCATGTGCCTTCATTGACTTAATGAATTAGCTTCAATGAACTAATCAATTAGTGAACTCCAATTGCATAAAGATAAATAACTCTAGTGCATAGAGGCCATGAAAAAATAAGTCCATAAGTTACCTTTTTTTTTTTTTTGGTACCAGGGATTGAACTCAGGGGCATGCGACCACTGAGCCACATCCCCAGCCCTATTTTGTGTAGAGACAGGGTCTCACTGAGTTGCTTAGCGCCTCGCCATTGCTGAGGCTGGCTTTGAACTCGCGAGTCTCCTGTCTCAGCCTCCCTAAGTGCTGGGATTACAGGCTTGAGCCACCGCGCCTGGCTGTGATCCTTTTTTTTAAAACCTCTGAACCAAGTGCTCTAGCTCTCTCTCCCTTTCCTATAAGGAAGGGGCAAGTCAGATAGAGCTACTATCAAACCACCCAAGAAACACTACTGGTTGATGTGTGGTTTTAGCCTTTCTTTAGTGGTGATAGAAGAAGGTAAATAATAGCTTACCAGCTTATACCTTATGTCTTGTTCCTTTCTTTGTTTCCTCTTCTAATTCTTTCCAATCCATTTTTGTGTTCTACAGTCTAGTATCTCACCTTCTATCCTCTGGAAACTCCAACTTTCCCCGTGAAAATGTGGTTCCAACCCTTCAGATCCCTTTTATATAAACTTTAGTGCCACACATTAGAACTAAAGTAAACAGAATGCACTCAAAGGCTTTTGGGGAATGCTTGAATTTGCATTAATTTTCCCACCATTAATCGCTGTGGTTGATGTTCTATTTGTTTGAGAATTGCTGTTCTATTCCTTTATAGACTATGGCACTATTTCCAGTTCATTCTGTCATATAGAAAAGAAATATTTATTAAGTGTTTACAATGTGTTTATGAACTTTGAAAAGCCATAGTACATACCATTTGTTTTCAATGAGCTTATAAATTAATTGATGAGGTGTCAATTAAATAATAATGTAAAACTGGAGTTCAAGAAGTATCATGAGGCAATATTGAATTATATGTCCAATAAGTGGCACAAAAATCATCATAATGAGTTCAAAAGAAGGCTGTGAAAGCTGTCAGTGAAGGCCAAAGAAGAAATGAATTCACTTTGGACATAAAAGATGGATATGATTTAGATAAATATTTCAACAATAAATGAAGGACTAGTAAGGTCACAACCTAAGTCAAAGTTTTGAGCAAAGAATAAGCATACTTATTCAGGTAACAATGAGCACACTTGATTGGAGAAGAGGATCTGAGTATGCAGAACAGGGGCATTGCTACAATTCTCTCTATTGCAAGGAACAGACGAGCTTAGAAGAAGTGCATGAAACAGAAGGGACACTCATGAATTCTTATAACTACAAACATCAGCAGTGGAACCTTCAAACATCAATAGAACTAGAGGCTCATATTATTTCTGGGTTCTCCATTGTTCTCTATCTCTCTGCTTTGTTCTTTTCTATGGTCTGGCTTCAATTTGTAAATTGGCTGCTCTCACAAAATGGAGAAAATGGCTAATGAAATTACCTCATTCATACTCACTTAGCCTAGAAACTAGATGGGAAAAAAAGAATTGCTTTCTCACAACACCTTAATATAAATTCGGAGAAGAATGACTGGCTTAGTATAGGTCATGTTCCCCAAATAGAATACTGTATTTGATTGCCTCTGCTTTCATCATGTGCCTAAAACCTGCAACATCTGTAGGGAAGAGGTGCACAAACATTGGAGAAAGGCATTCCCCAAAGCGACAAAGATGTTAATTGTGCCAGAAAGTGACAGAATCCACTATAACAATAGATATGGAACTTTATTCTGTGTTTCTTAGAGCAATACATTTGAGATGTAACTTTATTTTAATATAGTGTGCTATGAACTACAAATCTAGATTCCAATATTATAATTTCTTGGATTATGTCTAAAATTTGTAAAAGTTATCCATGTATGAGCTCCTAGGAGGTAAGTGCACTCTCTCTCCTCTCATCAGAGCTCAAAATCACAGTTATAAAGAAAGCAAGCAGGGAAGGTGGTTCAGTCAGACCATAGGGTACATCAAATATATACATAAAGAAATTGGATTTTACTGTGTTTGTATTTGATATATTGGTACTGTAACTTAGACATCATTCCAGAAACTGGTTTTTACTTTTAAAAATACTCTTTATTTGTTTTTAACTATCTATTGCAAAATTATGAACATTCCCTCCTAACCTGACATTTTAACTATCTTATACCTATGACCCAAAAGAGTTTAGAAAATGTGAAAACCTGGGTGATTTTATTCCTTAGATTATCACCACCATGCATTCTCTTCTGTGAGGAAACATAGCTACCTAAACTCACTGAGTAGTACTGGAGCATTCAACTAATCCTGCAAGATATGCGGTCAGGGACAATCATAGGAAGTGCTAATATAGAGTTATCCAAATCAAGATGTCAGAGACAGGAGAGCACAGCCAGCATGGCTGAATAGAAACGTCCTGCATGTGGCTCTGCCACAGAAAAGAATTGGGGCAACCAAGGAAAAACTCTATTTGGAAAAGAATGATTAAAGGAAAACTTCTGAAATTAGCAAGGAGAGAGGAATCCTAAACAGCAGGGAAAGGCAATCTAGAGAAAAGAACAAAGCAATTTGCAACTTCAACTCCATTGCTCTGGCTTGTGGGAAAAACCCACATTGCTGGGTAAAGATCAACAGGAAAGTGCCAGCAACCCTGATCATAGAAGAAGACAGATAGCCCTCACAGGAAAAGTCCATGGTCCTTACAGGGAATACACCAATAATAAACTTGCTGAAAAAGAAATTAAGAAAAAAATCCCATGTACAATAGCTACAAAAATATATTTAGGAATAAACTTATCCATGGAAGTAAAAGATCCCTACAATTAAAATTATAAAATATTGATGAAATAAATTATAGAGGTTACAAAAAATGTAAAGATATCCTATGGTTCATGGATTAGAATAATTAGATTGTTAAAATGACCACAGGACATAGAACTCAAAGTGATTTATGGATTTAATGCAATTCCCATGAAAATGCCAATGACATTTTTCACAAAAATAGGAAAACAAGCCAAAAATTCATATGGAACCACAAAAGACCCAGAATAGCCAAAGTGATGCAGAACACAAATATATAAGTGTATATACACAAATATATGTATACACACACATACACACAGGAAGTATCACAATACCTGACTTCAAAACATATGACAAATCTAAGGTACTGGCATGAAAACAGACACACAAACCAATGGAATATAACAGATTCTAGCAATTCATCCATGTTTACATAGCTAACTGGTTTTTGAAAAAGGAAACAAGAACATAATGTGAAGAAGAGACAATCTCTTCAGTGAATGGATATGTAAGTGCAGAAGAATGAAATTAGGTCCCTTCTTCTCCCTATGTACAAAAATCAACCCAAAATGATCGAAGACCTAAACATTAAACCTGAGCATATATAACTACTACAGGAAAACATAGAAAATACCTAAAGACATTGGTGTAGGAATGATTTCCTATATAGGACCCTTAGGGCATAAGTAAAAAAGAAAAGTGAAATTAGGCAAATGGGATTATATCAAACTAAGAAACTTCTGCACAGCATAGGAAAGAATTGACAGAATTGAAAGACTGCCTACAGAATGGGAGAAAAATATCTTCTAACTATTCATCTGAGAAGGGATTGATGTCCTGAATAAATAAGGAATTGAAAAGCTGAACACCAAAAAAAAAAAAAATCCAATTTAAAGATGGGCTAAAGAACTCAATGGATACTTCTCAAAAGGCATACAAATGACTAATAAGTATATGATAAATGCTCAATCTCTCTGATCAAAAAAATGTAAATCAAAACCACAATGAGTGGTCATCTCACCTCTATTAGAACGGTTCTCACCAAGAAGACAAAGAATAAGAAACACTGGCAAGGATACAGAGAAAGGAGAAATCTTAAATACTGGCAGTGGGAATGCAAATTAGTGTAGCCATTATGGGAAACATCATAAAAATTTCTCAAAAAACTGAATATAGAACTACCATATGATCTAACAATTCTACTACTGAGCATGTATCTAAAGAGATAAAATTCTACCAAAAAGATAACTTGCACCCCCATGTTTATTGTAGCACTATTTACTGAAGTAAATGAGGCAAACGGGAATGAAGAGGAAAGAGTGGGGATAGAATTGGAAAGACAGTGGCATGAATTTGACATAACTTTCCTATATACATATATGAATACACCACGGTGAATCTCAACATTATGTGTATCCACAGGACAGGGGTCCTAATTAGCATAAGATATATTCCATACTTGTATAATTATATCAGAATGGATTCTACTTTCACGTATAACTAAAAAGAAAATTTTTAAAAAATTAAAATATGGAATCAACCCAGATGCCCTTCAGTGGATGAATGGGGAAGTATATATGCAGAATGGAATATTCAGCGATAAAGAAAGATGAAATCCTTTCAATTGCAGCAGCATGGACGGACTAGAGTTCATTGTGTTAAGTGAAATAAGCCAGACACATAAAGACAAATACTACATCTTCCCACTCATTTGTGAAAACTAAGAAGTCCATCTTGTAGAAGAGTGGAATAGAATATGGTCGTAGAGACTGGAAAGAGGAGGAAAGAGAGTATGGAAGAAGTTCCATAAGGGGCACAAAACCAGTAGAGGAATTGCTTCTGGTTCTTCTTTAGCACAGTAGGGTAGCTATTGGTTTAAAAAAAAATTCTATGATGTATTCCAAAATGTCTAGAAGGGTCCAACACATAAAAATGACATGTTTGAGGAGACGGAAATGCATATTATCTTCATTTGATTCCACATTGTACATATGTATTGAGCTACCACATTGTATCCCAAATATTATATCTCAACAAAATATCATATCAAAGCAAGTCTGATAAATAATTATGAAAAGCAAAATATATAGCAAGCTCAATGTAATGATTGACATAAATATTTGTTTACACAAGCAAGAGGATGCTTAATAAATGCATCAATAATTTCATAGAGCTGCAAATCTACAACTTCATAGTCTTTGTGCCTACCTGCATGCAAAGAATTTGCTTTGCTCAATGAAAAAATCAGCTAATTCTATACTTGTAAGACGGCATGTTCCTTTAGGACTTGATTTCTTTCTCAAATGCTTGCACTATCTGCTTAGAAGTTCCAGGAGGTTTATTTGAGGTCAGGGATCACCTTAAAAAGATAAAGGAAAGACTAGCCAGAAGAATCAATTGACACAATGTAAAGCACACTGTGGACCAAAGTCCCACACAACTCGTTTAAACCCCTGTATCACTGAGATCATCTGAAGGACAAACCAAATGTTCCTGTTCAGAAAGACATACCCAAAGATTTTCCAAAGATAACCCAGACTGTGAACAAGGTCAAATTGCTAATTATGCTTACCAAACACTAAATATCTATGATTTTTTTTAGCTTTTGTTATAACCATATATGTTTGTTTGTCCTTGTGAAATGACCTGCTCCCACTGACAGCCTGAGTAATTAGATCAATGTAAGAAATGAGTGAAGTGAATATTCTAATGCATGTATTGTTGTCTAGTTTTGTGTTATGCTTTTATTTCTCTTTCACTGCTCTTTTACATTCTATTTCTTTTGAAATATAGTACATACAAAATTAAAATGCACACTTTGAAAAAGTTCACAGTACCAAATGAAAAGCTAAAGTATCTCACTCAATCCCATAAACTCCAATCCCTTTCCTTGGGGAAAAATAAGTTTTACCTAACTCTGCTTTAAATCTTCTGGTGGTTAGCATCATAATTTTCAATGATAAGATTAGGCCATGGCTTGGGAAAATGTCCATATATTGATTACATTTTTTAAAATTTTTTTAGCTGTAGATGAACACAATACCATTTATTTTATTTATGTATTTATTTATTTACTTTCATGTGGTGATGAGGATAGAGCCCAGTGCCTCATACATGCTAGGCAAGTGCTCTGCCACTGAGCCATAACCCCAACCCAGATGATTACATTTTTTAACTCATCATGACTTCCTGACTGAAATCTGATCCTTTGAAGCCCACTGCCAGTTTGTATGTTTAACAGGCATTGCAAACTTAACACCTTTAAAATATAATTCTAGATACTACACCAGTCCCTGTCCCAAACTTAGTCCACAGAAGTCTTTCCAATTTTTTTTTTCTTTTCTTTTGTCTTCCTCGGTACTAGAGATTGGACCCAGGGGCATTTAACCACTGGACCACATCCCAGCCCCTTTTATTATTATTTTTGAGACAGGTCTCACTAATTGCTTAGACCCTCACTAATTTGCTGAGGCTGGCTTGGAACTTGTGATCCTTCTGTCTTCTCCTCCCAATCTGCTGAGATTACAGGCATGTGCCACCATGACATAAGAGTCATCCCCGATTCTTCCCTTTTTTCTCTTTCTCACCAATCAATCAGCAAGTCACAGAAATGTTCTCTGACAAAAATAAATCTAAAGTCTGCCCCCTTGCATTCTTCTCAGTTACACCTAAGGCAAGCCACCATTGTTTCCTGTGGAACACTTAGGACAGGGATTACTGGGTCTCCTTGCTTCAACCTTGCCCCATTTTGATCCATTTTCCACATAGCAGCCACATAAATCTTTAAAATATTCAGTCATATTCTATTAATTTTCTGTTTAAAATTCTTCTACTACCCTTAAAATAAAATCAAAATGCTTAGCTGTCACCTGCAGGACCTTGCACATGCTGATTTGTGCCTGCCTCTTCACGCCACACTGAACCACACCCTTCAGGGGGCACTGGGCTTCCTCTGCTCCTGTCCTTGAGCACACTAAGATGGATCTGCTTCAGTGCTGCTGTCTCAGCTTTTACATGACTTCCTTTTCATCCTTTAGGTCTGCATTTCAAGGTCACTTCCTAAAGGAGCAAACATGGCTGACTCATCTTGACTTCCTCTCCCTCTGCATTCTCATGCAGGTTTTCTAGCCTCCTTGTGGCTAGGGGAGGCCAGATTCTTCAGTTCTGGCCAATGATACATAGGCTGAACATGGCCTTTGTCCCCTTATTCCATTCTTCCTTCCTAGAATGCAGATGGAAACCTGGATGTTCAGTAATTCCTGTTAAGGCAGGCAAAGCAGGAAGAATGACACCTGGGTCCTTGCTGGTGCCAGTAGTACAACACATGAGCCATGAACCAAAACTCCAGACCTCTTATTTCATAACGGGTAATTTTCTGTATTGTTTGAAGTACTATATATTAAGTTTTCTGGTTATCACAGATAAACATACTCCTAAGAGATACAATACCCATACCAGTTTTTATCATGTCACCCTCTTGTAAATTTATAATATCTGAATCAAATTATTGTTTACTAATTTTACTGGTTTATTGTGAGCCTATCCCAGTCAATGCATAGTTGCAGAATGTTAAATAAAGGAGTCTCCATCATTGTTGCTTTATTAATATTAGATCATTTTTACTCCTTGTTATGAAGGATGAAAATTTATCTTACCAATCTCTAAATAATTGTGTTGTTATATTGCATTAAGTCCTCACAGCTACCTTTGACCTTAAGCAGTATTTAAATTTTTTTCAGTGTTAACTTTTGAATCCATTATCTGAGATGAAATCACCTCTGCATTTTTCTACTAATCTCCTAATTCCATTATGTTTTAATTTGGCACCTTTTATAATATTCATATTATTTTCTGTATCTAAAATTAACTCTTCCGTATTTTGCCTATAGGTTGATTCTACAAATTAGAACGTCAACCATATTTTTGAAAATTGTGACTTTATAACCATTATCCATTCCAGAACAGAGTGGCAAATGAAATTTTCCCTGTGCCCATGTCTCAATTATTTTTAATAAATAAATGCTTTCTAAAAGTACAAAGAATATAAAAAACTGTGTAGAAAATATTTAAAATGTATGTACTCTTTATAGGGTTTTGACTATTTAATAAAAATGTGATTATATTATATATGTTGTTCTACAGTCTTTTCCTTGCACTATTAGAGATATTTTTCTATCTCTGTGTATATGTGTATTTTCTTTAATAAGTGATTAGCATTCCATATGTTTGAAATCAGTATATATTTTCTAGTTACAGCATATTTTACTTGAGATGGAAATTATGGTTGGAAATATTAGATCTATATTTCATTTTAACTAAAATTGAGGTGAAAAAGCAGATTTGCACAGTCAATTTGCCCCAAATATACCTAGTTTTTAAACTTTCCTTTAAATTATTTGAAATCAAATTAGAGATTCAGTTCCTTAGTTGTACTAACCTCACTTTAAGGTCCAATAGCCATGTGTGGATTGTTTGAAGAGTGTGGGTGTAAAGTAACCAGATACTTCCATTCCTTCTACTCCTGCCATTGACAAGCAGAACATTTATAGGTAAGAGGCTGCTGCCTTTTTTCTTTCTTTCTTTTTCTTTTTTTGGTACCAGGGATTGAACTTAGAGGTACTCGACCAATGAGTCACCTCCCCAGCCCTATTTTGTGTTTTATGTAGAGACAGCGTCTCACTGAGTTTCTTAGCACCTCGCCATTGCTGAGGTGCCTCCCAAAGTGCTGGGATTACAGGCGTGTGCCACCACGCCCAACTGCTGCTGCCCTTTGGTAGCCCTGGCAGCATTTCTCCCAGTGGGTGAGTTTCACATTTACAAAGGTGAACTTGTACTTATTATAAAATCTGTGTGATCCCTTTGTTTGCATCGCTACAATTGTAAAATTCAACCAATGTTAGTAAATCTTGATGAAAGATGAATATGAAAACAAAGACTTGACTCTGTTACATTCAATCCCTTGGAAAAATCAAGGTGAGTCACACACATGCACAAAATATAGGGGTAGTCAAGAGGACTGTAAATGTTTGGGGAAACATGGTAAAACTTATAAGAATTTATATTTTTACATGGTAAATTTATTTAAATTCTTGTTAAGCTTTAGAATAACAAATTTGAAATAATAAGCAATGTTTTGGGCATCTAGATAACATACAATTTTCCTTCTTTTAACTGTTAACCTAGTTAACTTCTTCATGAGTTTTACTAATATTGTACCTTTTTTCTTCCACATTATTCCCTTAATGCACTGCTAATTTGACTTTGCTAATTTTTTTTAGTATTTTGCTCATGTTTGTAGTTTTATTTTTCTGTGCTATCTATGCCTAATTTGGGCATCAGGATTATGCAAGGCTTTGAAAGATATTGGTATTCTCATTATTATTCACTGCTAATTTGAAACATTTGTTTTGAATATCTCTTCAATTTAGGATTTAGGGAGAAAATACAATTGTGTGTAGATGAAATATTTTATATATATACACTAGTTGGTTTTTATATTTTTAATATTTTCTATAGACTATATGCAGTTTGTTAATTGTGAAAATCACATTTTTCATTCTTTACTTTTTTAGCCATTTAATAAATCACTTTCACACATCAGTACCTTGGGTTCTACCACTAGAGTTCTGGTTTTAACAATTTGTTTTCCATCCTCAGGTTTTAAATCTTCTTGGAGAATTGTATCATCCTTCAATATTAGATAGTGATCTTTTTCCTTGTAGTGATTTCTGTGGCTAAATATCTCTTCTGTTTGATACTAATAGCTCTAATATTTTCATGACTTGTTAAAAATGCAAAATAAATATTTTTCCACTTTTTTTTTGGTGGTGCTCAGAATGTAACCAGGACCCCAAGAATGCTAAGCCAGGCAAGTGCTCTATTACTGGGTTATATTACTAGTTTCCCACCATTTTTTCTTCTTGCATTTGTTTTAGATATGCCACTTATAAATATTTTTATAGAAACATTTTTGCTGTTTTTTACTTAACATAATCTGTTTCTAAATGAGAATTCAACCTGTTTACATTTAATAAAGTTACTGATATCTTTGAATATTCCTACATTTTTTTACTTTATAAAATATTTTATGACCTCTTGCTTTTTAAATCCCCTCCTTTGTGTTGATTGATTGGGCTTTCTTTTCCTTTTTTAATTCTCTAGTGATTTTATCTAACCTAGATTTTTTTGATCTTCAAGTTCTGTTGAAGTTTAAACAAAGGTTTTCTTTATCTTTTTGGAAACCAAAGATTTTCATTGTTTCCTTTCCTTTGTTGCTTCTTCACCTTGATTCCTCTTCCACAACCATTTCCCATGACTGAATAAAACAATTTAAAGTTGTAGAACTGATACAGCCAGTTATCTGTGATGAGTTCTTCTTCCTCGCATGCTGAAGTATAACATTAGCACACCAAGGCAAACATTTAAACAGGGTTTATTTAAAAAGGGGTAACATAAACTTCTCCCAAGAGGGAGAAGGAGGCCATAGCTGGTATCCTGGTATCCCAAGAAGTACATGTGTTTTGCCTTTTTATATGTCCTAGGCTTCCTTTGTTCTCCTTCTCTCTTCCCCTTCTCTCTCCTTCTTATGTATGTGACTAGGCCCAGGAGATGCTTGGTGGGATGGCCAAAAAGTGAAAAGCCAATGAACAAATGTAGAGTGATCTGGCCAGGAAGCGGGTGTAATTAACAACTCCCTGGGACAGGTCATCTTAGCAACAGGTTGGAGCAGGGGCAGGTTATCCTGATAAAGGTGGAGGAAGGGCTCTGAAGGCATTAGCACTTAACACCTCTCCAACTTCCCAGACCCAATTGGCCTTCTTGATCAGATCTGACTCAATTTACCTATGTACATTGACTGCCTGTCTAATTCTGGCTTCAGTACCATATTTTTATTGAATTCTATAATTTATGCTAGTGCTTTTTAGTAATCCTTTGTTTGCAATTACATCAAAGTTTATTAACATTGTCAATAATTACTTAGACTGAACTACAACTTTTACCATTTTTGTTCACCATTCTTGTGTTTTACTTTTTTGTTTAGAAAGAGTATAACCTTAATAATTTTTTTCAAAAAGGGTGATTAATTTTCTGATTTTTTTCCATATCCAAACTGGGCCTCATTTTGCCATGTATTTTACATCTTGCTAATTAGTTTTGCCCAGAATTTTGAAAATATTTCTCCACTGTTTTCCAGTATTCTACATTTTACTAAGGAAGTCTGATGTCTATCTAATTCTCTTACTTTGTTGATGTTTTTCCCCCCCCTCCTTACAGTTTTAGGAATTTATCCCTCTCATTGAGATTCAAAATGAACTGGTCTGAGGTTAAGGCCCAAGTGCTAATACTTCTTAGCAAGCTTTCCCTGGAGACACAATTGTTTATCCAGGATAAGATTAAAGAATCGTTCTTGGAATTCTTCCCTGGGGATGAATGCCATAGCCAGCTGCTCTAATTAGAGCCAGATGAGGGTAAGTGTGTAAACTTTCTGGACAATCCTTGATATTTCCCCCCTCCCACCCTCAGCCTGCTTCTTCAACCATCTAGTGTCCCTTGATTCTGAGCTAAGGCCATCTCTTGGGCCTCATTAGATTTTCCCTCACCTCTGCAGCACCCACACCCCCCCCCCCCGGTTTTCTGTTATTCTGATCCATTTTTATCCATGATATCATTTTCTGATAAAAAATGTATCAAAAGTCTCATTTTTATTTCTAATACATTAAGAAAGTAATTTCTTTGTCATTTCAAAAGGACTTGATGGAGATAAATCATCAATTAGCAATCTTGAAAGATACAGAATGCCTCAATCTTTAGCACATGGTTGTCTTACATTTCTGATTGCTTAATATCATACACTAATTCAGTCTTAAACAATTGAGACTCACAACAATATTTTCCTTCCACAAGTACCTTCTCAATTAGCTGTGTCTCTGAGTGAGTTTGGCTCTAAGAGTGGAGTTCCTCTCCAATACCCGACCCGACGTTAATACTTAATATGAGTGGATATATATTTTCTTCTGTCCTTTGTGCTTACCTGACTTGATATCCAATCTCCCTTTCCAGGCTTAATATTTCTATCCAAAGACACTTCTAATGTTTTTCTCCTAAGGACTCAATGCATACCTGCTGTTCCCTTTTAACTTTCTTGGCTTTCTATTGTACCATTACTCTGAGAACAAGACTCAGTCTACTTCTAATATAAACACTAAGTGATCACTATATCCAAACATTTTATCACTCAGTTCAAAACAGAAGCTCATGAGATCAGACTCTCCATTCTCCTACTCCAAAAGCATGTTAGTTCTCATGTTTCCATGGCATTCTTTCTTTTCCTAGCCATATCAGAATCAAATTCTCTCTGACCCTTCCCCTGCCAGAGCAGAAAGAAGCAAGGACTGCACCTTCTTCCTAGCATCTTTGTGGTAGAAGTGACATTGGGAAAGTGTCATATTAGCACATTCATGCTTCCATAAAAGATTCTGATTGAAATTGGACTTGAATTTAGACGTACACAGTTTTATCTGATAAATCGGGAACACCGCCAGTCTAAAGGCACAGATTGATCTGAGTATGGGGAAGAAGGCAAAGGTTCCTCCATTACAAAATCACCCTCAAAATTAATATAACAGTCTGAATGTGCTGGGGACAACTCTTCTCTGAACTAATTTCTATGTAGGATGCAATGTTGTTTAAAGGAAAGGTAGTAACAAGGTGTCAGCTGGAAGCCACAAACACACAATTAATCTCAACAATTATTTATAACTTAAACCAACAAAGCACCTTTCAGGCAGGATTATTTACTGCTGAATTTGTGTCATTGTTTAGAATTACTGTGCATGGTAAAGATAAGACCTGCTTTTATTCCTGTTTCTAAATTGTCTTTGATAAATTCTCTTTGATAATCCCTCCCCTCATTGCCTGTACCTGAAACAGATCACATCTACTGACCTACCCTTGATGTGCCAGTGGAGAAAACTCAGTCGTTTGGTATGTTTAAGAGTTGTCTCAGTGCTTTATATATATCAGAGGTAGATATTTTTGCTAGTTTACTGATTAAAAAAAAACTAAAGAAAAGTTAAATTTTGTGAGGTAATTAGAAGAACACAAAGACAGATCCATCAAATTCCAAAATGCTTTCTGGTGGACCCCAAATACCATATAGGGAGGAAGGAGCAGTGCCTTCAAGCCCTAAACCCCATGTTCCTAGTGTGAAAGAGCAGGCTTAGGTGAACTGACACCTAATTGCCTTCTGAAGCAAATATTGAGCCTTTTATTGGGTGTTCTCTCTGGGTGGGGCATTGAACAAGGTATTTTCCATGTGCCATTTGTTAATAACAACGATGAAAAGTAGTGAACCAGGTGAACAGGTTAAATAACATGCTTAGTTGGCAGTAGAGCTGGGAGTTTAATTCAGGCCTGACTCATGAGGTCACACTCTTAACAGTGGGCATTTTGTGATAGATATTGTGTGCATTGTGTGACTATGCAGAGTGAAAAAGAAGTTTTGAAAAAACATTCCATTTTATAAAATTATATTCTGATTTCAAATACATTTGTTTTTATAGGACAAATAGTTAAATATATATATACATATATATATATGTATATATATATTCTCAACTGTTAATATCCATACCTAATTGGAACACTCAGATAGTAGTGTCAAAAGCTGGGAAATGGAGGTAAATTTAATTTTTGGTTTCTTAAAAAAAAAAAAAAACACATCACAATGAACAAGTCAAAAATTTTAGGCCTGAGCATGAAATGAGGGAACAAGCAGGGAAGGAGTAAGGTGGGAAAGATCCCCATTAAATTACCTGGGATAGAAACCATACCTGCCTCAGCCAGTCAAGCCAAGTCTCTTTCTAAAGATATTGACAGTCTTGACATTTTTGTCTTTCTTATAATCTCATGTGATTATCATATCATGGTTAGGCTACAGCAGTAAAAACTAATAGCTACATATTGGAGCATGTAGTGTTTCTAGGAAAGCTTGAAGACCAACCTCAGGTTATTGCCTTTTCTCTGCAACTGAGTGGGAAGCCATTAATTAAGACTGAACTCATGGAGAATTTTCCGGCTGATGTTCAGTATTGACCAGAAGAAGAGTGCCATGGCCACACTTTACCTACTCTAGGTTTTGCCAGGAGACAGCCCTGTTTGCTCTCAATGGAACACAAGCTTATAAAATCTATTTCTGTCCAGTAACACTTGGGCATATGTAGCTCACTGAGAATTTGTCTGGATTAGATTGAACAGACAGAGTTGAGGATGGAGAGGAAGAGATGAATGCAGAGATTATTATAAAGGAAAAATTGAGAGCATTTGGTGACTGAAGAACAAGTCCTCAAAGCAGCATCCAGGATTTTTAACCTGAGGAGTTGGGAATGGATGCAGCTTGAGAGAAATGTAAACCAACAAGACAACTGAGGAGAAATACTTGAAACAGGCAAGAACACCTCCAGGTACATGTGAACAGAAATATTTTCAATTTCGCCAAATTAAGGGTAAAAGTGGCATTGATGCTCTTAAATAATCAGATCAAATGACTCCAGAGGGCTTTCTTCCCTCAGAGTATTGAATAACATGATAAACAACTCAGCCTCCCTCTGTGATTCCAGGTACTTATGAAGAAAAAGTGGGGAAAATTAGTCACTTTCCCATAGTTTCACTTTTTTCCTCTCATACAGAACATTACTAAGTGCTGCTTTGTAACAGGAACCATTTTCAGTTTTTCACATGCATTAATCTCCTTGGTTTGCTGACGCAGCAGCTATCATCGCAACAATTTTTCTCATAAACAAACTGAAGCTCAGATCCAGGAGTCACATGGGGACCAAGGGAGCCTGTCGTTATCCCTCACACATACTGCACTGCCCTCGTGGCTGCACTGGGACCTGGTGGTTCTGTGAACCAGCAACCCAGCACCAAACAGAACCCTTCTTCCCTGCGGGAAGTTCAGTGGTAACCTAAGGTTTGCCCAATCCCCAACTCAGCATTCCAGAATTCCAACATGGTGCTAGTTTGCTGTCAGAAGTTCTGTATTGTCTGTTCATTTGTTACCACCAAAATCTTGGGGCCCTGGAGCCTACTGGAGTTCCAGCTCACTGAGGGCCATGCTTAATAAAAGATTCCACTTTCACCTCTCATTGAGACAGTGTATGTTTCTCAGTGTATCTCTACTTCGTCTGGGCATTCAATGTTATATCTCTCTAGTAACAGATATTTTGGTACATACGCATGCACATGTGTGCGCGCACACACATACTCAGCCATTTTCCTCAAAGCCAGGGTTTCCAGCTCATTCCCAGGACAATCTAAGCCCTGATTTTATGCCAAGACCACTTGTTTTAAGCACTAATATGAATTCCCCTTGATGACCATTGTGTATATTGACAATTGCTCTTATTGGAGCCCATCAGAGATTTCAATGTAAAATTCAAGGATAAAGCAATCCAGTGTTTCCATATCTTTTTTCCCAAAGCCTACTTGACTTTCATGTAAATTTGTTTACCTTCCTGATCTTTTCTTCAACATATTTTGAACTAAATGTATTAAAGAATTTGAGAAGGCTACTTGTTTTCCAGGTTGAAGTGTCTAATTGCTTCATATCCACATGAGTAAAAGAAACCCAGCAATTTTCCCAAAACAAAAATGTCCACCCATGCATGATAAGTCCATTGGCAAACTTGAATAATCATTTACCTAATCATCAAGCAATTCTCTAAATTTTCCTTACCACACACACCCTACATAGAAACAGCAGTACAGAGATGAGATTATTCCAGCACAGATTATTAAGAAACCCCCTATATATATTATAGTTTCTTATAATGAACATTGGCTACAATCATCTAATAGTTCAATAAATTTCCATTAAATAGGTACATATATGATCCAGGCACATGTGCCAAATGGTGGGAGTACGAAGATGAAGATTTCTTCCCAATCCAGGAAGAAACATGTAGTCACACTTGTTTGGATGGCTATTGAAAAAGAGGGAAGGTGAGGAAGAGAGAAAAAAAGAGCAATTGTTGGCGAGGATTTAGAAAAGTTAGAACCCTTTTTCACTGTTGGCAAGACTATACAATTGGGCAGCCACTATAAAAAACAGTACGATGATTCCTCCAAAAATTAAATATAGAATTACCATATGATCCAAACATTGCTCTTCTAAGTATATGCCCAAAAGAACTGATGGAAGGGAGTCTGAATTTTGTAAATCCACATTCATAATGGCACTGATCACAATAACTAGGTGGAAGCGATCTACTAATGGGTGAACAAATAAGCAAACTATGGTGTATACCCACAGTGGAATATTATTCACCCTCAAAAAGGAAGAAAATTCTATCATATGCTACAACATAAATGAACCTTGAGAACATTGTGTTAAATTAAATAAGCCAGGCACAAAAGAACAAGTTTTCTATGATTCCACTTATCTGAGGTCCTTAAAATAGTCAAATTTATAGAGATATAAAGTAGCATGCTTTTACCTAAAGCTAGGAGGAGGGGGAATAGGGAGTCATTATTTAACATGTATGGAGTTTCAGTTTGAAAAGATGAAAAAGTTCTAGAAAGGATGGTGCTAATGGTATACAACATAACCATACTCAATACTACTGAAGCGTACATTTTAAAATGGGTGAAATGGTAAGTTTTATTTTACTACAATTGAAGATATTATGATTTAAATAAAAGATTTCATCAATTATGGGAGAGAGATCTATGAGCAAGCAGTTATGTAATGGTGTGATGAGCGCGGAGACAGACATCTACAGCACTGTCTTACTCTGTGTTCACAGATCGCACTGCTAAACACGTTCCACAAGTAGTCCTTTCATCTCAAGTCATACAATAAGTAACAGGGTGTTACCATTTTGAAGTGTTAATCACTGAGCTCCACTGGGCAAATTGAAAATGCTTAACAAAAAATACAACAATTCTAACACACAGGGTTCAATTCCAAAACTAGGTTAAGACTATGCAGTGGTTGGGGGATGGAGGGGTGGGAACAAAGGAGATAACAAGAGCACAGAAGTTCAAGTCCATACACTAAATGATTGGCATGCCTTTTTGGTATACCATTTGTCACACAGCTGAGGTCAAAACAGGGAGCAGTGGGAAGCAGCCGGTGGTGGGATCTAGTGTTTGTGTTTGGAAACATGTTAGTCTCCACTTATCAACAGCTACATGGCCCTTTCCCTGAGGCACTGCTTCAGTGGCCCATCTTCTTGTTAGACAGCAGGTCATTCACTGAGTCCAGCTGCAGTGATGCCTATATGCTTTCAAAATTCACTTAATCCCCATCCTATCCACCCTATTTAGAATAATTTCTCTTTCAGTATTCTAGGACTCTCACATATTCCTGGGAGACAGAAAGGAGAGAGCCCTGAACAACTGACAGTGATGTGAGAAGGAAAGAAAGCCCCTGCCTGGCTAGGACATTATAGGTGGAACCAGATCAATCGCTCTCATTTATCTGGGATGGTAATGGAATGGAGATCAACTTAATTCTATAGCCAATATAGTATAATTACAAATATAAAGTGCTAAAAGCTAAATATTCAAGTACTATACCTGAAAAATTCCAAGAGAAATTGTGTGTGTGTGTGTGTGTGTGTACTTTAATATGGTACACATCATGAATTTGCATGTCATACTTGCGCAGGGGCCAAGCTAATCTCTATATTGTTCCAATTTTAGCATATATGCTGTTGAAACAAGCACTTTTTAAAAAAAGAAAATATATAATGATAATGAAATTCACGATAAGGCTCTTCTGGACGGGGGAACTAAAAGAAACCCCAACTCCACACCCGAACGACACGACTAGGACCATACACATGGTTCCTATAGGACGTAGGCACATCTCTTGACACAATGCACAAAGTGACAGGGCACAGAGAAATAGGAATCACAGTCAGGACCATGCAAGATTTGAAAAAACAATCAGGACAAACTACTGGAACTCAGAGGTCTGGAAAATGATCCAGCCTGACCACAATGCATATTAAAACAAATCCCTGAAACATTTTCAACCAGTCTGTCCAAATTTTTTCTTAGTGGCTCTGGTGACAGACTTGCCTTTTTTGGACTTCAGAGGGAAAACAAAAGAAAATCAGGCTGGTATATGTGATCCGCTAAAGACTCCAAACTAGGATAAGAGTCCTACAGCCTTAATAGGCCTGTGTCGGTACATTGCTCTTCATTAAATGAGATCAGCCTAATGTTAGATAATGGAACTCTCCCAACCTATTGACTTTGTTGCATCATTAGCTGAAATTATCTGTGAGCCAATATGTGAGCAATTTCTTATTATTCACACATTAGCGTCTAGCATCTTGGGATTCCAAATCTCTTAGCAATAATTTAACAGTAAGGCCACAATATCTCTTTGTTTTCTAGTGAGAGTCATCTTCATGTGATTCTCTCCAAGTCCATTATTCATTCTTTTCTGTTCCTTCTGGCTATTCTTTCCCTTCTCAATAGTGACTCTAAATTATTAATTTTCTTGTGGTGCCAAATGTAGATAGATGATTAAAAAGGGGACATTTTTTAGTGTGAATCTTGTTTCATATATGAATACTAACCAGAGAGCAGCCCTAATGCCACCCAATTCTAGAAATAATGTGAGGTTAGTAATGTATGTGTTGATTTTTTGACATCAGTGGAATAGTCTTACTGTTTAAGTGCAAAAAGATACAATATTATGTAGTTTTTGCAAAAGCAATTAAGTGTATTATAAAAAGTGTATTATGCCTAATGAGGTAGACCACCGAAGAATCAAATATTCAGGAACTCTACATGAAAATGAATTTTGCATTAAAATTATATGTATTGCCCATCTATGAAAACTAAAGCAAATGACTGGGGACTAAATTTAGTAGTGTTTACAATAGAAAAGTTTTCTTTTTCAGGGATAACATTTATCCATGGATTATAATTAGTAATTATTGAATACTGTATCTGAGGAACAAAATATGAATTTCTGCCCCAAAGTAATTTTTAGACTTACATTCTTGGGAGGTAGATAGATAATTTATAGTTAATTTTAGTACAAATCAGTTGTACCTTCTTATAAGAAGTTTAGCTCACAAGAAATTTAGAATATAAAGTTCATTTTTAGCTAGTTTAAACAAAAAATGGGTGATTAAAATGTACTTCAAAAATCTCTTAAGTCATTCATAGAATGCAATACACATAGTTTCATAGTTTAAATGCATAATGTAAACATTTTTCCATATATGAAATACAATAAAAACATGCAAAATGCCCTTTTACATCAATTCTCAATAAAAATGCACTAGACTATTGCTAAACTATAACCATTATTAAGTATATAAATCAGATGATGAAAACACTACTCAAGGAAATTGGTATCATGAAATTGGTATGAACTATAAGGATTCAGAGGAGGAAAAGGGCTGGCTTCTCTGATTAATATTTTCCTGATAGAACAACCATCTACTTTTAACTCATTTTTTTCCCATTATCCCAGATGTGAAACACCTTTAAAAACTTATATTGACCAACAGATAAACCACTTATGGCAACTTTCAAATAATATTTGAAAATTATGTTCACAGAATTGAAAACTTGTGACTTCAATAAAACCCAAATATACTATAGTACACTGAAGAAAAAGAACTGATAGAACATGAAGAAAAAAAAATATTTACGGAATTGGCTCATGTGATTTTATATGCTGGCAAGTCCAAAATCTGCAGGGTACACTATCATCATAGAGACCCACAGAAGAGTTGCAGATTGAATCTGAAGGCATCATGCTGGAAGAATCCCCTCTTCTTGGGGAAAATCAACTAACTGGATGAATCCTGCCAAAATTGTGGAGAATAATCTGCTTCACTCAAAATCTACTGATTTAAATTTTAATCTCATTTAAAAAAAATACCTTCACAGAAACATCTAGAATAATATTTGACTAATAACTGGGTATCATGGCCTAGACAAATTCACACATAAAATTGATCAACTCACACAATTTTAAGAGGCTTGTATAAGTCAGAGATAGTGCAGCTACAGCTTACAGCCACATTTAAATGACTCACAAAATCCAAAGGCCAGAATAAATGTGTTGGCAAGTGAATTGCTTCTAAAGGGTTGAGAGAAGGATCTGTCCAGGCTTCTCCCCTTGGCTTAGAGTTGGTTGTCTTCTTGCTAAGTCTTTTCACATCATCTTGCCTCTATGCACATCTGTACCCGAAGTTTCCCTTTTTATAAGGAAAATAGTCATATCGGATTAGCACCCACCTTAATGACCCCACTTTAACTTGATTACCTTTGTAAAGAGGCAAAAATAATCTCCAAATAAGATCACACTCTGAAGTAACAAGGTTTATGACTTCAACATAAGAATGGGGAGTGCGATTCATCCTAAAATAAGTATTATATCAAAAAATATCCACATGAACCATGGGACTGTAAGCAAAGCTCCATTTTGCAAATGTTTTCTCTTAAATCTCTGATCAATTTGCTACAAAGATTTACCAAAGCCTGCCTTTGCTTCAACAGAACCAACGTAAATGAGAATCAAATTAATTTATCTGAGAACTATGATTTGCCTGAAATTTCCCCATTGCTACCAAATTTGTCAGCATTACCTCCCACAACCAACTGTCAAACAATGGCAACTGTTCTCCTTCTTTATTCTTGATTTCCCTCAAACTTGATGTTTACATTTCATTTGGTAAGTAACAGTTTACACAAAAAGTTGACTGTTTTACTGTAATTTTTGTTTGTACTTTTATAAGAAATTTATTTATTTTTGAGTGCTATTTGCTATTCCATATTATAAAGGTTTTTGAATCATGATATGCTACATATATTATTTTATATAGTGTAACTATTTTATATTACACCAATATAGTTACACCAATATTATATTACACCAATATAGTTTCATGCTTATACATAGGTACTTTGCTATATTATAGCAACATTGTAAAAATTGATTGGGGTTCTTGGCATGATATAAAGCATTATATCTTTTATCCTTTAAAATAACAGGAAATAAACCTCTAGTTAGTGTTCCCATGCAAAGCTTCTGACTTAGAGATTCTTTACTGACATTAAGAGGAGATGTCAGATTTCTGAGTGGTAATAGAAAGGCAGTAATTGAACTGAGATTTCATGAAATTTTCTTCATAAAAATTCAGGAAAGTTCTTCAAGCTAAGAAAGAAGACATTGAGGTGCATAAATACAAAAGTTCCAAACATTTGGGCACACCAGTTACACAATAGCGTTTGATTGAGACAGGTACAGAGCAGGGCTTCATCTGAAAAGTTAGATCAGAGAGGGCCTTCAGTTCCAAGCTAAAGAGGTGAGAATTCACTGATAAGCTACAGAAGGGTCAGTGACATTATCATAAATGGGGAATCCAGAAAGCTTGCTTGAGTGGTACAAGAGGAAGGCAAGAACTAGATAGAACATGACAAGAGTGAATTAAAAGACAAGATTAAAATCTTCAGGTGCCCTCTACTGGTGGTTAAGGGGTGATGCAGCTCAGATGAAATATTTCTATGCAGCTAGAATAAACAGGAAGGAAATTCTCCTCAGAATGAAACAATGCCAAAAATAGAGTCATACAAAGTTCCCCAATCCACAACAACATCCTCCTCCAGAAGGCAATCAACATATAATAAAAATTCAGATAGAGAGCTGAGAATGAAAAGATATATCTTCTCCAGTTCTTAGAGAATAATCTGGAATTTGTGGAGGAAAAAAAAGTACAAAATCTTTAAACACCCTTAAAAACTTGAAAATGGTTTGAAAATGTATTTATAGACTTTCACTCCAGTTAGCTTAAGTTGGAATCTCTGTGAGAGAATGTAGTTCAAATATTTCCTAAGAGCTGTTCACCTAGAACCATCAGAAAGTATATTTATGAGACAAAGCTTATGGTCTGAATTCAGAAAAAGAGAGAATAAGGAAAGACCATTCCAGTTCCTTGAAAGGAGCGTGAATATAATATCCCATCGGGGATAGGCCTTTTCTAGCATCCCTCCCTCCCCCCACCACCTGCTTGCTCTATCTTCTCTCTTCTTTGCCTTCCTTCTCATTGATACTAAATCCCTTTTGTCTAGGAAGAAATGACAAGAGACAGGGACTGAAAGTCTGGAGGAGAAGAGGCAAAAGAGACGTATATCATTGTCCAATGTTGCATTAAATTTTCAATTGTTTTTGGCAATATGCTGATGAATTTTGAAAATAACCAGATATCTGCAAACTTAGATAAATCGATTACATCTGTTTTCACAATTCGAAGATGTGTAAGATGAAGAGGATGGCAAACATGTTCTGTAATATCCTTTCCAACTGTAAATTTGAACGTAACACTTTTTTTTTAATTTTTTTTTTAGTTGTAGATGGACACGTCTTTATTTTATTGCTTTGTATGTGGTGCTGAGGATCGAACCCAGGGCCTCACGCATGCAAGGCAAGCGCTCTACCGCTGAGCTACAATCCCAGCCCTGAACGTATCACTTTTAATTGAAGAACTCGGAGTTGTCCCTACTCCACCACCACGCATTGTACCTAAGAGGAATTCGAAGCCCAGAAAGTTTCCATGGTTTCCCTGAGTAGAAGAAACTAAACTAGAATCAAGATGTTTGACTACTGTGATTTTTCTACTCCATTCTTAGTCCTTTGTACTTAAAGTAAAAAAGCCAGCCTACATTTTAGTGATAAAAGCCTTAAATATATACAAGTGGCCAATTTTCTAAACCAAATTCAATTTTCAGTCCTAATGATATTTAAGTGCATGTGTGCATAGATAGAGATATCTGTGTGTTATGTGTATATGTTCTTATATTCTTGTATATACATGTGTTTTTGATATCCTTTTACATCCTTGTATATGTTTTCATATAAGAAAAAGTATTTCATTATGCAATTAAGTATTACACATAATTTTAGGATTTTCATTCTCTTAAACAGACTTGGAATTTTCTTCTTGAAAATGCCTACCCTTGTATTTCCACTCTTTTCACCTTAATGGAATTATCCATTTGATCTCCCATTTGTTCTTTTGTTTTAGTTATTTAAAATCAGCATTTTTACTAGTGGTATAGTAAAATTTTCCAAAGATTTTAAAATGCAATTCTTGAACAGCAGGAATGACTGCTTCCAAATCTGTATGTTCTATGTGGTCTGAGTAAGGTCTGTTTGGGACATTATAGAAAAGGATTGAGGGATTAAAAAAAAAATTGGATTAAACCATTTCACAAACAGGTGTTTACAGACACATAAGAAGCCAGATCATAAGCACCATGGTAAAAATCATATAGATGGCACAATGTTCAGTGATTGTTTTGACCAAACCAGCATTCAGTTCCTCATCTTAAAGTGGTACCACATTGCCTTCTGAAGAACTCTTCCCTCTTTTTCTTATCATCCATGTAACTCAAAAGCCCCATGGACAGCCCAGGTGGCAGGCCTGACCAATTTCAGCCCTGCATTTTTCACACCACAGAGAGTGGTCCAAATTGGGCACACAACCCAAGACAAAGTACCAAATCTCCATTCCTGTCTGAATCCCACAACTTGTCTAATTATATTATGCTTTAAGTGTATTTGCTTTTTTTTTTCTTTTCTGAAAAGACTATATTACCTATCATCTACCTTATTAAATTTTTCTGATGAAATGAGTTGACACACAATTTTTGAAAATGTTTGTTTTATTAAGACAGAGAGTCTTGTTTTTTGAGAGGCAGTGTGGAAGAGAGAAAATAGAAATCCATTAATACAAACCTATAATTGCACTGCAAGTGTAAAAATGCTCAGCTCAAATTCTTTAGTAAGTATGACTGATAGGCTTTTCATTAAAAAAACAACTGAAATTTGTTTTTTTGTCATTCTGTTCATCCATTTATACAGTGCAATTCAGTGGTTTTTATTATATTCACATAGTTGCACAATGATTACCACAAGAGCATTTTCATCCACAGGAGGAAATCCCACACCAAGGCAGGATGACATTGTAAACCAAGGATTCAATCTCTTCAAACTGCCTGAGACCAAAAGTGTTTCAGATTTCTGCACTTCTGAAGATTTTGGAATATTTGCAGAGATTTTAGACTATTCACACTTAGGTCATGAATAAAAATGATAAATCAGTTTCTACAGAAGCTTATGCAGCACCTCATATTTGTAGTTTGTGTCATATTTTAAAATATGTATTCATATGTGTGAATACATTTGCTATTCCCAATGCAATGCTGTGCTGTAATGAGGGCATATTGTCCATATTTTATAAACAATAAAATTAAAACAAAAATATTAAATACCATTAATTTGTTGAAGAGAACAAATTAAGATCCAGATCTCCTGATTCTAGTCCTATAAATATTTCGTTATTTTTCTTGCACAATGTTTTATAGATTGCAGAGAAGCCAATTAATTATATGCATCTCTAAAGTAGAGTGACTTCAAAAATCTTTTCATGGCTCAAAAAGTAGTCAAAATTCATTATGTTATCTGAATACCTGTTATTTCTTTTTCTACCATTATTAGCTATCAAAATCTCACTATAAAAATGAAAAACTTTTTAAGTCTTTTTTGCCATTTATTGTCATTTTTTTAAAAATCCTGATGTTTTTGAAATTATGATTGTTACTAGGGCGATGAACTGTAAAATCAAACTATTCATAAATCATTCCTAAGTGAACCACATGAAAGAATGAAATTAGATGAACACTGAGTTTCTTTCACTTAAAACAGAACTCGTACTTAATAATGATCTGAAAAACTATATGTAAAAATTAAACTCAATATTTATTGAATACCCACTATACTCCAAGCCTTGCACCAGTTTAGCTGTTACATACTTTGCTCTTTCAACGAAGGTTGTAATTGGATTTACCCCTACATTCTTGTGACTTTTCAGCTAAAACACTAAAAATATAGGGATACAATCCTTTTCCTGATAGTAGGCCAAGAAAGAAAAGCTGATTGTTTTAATTAGTAAAGAAATATAAAAATAATTTTAAATGATAAAAAGCAGTACTAATAAGAGTTTGGGAAGACTTTGTTCTTCTACAGAGCACTACACTATATGTACAAGGAACTTCAAAGACATCAACTGTTTTGACCTGATGATTTCATTTCTAAGAACTTAGCTTCATCAAACAATCAATGACATTCATAAAGTGAGAACGAAAGTATGATCAATTAAATATAATTTATAACAACAAAATTGGGAAGAATCTGAGAAACCAAATAAAAAATGACTAGTTAAGATAATTATAATAAGAGTGTCATTAGCAAGATGGAAGAACAGGAGATCCCCAGCTCAGTTCCAAACACATGCAATGATCTAATAGCCATTCACAGCAAAAAATGCCTTTGTGGGAGCTTTGAAATACAGTACATTTCAAAGCACACATCACCTGGCCCTATCTTTGCCTGACTGTGATCCACAAAGCATCAGTCCCAGGACCTGGAAAGAGAAGAACATAACTGGCCAAAATCACTCTTTTAAGACAGAGGTATTTGTTCCTTCAGATGTACAGACATCAATACAAGGCTACATGATCACAAAGAAGTAGACAAACATGATGCCACTGCAGGAAACTAATAAAGATCCAGTGCCCAACCCAAATAAATGAAGATCTATAAACTGACAAAAGAATTCAAAACTTAAAGGAGACTTGACAAGTAAAAAGAAAATGAAACATGAACGAAATTCAAAGTTTGACAAGGGGAAAAAATATTTTTAAAAAGAATCAAATAGAAATTCTTGCACTGAAGAGTGAATTAAAACAAAAGAAATAGGAATACTTAAACAGCACACTCACATAAGCAGAATAATCTGTGAACTCAAAGGCCGCTGGAAATTAATGAGTCAGATTTTATTTTAAAAAAAAGAATGAAAAGGAATGAAGAAAGTCTATGCATTTATGGGATGCCAAGAAGCAAATCCAATATTGATACACATTATGGGAGTTCCACAAGAAGAAAATGAGAGAGAAAGTTTATTTAGAGAAATAATGACTGGAAATTTCTCAAACCTTGGGGAAGATATTGATATTCTGGTTTATGAAGCTCAAATACCCCAAACAGGATCAACCCAACTAAGATTAGACCAATACACATAGAATTAAATTATAAAAAGTCAAAACCAAAGAAAATTAAAAAGCAACAAAATAAAAGTGATTCATCATACACAAGATAACATTAATAAAGCTAAAAGCAGATTTCTCAGCAGAAATGTTGCAGGCCAGAGTAGAGTGGGATGATATACTCAAAATATTTGAGTAAAATATGCCAACTAAGAACACTATGCCTGCCAACATGGCCCTTCGAAAATGAAGGTGAGTTAAAGACTTTCTGAGACAAATGAAAGCTGAGTAACCATCACAAGACTTGTTTTCAAGAAATGCTACAGGGTTCTTTAAGCTGAAAGGAAGGAACATTAATTATTAATATGAAACATATGAAAGTATACAAATCACTTGAAAAAGTAAGTATATAGTCAAATTCAGAATATTCTAATACTGTAGTATTGGCATATAAATCACTTCTAGCTCTAGCATAAAAAATTGGAAAAAATATTAAAAATAACTATGGGTACAATTTCTTAATGGACATAAAATATAAAAAGATGTTAATTGTGACATAAACCACAAAATGGGGGTAAGCAGAAGTGTAGTTTTATTGAAATTATTGGCTTAAAATAGACTAATATATATTACATAAGTTTCATGGTAACTACAAGGAAACAATTTCTTGTGAATGCCTAAAAGATAAAGAGAAGGGAATAAAAACATACCATTACAATGAAATCATGGACTCAGGGGAAGAAGGGAACAAAGGAACCACAGAAGGATCTGAAAACAATAGCAAAAGTCTTACCTTTAAATGTAAATGTATAAAATTCTCCAATCAAAAGAAATAGAGTATCTGAATTAATTCTTTAAAGAAAACCAACAATATACTACATATATAAGAGATTGATTTCAGCTTTAGGCTGAATGTGAAGAGATGGAAAAAAATATTTCATGCAAATGATAACCAAAAGAAACCAGTCTGCTATTCTCATATGAAATATAGTCAAAATCTACCCAAGAGACAAAGAAAGTCATTTTATGATAAAAGGTTAATTCAACAAGAAGATATAATAATAAATATGTATTTGCCTACAAAAGGACCTAAATATATAAAGAAAACATTAACAGATCTGAAGGGAAACATTTAATAGTTCCCCTTTTGTCCACTGAATGTATATGTTCTAATATCACCTATGGATGCCTGAAATCAAAAGCATATCAAATTCTATAATTTAATGCCTTTTCCATAATATCTAAGCACTTATCACACATTATGGCCATAAATTCTGCTGTTTGAAGTGTAATAAAATTAGCATGAATTTCTTTTGTCTTCACAATTTCATAAATATAAGGTTTATTCTTACCATAGAACTTAGCAATGTCAGCATATAGTTTTAATTAAACTGAGAACTTTCATCTTTTTATTTAAAGGAAGCACTTCACTGCTTCTGTTTGTAATTGTGCTACTCAGAATTGTGTGCAATTTAAAACTCATGGAATGTTTATTTCTAGTATTTTTTCATTTAAAATTTTTCAACTAGAGTTGACCACAGTAACTGAAACTGCAGAACACAAACTATGGATAGGAAAGCTTGCAGGAAACCACAATACCCCTTTTTATATAATGAATAAATTATTCATAAAAATAAATCAATAAGGAGACGGTGGTACTGACTAATATTATACTCAAAAAATGGATCTAACATACATATACAGATGTTTACACCTAACAGGAAAAGAATACACATTCTTCTCAAGAGCACATTAAACATTTACTAGGATAGATCACATGTTAGGTCACAAAGGAAATAAACAAATTCAAGAAAATCAAAATCATTCAAGTATCTTTGTGACCTCAATAGCATAAAACTACATATCAATAATAGAAAGAAAACAGGAAAATTCACAAATACATGGGAACTAAACAAGACACTCTTGATCGACTGTTAAATCAAAGATGAAATCAGAATGGAATTTTTAAGATTACTCAAGAAAAACAGCAAAAATAAAACATACCAAACTTCTGGTATGCAGCAAAAGCAGGGCTAGGAAGGAAGTTTTAAATAAATGCCTACATTAAAAAAGAATAAAAATACAAAATAAACAACCTAATTTTATACCTTAAGGAACTAGATTTAAAAAACAACCTAAGCCCAATGTAAGCAGAAGAAAGAATAAGATTAGAACAGAAATAAAAAATAGGAAGATCAACAAAAATAAGAGTCAGATTTTTTAATAAAGCAAATCGAATGGACTGTACTTTAGCTAGGCTAAGACAAAAATCAGATTCAAGGGCTGAGGACATAGCTCAGTTGGTAGATTGCTTGCCTTTTATGCACAAGGCCATAGGTTCAATCCCCAGCACTAAAAAAAAAAGATTCAAATAAGATCAGAAATGAAAGAAGAAACATTATAGTTAAAGGCCTACACTGATCAACAAGGATTTATTTCTGAGCTATAAAGATAGCTCGACACCCAGAAATCATTGCATTCCTACACTCTAATGATAAATCTGCTGAAAAAGAAATTAGGAAAACCGTCCCAATCACAATAGTCTAAAAAAACAAAACCAAAAATCAAATACTTGAGAATTCATCAAACAAAGGGGTGAAGGATCTCTACAATGAAAACTTTAGAACACTAAATATAGAAATTAAAGAAGACCTCGGAATATGAAAAGACCTCCCATGTTCTTTGATAGGCAGAATTAATATTGTCAAAATGGCCATACTACCAAAAGCACTACACAGATTCTATGCAATTTCCATAAAAATTCCAATGACATTCTCTACAGAAATATAAAAGGCAGTCATGAAATTCATTTGGAAAAATAAGAAACCTAGAAAAGCCAAAGCGATCCTTAGAAAAGCAAAGCAGGAAACATCACAATGCCAGACTTTATGCTCCCGCGCTATAATAACAAAAGCAGCATGAAACTGGCACCAAAACAAGCATAAAGACCAATGGAATAGAAAACACAGAGACAAACCCATGTAAATAGTTATCTCCTAGTAGACAAAGATGCCAAAAACATACGATGGAGAAAAGATAGGATTTTTAACAAATGGGCTGGGAAAACTGGAAATCTATATGTAGTAGAATGAAAATTAATTCCTATCTCTTACCCTGAACAAAATTCAAAGTGGATCAGAGACCTAGGAATTAGACCAGAAACTTGCACCCGCTAGAAGAAAATATAGCTCAACACTCCAACATCTTGGCTCAGGAACTGACTTCCTTAACAAGATTCCTAAAGTACAAGTAGTAAAACTTAAAAATCAATAAATACAATGGCATCAAATTAAAGACCTTCTTCACAGCAAACAAAACAATTGAGAGCATGAACAGAGAGCCAACAGAATAGGAGAAAATCGTTGCCACCTGCTCCTCAGATAGGACATTAATATCCAAGATATACAAAGAACTCAAAAAATTTAACAAACAACCTAATCAATAAATCAGCCCAATCAATCAAAGAAACTAAACAGACACTTCTCAAAAGAAGAAATACAGTTAACAAATATGTGAAAAAAAAAGTTCAATGTCTCTAGCAATTAGGGAAATGCAAATTAAAACCACACTGAGATTTCATCTCACTCTAGTCAATGGCAATTATCAAGAATACAAGTAACAAGAAATGTTAGCAAGGATGTGGGGAAAAGGGTACATTTATACATTATTGTTGGAACTGCAATTTTGTGCACCCACTGTGGAAAGCAGTATGGAGATTCCTCAAAAAATAGGAATGGAACAAGCATTTGACTCAGCTATCCTACTCCTTGCTATATATCCAAAGGATTTAAAATTAGCATACTACAGTGATGCAGCCACATAAATATCTATATCAACAGAACTCAGAATAGACAAGCTATGGAACCAACCTAGGTACCCTTCAACAGCTGAATGGATAAAGAAAATGTAATTTATATACACACATACACACACACACACACACACACACAATGTAATATTACTCAGCCGTAAAGAAGAATGATTTTATGGCATTTGCCAGGAAACGGATGGATCTGGAGATTATTATGCTAAGGGAAATAAGTCAGTCCCAAAAAGTCAAGGCTCAATGTTGTCCCTAATATGCATAACCCAATTCAAAATAAAATGGAGGGAGTCAAAAGTAATATAGGATCAGTGGAGTAGACAAAGGGAAATGAAGGGAAGGGAAGAAGGGTGGGATAGGGAAAGACAGTAGAATGAATCTGACCTAACATTTTTATGCACATATATGAATATACCAGTGTGAATCTCATGTACATATAGCCAGAAGACACTAATTTAATTTTTAAAAACTAAGTAAATAGCAGGAAGATCAGTAGAATAGAAGGAAGGGAACAGGAGGTAAGAGACAAGGAGGGAAAGGGGAAATACTGGGTACTGAGTTAGAACAAATTATATTCCATGCTTTTAAAATTATGTCAAAATAAATTCTATTCATTTTATATAACTAAAAAGAATCAGCTTCAAAAAGCAATGGTCCAACATGTACAATTCAATTCATTTGTTACAACTTGTTAACAAAATATAAGATTATCTCAATAGAGGCAGAAAAAATCATTTGACAATTTTCATTATCCATTAATGGTTATAATTCTTAATAAAATAGGTATAGAAAAAACTTACTTCAACATAATAAAGATCTTATATGAAATTCCATAACTAACATCATAAACAATTGGGAACACCTAAAGCTTCTAAGATCTGATACAAGGTAAGGATGCCCACTCTCAACAACTTCTTTTCAACATAGTACTAGAAGTCCTAGTCAGAGCAATGAACCAAACAAGAAAGAAAGAAAAGGCATGCAATTAGAAAAGAAGCAGTAAGGGGCTGGGGTTATGGCTCAGCGGTTGAGCGCTTGCCTCGCATACGTGAGGCACTGGGTTCAATCCTCAGCACCACATAAAATAAATAAAGATATAAAAAAATAATGGCACATCATTTAAAAAAAAAGAAGCAGTAAAATGATCTGTTTGCTGATCAAATGATCATCTATTTAGAAAACCTCAAATACTCAACAACAATGAAAACTGTTACAACCAAAAAGCAAATTGATGTTGCAGGATACAGAATCAACATACAAAACTCACATGTTTCTAAACACAATGAAGTATCCAGAAAGGAAATTGAGAAAATCTCATTCACAATAACCTCAAAAAGAATAAAATACATAGTGTGTTAGGTAGCTTTCCATTGTTGTGACAAAATGCCTGAAATAATGAACTTATAAAGAGGAAAATTCACTTTTGCTTACAGTCTCAGAGGTTTCCGTTCATGGTCAGTTGGATCTGTTTCTTTGTTTTTGTTTTTTTTTTGTTTTTGCAGGGGAGGGGGATGGTGGGAAGCACACGTAGACCAATGATACTCACCTCATAGTGGCCAGGAAACAAAGAAAGAGAGGAAGAGGTTGGGATCCTAATATCTCCTTCAAAGATAAATCCCTAATGACCTAACTGTAAATAAGCCTCAGCATACAGGACTTTGGGGAACATTTAAGATCCAAACCACAACACTTATGAATAAGCTCAACCAAAGAAATCAAAGGCATATAGACTGAAAAATGAGGACATTAAAGATGACACAGACCATGTAAAGACATGGAGTTCATGGATTTGAAGAATAATATTAGAATTTCCATACCACCCAAAGCAATCTACAGATTGAACACAAATCATCCTAAATTCAATATGGAAACACAAAAGACAATCACAAAGAAAATCTTTATAGGAGCAAAGCTGAAAGCATCACACTAACTGACTTGAAAATATAAAGTTACAGTAATCAAAACAGCATGGTTGGGCTGGAGTTGTGGCTCAGTGGTAGAGTGTTTGCCTAGCATGTGTGAGGTACTGGGTTTGATCCTCAGCACCACATAAAAATAAATAAAGATATTGTGGCCATCCACAACTAAAACAATATTTACAAAACCAGTATGGTGTGTCCTTAAAACAGACATATAGGCCAATGTAACAGACTAGTAAACCTAAAAATAAATCCACACATCTATAGTGGATGAATCTTTGATAAACGTGTCAAGTGCATGCAGTGGGAAAAGAATAGTCCCTCCAATAAATGGTTTTGAGAAATCTTTATATCTACACACAGAAAAATGAAATTATACTCATTACATCATGTATAAAAATCAACTCAAATGGATTAAATGCTTACTTCGTAAGACCTGAACCTATAAAACAATTAGAATAAAACAGGCAAAAAGGTTTTGACACTGGTCTAAGCATTAATATTTGGGACACCAAAGCAAAAATAGATGAATGGGATTACATCAAATTAAAAATTCTATGGACAAGAAAGGAAACAACCAAAAAATGAAAAGATAACTTTATAAAGTGGGAGAAAATATTTGCAAACCATATATCTGTGAAAAGGCTTTTTATCCAAAATACATAAGGAATTCAAACACTTTTGTATCTCAAAAACAAGTAATCTCATTTAAAATTGGGCTGAATAGACATTTTTTCCTAAGAAGACATAAAGTGGCTTATAATAAATAAATGAAAAACTGCTCAATATCACTAATCATCAAGAAAATGCAATTCAAAATCACAGTGAGATCTTATCTTGTATTTTAAACCTGTTAAATGGCTGTTACCAAAAAGGCAAATGATAGCAAGTATTGTCAAGGATGTGGACAAAAGAGAACCCTTTACACTATTGGGAATGCAAGTTGGTATAGCCATTATAGAAAACACAATAAAGCTTCCACAATAAATTAAAAATAGAACTCTCATATGACCCATGAATACCACTTCCATATATATCAAAGGTAAATGACATTAGTATCTCAAAGAGGTACCTATACCCTTCCCAGTGCAGCATTATTCATAATAGTCAAGATATGGGAAAAACTTAAGTGTCCATCAACATATGAATGGATAAAGAAAATATGGTGTGTGTACACACACACATACACACACACACACACACACACAAACCCCACAGAAATAAAAATTCAGCCTTTAAAAAGAAGAAAATTCTGCCCTTGTGGCAACATAGATGAACCTGAATTACATTATGCTAAATGTAAGAAACAAATACTACATGATCTTATTTATATTGAAACCTAAAAATGTTGAACTCAAAAGCAGAGTATAATAAAGTTTTCTAGGAGACAAGGGTGAGGGAAGTTGGGAAACATTGGTCAAAGGTTACAAAGGTTGTTACACAGGATAGTTTTGGAGATCTAATGCTCAACATGGTGACTATCATTGATAATACATCATTGTATTTTTGAAATGTTCTACTAATCAAATAAATAAATAGATAGATAAAAAGAAATTTGCTGAGAAAACTGATCTTAAGTGCTTTCACCACAAAAACAATTATAATTATGTAAGATATTGATGTGTTAACCATCTTTTTTTTTTAATTTTTCTAGTTGTTGATGAAACTTTATTGCATTCATATGTATGTGGTGCTGAGAATCAAACCCAGTGCCTTGCACATGATGTCAAGGCACACGCTCTACCACTGAGCCACAGCCTCAGCCCCAACCATCTTGATTGTAGTAATCAATTCACAATTATATACATTCATAAAAATTATGTTGGATACCTGAAGTATATATATTTTTATTTGTCAGCTGTATCACAGTAAATCTGGGGGAAAAACTTGAAAATCTCCTGAAGAAATGTAAAAAAAAAATAGTTACATCTGTATTTTTAAAAATCATGTAGACTGGGCTGGGATTGTAGCTCAGCGGTAGAGCGCTTGCCTCGCATGCGTGAGGCCCTGGGTTCGATCCTCAGCACCACATACAAACCAATAAAATAAAGACATTGTGTCCATCTACAACTAAAAAAATATTTAAAAAAAATCATGTAGACTACATGAAGATGAGAAGTTTTGCGTATTTTGTTAACTGGCTTGGCCTATCATGTGACAAAGTAGATGCTTAATAAATATTTGTCAAATTAATTTATGAAAGATGGAAGATACTAATGTGGCTATTAAAATACCTTTAATTAATAAAGAGCTGGCGAAAATCTAAATCAATGTGATTATGTAAGAAAAGAACATTTAGAAGGGGAAATAGAAAGTAAAGGTTCACAGAATACTTAAAGTAAAAAAATTTAGACCAGCAAGCATATTATTAAGTACCTCTATAAATTAGGAGATAAAGCCACTGCTGAGAGTGGAAAAGCAGAGCTGGAGCTAGGATTAATAATTTTAGGTGGGAGGGGAAAAAAGCATAATAGAGCAAGAAAAATACCAGAGTTCAAAGTAAAAGAACACTAGGACTGTTGAGTAGCAATGAAGATGCATTTGAATTTGAATAGCAGGAGTCTAATCAATATGGTATAGTAATTTACTAATCAAAAATTCTGGAGCTCAGAAGGGGAAGCAAAGAATGTAATTGGGGTAGATAAATCAGGCTTGAACTTTCACCAAAAGCATCAGGCAAGGAAAAGACTAGAAAGTTGAGATGGAATATCAGCAAACTGGTCATAGCTTAGCAGTAGGCTCAAGCTTTAACAGAAGGCAGTTAGAAAGAGAAACTTAAAAGGATAATAAACTGCCAGTTCAAGATGAGTTGGAGAGTTGGTGGATAGTAAGAGGGTTGTGGTCAAAGTTACAAAGGTTATAGCTTAAGATAATGGAGAAAAATTTTGGTAAACCCCAAGATACCTTTATGGGGGGCTTATGTTGATACAAAGATCAATGGATTAGTAGGGCCTGAGGAACTGTGAAGGTCAGATTTAGGAAAAAGCCATTACTATGAATGTCAACTTGTAGAGGACAGTAACAGAGGGGCATTCTGAGTAACATATCATTAAACTAGAATTTCAGTTTTGTCCTGGAGATGTGGCAGTATAGAAGGCACAATAATGATGATAAAAGACAATAAACATGTTGAATTGAAAACAGAAGGGTTTTCAGTAGTGGGGCAAAAATTGGGAGAGCCTTGGTCATGAGGAACAAGGACTCTTTCCATGAAAGGTTAAAGAAGTTACTTGGTCCAACACTAAAATTCATGAGCCCAATGCCAAGAGATGAAGCCTTTTACATATTTTCTTGGCTTTACTTTTTTACCTGTTCTATTTCTCTTCCATTGGTCCAGAAAAATGCTATTAAAATGATGTTATTTCTCAACTCAGAATATTTAAAAAATAGAAAACTATGTTATCTGTTGAAAAAAACTGTAATCATAAGAGTTTTAGGGAATTAGTATAATTCCTGGAGACTTAGACTTAAGAGTGTTCTCTGGTTAACTTCTACTTTTAAGGTCTAGGCTGTGACATCATTTCCTCAGGGAAGTCTTTCTTGAACCTCCCACCAAGGCTTTTTATAGCTGCCACCACCATTCTGTCACATGTGTTTGAATTTCAGTGAATGTCTCCCCTCACAACACACACACACTAGACCAAGTTCCACAAAGCAATGACTATGAATTCTGTATTCCATATATTATCAACATCTGACAGACTGACCGATTATCCACACCACAAAACGTTTTTGAAGGAATCAATAAATGGCATGTGTCTGAATTCCCTTATGATTCTAAGCCAAGAAGTATTCCAAGGTTTTAGCATTCAGCTTTGACATAGGTGATATATAGGATCTAAAAAATGAATCTGGTTCACAGGACAAATCAGAAGATTAAAAGAGAATCATGGAAATATGTACCTTAACTGTGTGATATGCAAAACTAGTAATACATTAAGGTTATGAATGTATCTCTATGATGATGTCATCATTGTCCCAAGTAAGGGAAGAAATCAAGATACTAGCCCAGATCTAGATACTATTTTGTGCAAAAGTGCTGTACCTACCAGACCACCCTGCAACTAGATGCACCAATACACAGATAAATTTTTTCCCTGCCACATTTCCCCACAGCTGATCCTTAGATGTTGGTCTAACGACTAAATTGCCAAATGGACATGGGAGTCATATAACTAATAGATACACTGCCTGGGTGTGAGAATTTTAATAATAATCTTTGGTCTGAGTCCAAGGTAGAATATTTAGGTTAAGATTAATGAAAACCAGATGCTGACATAGGAGGAAATTGTGAGCAATTTTGGAGAGATGCTTCTGTGTTAATAAATCATCACTAGTTAGGCCTCTCTGGCTTGAGCAATTCAACAAATAAAAAAACATAGGGCACCTGACTACTGCTGATGTTTTAACTGGATACACTAACCTTCAAATTGTTTAATGGGTTCTACAATAATGTACCAAGGTAGATGCATTTTAATATATGCAAAAGAAGCTTTAAAGAGAATTACCTAAATTATAGTGATCTTTTAGCAACTTAATGGTTTCAGCCCATTACAGTAACATGCTAAGTTGTTTTGTTTCTTTTTGTGTTGTAATAAAGGTATTCAAAGCCAGGGGCACTTAATCTCTGAGCTGCATCCCCAGTCCTTTTGAAAAGGGACAAACATGAGTGGTGGGAATATGAGGTTAAGGGAATAATTTTGTAAAATTGGCCCAGTGTGCTGACTTCTCCCCACACGTTTTCTTTTCTAAGGAGCAATTTACCTGCAACCCTGCCTGACTTAAGTGGACAGGATATGTTACATTCCTTAGCAAACCACTTATTTTATGCAGGAGAAATATAAGCCCAAAATAATTCCAATAAGAGGAACACAAGTTATCCTCAAAGGGGAACTTTTATGACCCTTTCACAGACCAGATCCCAGAACTCAGAAAGACAAGGATAATTCCTCCTAATCATAAAATCTGTAAGAACAGATTCCAGTTAGAACCAGTGAGCATGGGCTAGAGTGACCTAGAATTGTCATGGCATGGGGGCTTGAAAGTCTGATGTCATTCTGCTATGGGTTCAAAGTCAAGAGGTGGACCTGGCTAGGACTCTCTGGAAACATCCCTGGGACCCCCAATAAAACTGGAGGGCAGGCTGGACATGGTGGTACACACCTGTAATCCCAGCGGCTTGGGAGGCTGAGGCAGGAGGATCATAAGTTCAAAGCCAGCCTCAGCAAAAGTGAGATGCTAAGCAACTCAGTGATACATAAACACAAAATAGGGCTAGGGGTGTGACTCATTGGTTTAGAGTGCTTCTAAGTTCAATCCCCAGTGCCCCACTCTCTCCCCCCAAAAATACCAGAGGGCAGGAGAGGCACATTGTCCCTCTCCTCTCTGAGAGGACCTACTCTCTCCCTTGAGAGTGTCCCTTTTCCCCTTTCTTATTCCTCCAACAAACTCATGCCTGTTACCCTGTGTAACATGTCTGAAATCTTTGACTTGATCACAAGAATCAGGGTTTGAAGGGGGGCCTTCATACTGCCTCAGTTTTCAGGAGGGCCCCAGCCTGTAACACTTTTTATTTTTTACTTTGAAACAGGGTCTCTTTAAGTTCCTCAGGGACTCACTACTTTGCTGAGGTTAGCCTTGAACTTGTGATCCTCCTACCTGTGCCTTCTGAGTTGCTGGGATTACAGAAGTGTGCCACTCTACCCAGCTGTAACTTGCTAATGTCTTAATGGAATTTAGACTGCTAAATCCTAAGCTAAATTCTGAGCTAATAATTATTTTGACTTTAAAATGACACTCCAAATTTAATTATGTTAATGAAACATAATATGTTTATTTACACAGAACAACTTAGCCTCTTGAGCTATTTGACTGCTGACATTTGCATCTACTTTTGCATAAGCATTCCTTATTAAATAACACCAAGGACAAGATCTAATTAATTTATAGTTTCCCCATTAATGTAAACTGAAACTTCTTTAGAATGAATGAGATATTGGATTCACTATTATTATGCTCAGCATTAGCATCATGACTTTTTCCCTTAAACCATTTAGTTTATTTCACCGTGGTCAGAGAACTTGCTCTAAAAGATTTCAATCCTTTGAAATTTATTCTACTTACTTTATGACTCCAAATATGGTCCATTTGGCTAAACATTCATGTGCCTTAGAAGAAAGGTATATTCTCTCTTGGTTCAGTGTTCTACATAGCCCAGCTAAGTCAAATTGTTAATTTTGTTATTCAGAAATTTTATACCTTTTCATTTTTGGCCTAGTGGATAATCTATTTTAAAATTAGAAGCATCTCTGGGTTTTGGTCAGGCATGTAAGAAACATAGGTAAAATGTCAAATAAACTGAAAATCAATAACTTCTTAGATCCAGAAAAGAAGGGAAGTCAAAGGGCAAACTGCTGTGCCCCAAACTGGAAAGACTAACAGGTAAATACAGAGAATTACAATTTACCGGAGCAGGAAGCCATGAGCAACCTCCTCCACAGGAGCCAATATCAGGGTAAGGACTCCCAATAAGCAAATGATGAATGGTGGGGTTTCAATATAGACAAGTCTGAAAGATGTAAAAGTCCAAGGATTCAGTTATCAAGGGTACCCCAATTTTTTTGAGTTCTATCTCCTGGAGCTAAACAATGTTCTTACAGTGATTATCAGTGAAAAACCCCCACTTGCAGCAGACGGAGGGAAATGAAACCATTTTTAAATATATTAAAGCGTTTCTTTCTTCCCAACATCATATTGCTTCAGGAGAAACTAAGTATGGCCTAACCTACTGAGGTTTTATCAAAGCCTGACCTAGGGGAAGGTAAATACCCAACTTCAGCTCACTCTGGCTATCCCATGATGCACAAGGGAATGGGAGGGTGAGAATTCTATATGTGCCAAGTTCACAGACTTACGAAAGTCTGAGACCTTAATATAGGACTATAAAATGCTTCCCCTCCCCACCATACCACCACATTCCCAAAAGTTTATTTATGGTTTATTTTACCCCATACCTCATGTCTACCTATCAAGAAAAAAAAAGACATAATAAAAGTAAGAAACACAAGTTGGAGATGCAGAGCAAGCATCAAAATCAGAATCAGGTATAGAGGGATGGGCAGACCAGGAATGTAAAACAACTATGATTAATTTGCTAAGAGCTCTAATGAATAAATTAGACAGCAAGCACAAACAGATGGGCAATACGCAGAGAGATGGAAATCCTAAGGAGGAATCAAAAAGAAACTCTAGAAATCAAAAATATTGTAACAAAAAGAAGAAACTCTTTGATGGGTTCATTAAGAGACTGGGCACATCTGAGGAAAGAGTCTCTGATCTTGACAATCTCTCAAAAGAAACCCTCAAAACTGAAAAGCAAAGTGAACAAAGATCGAAAAAAAAAAGAAAAAGAAACAGAATATCTAAGACCTGTGAATCAAATGCAAAATGCAAAATAATCATGCATGATAAGATTATTAGAAGAAGAAAAGAACAGAAAAAAATGTTTGATGCATTAATCACTGAGAATTTCCCCAAATTAATATCAGACACCAAACCACATCCAGATAACACAGTCAACACAGGATAAGTGCAAGAAGGAAAAAACAAACAAAAACTACACATAGGCACATCAGTTTCAAACTCCAGAAAAATCCAGAATAAGAAAATCCTCAATGAAGACAGAAGAGAAAACCACATACAGAGGAGCAAAGAATGACACAACGAATCCCTTGGAAACCATGTAAACATGAGGAGTGAACTGAAATATTTAAAGTATTGACAGAAAAAAACAAACCTCAAATCTAAAATTTTTAAAACTGTGTATAATTATCCTACAAAAGGGAATGAGAATATATATACCATATTTTCTTTATCCATCCCTCTATCAGTTTTAAAGAAGAATAAAACTATGGCATTTGCCAGTAAATGGATGGAGCAGGAGAATATCATGCTAAGCAAAATAAGTCAATCCCAAAAAAACATACACTGAATGTTTTCTCTGATATGAGGATGCTAATTCACAATAAGGGGCGGGGGGTACCAGGGAAGAATAGAGTTACCTTAGATTAGGTAGAGGGGAAAGAAGGGAGAGGAGAGGAGGGGATATAGGTACAAGAAGGATAGCAGAATGAAAGAGACATTATTACCTTATTTACATATATGACTGCATGACCAATGTGATTCTATAACATATACAATCAGAAAAATGAGAAATTATGCCCCATCTATGTATGATATATCAAAGTATGTAAATGCATTCTACTGTCATGTGTAACTAATTAAAACAAAAAAAATTTTAAAAGGAAATGAGAAATAAAATTTCTCAGATAAACAAAAATTAAGGGAATATATTGTCATCAAACCTGCCTTGAAATTAAAGGTAATAAATAAATAAATATTAAAAAGTTTTTTAGAGAGAAGGACAATGATATTAGTCAGAAACTTGGGTCTTCATGAAGGAAGAACAAAACAGAAGGAATAAGTGAAGGTAAAATAAAAACTTTTATTTTCTTTATTCATAATTAATCTCAAAGATAATTTGTTCAAAATAATAAAGGTAATGGTATATTTGATTAGGTATGCTTATATATACTGCCATTGTACACTTATGTATAAGTGAATGCAGGACAGCAATGTCACAAGGGACAAAAGAGGATTATTTTAAGGTATTCTCTATATCTGTAAAGTGGTATAGTGTTACTTACATGTGGACTTGGATTCATTGTGAATGCATATTGTAAGCTCTAGAGAAACCACTAAAAAGGTAAAAATAAATGCAGCTGCTAAGAAAAATGAAAAAGTGAATCAGATAAATTACTCAGCTAAAACCATAAATATAGGGAAAGAGGAGAACACAAAAGTAGGAACCAAGAACAAGGGCAACAAACAGAAAATAGGAACAATATAGTAGTAATAATCCAGTTATACCAGAGTCATTTTGAATATCAATAGTCTAATGCACCAATTAAAAGACAGGAAGTATCAGAATTGATCCAAAAATAAAAATAAAAAAAGACCTAGTTACATGTTTTCTACAATAAAACCACTTTAAATATAGAGAAAAACAGCCTGAAAGTAAATGGATGGAGAAAGATATACCATTCTACCACCAGTCAACAGAAAGTGAAAGTAGCTGTCTTATTGTCAGACTGAGCAGGCTTCAGAGCAAAGCAAGTTATCAGGGATAAAGATGGGGATGACATAATTATAGATGGACTAATTTTCAAAGACATAGTTCTTAACATATATACAGCTAACAACACAGCATAAAAATATATAACACAAAAACTTAGAATTGCAAGTTGAAACAGATGAATCAACTGTTGTGGCTGGATACTTCAACATCCCTCTAATGAACAGATTCAGCAGGCAGAAAATCTGGGTTGGACCCAACATCATCTAGAGATAATGAATATCTATGGGCCATTTTGTCCAACAACAGAATACCCATTCTTCTCAAATTCACATGGAATAGTAAATAAGATAGACCACATTAATGGCCATAAATCACACGTTAACAAGTGTAAAACAATAGAAAACATAAATATTTGCTCTCAAACACAATGGAATTAAACTAGAAATCAATAACAGAAAGATAGCAGGATTTCCAAAATAACTTGGAAACCCAAAAATGTAAAACATTTTTAGAGTATATGAATGAAAAAATTCTGAGAATTTTAAAAATGCTTTAAATTAAAATTAGAACTTATAAAAATTTGTTTGATGCAATGAAATCAATGCTTAGAAGAATATGTGTAGCATTGAGTTCATCTATTAGAAAAGCAAATCTAAAATCAATCATCTAGTCGGGCACAGTGGCACACTAGGTGAACAAATAATCTGTGGTACATCCAGGCAATTAAATATTATTTAGCACTGAAAAGAAATGAGCCATCAAGCCACTAAAAGAGGGGACAAACACATTACTAAAAAAGAAGCCAATCTGAAAAGGCTGTATTCTATACTCTTTTTGTAACCAGCTATGACACTGAAAAAGGCAAAGCCATGGAGACAGTCCACTAACGGGTTAGAACAAGGGAAGTATAAATACATGGAGAGGAGAACTTTTAGGTCATTGAGACTGTTTTGCATAATACTGTCATCTACTACTCTGCATCATACATGTCATAAATTTGTCAAAACCCATAGAAGGTACAACACTGACAGTGAATCCTGATGTAAAACCATGAACTGTGGGTGATATTGATGCATCAGTGTAGGCTCTTGATGTTATCACACATGTCACTCTGGTGGGAGACGCTCATAGTGAAGGAGGCTGTGCATGTGTAGGAGCAGAGGGTGTACAGGAAATGTCTGCACCTTCATTGTTCTATGATCCTAAAGTTGCTCTAAAAATAAAGTGTTGTTTTGTTTTGTTTTAAGAAAATCTAAAACAAAACACTACAACAAATTAATAAGAGATCAATAGTGGAGTGAAATGTTCAAGATTTTGGTCTAATCAGTGTGAAAGATAAGTGGTAATTAAGTGAGGAGAGGAAAAAAGGAACACTATGACTCATACCCTGCAAACCTATTGTCACTATTTTCTTCTTCTACCTATTTATACTCCTGGAGGAACTGGTATAAATGAACATGCAGAGGTTGTGTTTAGTTGTATCATGAGAAGCTAATATACAAGAAGTTCCATAATTTCTCTTGTTTAGCGTTTTCCATGTGGTCCATGAAAGACACTGGCCTACTGTTAGACCCAGAAAAAGGAGGAGGAAACTGCATATTGACTTACAAAAATACTGACAGAAGTCTGAGTGTTTTTATTACAGGGAGATGGCAAAATGCCCAATAGCGAATTAAATTGAAAATCATATACCCTCAGCACATATCTTTCAATACAATGATGCTCCAAAAGACATTGTAAGGAAATGTCACTCAGACTTATATAAATGCCAGAAAGCTTTGAGGTCAGTTCTCTACAATAGTCTTCTTCATAAACAGCTTATTCCTCTCCTCCTGTAGTTGTTCATGGGATCTCAGTCCCTAAAATGAACTGAGAAATTGAGGAGCCTCAACCAGAAAATGAATATATTTAGGCATACATATACGGAGACTTAAAATCTTTTGGAAAAAAAAATACAACTCTCTAGGTTATGGGAAGTAAGATCAACGTTAGTAGTTCAAGGAATTGGTGATGGGCCACAAATGGAGAAGTCCAGTTGACAGCAGTATTGTTTGTTTTGCATTAAAATAGAATTGATATTTCACTTCCTTTTTACTTTTTTAAAGAAGTTTTCTATGCTAACATCATGTACAAATCTCTAAAATAAGCCTCTGTGTCTCTCATTTAGATTGGAATCATAAAGGTCTAGTTTTTCTGTAAAAATACTGTTCTTCCTTAGATTACAGCAGACTCATAAACAAACCCCTGTGCTGTTTCTTTCTCTAGCTAGAATAAATGAAACTGGATTCAGGCATTTAAACCTAAGTGGGTTTAAACTGGAAGACATTTTGTTCTCTGTAAACAGGAAGATTGTAACATCTCCATGTTATGGCAGTAACAAGGAAATTAAATTACAACATAAATATTAGAATTTTATTCTTTTGTCCACCCAAAAGCTATTTTATTTTCCTTTCATGGGAAAAGCAACAACAACAAGAGTATCTAAGAATTTACATCTTTACCTTGTATTTAGAACATGTTTGCATTTAGGGGAGTGTTTTGCCTTGGGAGAGCTATAATAATGCAATTTTGGGTCCATGGGCTATCACACCTCTGGTTAACACTTGAGTGAACAAGCAAAGTTCAAAAGCTCACACAATCTCAGACTATTCTGAGAAAGGGATCATTCCTTTTTAGCACCTTCTATGTTTAATATACAAATGTAAGCAGTAGCATCACATTTTGGTCCCTATCCTAAAGCTCAATGAAATTCAGTTTCGTTTCAGAAGGAAGAGAGTGAGTAGAAAGCTAGGTTTGTTTTTAAATAACACAAAAAATTCCCTGAAAATAATTCAGTCCTTCCTTGTTTGTGTGTCTTCTCTCCCACTGCTCCACTTTTGCCCCAAAATGAAAGCAATCTTACAGGCAGTAGTTTTTTTGCTATTGGTCAAAAGATAGTTTACCTTGCCTTGGGTGGTTGTGCCCAACAATGAGGCATAGAGGTAATGGAAAATAGAAGCTAAAATTAGAAATCATTCCAACTTAAATGAGGCCTCTTTATTATAATTTAGGCTGAACATACTCTAAATCCTCTCTGAATTTTTTCAAAAACTGGAGACTACTCTCATTCATCCTTACGTAATGTTTTCTAAATTTATATACATGCATTCACATATACACAGAGCTACAATTTTAAGGGTGATTACTACCATAACTAAATGCTTAATATAAAGTGTATTTTATGAGTCAAATTATATCCTTTTACTCTTGGGAGGAAAAAAAACAACAGGCAAGAATTTTCAGTACAATATTTGAAATAACAGTGCAGGATAAAGGGAACGCAGGTTTCCACATTTTAATATAAGTATCAGGAAACAACATATTTTTCTTTTTTGTATTTTTTTTACATATCAACCCTTTTTTTTTTACATGATCCCCAAACTAGAGCGTATTCTTTTGTTTATAACTTTATTTATTTATTTTTATGTGGTGCTGAGGATGGAACCCAGTGCCTCCCACATGCTAGGCAAGTGCTCTGCCACTAAGACACAACCCCAGCCCTCTTTTTTGTATTTTACCACTTAGGACTTTTCTGTAAACTGAGGGGTGCTGGACAGCATTTGTCATTTAACTCTTAAACCTAGTTAGCAAAAGGTTCTATTTTCTCTTTTAGATCAATGAGTTTAAGAATAATACTAATATCTAAAATTTCATTGAATGTGTCTTAATTAAATGAATTGAGTCTCCCAACAAACTTGTAAAACAGAAACTAATATTATTCACTTAGTTGAAGGAAACAAATCTGAGAAAAGCCAGCTGGAGTTACAAGTCAGGCTCCTTCCTCAAGACCTCAGACTCTTCTTCCTACACTATCTAAGATTTAAATTACATTCTTCCTTTCCACACCAAACCTGGAATTGTTTCTCTTGTCAGTCTTTAAACTCTATCTTAAATGTGTATCCTCTCTCAGCTATTGTAGAAACTCAAGAAAACACATTGACTAATTCACGACACTGTTGTTTTTCCATTAATGGCTGTGTTCGCCTCTTCTTCTAGGTGCTAGTCCTTTCAGTGTTACACCTAAATGAAATCATCACCATTGGCCACCTCCATGAAGATTTATTCCTATTGTTTTAAAACATTCATTTATCAAAGAAAGTTCTAGGTTCTGTTGAATAAATTAATAAATAGATGGATTAGTCCTCTTTATGGCTTGGATCTGGAATGCTTGTGTGTCAAGCGCTTGGTTCCCAATACAGCAGTGTTCACAAGTGTAGTTTTTTAGGAGCGATTGTATGACAAGGGTTCTGACTGCATCAGTGGATTTATCCATAGATAGCCAAGTGGACTATTGAGACAAGGTGGAAAGGGTAGGATTGGGTGTCGCAAGTGGTGCTATTAATAATTACTCAGAGGCGGATTGTCTTTAAATGCAAGTGTATATTCGATCACACCAATCATCAATATAAACAATTAATGCAAAAAAAGTGTTGGGTGTGCTCGAGCACGCCCACTAGCATTCCATGTGCACCAATTAAACACTATAAGCAAGTCACACTATCCTAGGGCAACTAAACACTACAAGCAATTCACACAATCCTAGGGCAACCGGAGCCCCCAAATACCTCTGGTGCCACGTGACTTCTCTTAACCAAAGAGCAGAGGTTGCCTTTGTCCTGTTGTTCTCTTCAGTCGATGGCTGGATGTCAGGGAATGATGGAGTTGATTCAGGGACAGAGAGCAAGGCAGCCAGTATCATTGATGTCCTTGGAGCAAAAGTCTCCAATGTGGCAGGACAAGCAGTTTAAAGGCAGTTCCAAGTTGGTGGTATGAGCTGATGATTTGTTACACCCAGTGAAAGCCAATGTCCATTGGTTATGTCCAGTGAGATGATATAATTGCAACTGGACATATTTTTTGCACATGTCCATGGAGCTGTGCTCCCTATCAGTTATAATCCATCATTGTTAAGCATGCATATGGCTATAGCTCCTTACAGTTCCTTATCGACTGCAAGCAGACATGACTAAGCATGTCAATGGCTGCTGTTCCTTATGGCCAGCAACTTATTGAGTCCTTGCATGTCCAGGCATGTCTATGTCATATCCTCCTTACACTGGGTCATTGGGGGCATGCCCTTGAGGACTGTACAGGGCCCCTTATCCCTCCTTCCAGCCCCATTCTACTTCCTGGCTGCCACAAGCTGAGAAGCTTTCCTCTACCATGCCCTTATCAATGACAATGGACTGAAACGTCTGAAACCATGAACAAAAATAAAGCCTTCCTTCTTTATTTGTCAAGCATTTTGATCATAAGACAGAAAAACTGACTTATACAGTACTAGTGTATAAAGAGAATTACATGTCTTACTAGACCATATCCTTGTAGGCAACAGGGAACTTACAAGATATTCAATAGGATAATGGCACACTCTCACTTAATAGAAAATCACCAGGATGCAAGTTTGTAAAAGAGTGAATGAAACTGAATGCAGAAAAATCCACTAGGATTTTGCTGTCTAAGCTAAGCTAAAAAAAAGATGGCAGATCTGCATCACAGTGAGAGGAACTGAGAAATAGGATAGAAAGAAAAATCAATTGACGAGAACCCAAGAGAATCAAGATGAAAGCTGCATATCCATAGTGAGGAGGAAAGATGCATAAATCACTCAAGAATAAAATGTATTCCCATAACTCAGATCTCAACAGATGCAGGAACATATACCACTTGGGCTTTTCATGCCTGGAAAGAGAGCTGGACAGGAAAGGTGAAGTGATGGCAATCATTCAGAGCTAATTTCTACCTCAATGAACATTTAGCAGATAAGATAAAAATATAAACAAGAATATCATCCTTTTACTTGCACTTCAACCTAGCAACATGAGTTTCACTTACCTTCACACACCCTTGATCAAAAGAGGAAGGGATACCACTGCTCTGTAGTGCAAGGTAAAGCAGGGAAAGAAAAACTATAGGACTGTTCTGAAGAAGGATTTCATGACTCCCCCCTCAAAAAAGAAAGTGATCCAAAACCCAAGAGGATGTTAGATTGAGGAGAGTAAGCCCTTCTGCCCTTGTGAGGTAAAACCAAACCCATGTCCAGCTCCTACCACTGACTACAACCCCAGCCAAATTACCATCCTCTCACTTCTATTTTTGAGTTCTAGAGAGTTAACTTAAATAACTTGATTTATTTAGGCCAAAGTTTATTTAAAAGTCTCAGTGTCTGCATGAGACATTCTCAGGTATTTTTTCCCCATGTTCGAAGTAAAATACTTACAAAAACATCAAAGTATAAAGAAATAATAACATTGAAAAATAAAAATGATGGGCAACTTATTGTTAAAATCTATTACAAATCCCATGGATAAGATTTGAGAATTACAATGAAAGGTGATCCATATATTATCTTAACTTTTTGTTTGTTCTCTATCTCCTGCTAGGCTATATTAGGGAAATGATGCATTAAATTATATCAAGATAGAGAAGTACATAATAGAAGGAAAAGAAAGTTACTAGATCTAAATCCTAAGGATGGCAATATTTAGTTATTAACAAATACTGACTTAAAATTTTTAAATTTACATATAACAATAGTAAAATTTTAAAACAGGCACTTATCACAAATACTGGAGAAACATGACATTTTAAAAACATAAAAGATTTGCCAGAATTTTATTGAGAATTTTTGCATCTATGTTCATCAGGGATATTGGTCTGAAGTTTTCTTTCTTTGATGGGTCTCTGTCTGGTTTTGGAATCAGGGTGATACTTGCCTCATAGAATGAGTTTGAAAGGGTTCCCTCCTTATCTATTTTATGAAATAGTTTGAGGAGAATTGGTATTAGTTCTTCTTTGAAGGTCTTGTAGAACTCAGCTGAGAATCCATCTGGACCTGGGCTTTTCTTGGTTGGAAGGCTCTGGATGGCATCTTCTATTTTCTTACTTGAAATTGATCTGTTTAAGTTGTGTATGTCCTCTTGGTTCAATTTGGGTAGGTCATATGCCTCTAGAAAGGCATACAAAAACATATCAAAAAAATAGGGTACCATAATCAAGTGGGGTTCATCCCAGGGATGCAAGGTTGGTTCAACATACAGAAATCAATTAACGTAATACATCACATCAATGGACTTAGAGATAAGAATGATATGATTTTGTCAGTCAATGCAGAGAAGACATTTGACAAAATATAACACCTTTTTATGCTCAAAACACTAGAAAAACTTGGGATAATAGGAACATTCCTCAACTTTGTAAAAGCTATCTATTCTAAACTCAAGGCCAACAACATCCTAAATGGAGAAAAATTGGAATCATTCCCTCTGAAAACAGGAACTAGACAGGGATGCCCTCTCTTACCACTGCTATTCAACATAGTCCTTGAAACAGTAGCTAGAGCAATTAGACAGACAAAAGAAATTAAAGGGATACAAATCGGAAAAGAACTCAAACTATCATTATTTGCAGACAACCTGATTCTGTACTTAAAGGATCCAAAAAATTCTACCAGAAAACTTTTAGAATTACTAAATGATTTCAGCAAAGCAGAAGGATATAAAATCAACACCCACAAATCAATTGCATTTCTATATATCAGTGATAAACCCTCTGAAAGAGAAATTAGGAAAACTATCCAATTCACAATAGCCTCAAAAAAAAAATACCTGGGAATCAATTTAACAAAAGAGGTGGAAGACCTCTACAATGCAAACTACAAGACACTGAAGAAAGAAATTGAAGAAGACCTTAGAAGATGGAATAATCTCCAAGCTTCTGGATAGGCAGAATTAATATTGTCAAAATCACCATACTTCCCAAAGCGCTATATAGATTCAATGCAATCCCAACTAAAATCCCAATGTCATTCCTTATAGAAATAGAAAAGGCAATCATGAAATTCATTTGGAAGAATAAGAGACCCAGAACAGCCAAAGCAATCCTTAGCAAGAAGAGTGAAGCAGGAGGCATCACAATACCAGACCTCAGATTATACTACAAAGCTATAGTAACAAAAACGGCATGGTACTGGCACCAAAATAGACATGTAGACCAATGGTATAGAATAGAAGAAATAGAGATGAACCCACTTACATACAGTTACCTTATACTAGATAAAGGAGCCAAACATGTACACTGGAGAAAAGATAGCCTCTTCAACAAATGGTGCTGGGAAAACTGGAAATCCATATGCAGCAAAATGAAACTAAACCCCTTTCTCTCACCATGCACAATATTCAACTCAAAGTGGATCAAGGACCTGGGAATCAGACCAGAGACCCAACGCCTAATAGAAGGAAAAAATAGGCCCAAATCTTCATCATGTTGGATTAGGACCGTACTTCCTTAACAAGACTCCTATAGCACAAGAAGTAAAATCAAGAATCAACAAATGGGATGGATTCAAACTAAAAAGCTTCTTCTCAGCAAAAGAAATAATCAATGAAGTGAACAGAGAGCCGACATTCTGGGAAC
>CM053405.1:30509481-30564821 GCA_028644305.1 Xerus rutilus | reverse complement strand
GAGAAATGCAAATCAAAACTACCATAAGATCTCATCTCATGCCAGTCAGAATGGCAATTATCAAGAATACAAACAACAATAAGTGTTGGCGAGGTTGTGGGGAAAAAGGCATGCTCATACATTGCTAGTGGGACTGCAAATTGGTGCAACCAATCTGGAAAGCAGTATGGAAATTCCTTAGAAAACTTAGAATGGAATCACCATTTGAGCCTGCTATCCCACTCCTATACCCAGAAGACTTAAAAACTGCAAACTGCAGTGCTGCAGCCACTTCAATGTTTATAGCAGCTCAATTCACAATAGCTAAACTGTGGAACCAACCTAGATGCCCTTCAATAGATGACTGGATAAAGAAACTGTGGTATATATACACAATGGAATATTACTCAGCAATAAAAGAGAATAAAATTATAGCATTTGCAGGTAAATGAATGGAGTTGGAGAATATCATGCTAAGTGGAGTAAGCCAACCTCAGAAAACCAAATGCCGAATGTTCTCGTTGATAAGTGGAGGCTGATCCATAATGTGGAGAAGATAATGGGAACAATGTAGGAACTCTGTTCACAGGGATGTAAGTGGGGAGGGGGCATGAGGACAGTAAATGTGGTGGAATATGATTGTCATCATAGCCCTAACTTTATGTATGACTGCATTTATGTTGTGATTGTATACAACTTACAACTAGAAAATTGATATGTTATTCTCTATGTACAATGAACTAAATTGCACTTTGTTATCATGTAAGCCTAAATAGAATAAATAAATAAATAAATATAAATAAAAACATAAAAGAGATAAATATGAAGAAATTATTAATGAACAAACCAAAGAGTTGTAATAGAAGCAAGTTAAAACAATGATCAACAGTAAATCTCAATGGTTTACATTCTACAATTTATCTAAGATATGATTGGTTTACCTAAGAAAATTAAACAAAATAGTGCAAATAATTTAAAAGAAAATTACAGGACAAATTTTTTTTTTTTTTTTGGTACTGGGGATTGAACTCAGGGGTACTCGACCACTGAGCCACATCCTCACCCCTATTTTGTGTTTTTATGTAGAGACAGGGTCTCACCGAATTGCTTGCTTAGCGCCTGGCCATTGCTGAGGCTGGCTTTGAACTTGCGATTCTCCTGTCTCAGCCTCCCTAAGTGCTGGGATTACAGGCTTGAGCCACCGCGCCCAGCTAGGACAATCTATTTTTAAATGCAACATTTTGTGCTTAACATACACAAGGCTTTGAGTTCAATCCTCAGCATCACACATACATTCACAAATGCAAACAAAAATAATGCAAGATTAGCAAAAAAATATCCAGGTAAAATTAAATAAAGAAGATGACTTTTGCATTTATAAACTGTTTACTTCATAATTAAATGACTACAGCATTTTCTGTACTGGATAATGTTCTCTCATAATAACAAATATTAAAATCAGAACACACTAAAGGAATTGACAGAAATAATAATATCAGAAGTCTATATTAGAGGCTGGGGTTGTAGCTCGGTTGTAGAATGCTTGCCTCACATGTATGAGGCACTGGGTTTGATCCTAAGCACTACATAAAAATAAATAAATAAAATAAAGGTATTTTTAAAAGATACACCCCCAAAAGACAAACTTTAGAAAAAAAATAAATATGTATTAGCTCTTCAGATTTTGGCAAATTTAGTAGCCAAAAACTAGGTTACAATATATTAACAATATATTTATTTAATTTATATTATGTAGGCAATTCAGAGTATGTTACATCCTATAAGAATCAAACCTTAAAAATAAAATACACGATTACAAATCAATAAATCTAACTGCTTCAACCATCACAAACAAAATTAGTAGGCAACTTAGAATAATATTTGGAATAATATAGAAAGGGAATTAGTTTTTGCAAAAAGAATTGTATAAAAACCTAAGCAACTCAGTAGAAAGTAACTACCAACAGAAGTAGCACAAATACATAATACTATTTGAAAAATATTTTAAGCTTGTTATTGATCAAATATATATATTTAAACAGCAATGAAATAGAGGGATGCCTACCCAATAAGTTAAATTTTTAATTAAGGCAAGTGAAGATGTCAGTATGCTGAGCCAACTCATATTTCACTGATTATAAAGTTTTCTTGGAAATAATAAAAGAAAAACTACAGTCAAAATGCTAATATATTTCCTTTGTCTTCAGCAGAGTATGTCTCCATGGCACTGGTGCACATACACAAGAGACTTAGGCACATGAATGTTCTTTGCAATATCATTTACAGATACCAAAAATATCCAAAACAAATCTATAATCTCTCTTTTCAAATCCCTGAAGAGGAATTTTCTGATTGCATCATTTTCTGGATTTTGAAATGTTTAGCTTAAACCCCCTTCAGGGTTTCAGGCAATATTGCATAATCAAGCCCATTCATGTATTTGCTGTGAAATACCTCACTTGAAGTAGACAAACATAGGTAATAAATAACCTTACATCATTTCAGGCAGTTCTTGCCAACAAACAAAACAGGTGGCAAGTTCAGGCACCGCCCCCCCCATGAATTATGAAAACACTTTCCATAGCTGTTTGAATGTTAATTATAGATACTAAACTAAGGAATGGTAATAGTGTGATAATTAAATAATAAAGAATTATATCATAGAATATACTCAGCAAATTAAAATCACAGAATAAAAATATTTTGGAGTGCAGGGAAAGGTTCTTTAATATATGTTAGTACAGTCCTGTCCCTTGTTAGGTGATTTCACCATGTGTGAATATCAGAGTGCTCTTACACAAGCCTAGGTGGTATAGCCTACTACATGCCTAGGCTATACAGCATAGGCTATTGCTCCAAGGCTGCAAACCTGTACCACATGATATTGTGTTAAAACTAGAGGCAATTTTAACACAATGGGAAAGTATTTATGTATCTAAACAAATTTAAACATAGATAAGGTAAAGTAAAAACACAAGTAATAGAAATATTTTTAGGTCCATTATACTCTTTCGGGATCACCGTCATATGTGGCTCATAACTGTATTTGAAACTGTGCATGCAGTAAACTTTTGATTTTAAAAAATATTTATGTGCATAGAGAAGATCCAGATGAAATACTGTAAGTGTTAACAGTATTTCTCTAAGTACCAGGGTTATGGTTGATTATTCTATGTATAAGCTTTGTCTATATTTCCAATTTTTTAATAATAATCATGCATTCCTTTTCTCTTAGAAAAGTTACTTGGTTTAAAAAATATGTATATAGAGATTGACTGGGAGTGTAGCTCAGTGGTAAATCACTGGCCATGGGTTCAATTCCTAGCACCAGGGAAAGAAAAAAAGAAAAGGAAAAATATAGAGGTAGCCATAAAATGTGTATTTAAGGTGTTTTTAGGGTAAATCTAACTGTTCTTTAATTCACATAAGAAAAGCCTAATGGCAAAAAAATTAATAGATTGCTATGAAGGTGATTAACAGCAATAGTAGTTTACTAAGGAAGGTTTTGAAATCACTATCCTTGAAGAAATTTAAATGATTTATAATTCCTCCTTATATGCTTTTATTCACCATAAAGATGTTTTATGTTTCAATTTCCTCCTTTAGAAGAAAGTTAACTTAGATTAAAGAAAACGTAAGCAATGAAAAATTCACTTCAAGATTCTTTTGATCTTTTATACTGTTTTTATCATAGAATGTGAATAAATAACACAAGAAAATATCAGTATATGTGTTTGCTCAGCAAAGTTCATAATTCTTCCAGAGGTTTTCCTCAATATGTACTGGAATCTCTTTCTGAGCCTTCCTAGTTTCTTAGCATTTTAGTTAGTCAAAAATCTTGACCCATGGCTTCTAAAATATTTTTATTGAACACATACTACCAACACCAAAGTTCTTTATTTTAATACCACCATGAGCATCTCAATCTCTTTGCTCCTTAAACAGACAAGAGAATTAAAATTATACTAAGTCTCACAACAAAGACTCTCCCAGAAGATTCCAAATGTTCAGTAGTTCTTCCATTTCCCCAACGATTTTTCAAATAATTTACGATCTCCTCTTCTTAGACCACATTCTCCACTGGACTCTCTCACTGGGATAGTTAGTAGCTGGTTATGAGTGAGTAGCTAACAGCTATTTGAGCTCCATATAACACACACCTCTGGCTTACCGATATCAACTCAATGATTTGAATTCTATTAAGAAACATTCCGAAACTGTCCTCTAACCTTTCCAGAAATTTTCCCCCAAGTCTGCACTAAGCACCCAGGTTAGGACTATCTAACTCTTCAGGCATGTTATCACAGACAACATTTAATTGCAAAATGGCTTCATAGATCTTTGTTCTGCTTCATTTTTAAGTTAATTTATATAGAATCTAATTAGTATCTGGAAGCTGCTAGTGGTATTTTTGAAGTTAAAAAGAAAGCTTATGAAGGAGATATGATCATTTTTAACATGAATAATGTCTTTAGCAATAACAGAAGATTAACTTGGCAGGAGAATAAGGCATCTTGCATTTGCAGACTCCCTGGATAACAAACAGCCTAAAAACTTAAAGTCATAGCCCCTAGAACGATAATTAGTAACCATGAGCCAAGGACACCTGAGACCTGCTGCACCAAGTAGCAGGGTGCGCGAGTTAGCTCACACTGATGAAAACCATTGTGCTCACCTCTTCCTAATTCTGCATTCAGCAACACCATGGTGGTAGACTGAAATTAGCCATGGTTGAAATGGCTAAGCCACAGATCCTGTCAAACACTACAGATCAAGGCTTTACCTCCTCAGGTGGTTATTAAGCATTTCTAGCATATTGTTAACTAAGATGTATAACTTTCAGGCTATGTAAGAATATAAATAGAACTAAGTATGATTGCATACTGAGTCTGTTGTATAATGAAAAAAAATGAACTGAGGTTTTGATTTCCCAATTAAATAATCAATAGCTTTGCTATCTCAAGCAATATAATTAATGTCAGAAGGCAATAGGTGGTAAAGGCAGGAAAACAAGAAATGTGGTGGACAGTCCCTCTCTGATGATAAGCAATGAGACCTCCGAGGTACTGCAGAATACATATCCTGTCTGAAGACTTCTTAATTTTAAAAAGGCCTATGAACCAATGCAATCTTCGTGGCAATCTAATTACGTAGATTCACACCATTTAACGTGTCGTATTAGCAGTGGTCAGCAAACTAAGGCCTGAAAACCAAATCCACTGCTTGAATTTGTCAAAGTTCCATTGCAACATATTCCCCCTCATTCACTTAAAGATCATTCATGCATTATCTATGGCTTTATCACACCACAGTGACAGAATGAAAGAGCTGTGATAAAGACTGTCTTACCCAGGCAGTCAAAAATATTTACTATCTGGCCTTTCACCAAACAAATAAACAATTGCTGACACCTGCTTAAGATGATTGATGAATCCTAAAAGGAAGAAGGCACTCATGGAATGTGTCAAGAGGACTTTGCCCTTGGCTCCAAGAACAGAACTACGATGGATGGCAGCAGATTAAAGGAAAACTCAAGAGCTTTCATGACCCAAACCTAACAAGTTTAGGTTCAATGGGAAGAAATATTATTTGAATTTAGTTTTTTAAAAATGAACATAAATATAAGTTTTCATTATTTATATACACACATATATATGTGCATGTATATATATATTTATACATATATATGACTTTGGAAAGCTAGGTAACATAAAACTGAAACATGAACACTAAATAAAACTGGTAAAATCTTATACGATATTAATTGAAGTTTAATAAGTTTTTTAAAAAACTCTACTCAAAAATGACTTTTAGTGTGATTTCATTTCAGAAATGCATACTTATTTAAATGCTTAGGAAAGCTAGAGACATTTACCCAAAATGTTTAAAGTGGTTCTATCAGGGTTCATATATTATAAGTAGTTTTTCTTCTTTTTCTCCATTCCACACTTTTTTAGTGTGCTATCTATTACCAAGCGTACGTTATTTTTATGATTTTGTTTGAATTTAACTGTAGTGTCCCAATCAAAAAAGTCTGTTGAATGTGAATGTACTTTGCACTTTGAACTGTAACTTAAAAATGGTCAAGATGATAGATTTAAGCCCAATTTTTTAAAGGCAATAGTGAGAGGAGTAGTAAAGTGTAGCAAGGTGCCAGCTCACTACCTTCCACTATGCCATTTGGCCAATTTGTTTATCCCCTTTCAGCCTTGCTTCTCATCTATAAAATAAGGTCAATAATAAAGCTGCCTTAGAATTCTCCCGAGAGACACAACTGAGAGGTATGAAAAGGATTTATCTGAGGAATTTGCTTACTTGACTAGATGCTGAGAAGTTCTGTGAGAGATCAACTATATGCTGAAGAACCGGAAAAGCTTGCAGCCTGGCTCACTTCAGGTCCCAAAGCATCAGAACAGAGGAAGGCAGTGGTATAATTTTAGAGCTGAAGGCCCAGGAACAAGTGTGGCGGTTAGAGGCTGGTGTGAGCCCCGGAGTCCAAGGGCCAGAGAACTTACAGTTCTGACATCCAAGGAAAAGAGAAGGTGGTCCTGGCTCAGGAAGAGAAAGCAAAGCTGTTTTTCCTCTGCCTTTTCATTCTATCAGGGCTTAGGGGATTGGATGGTGCCCTCCCATCCAATCTAAGACATCTTCATAGACACAGCTGGGCACTCAATAATTCTCATCACAAGTAAAGCCACCTGAGTTTCTTTTTTAGCAGAAGAGCAACAGTCTCAGTACCTACTAAAGTGTTGAAAGTAAATTGCGATTTGCCAGCTGAGCATATCCTAATCAGTCAGTTTCATACTTCGAATCAACCATCGCTAAACTATACATCATATTTACTATGTGCCACCGGTTTCCTGTTGATGCACAGAGTAATATTCTCTCTAATAGGCAAACTTACTTGGATCATCTCGATTCAGTAAAACAAAACAACAGTGGGTCTAATAGACAGTGGTTTCTGCTCCAGATGCAGAGAGTTTATCGCCATCATTCCAAGAGCAACAAAAACAAAAGCTGAATTTAAATTTCATCAATTCTTCAACCTGTCAGACAGCCAGTCATAGAGCAATTATTGTGTCTGGAATCTATAAAGAAAAGCAACTACAGCAGGGAGAGATGGGATATAAGCCCCTGCTTACCTGGGGCAGATGAAGCAAGGGTATATCAGTAAGAATAATTCAGCTGGAATTGTTGACAAACTGGTGGAGGCTGAGTGTGGACTGGTGAAAAAGTTTGGAGCCCTTGGGACTACAGATATAGGTGTTCTCACCTCTTCTCCACAGACCCCAGCAATCATTCACAGAAAGGCCTGCAGAGAGACCCAAGAGAGCATCCCTTGCAGTGCCAGCCTGAGGGGTGAGCAGTGCTACTGCAGAGTGATGCTGGGACTAGGGCGAGGCTGGAGAGGTGTCTAGGGAGCAAACTTCAAGATGCTCACTCTAGGAGTTGTGCAGGCCAGGCTTTGCAGCAGAAAGAATCCAGATCCAGACCCTTTCCTCTGTCTCACCTACACAATAAAATTCTTAGTGGGGTGTGGGGTGCTAAAGAAAGAAAGAGACCTACAAATACTGTTGCCCTTAGGACACTGGCAGAAATCCCTGCAGCTGTAGGAAGGTAACAAAATAAAAACTCTCCTATGGAGAGAGGAGTCAGAACATGTGCTAAGCCAGGAAGTGGAGCTGGGGGAGAAGCAGGAAAAAAAAAGAATCCATAGCTGGAGATTCACTGTCCAGTGCCTGGCTAGACTGAGGCTTTCAGGTGGATATGCATGAATAACAATAGTGAGACACTGCTGGAATATCACAAGTCTGGAGACAGACCCCACTCAGAGGGGCAATTCAAAGGGAAGGCCGAAAGCAAGTGTGGAGCAAACAGAGGGAAACCTTCTGCAAAACAGGCAACACCCTAAAGACACAGCAACATAGAGGATTCTGAAGCCTGTGGTGCACCATGGAGAAAGCACACCTCAAACCCAGCCTGATTGACTCAATTCCTAACTCTAAAGGGCTAGCTGAAGGAGAGGCACATCCATTTCCAGGTATTAAAACTGTTCACCTCGGTCTCTACTGTCCTACACAAGATGACCAGCATGCAATAAAACATTGTGAGCAATGCAAAAAGTAAAGAAAAAACAATGTACACACACACACACACACACACACACACACACAGCCAAGAGACAAAGCAATCCCCAGAACCAGACTCAGATATGACACAGATGTTGAAACTAAATGACAGGGAATTCAAAATAAATATAATTCATATGTTCAAATCTATAATGGAAAAGGTAGACTACATACAAGATCAGATAGGTAATTTCAGCAGAAAGATGGTAATTTCAGCAGAAAGATGGAAATAATAAGAAAAAATAAATGGAAATATTAGAAACAAATAACAACAACCAAGTCAAAGAATGCCTTCCACTTACTCATCAATAGACTTAACAGAGCCTAGAATTGGTAAACTTGAAAATAGTCAATAGTTATTACTCAAACTGAAACACAAAGAAAAAAAAGAATTGGGAAAAAACATGTGTATACACTCACATAAATACACACAAAATAAAATGAGAAGAGAATATTCAAGAGCTGTGAGGCAATATCAAACCATCTAACATAGATATAACTGAAATTCCCCCAAATGAGGTAGAGAATGGAGCAGGAGAAATACTTGAAGGCAAAGGTCAAGAATTCTCCAAAATTGATGACAGGTACCAAACCACAGGTTCAAAAAGATCCAAAAGCACCAGGAAGTATACATATGCAAACACATACATTTCACCCTGACACATATCCTATTTAAACTGCAGAATGCAACAGACAAAAATTCTTGACGGTAACAGAAGGGAAGAAAAAAGCATGATATGTACAGAGGAGCAAAGAAAAGTGACTACACAAGCCAGAAAACACCACTGTGATGTTTTTAAAGTTCTGAAAGAGAACACTCTCAAATCTAATTTTGTATTTAAGAGTATATTTCAAGTGAAAGAAAAATAAAGATTTTCACAGATAAAAATTGGAGAATTTATTGCCAGTAAACATATATTAAATGAAACTTTAAAGAAAGTTCTTAAGACAGGAATAGTATGTCCTCAGACAGAAACTTGGATCTGTACAGCAAATAAAAGCACTAAAAATGAAATAAATGAAGCTACAGTAAAAGCCTTTCTTTAAAAATGTGCAATCGATCTAAAAGATTATTAAATATCTACAGTAAAAATATTAGCAATCTCAGTATTTGTGTAAAGGTACAAGGAAAGACAATAATAGCACAAAAGAAGGAAGAGAGGAATTAGGAATTTGTTGTTGTAAGGATCTTAAACTGTGGATGAAACAGAATATTAGTTGATGATAGACCCCAATGAACTAAAGATACACTTTGTGAATCATAACTACTGAAAAATTTTTAAAGAGATCTAAATAAGAAATCAACAATAAAGATATAATAGCATTATAAGAAAAATGCTCAATTAATGCAAGAGAAGGAAGAAAAATGACAGAAGAAATTTTAAAAAGTATGAAACAAATAGAAAACAAGATTGTAGATTTTAGCCAGGCATGGTGGCGCATGCCTGTAATCCCAGCACTTAGGGAGGCTGAGACAGGAGAATCGCGAGTTCAAAGCCAGCCTCAGCAACAGCAAGGCACCAAGCAACTCAGTGAGACCCTGTCTCTACATAAAACACAAAATAGGGCTGGGGATGTGGCTCAGTGGTCGAGTGCCCCTGAGTTCAATCCCTGGTACTAAAAAAAAAAAAAAAAGATTGTGGATTTTAATCCAACCATATCAACAACATTAGATGTGAATGATATAAACATACCAATTTTAATACAGACTGTCAGTTTGGATTTTTAAAATTTTTATTTGTTCTTTTTAGATATACATAATAACAGTGCAGTATATTTTGACATATTATATGTGTATGAAGTATAACTTACCCTAATTAGGATCCCAATCTTGTGATTGTACATGATGTGGAGTTATGCTGGTCATGTATTCATATAAGAACGTAGCAATGTTATATCAGATTCTTTTTACTGTCTTTCCTAATCCCATCCCCCTTCCTTTCCCTTCCCTTCCCTTCAGTTCCCTTTTTTTAATCCAATGAACTTCTATCCTTCCCCCTACCTCACTGTCTGTTAGCATCCACATATGGATTTTTTTAAGTATTTGTTGTTTATAAGAAACCCCCTTAATATAAAGATATAGACAGGTTAAGAGTAAAGCCATGGAAAAAGATGTATCATACAAATGGGAACAGAAAGAAAGGAGAAGTGAGTATGTTAACATTATACAAAGTTACTTCAGAACAAGGTATGGTGACATACGACAATGATCCCAGAGGCTCAGGGAGCTGAGGCAGGAGGATCACAAGGTCGAGGCCAACCTCAGCAACTAGGCAAGGCCCTCAGCAACTCAGAGAGAACCTGTCTCAAAATAAAAACAAAATAAAAAGAGCTGGATATGTATCTCCAAGAACAAGGAATATTAAAGAAGATAAGTAATAATAAGCAGATCAATTCCACAAGAAATCATAACAGTTTTAAATGTGTACACACTTAACAACATAGTTGCAAAATACATAAAATGAAATCTTCCAGCGCTGAAAGGAAGAACAGGCAGATCCACAGTCATAGTTTGAGACTTTAATACAACACTCCTCTCTCAGCAAGAGAGAAGTAGACAGAAAAAGCCATTTACAATATAGGAGCGACACCATCCGCCCATCTGACCCAATTGACAGTTGTGTTGTCCATGTCCTGTGTGGATGACAAGGATGAGATTCCCTGACCAGTAAAAGACTGACTAAAAGAAAGAGGGCAACAAAAAAACCACAGAACACAGAAAATAGTTTCAAAATGCAGGGGTAGGACAGGCCCACAGCCAGATGATCCCTCAGGCTTCTGGGAGATGGCAAAAAGGGAAAAAGGCGAAATAGCCTCCATGTGTGCTTTATTTATATTGAGGGACTTCAAAGACCTTCCATCGAACATTCTTTCCGAAGGTAGGAAGAAATGAAGTCTTGCAGTCAGCACGTTGATTAACATCTTGGCAGGTCACATCAATCTCAGAGGTGCTGTGGCTACAGCAATTCAGCCCATGTCTAGTGCTGTGTGGGACTCCTGCATGGTGGTCCACACACAGCCCACGGACAGCTCTCTACAGTTATGAAACATCCATCCAACTACCAAGAGTCCATTCTCCATGCACATGAAAATATTCCACGTGATAGACACATTCTGGGTCATAAAACAAATGCTACCAAATTTACAAGAATAAAAATCATTTGAAGTGTGTTTTAAAACCCTCACTGAATAAACTAGAGGTTAATGAGAAAAATATCTGGAAAAATTCCCAAATACTTGGAAAAAAATCCCAAATATTTTGAAATTAAACAAAATGTCTCCATATAGTCATCATTGAAATTGAGTTATATTTTAAATATATGATTTTTAAAAACTTGATGACAGTGCATAACAAATATTATGGTTGTACACAGTCTTTAAGTTGTTATTTTATAGGACTAAAATACCACTTCTCAAAATTATCCTTGGCAGAGATACTGAACTCAATTTGAAGCTAAAATTTAGGATCTCATCCAACACTTCCCTCACCTACTTAGGTCCACATGACAACCTTCTGGTTCTGCTCATAGACCTAGATCAACCATCCCTAAGAAGTCTTTCTTGATGAATGTCTAACCATCCCTACTCATCAGCCCCTAAAATTAGACTTTCCTTCCTCTGTTCCCACAGCACTCTGCATGGTAACATGGTAACTATGGTAACACAGCCAGTGCCTCTACCCTACTCACACTGGGTTAAACACTTGCTTATGTAAATTCAAAATCCTCAAGGATTAGTGTAAGATTTCTCAATAGCAACACTATTGACATTTTAGGCCTAGTGATTCTTTGTTGTGCAAGGTTTTTCTGCACATTGTGGGATTTTAGCAGTATCTCTAATCATCTGTACATTGAATGCCAGTAGTATACACATGTGCACACACATACACATACACCAGTCATGAAAACAAACAAAAACAATGTTTTCAGACATTGCTAAAAGTTTCCTAGGGGAGAGGGGGAAACTGGAGAAAAAACTCCCCAGTTCAGAACCACTGGATTAATGCTCGATTAGTATTTATTACATTGACCCTGATTGATCTGGATTACTTCTTTACCTCAGACCATATCAAAAAGAAAAACTATGTTTTCTTTCTGAATTCCAATATCTACCACAGTGCCTATCATATAAGAAAATACCTCTGAATATTTGTTGAAGTAAAAAATGAATGTGCTTATATTGCTTTGGAAACTACTTTGTTTACAGATTTATATCACTTTTCCACTTCCTGCCTTTTCTGAATTGGGACCTTCTGGAGGACAAAGAGCCTTGATTTATTGACTTTTATAGTCCCTGACTCATGCACTAAAATTGTTGGATATTTAAATTTTTTCCTGATTAAATCAATTAACTCAAGAACTTATAGATAACATTCAAGAGAACTAATAGATCATGATCAAGAATTTTAAGAAACAGTAAGAAAAAGATTTGCATGTTTTTGGGAAAAACTATATATATATATGTATATATATATATTATACACACACAATTAAATGGGAGCATACAAATCTAATCATGATTGTACCTCATCTTTGCTAAAACTCTTTGAAATTTATTTATTTATTTATTTAGTACCAGGAATTAAACCCAGAGTGCTTAAACACTAAGCCATATCCCCATCCCTTTTTACATTTTTTTTTTGAGACAGGGTCTCACTAAATTGCTTAGGCCTTGCTAAATTGCTGAGGCTGGCTTTGAACTTGCAATCCTCCTGTCTCAGCCTCCCTAGCCACTAGGATTTGAAATTTATTTTAATCAATCTATTTCTGCCTTTAATAAGTTACACTTAATATAACTGAGGTAAAAGCTATGGGATCAGCCAGGTGCAGTGGTACACACCTCTAATCCCAGCAACTTGGGAGGCTAAGGCAAGAGGATTGAAGTTTGAGGCCAGCCTCAGCAACTTCATCAGGCCCTAAGCAACTTAGTGAGACCCTATCTCAAAATTAAAAAATAAAAATTAAAAAAGTGTGGGGATGTGGTTCAGTGGTTAAGCACCTCTGGGTTCAATCTCTAGTACCAAAAATATAAAAAATAAAAAAATAATGGAATCTAAATTATGAAGTGCCAGAAGAATAAGGAAAAACACATTTAACCTATTTTAAAATTCATATTTAAATGCACATAATCAAGAGAGAAGAAGAGGACACTAGATGATTTATGATCCTATGGAGTGGTTCTTTTAATAACAATTCAGGCAATCATTATTTCCAGGAAGACTATCCAGCATATGAAATGCAAGTCATGCATAGAATTATTATTATGAGGCAGAAAATACTTATCTTTTATATCTTTATTTCTACCAGGAAGTAATACTCCATTAAAATTAATCAATTGAAAACAACCAATCAGACTGAGTAACTTTTTATTATCTACTTTGCACTTTTAATAAATTGTTACAAAAGCAGTACATATGCATTATAGAAAATGAGAAAACTTAAATCAATACTTCATTGCTAAGGACCACCATCACTAATCACCTGAATAACTATATTCTAGGCCTTCACACACACACACACCTTTGTAGTTTTACATTAATATAAAAATCACATTGTGCAGACTCTTCTTCAACTTAACTCAGTAAATGATTTCCATTTTGATCTTAGAATATCACTTACAGTTGGTCTGTCTATTCAAATATGAAAAGTAGGATCCAATTTTACATCTGATTTCTTAATTCTTTAAATTTCCTATATTCAATCACAAATTATTTTTTATGGTATGGAATTTTGAAAGAACCTGGAGTATTCTGGTGGCTTTACTATGCCATCCAACTTGTTTGTCTAGAGTCTGTATTTCGTACGTTATAATAGAATCTTAGTAAGTTTAAAATTGTTTGCCAAAAATAACTCCTAGTGATGATGATGCTTCATGTAACATCACATAAAAGGCACTTGGCCCCTAGTTAACCTCTTTTAGTAATGCTAGAATTAACTGACATATTTACTAAGTGATTATGGTTTTTCCCCTCCATTTTATGGAAAAGCTTTCTCCTGTGATTAAAAAGTAATATTTGAGCATTTCTTTTAGGAAATTAACCAATGGCCTATTTCTCATTAACCATTTACTTAATGGTTTTAATACCTATGGATAATTGTATAGATCATAATCTATTAATATCATATGTGTCTGTGGAATTACTTTTCCTACGATTCTTTCTGTAGTACAACTGGCATGCTTCTGCAATATGTCACTTTTCCTTAAATATTGGAAAATTTGGTTACCCAGTAAATGAAGGTGTAAGAAAAGGAATTCTTATGCACACTTGGTGGGAATATTTACTACCTCTTTGGAAAACAATGTTACATGATTTAGCCAAGTTGAAGATGACACAAAATCTATGAACCAGGATTTTCATTTTTGGTGGCGCATTTTCCAGTTCAGGGATTCTGTACTTTAAGAAATCTACTTCTGTAAATCTGGCATTTTACAATAAATGTTAATTAAGAGCCAATTTCTCAATGTTTTCAATGAAGGATAGTGTTTTGTATAACAACTCAAAATCCAACCAATTTCTTAAAACAATTAATCCACAGTGAAATATATATATATATATGATATTATATCATGTTAGAATGCAAAATGATGAACATATTTGTTAAATGAACAGTTGTTTTGTGCGCAGTAACATAACCTCTGGTGATTCTCAGCTGCACCATTCGAAATATTTACAGTTAACCATGGTATTTAAATTGTAATCCAGAACTTCCCCTTAACCTCACCTTCCCCCCCATGTACCCACTTTTTTGTTTAAAATATAGCATTGTGCTATGAGGGCATTAATATACATTTTTTTAATATAAGACAAAAACTGATCAGCATATTGCAAAGACATCTACAGAATACCACAATGCCAGAATCATGGTGCTATAATTTGGATGTGTCCCTTAAAAAGCGTGTGTTGGAAATATAATCCCCAGTGCAAGAGTTGGGAGGTGGAGCCTAATGAGAGGTGGTGAGATCATGAGGGTAGAGTGGAAAGAACTGATACGGTTATCATGGAAGTGATTTTGTTATAAAGAGAACCACTTCATTATAAAAGGGTAAGTATAGCACCTTCTTATTTTCTCCATTGCCTTCTTTGGCCTTCTGCCATGAGATGACTCTGCAAGAACATCCTGCTAGATATTGGCCCTTCAATCTTGAAAATCTCAATCTCCAGATCCATGAACCAACAAATTTCTCTTTGTTATGAATTATCCAGTCTAGTATTCTGTCATAGCAGCACAAAACAGATTAAAACAGCAGATACTTCCAAGATGGAAGAATAGGATGGTAATTAGGAGGAAGCCATAGGAGTATGTTTTGGGGTGCTGCCAAAGTTCTATTTTATTTTTACTTAGGTTCATCAGTGTTTGTTTTGTAAGTATTCATTAGACAGTGCAGATATATTTTTACTAACTCTTCGATGAGTAGATATGTTTCACAATAAGAAAAAGTGGAAAAATAAGCTTAGGTATTAATAGAAACTGATACTGTTATCATGGAAGTGGTTTTGTTATAAATAGGAGAAAAAGGATTGCAGGATGCTGCTAAAGGGCACCAACCTCTGTTTGCTATATCTGACCACATGTCAACACAGGTATAAATGAATTATAGAATAGAAAAGGATGACAACTAAAATAAGCCAGGGACGAAAGCATTTGCAAAGGAGCTTCCCCTTAAAAATGCTCAAAAACAATACTTTTTTTGGATTGAAACTTGGTAAGTATGTTTCCATATGAATTAAAAGCATAACACCAATCTAGAAGATTAAAAAAAATGAGAGCCTCCATGGGAACATAACAGGAATTTATAAAACACAAAATGTAAGAATTCTGTGAACATGGCTTTATGCAATAAATCTCTCAATCTGCAAAATATGAAGACATCATAAAATTCAAAAGAATTTTCAACAATTAAAAGCAATTTCATTTTCAATGAAAAGCAGTAAATCTGCAGTGTTATTATTATTATACGTCCTTAAATTTGGGTATGTGAAGGAAAAAAATCAAAGACATTACAGTAAGTCAGAATATTAAGTCTCTAAATAGGATTTGATCATTTCATAACCATTTAAAATGAATGTGTCTCAATACTTTGACCAGGCTGGCGCACGTAAGGCAAAAAGCTGAACTAGGGACTTTGATTTCCAAGTGCTGCTCCTTTTGGAAGACTTTGTCACATCTAATCCCATAAAATTGCCTTTTTTGTGATACTTGATTTAAAAAAAAAATTCACTTCCATTTCCATGAACTAAATGTCATCTGTTTTCCTTTTTCAAATTTCACTTAAGGAATTGGGCATGGTGGTGTGCACTTGCAACCCCAGCAACCTGGAAGGCTGAGGCAGGAGTTTGAAGCCAGCCTTAGTAACTTAGTGAAGCCCTGTCTCAAAATTTTAAAACTAAAAAAAAAAAAAATAGTCAACTAAAATCACTATCATTTGTAAACAAAGTAAAGACACCTATGATATTCTTCAAGTAAACTAAAAGAATTTTTTTGCAGTTATAAGGAAAACCATAAAATGATAAACCATATTTTATCAATTGCATTGGATTATTCAGAGTACATGAAGGACTGAAATCTTAAATATTTTAAAATAATTTTAAAGACAAGTATTCAAGGCTGAAAATATGAGCAATGAAAATAGATTTTAAAATTACAGGTCCCTAAATATGTAGGTTTTGATTATCGTTCTGTGATTAAGTAGTCATTGTAAGAAAGTTTCCTTATTCCAATGATGCTGCCAGAACTCAAAACCAGTTTTGAATTACTTGTATAAAATTTCCTTTAAAAGTTGTTTTAAAGAAACATAAGCCATTCTAATTATTTTATAGTTACATTTTTTTACTAAAAAAACCCTCATTTTGATCACTGGCAGTATTTGCAAATGTAGTTTTGAATGTTACTTTTATTTTAGGGCAAACATCATTTGAAGAACTAATTGTTATTTTCTACAGAAGGTATTCAAAAAGAATATGACAAACACTTTCACAAAACTGAAAGAATTTCAAAAAGTTTTTTGGTCAATTACAGATTTATATATATTTCATGACATATACTGTATATATATATATTTGACATATACTGACATATATATATTTCATGATATATTTATTATATATGACTCTTACTGATAAATACATATCATGTATATGTGTGTGTATATATATATATATGTTGGAAGAAAAAAATAATAATTTATATGTAATCTGTTGGATATCAGCTTCTGTAAAAAGTCACAAGAGAATGTCATTCTTTTCTTAACAACAAGAAGTCAGATAACCTACAAAATCATAGTTTAAAAGAAAAATTCAGCAGGGGCCTGAGGATGAGGAAAAAGTATAAGGAACATTAGAAACCTCTCTTTGGAGTGAAGAAATTTGCTTCCTGAACTTGGTAAAGTAGTGTATAAAGGAAAAAGCTATTGACCAAATGTGGCTGTTCATGAGAAGAGAGAATGTGTCTTCCTGCCAATGCATTTCAGAGACCTTCATTCACAGAGTGCTTTTGAGAAATGTGGGGCCAGGGTAGGAAAGTTGATGCGAAAAAAAAAAGCACGAAGATATGGCAGCAGGCAATCACCTTGGGTGACAAAGGACAGGAGAGCTGAGAGACCTGCCTGCTCATGTCAGAGTACGGGACCTCGTGGAATCTGAAGGCAGAGCGGGAGAACTGAGGGGAAAAAAAAAAACAAAAAAAACTAAGTTCTCTGGGACTTGCTCTGAGTAAAAGAAGTGCTAATCTATATCTAGAGGAAAGGTTGGAGAGCTGAGAGGGACTCTCTTGGAGGGGCAAGTGAACAAGGCAGTTTAAAGGTAGTGTCACCAAAGAGAGAGACAGGATTTCTGTAGGCCCTTGGGGCCCCACTGGAAAAAGCCAGTGTTTGGATTTGCCTGGCACAGAAAGGGAGATAGGCAGGGCCTGGGGAGGGCTGGAAGAGGAGAAAGGAAGCATATTTCCAGATGCTCAGTTCCCAAGCCTAGCTAAAAAGGAGATTCTCAGCCTGTTCCCAAATTATTTGCAGCCTATGGTGAAATTAATCTAACTAAAGAAATAATCATATAGATAAATATCTAAACATCAATCCGAATGCTAGAGTAGGAGATATCAGCCTTAACCTCCCCTCTCCCCAAAAAAATAAAACAAATATAGGCAGCTATCTACACATCAGTCTAGCCTAGAGGGCTCAAGGGCCCATTAACGCATCTGTGGCAAAACAGTAGAGCAAAGGAATGGAGAGTATCTGCACAGTAAGGATCACAGGTGGGATCAGCATACCTGTGATGCCAGAAGAGGGCAAATAATAGACAAAAAAGGCAAAGGCTGTCAGAATCAGCCACATGGCACCGGCATCTTTTTCCACTGACATAACCCACAGCCATTTTTGCCAGGGAACCCAAGAAAGGGAACCTCCCAACCTTGCAAGTGCCTGACTCCTGAGCCACAGCTACCCTGTGAGTGCCCACAACCTCACACCCTGGCCCTATGGCTGCTCTGGGCCTGACCATATCTTGAATGCCAGTGCCATCTCCACAGTGGGCCCCAGAGCCAAACTCTGTGCTCATGTCTGAGCTCCATGCACCGGCTTGTTAGCTAGGCCCTACTAGGCCTCAACCCCAGAGTCCCCCTAAGTCTGTGAGGACCTGTGTTCCCATTACTAGCTTTCCTGCTTCATCATAAGCCTCCACACTTCATGTTCTATTATTCATGAGACATTGAGGTGCCTGCACCCTGGGCACCAGTGACATCAGACCACAGATCCCAGGGCTACATTCCCTCCACACGCACCTGTACTTCCAGCCTCAGCTTGGTGGTTCCTTCTAGGGTATCGCTCATCAGTCACTGATGCCACCAGCACACAAGTGGTTCCAGACCTTAGCAACAACTTTCCCATTGGGAGAAAGAGATTAGGAGGACCTTAGCAGCCACCACCACCCAAGACTACAAGAGCCCTTGCTGCCACTATAACTGTGTGCAGAATATATATAAATATCCCTAAAATATATATCAATATGCTGACAGAATTATCCAGTTAATTCAGTAGAGTTGCAGGATACAAAATCAATATACAAGTAGTATTTCTTTACACTATCAACAAACTATAAAAGAAGAAATCAAGAAAAACCATTTACAATAGCTATAAAAATAAAATACTTAGAGATAAATTTAACTAATAGGATGAAAGACGTTTACAATGAAAACCATAAAACATTGATAAAGAAAATTGAAGAAGGTATAAATAAATGGAAAGATATCCTATGTTTACTATTTGGAAGAATTAATATCTATACAGAGTAAATGCAATTCCTAGCAAAATACCAATGACATTTTTCACAGAAATAGAAAAATCAAACTGATATTCATATGGAACCACAAAGACTCCAAATAGCCAAATAAAACTTGAGCAAAAGAACAGAGCAGGAGGCATCACACTACCTGATTTCAAAATCTTCTATCTGTAGTCAAAACGGCATGAGAGCAATGAAAAGCTATGCTCCATTTGTGTACAATGAAAAAAAAACAGCATGATACTAGCATAAAAATAGATGTATCAACCAATGAAACAGAAGAAAGAGCCCAGAAATAAATTCACATGCCACGTAGTGACGGTCAATTGATTTTATAACATGGAGCCAAAAACATACAACGAGGAAAGAATAATTTCTTTGATAAAGGTGTAGAAAAAAACTGGATATTCACATGAAATTGGACCTTTATCTTACCCTATACACAAAAATCAACTCAAAATGTATTAAATTTAAACCAGAAATGTATTAAATTTAAACCAAAATGTATTAAATTTAGACCAGAAAGTGTAAAAATTACTAGAAGAAAACCATGACATTAGTCTGGGCACAGATATTTTTGCACATGACCCCAAAAACACAGGCAACAGAAGCAAAAATAGAAAAAATGGGTTTACATCAAACTAAAAAACTTCTGCACAGCAAAGGGAAATATCAACCAAGTGAAAAAACAACTTATGAAATGGGAGGAAATATTTGTAAACCATATATCCAATAGGGATTAAGATTCAGAATATAAAAGGAACTCAGATAACTTAATAGTAAGAAAACAAATAACCCAACTTAAAAATGGACAAAGGTCCTTTTTCTTTTCTTTTTTCTTTCTTTCTTTCTTTCTTTTTTTTTTTTTTTTTTTTTTGCTTTGTTTGTTTGGCGATACTGGTAATTAAACTACCTTAGCCTTCCCAGAATCCCAGTTTCATCTTTGAACTCAGGAAGGAAGACCACCAGCCTCTGTCAGGGTCTTCTTTTCTTTCTCTGTAGCCTGGAAACTCTGGGGCAATCAATCATAGGCTTCAAATCATTTGTTTCATATTTCTTAGGGAATCATTACATTTCATTAGTTGATGCTCAATATCTTAAAAATTGTTCTATATATTTCGATTTTTCCTATATTACATATATTTGTGGGGGGTGCTGCTGGGGATTGAACCCAGGGGCACTCAACCACTGAGCTACATACCCAGTGCTTTTATTTTTTATTTTGAGATAGACTTTTGCTAGATTACTTAAGGCTTCACTAAGTTGCCGAGGCTGAATTTGCTCTTGCAATCCTCCCACCTCAGTCTCCCAAGTGGCTGATTCATACATTTGGTTCAGATTTTTGTGGTTTATAAAGGAAAATAAATCTTATCTCTCCAAATTTACCCTCTATCTTAACTGGAAACAGAAGTCTATGTACCATCTTTTAAAAAAATACATCTCTGCTACCCTGTAAACCTAAATAGAATAAATAAATAAATAAATAAATAAATAAATAAATAAATAAATAAATAAAAATTTAAAAAGAACAAAAATACATCTATATAATCTGTATACAATAACTGAAATGCCAATTTTCTTTTGGACCAATTCAGATACCCTTCTAAATCCTGTTTGTCATTAACTTTATACTATAACATTTATAACATTAAGTATAAACTTTGTGGGTGAGCAAATCCATAAGCAGAAGCACACAAGCAAAAGCAGAGGCAGATCAAAGGATGTGGACTTCATCCGTGTATTTCACCTCTGTTATGTCCTCCCTTTGGCCCTTTTTAAAACTCCTCTTGGATACCACTTACCTTTAGGAACAGAAGTTCCCACAGTTCTTGTGATCACTTTTTACTCTGGAGAAGGAATGACATAGGATAAAAACTCTTAGAAGCCAAATATTTTGCAAATTTTCAAATTCTGTTTGTCTGGGCAACACAGCCTGACCCACTGTCTCCAGAATTTCTCTAGAAGGGGAGAAGTACATACACACACACAAACGCACAAAAACATTTTCTAGTGATTTTCACACACATACATATTATCTATCGATTTCATAGTAAGTTGGTGTCTAAGTTTTAGCTTTTAGCTGGAAATGTAATTTAAGAAAATAATAACAGACCAAAATAAATTTCTGATTTCTCTTTCAAACATCAGCCGTTCACTTTAGCCAAACATATTTTTCACAACTAATGACCATGAAATGATTTAAATAAAAAAGTAACATCCCCCCCTTTTTTTGGAGGCACACTGAGAAATAGTAAAAGGCAAAATAAGTACTTCACAAATGCTTCTATTTTTTTTTTTTTTTTGGTTTTGAGAACAAGCCACCAGCTGGTGTTTAGATAACTGCAAATTCAGAATAGAGGAGTTGGCCAGATGCAGATGATACATTATGATTATGATTCAAACCTATACTATGGGTTTTGTGTTGTGAGGACAGTGGCTTATACAGTTCTGATGGTAAAGCATCTTAATTTGAAATTCATAATTACATTTAACATACCCATGAAACAGACAAAGGGAATTACATGATAATGGTAATAGAACATTTTTGTGTTGCTTTCATCATATTTAAAAATAAATAGTAACATCAGCAGCTCATGAAGCTTTTCCTCTTCAAATTATTTTAAAATTTACCACATACTTGTAAAGATAAGAATAAGAGTGCTTGACTTAAATGTTCCCTTAGGTTTTTTGTTTTTTTTTAATCAAGTAGTTTAATTTTGCTTCTCTCAGTTATGTTTGAGTCAAATACAGCAAAACAACATCTTTAAATGGAAAGACTATTTTGGTAAATTCAGGCAATGCTTTCCTCTGTGGCATTTGAAGACATAATGTGTAGAAAACAGAATGATCTTTGACTTCTGTGTTAAAGAACTTGATAGAATGCTGTAACTCTGAAATTCTTCTTTTCATTTTGAGCCATATTCTGCAACTGACCTCAGTATTTCGAAAGGCTGTCTGGCCTGTGGGTAAAAGTGTCAGAATAGAATTTAAGAGCCTTGGACTTAGAATGTGAATTCCCTAGTTCAGTGGTCTTTGACTTTCATTCAGCTTTGACACATGAAGAATGATACATAACACAAGGCCTTTGCATTAGCTAGGCCTGCCAGCTATAATTCCACTGCTCTTTCTCTGAAGGAAATATTGAGCAGCAAGTGAAATAAAGTGACTTTATTATGGGATTAAACTTGAATCTTCTCATGTTTAAAGTCAGTCATCACCATGTAGGAAATAACTTGATACATGGTAGTCTCTTCACTGCTCCACCAGGCAGGAGAGGCTTTCCCAGGGGTAACAACAGAATGTCTCACACATCAAATGAAGATAATTCAATTGCCAAGTTGGTTGAATTTGTTGTGGAGTGTTTGAAATAAATCACCAGGTAGTCTTGAAGGAGGACATGGGACTTTATATGCCAGCGGGTGAAAGGGCAGCAAGTTGCCTCTGAAACCTCAACCCTTTTCAGAAGGTAGGGCACATTTTTATAGCCCCAAACTGCAAGCTACCAGTAAGTCAAAACCATAGCAACGTAGAAAGTGGGTCAGAATGACCCAGTTCAGGGTTCAGTACATTGCCCAAGAAAAATGGGAACTAAATGGAGAATATATTACAAATCCATTTCTTAATAATACATTGTATTAGAATAACAGAAATATTTTTTAACCACCATGCATTCCCAAACAGGGTGTGATAGGTAGGACGTGGCAGAGGCAGGGTTTTCTCGTGGGAGAAGCATTTCTTACATGAAATGGAGTCTCAGGGTAAAATGGAGTTTGTCTGGTCAAGGCACATACGGTTTGGCCCATAACAAATTAATTAAATACAGACAAAAAGGAGCAAAGGGAAAGAAATGAGGTAAGTTAATATGCCCAGGATAGAGTGTATCAAAGTCAAACAAAAATACAGAGGTGTTATCTCCAATAAAAGAACTTTTCTTGGGGAATAAACAAAAAATGGAATTGAAATTCAGGACACATATGCACAGGCTGGAGTGACCTCTGGTATATACAGAAGATAAAAAAGTTTGAGGGTTTTGGAAAAAATCTATACAAGTTATGTCAAAAGAAAGTTCAGTGGCACTTTTCATGCTTCCAAGAGCTGCTCTGATTGGCAGTAGTACCAATTACTATGTAAAACTAGTCTTAAGGTCATAGTTGGCAGTTTCATCAGCAGTTGCTAAGTAAAAATAGTCTTAATGAAAGGGCAGGCTGTTTCCTTGGACTGGTTCCTGGAGCAGGTGTCTGTGACTGGGTGTTCCCCTTTCTTTACTGTGGCCTCTGGGCTTCCTTTCAGTGAGCTGTGACAGAAATGACTCCATTTTGTTTAATGAATTTCCACAAAGTTTCAAGCAGAATAAAGCACCACAGTGGCTGAATTCTGTGCAACACGGAATTCATTTGTGCTCTGGTACTTGCTCTGTGTTGCCCTCTAATACATCAGCCTTTCCTGCCTACAGTCTAATTATAAGGACCAGATCTGAGGGTGAGAATGGGGACTCAGCAGATGGCAGGCATCTGGAGCCTAGACTAGTTGCTCAGTTAGGTGCAGGAGCAAGTATTTCCAAGAGCTTGCCATTAACCTCCTGACCAGCCCCAGTGGAGGACACGTGGTCAGAATGGACTTCAACAATGAGCAGCCGTTGCAGGATACCTTACTGTCTTGGATAGTTCATGCCTCCTGAATGCTGAGGGCTGACTTGTTTCTTCTATCATTTCTAATATTTGTGTAACACACATAGACTTTATGCCTAACATGACACACAAGCTACATGCTTACTTTCTCTGCTTAGTTTTGTCTAAAAAGACTACTTTTAAATAATATAGTAAATATATATAAGCATTACATGCAAAATAACCATAATTATTAATATGTCACTGAATTATTCTTTTTAAATTTACTGATCACTTATGCTATGCCTATAATTCTTCCAGGTATTGAAGATACAGCAACAAATAAAAGTAATGAAAGTTCTTACCCACTCCAATTTTACATTTCAGTGGGAGCAGCATGGTTAAGAAATACTTCTTCAACTCATGTGTGCATGGGTATTTATATGTGCATATGCACGTACATATTTGTACACATAGATGGCAATGCATGTAAGTATGTATGTGTGCTGCACATGGATTTTTTATTAGCCTATTCCTGCTACTACAAAACTACAAAAGTCTAATGTGTAGAAATTTTTGAGCATTGGTGCTGAGAATGAATGAAGTGTACTTTCCTAACACACTGTGTTCCAGTGATGACAGAATGACACCAGCTCTGTCACTACCTGGGTATCTATGGATAAGTCACTTAATGTTGATGAGTTTCAGGTTTATATTATGTCTAAATATTTAATGAGATTATACAAGGAATGTGTAAACTAGAAATGCACACGTATAAAGTATTTTAATGCACATGTATAAACTATGCACATGTATAAAGTAATTTCTGTATTATTATTTCAATTGATGAGGGAAATGGTAGTGATATTTGTATATTTTTTCACTAAATATTCCTATGACCTCAAACTAGTAAATAAACAGCTTTTTGTTATACTTTATCCTCTAGGGTTAAGTTTACATTTCTTTCATTACCCAAAGTTACAGTCTGGTTTCTTTGCTCTTCAATAAATGTGAGGACATAAGGAAGAAGGGGTGGGGACACCATATAAGGAAAAGGCATCACTTAGCCTCATTCAATCCCATTAATTTTCACTAATAGCCACCATGAAAGTTGGTAAGAAAATTCTAATCAGTCCTACACTCACTCTTATTTTCTCAGCTTCCACTCGTCATGCAATGTCCCCACATTCTCCTGTCATCTTCCTACTTGGAATCCCTAAATGTACTATGCCTCATGTTGAAATATTTAGCAATCCTAGGGTTTGCTTGCATCATTATAAAAAAGGCATGACCCTGTCAGGACCACATAAATGAGAACCAGCACAGCAGTACTCTTTTGTCCCATTACCATTCATTTTGCAGCTCTGGACTCCAAATGAAGAGATTCATAAGTGCTCATTCAGGCAATTTTACATTTTGTTTGCTTCTTTTGGTTAGAAACATTCGAGCACATTAACTATTTTTCCAATCTGAAAAAATACTTTTTGTGTTTGTGGATAAGCCAATTGATGATTGTCCCTTGCTGAAAGTAAAATATGAAAGTATGGTTTGTTTCCATTTTCAATTTCTTTTATTTCTGTACATGTCATTTTATTTGAACTAAAGAAAGCAATTCTTCAAAGAGTGAACTTTTGAATTGCTACTGTTAGCTTGTTCCAGTGGTTAAAATGTCCCAAAGTTATGCTGGTAAATATATTGTAGAAAGCAAGGTGTCCAATGAATTAGCATCTTAAATAAAGAGACTAATCAGATAGAGACTAATCAGATAGAGGAAATTTGAAGTTCCCTCATCCAAGTGAGGATTGAAGGATCTATGGGTGATTGTTTCAGAGAAAATGTTTTGCAGCTGAAAAACAGCTTTTGCCTTAGAAAAGAAATTTCATTTATTCTACATTGTCAGAAGACACAACTAGCGTCAATATGTAGAAATTATAAACAAAGAAATTGCAATTCAAAAAGGAAGGCATTTAACAGTTATGCTTATTCAAAAAATAGAACTCTTTGTTTTTTAGAATCCCCTATAATAATGAGACCACCTGAAGTAGACTTTCCATACATATTCTGAATGTCATACAGATTAAAAAACAAACAAAACCACCAATAACCCATGCCAGTGGCTATGAAACAGAATAATAATTCTGTTTATACATAACTAGGAAAGCAAACATTCAGAAACCAGCAGAGCCACCTCTGGAGCTTCCTCTAGAGCAGCAAGACCAATGGAGATTGCTGATAAAACAAGTGAGAGCAGTGGCACTTGAGTGGACACAGACATATCTCCCAAAAGATGAGGCCCACCCGGAAGGCAGAGGTGCTGAGAATAAATCTGATGTTTGAAGATGAGTTCTGGCTGTGGAAATTGAAAGGAAGAAACTTAAAGTGCATGCAGAGTTGGAAGAAAAGAGGAAAGGACTTGGAAGGGATGATTCCTTTGGATTTTTAGGAGGAAGAAATAAAGAAGTAAATATTAAAGGTTCTATGGAAACAAAATAATATTAAAACATTAAAAGACATACAAATGATCCTCCCTGTTGACCTTAAAGAACCCATGTGTCATCATGCAAACAGAAGAGGGCATTCTTGAGCTAAGAAGGCTAGTGAGCCATCAAATGGGCTCTGGACACATTTATTGCTGGCGTAGGAAAATAGCCTAAAATGAACAGAAAATAAAAACATCCACACAAAGTTAATGCAGTGGAAAACATAAAGTGAAAAGCTGAACATTTTGAATAAGGAAATTATTCCTAAAAACACAAAAGCAGAGGAAAAAACATTTCAAAATGCTTTGATCTAAATTAAATATCCTAAAGGAGGTACTGGGAAATGAAATTGACCAGATTATGCTATGTGCATGTACAAATATGTCATGATGAATTCCACTATGTTGTATAATTATAGTGCACCAATCAAATTTATTAAAAATAAATAAACACTAATCCAAAGGAAAAATAAATAAATATTTTTCAGCATTTGTAGGGTTTTTTTTTTAAAGAACTCAGAATATATTTAAACATCCAAAATATAAATGAAAAAAAAATTAAGACCCAGACTAATATGAAATGAGAAATGACTAAACCCTGAAACAATACAAAGATAAAAATCACCCCGGAAGTAAAAACTAAGTTAGGAAATATCTAGGGAACAACAGCTTAGGCTAAGAGTATCATAAAGAGCAGAATCTAAAGTTAAAACAACCAAAACAATGAAAATGAAAGAAAGAATGACACAAAAAGGATCAGCAAGAAAGTGATAGATACAGAAATTAAGAAGGAAACAAAAGAGCTCTAGGTAAGGAAATAGATGTTAAGGAATAGTACAAAGAGAATTATAAGAAAAAAAGCAAACAGATAATGTGCAAAATATATATTATTTTATATACAATATTATAAATATAAACAGACAACATATAGAAATATTAAACAGACAACACAGAAAAGTGAATGCAGCAAATATAATGAACAAAAATGGACTTAATCACTCTATTAATAAAAAAAAACATTTACAGATTAACCTACATAGCAAAATCCAACTCTGCTATTTTTAGCAAACATAGTTAAAGCAAACCGATTCCAAAAGGCTAGACAAGTTAGATGCAAGCAAATAAGAAATCAGGAATTACAATCACGATATAAAAGAAACTTTTGATTTGAAAGTATTAGACAAATTTAAGATGTTACTTCATGATGCTAAGAAACTCAGTCCACAGAGAGGAATGGCTATGAATCTATTTTCACCAAGTAGAGCAGTAACCATCTTAAAATGCCACAAACTACAGAAAACTCACAGAAGAATAGGAAGACAGTAATAACAGGGCACTCAGTATTTTTCTTATACAATGACAGAGTAAGAAAAAAATAGTCCTTAACATCTAACAAACAGTAAATGATTAGTCTAGATTTCTAATTGAAAAAAAAAACATATTGTTTTATCACAAAAAGAAAAAAACACATGTCCACTGAGACTCAGCTATTTGTACTACATACAACTCCTGAAGAAGTGATCCAAATGTCTAGGTAGATTATTAGAGTCTTACTGCCAACTCCATATTCCTATTACCCCTTCTCTCACCTTAGCTAAGCAATAATCAACTTTGTTTTCCTAACTTTTTGTACTTTGGACATTTCATATGTGGAATAATATAAGATGTGGTCCTTCAGGAGTGGCTTCTTTCACTTAGCACAATTTTTTCAGGATTCATCCATATTGTACCAGGTTGTCAGTACTTCTATTTCTTTCCAAATAATATTCTATCACATAGATGTGCAATAGCTTATTTATCCATCTCATCACATGATGGATATTTGGGTTGTTTCTGGTTTTGAATTTTATGAATAATACTACTGTGAACATTCATATGTTTTTAATGCACATATGTTTTCTTTTCTTCCTTTCTTTTTTCAGGTCTACACCCAGGAATGGAATTGCTGGGCCATATGGTAAACCTATATTTAACATTTTGAGGAACTGCCTCCTGTCTTCCAAAGTTATTGCATCATTTTACACTCCAATCAGCAAATATGTGATTTTCTGTTTCTCTACTTCCTTCCATAACACTTGTTAATATCTTTATTATTATTATTATTATTATTATTATTATCATCATCATCACACTAGTTATATAAAGTGGTATTTCATTGTAGTCTTGATTTGCATTTCTTTAATGGCCTAGTATGTTGAATTTTTCCATTTGCATATTTATCATTTGTCTATCCTCTTTGAAGAAATGTCTCCTCAAATACTTCACCCATTTTTAATTTGGTTGTTTGTGGTTTTATTATTAATTTGTAGTCATTTTTATATATTCTAGATGCAATTCTCTTCTATATTTAATTTGCAAAAGTTTTCTCCCATTCTATGGGTTGACATAACAGAATTTTTAAATCACATTCTATTGGGTCTGAATTCCTATAAGCCTATTCTCCCTATATTTATTCCATTTTTTTAAAAAATCCTCAAATAAGTTCTGTGAGAGAGTTTTCAAGATGGCAGAATAGAGGAAATCACGTTTCTGGCTGCTCCATGGAGTGAAACCAAGCAAACCGACAGGTAGCTTCTCAGCAAAGTGGGTAAACAAAAACAACAAAAAAGTGAGAAGATTTTACTGGAATTAAAACAGGATATTCAAAGTGGATCAGGAACTTAGGAGTTTGGATATAATAAAATAAGGAAGAAATCCCCAGTGGCACAGCTGCTGCCCCAGCCAAGCTAGAAGCTCCATCCAGAGCAGTCCTCCCCATAAGCATAGTGAAGGGATAAAGGAATTAAAGGAACCTGCATTTTTGGGAGGCCCAAGGCATGTCTTGGTATGGAGCATTTAGAGATCAAAGACATTGCCTGGCAAAACTGAAGGACTCGCTGCATGATACCCGTGTGTGGGCAAAGAAGCCACCATCTCTGCAGGTGGCATGTGGAGGACAAAGGAAGGACCCATTTTTCAGGAGCTGATTCCTGGAAAATCCAAGTTTGGCTCAAAATACAGGCCCAATAAATACATGCTGTATGACATAGAGTGTGCTTAAGTGACCAGGAGAAAATCAGACATGGAGAGAGGTTTACATAGAGGACAACTGGTCGTAGAAACCCACCTAGCTCTACCCCTTCCCCTCCAATCTGACTGCTTGCAGGACCAACTAGAAAAGACACATCTGGCCAGGATATTGCAATGGAGAGGACAGGAGAAATTGGAGACTGAACTGGAGACCAGGAAGCTGGGGTCTGCAGGTGACATAGGAGACTAACAATTGGCTGCCCCACTACATGAGTGAAACCCAGGGGAGATCTCTGGGCTAAAGTCTTCCAGCATGGACCAGCAAGTACTGGGTGCTGGATTTGCACTGATTTAAAACCTCCAGACCAATTAAAATTCAGCAAAGAGCCTAGAGCCTGCCTAAGCCTAACCTGCGTCCAGGAACTCTGCCTATGGGATTACCTCTCTCACTCCTGCAACCCAGAGGGTGGAGCGTCATGCTCCAGATGACCCCATTGAAAACTGCTGAGAAGAGAAGCTTAGAATATTTTGAGCTCCAACAGAAAGCATTCTTTAACTTTTCATCAAGATTTTTTTAAAATTATTTTTCACTGTTTTATTGTGACCCTACTGGTACATGGATATTTATATAATCTCCTATTTTTTTTCTTCTCATCTCTAGCATTGTTGAAGCCAGTTATTTTATATGAACTAGTTTTTTGTGAATTAAGGTGTTGATTAGTATATTTTAGTTTTGTTTGGCATTCTTTTATTATTTTTAGTTTTTTAAAAAAATTTTATTTAATATATATTTTTTCTCCTGTTTCCCTTGATTCTCTTTTCTTTTGCTAACAATCTCTATTGTTCTCTCTTTCAGTCTTCCTTGAATATTTTTCTTCCATATTCTCTCCTCATCCCTTATAATCATCACATCCTATATCACTTCTGTTCTCTCCCTGCCCACCATTTGAAAAGGTAAACACTTTTGCAAACTTGCTGTTTTTATTATAGGCAATAACTAATCATATCATTTATGCTTATTGTGATAATTAACATTGTAAGACATCATAGTGGGAACTATTTGGTTTAAAGCTGTAAATTGCTTGCAGTGGCTGTTGTTATCATGTCTCCCCCAAACAGTGAAACCTTCAGGGACATTATAAGTCCACAGGCTAGAAATGCTATGCTACTGCCTCAAATCCATACTGTTAGATGGGTAGACAAACAGCATGAAAAAGAAAGGGAACAAATCACTCCAAGCAAACCAAGATACTCCAGTAACAGAATCCATCAACACAGTGGAAGAAATGTCAGAGAAGGAGTTTAGAATGTACATAGTTAAAATGATCTGCAAAGTAAAGGCTGATGTAAGAGAGCAAACACAGGTAGCAAAATATCACTTCAATAAGGAGACAGAGATTCTGAAAAAAACAAAACAAAACAGAAATCCTTAAAATAAAGGAAACAACAAACCAAATTAAAAATTCAATAGAAAACATCACCAACAGGAACCTCAGTCAATGAAGACAAAATATATAATCTTGAAAACAGTAGACCACAGAGTGATGTTAAGAAGCCATGAATAGAACTTCCAAGAATTATGGGACAACATGAAAAGACAAAATTTAAGATTTATTGGGTTAAATGAAGGAGCAGACATACAAACCAAAGGAATGCACTATCTTTTCAATGAAATAATATCAGAAATTTCCCCAAATCTAAAGAATGAAGTGTAAACTCAAATACAAAAAGGTTACAGAACCCCAAATCTATAAAATTACAACCGACCCGTATCAAGGCATATCATAATGAAAATGCCTACCATACAGAATAAGAATAAAATTTAAAGTCTGCAAGAGAAAAATATCAGATGATATATAGGGATGGGGGAACCATTATGAATCTCAGCTGATTTCTCAACCCAGACCCTCAAAGCTAGGCAGTCCTGGAATAACATACCAAGATCTGAAAGAAAAATGGATGCCAACCAAGAATCCTATACCCAGTGAAAATAAGCTTTAGATGTGAAGATGAAATAAAAGCTTTCCATGATAAACAAAAACTAGAAGAATTCACAACCAGAAATTTCTCTTGCACCAGAAAGCCTGCACTTCAGATTTTTCCCAACAAAATATTCCATAATGATAAAATGAAAAAAAAAAAGTAAAAACCAGTGAAAGAAGGAATTATATTAAAGGAACAGCCAATCAAAGGAGAAAATAATTCAAATTAAAAACTAGAAATAAACCAAAATAACTGGGAACACAAATCATATCTCAATTATAAATAACCCTGAATTAATGGCCTAAACTCTTGAATCAAAAGACATAAACTGGCAGATTGGATTAAAAACAAGGCTCCATAATACTCTGTCTTCAAGAGACTCACCTTATAGGCAAAGACATCCACAAACTGAAGGTGAAAGGATGGGAAAAAACATATCACTCACATGGATTGTGTAAACAAGCAGCATTTTCTATCTTTGTATCAGATAAAGTGATCTTTAAGCCAAAGTTAATCATAAGGGACAAAGAAGGGCATTTCATACTGCTTAAGGGAATTATACATCAACACAATATAACAATCATAAATATTTATGCCTCAAATAATGGAGCATCTACATACATCAAACAAACTCTCCTCAACTTTAAGTATAAAATAGACCACAACACAATAATACTGGATAAATTTAACACACCTATCTCACTACTGGATAGATCTTCCAAACAAAATATAGTTTCTAAAAAAAGAAACTATGGAATTAAATAATACAATCAATAATTTAGAATTAACAGACATATATAGAATATTTCATCCATCAATGAATGAATACATTTTCTTCTCAGCAGCACACAGATCCTTCTCTAATATAGACCATGTTATGCAAGCTATCACATATGTTGGCATATGATTGTGATATTACCTTAATATATTTTTATCATTTGTAGGGTTACTGTGATAACTCTCTTTCCATTGATATTAGTTTTTGTGTTCTTGCTTTTTACTTTATTAGACTTGTTTGATTTTTATCATTTTTAACTGTATTATCTCATCTCTATTTCATATATTTCTTTTCCTACTCTTATTTTTTCCTTTGTACTAATTAATTTGAAAATAATTTGTTATTCTAGCTTCTTTCTGATACAAGTACTTTAAGTTATAAATGTTCATCTGAGTACTTTCATCCCAGAGATCCTGATATTTTAAGCTTTTATTATCATAATTCAAAGCAATTTTTATTTACTTTTCTTGTGCTTTCTTCTTTGACTTCAGAAATATTTATAAGTGTGCCATTTAATTACTTGGTGGGGGTACTGGGGATTGAACTCAGGAGTACTCGACCACTATCCCCAGCCCTATTTTGTGTTTTTATTTAGAGACAAAGTCTCACTGGATTGAGACAAGGTGAATTGCTTAGCACCTCGCCATTGCTGAGGCTAGCTTTGAACTCCCAATGCTCCAGTGCTGGGATTATAGGCATGTGCCACTGCACCTGGCAGCCATTTAATTTTGAAATAGTCAATGTGCCAATGGGGTTCTTTGTATCTTAAGGTAATTGATTTCTAATAAATCATGCAGGAAACACAGTCTGCATGATTTCAAATTTTAAAAAAGTAAAGAGATTCTTTGTGTATTGATTGTATTAGTTACATACATGTCAAAACTGATCAAATTGCATATTTCAAATATGTACATTTTATTGTATTTCAATTTTACCTCAATAAAACTATGGGGAAAAATAATTCTATGGGGATTTCATGGTGAAATAAGCATAACACATGCCTTACATTAAATCATCGTCTATGACTCATGTTTTATATTAGCATATTGAAATCTTCTAAATAGTGCTGTACTAATCTGCCTAACTTTGTTTAACCCATCAATAACTAATGTTGTGCTACTTTAATTATCAAGGAAGTCACTATACTTTAGATGCACTTCAGCAAATGCCACTGAAAATCCTATCTGATCAAAATTATAAAAAGTAAGTTGAAATGCTATTTTTCTTGTCACAGATTCTGTCTTCTGCATGTAGTAATAGTACCACCTTCTGGAAATCTAGGGATAGCACTGCCATATTTTTCAGAATTAAAAAAATAATAGTCTTGCTAATTATAGTATATGTCAATAAAATTAACAGTTTATATGAAATGGACAAATTTTTTGAAAAGCAAAAATAAGCAATGTTCAGTCTACATTCCACACTACCTTTTTCATTCCCTTATTCCGATACAAGTGGTAGCTTGTTTATTGTCTGTGTTCTCCCAATTTTCTAGTTTCCTTTGTTCATGCTTGAACCAATGTCCTAGGAATGACAATGTCCTTTGATGACATTCCCCAGCAGTTTCCTGTCTTGTCCTCCTATACAGTCCTTTCAGCTCCCCTTATTAAAACTTAACCTCATTAATTTCCATGGAATACACAGCAGATCACGACTTCCACTTCCTGGCTCCTGAACATTGGTTGAGAAATTTCTAAACCATGGTGACTGTTCACAGATTCTTGTGCTTCAAATCAAATGATTATTCATTGCTACTCAACAGTTTCTTTATTCATCTCTTTTGGATTCTGGGATGTTTCTCAAGGCAGTTGTTTAAAACTTTATTTTTCTCCTCAGTCTTTCAATCTAAACTCAATTTTGCCTGCTTGTCCTTGGCAGGTAGATGGTTTTTTTGTCTTAATTTATGGAGGTAGTTAAAACATACATCGTAAACTTTTTTTCATTTTCTTTGTTACTTAAATATTCTGTGTCCACTTCTCAATTCCTAAGGAAGACATATTTCTCCCTTACATAAGATTCAGGTTTTTTTTTTCCTAGAGCCTTCTGCACTGTTAGAATATAGCACATATCATGAGTTTCAAACAAAATAAACTGTTGGTAGTCAATCTACACTCTACCAATGAAATCAGATTATAAATGGTCCCTAATTTGGGAACTGGTGAGCAATGATGTCTATGAACTTTTGATTCTGAGTATTAAGGATTGAAAGATGGGTCAGTTTGGGCTCTAGAGTCTTGAAAAAGCCATGTGCTCTTGAATTCTTCCTTTTCAATATTTAATAATAAATCAAGATCACAGTGCATGCAGTGTGGGTCCTCTATTAAACTTTGTGTTTGCGACAAATATCTCTGAGGTTTTTTTGCTACAAACAGGAATTCTTGGTGGAGATGTTTGGGAGTAACCTTGACTTTTTATTTTGGTAGAATATTAGTAAAGAACTGTGTAAGATTGTTTATCATAATGGCAGTTGATCCAAGGAGTGTATAGCACTTTCAGATATTATTTGGCATGGGAAATTTTTTTAGCTCTCTTATTAGCTTTTTTGACTAAGACTCTTGAGAAGTCACCAGACAGGTAGTTTCCAAAATGAAGAATTACTCAAGGCAAGTGCTTATAAGCAAGTTGAGTGTTACACTGTTTTTCTTGCCAAATATGAAAGATTTCTGTAATGTTGAGCCTCAGAAAACAATACTCTAAAGTGAAGACCACCAAAAGCAAAGTTTCTCTAAGTTCCTCCTGTCTTTCTGCCCCTTATTTCCTTTGTTCTCCTGCCATGTCACATCATAGAAACTAGAATTCCTCTTCCCTAAAGTAGGTCATAAACTTTGATGTAACTCTAATTTTCCCTCACCATTTTTTCTTGGAGCTGGCTATAATTGACTAACCTACCTTGTTTAATAGTGGATCATAAAATCCCATTTAAATTTAGCAAGGCCCTAAGCAACTCAGTGAGACCTTGTATATAAATAAAATATTTTAAAAGGCTGGGAATACAGCTCAGTGAGTAAGCATCCCTGGGTTCAATCCCCAGTACCAATAAATAAATATATGCATACATACATACATACATATACACATACATACATAAAATAAAACCCCATTTAGATGGTGTCTAGTAGGAAGGCCATCCTACAGGATGAAGCCAAGAAGATTTTCAATGGACTGGCTTTTGTGGGTTCTCCATTCATTCTACTAGCATTAGATCATAACCTTTCTTTCTCTACTTATCTTTTTATGGCTGCCCCTTTTTCATGTTAGAAACTAAGCATAAAAATGTGTACTTCACCCTGAGTTCAAGCTGAAGATTCCCATATCACCTAAAATTATGAGCAAATAAATTTGTAATGCTTTTGTCTTATTAATTTGTCCTTTGGTATAGAGGCATCAGCAAGGACACTTCATGATTAGCAGGAAGGGGATTGCCCTCTTTTCACCCCTACGGCAACATCCAGGTATATTACTCCAGTATATTACCAGTCACTGAATTTTTGATATATTTATTTCTCAAAAAGCAAATGCATTTTTCAAATAAAAATTCTCCCTTTTAAGTAGAGAATGCAGTAAAATTGAATGAACATTATAATGGTCATATCATGAACACTATTTTATTTTACTTAGAAACAAAAAGTGAACATTTTAATGGATTTCAGTATTATTTTAAAGCATTATTTTCATATTTTTTAGTGCATTATAGTTATACACATTAGCAGGGTTCATTTTGACATATTTATAAATGAATATAGCATAATTTGCTAAATCCCCAGTACTTTGCCTCCTGCTTCCTCCTGCTCCCCTTTCTCCGCTCTATTGGTCTTCCTTCTATATATTTGTTGCTTTTTAAATGGGTAAATTATAGTAATATATAAAAGTGAAATTCATTATGATATATTCATGCCTGTATAAAGCATAATTTGGTCAAATTAATTCCTCAGTTCTTTCTCTTTCTCTTCCTTCCTCCCTTCCCCTCAGTTCCCAACCTCTATTCTACTGACCACCCTTCTCTTTTTGTGAGATCACCTTTTTTTATTCCTTTTTTTTCTATCTAGGTTCTGCATATGAAGAAAAAAAAAACTAACCCTTGACTTTCTGAGTCTGGGTTATTTTACTTAGCATAATGTTTTTTTCATTCCATCCATTTGTCAGCAAATGATGTAATTTCATTCTTCTTTACAGCTAAACTCCATTGTGTATATATGCCATATTTTCTTTGTACATTTCTCTGCTGCCAGGCACATGGGCTGGCTCCATTACTTGGCTATTGTAAATTGTGCTGTTGTAAACACCAGTATGCATGTATCACTATAGTGAGCTGATTTTAGTTCTTTTGAATGAGTGGGATAGCTGGGTTGTATGGTGGTTCCATTTCTACTTTTCTGAGGAATCTCCATATTGCTTTCTAAACTGGTTGTACTAATTTGCAGTCCCACCAACAATGTATGAGTGTTCCTTTTTATTCATATCCTTGCCAGTAATTATTTTTATTTGTTTTTAAGTATTCTCATTCTAAATGGGGTAAGATGAAATTTCAGTGTAGTTTTGCATCTCTCTGAGGCTAAAGATATTGAACTATTTGTTTTCATATATTCATTGAACATCTGTATTTCTTTTTTTAAAAAAATATCTATTTAGATCCTTTGCTCTTTGATTAGGGTGTTAGTTTTCTTGATGTTAAGTTTTTTGAGTTATTTGTATATTCTGAGTATTAATCTCCTGTAGGAAAAATAGCTGGCAAAGATTTTCTCCCACTGTCTTGGTTCTCTCTTCATGCTCTTGTTTCCTTTATTATTCAGGAGCTTATTAATTCAATGCCATTCAGCTTATTGATCCTTGGCTTTATTTATTGAGTTTTAGGGTTCTTGTTAAGGAAGTCAATGCCTACACCAATATGTTAGGGTGTTACCCCCTTGTTTTCTTCTAGTAGTTTCATTCTTTTGTCTAATTTCTGTCTTGGATTCACTTTGAGTTGATTTTGTGCAGAGTGAGAGATAGGGATCTAGCTTCATTCTTCTATATATGGATATCTGGTTTTCCCAGCACCATTTGTTAGAAAGGCTATCTTTTTGCCAATATATGTTTTTATCATCTGTCAAGAATAGATGACTATATCTACGTGGATTTGTCTCTGGGTCTTCCAGTCTATTCCAGTGGCCTTCATTTCTGTTTTTATGCTAATATCATGCAGTTTTTGTTACTATAACCCTATACCATAATTTGAGATCAGGTATTGTGATGCCTCCAGCCTTGCTGTTGTTGCTCAGGATTGCTTAGGCTGTTCTGGGTATTTTATTCTTCATATAGATTTTAGGACTTTTTTTCCCCTAGTTCTGTGAAGAATATCATTAGTATTTACATGGGGATTGCACTGAATCAGTAGATTGTTTGGAGTAACATGTCCATTTTAATATTAGTTGTACCTACCCAAGAACATGTGAAGTCTTTCCATAATCTAAGGTCTTCTTCAATTTCTTCAATATTTTGTAATGTTCATTATAGAAAGGTGTTTTATTCAGCTTTTTCACCTCTGTGACCAAAAGACTGATCCAGAACAATTAGGGGAGTAACAACTTACTGTGGGACTCATGGTTTCAGATGTCTCAGTCCATGGATGGACAACTCCATTACTCTGTGCCTGAAGCAAGACAGTACATCATGGCAGAAGAGTGTAGTGAGGAAAGTAGCTCAGGACACTGCACAAGGAAGCAAAGAGTGACTCCACTTACCAGAGACAAAATATATACCCGAAAGGCATGTGCCTTGGGATCCACCTCCTTCAGGCACACTCTACCTACGTTCAGTTACCACTCAGCTAATCCTTATCAGGGGAATAATTTACTGATTAGGTTAAGGCTGTCATAACCCAGTCATTTCACCTCTAAACCTTCTTGCATTATCTCAGATATGAGGTTTTGGGGGACACCTCATATCTAAACCATAAGAAGGTCTTTCACCTCCTTAGATTTATTCCTAAGTATTCAATTGTGAATGGAGTAGTTATTTTTTCTCAGCATATTATTGAAGCATAGGAAGACTATTGATTTTTGTATGTTGATCTTGTATCTTACTACTTTGCTGAATTTGTTTATTCGTTCTAGAAGTCTTCTGGTAGAGTTTTTTGGGTCTTCTAAATATATAATCATGTCATGAGCAAACAGGAATAATTTGATTTCTGCTATTTGTATCCCTTTAATTTCCTTTTCTTGCCTGAGTACTCTGACTAGACTTTAAACAACTATATTGAATAGGAGTGATGAGAGTGGACATCTTGTTTCTTACATTAGAGGAAAAGCTTTCCATTTGTCTCCATTCAGCATGATGTTGCCTTTGAGTTTGTCATATATAGCCTTTATAATGTTAAGGTAAATTCCTTCTATCCTTAGTTTCTTCAGTATATTTAACATAAATGGATGCTGGATTTTGTTAAGGATTTTTCTGCATCTATTAAGATGATCAGTGATTTTGTTGTTTATTTATGTGAAGAATTACATTTATTAATTAATGTATATTGAACTAACCTTGAATCCCTGGGATGAATCCAACTTGATTATGATGTACAAATATTCTTAATATGTTTTGAATGCAATTTGCTAATATTTTATAAAGGAATTGTGTTCATCTGCTTCACATCACTGAAAACAAAATACTTGACAATAAGAAATTAGGTGGTGAATAGATTATTTTTACTCATGGTTTCAAAGGTTTAATTCATGGCAAGCCAACTCCATTGTTCTGAGGCCAAAGTGAGGCAGAATATCATGGTGTAAGGGCATGGTCAAGGGAAGCGTCTCAAGACATGGCAGCTAGGAAGCCAAGACAGAATGGGGAAGATCCTGCATAGAAAATGAAACTTTCCAGAGCACACTCCCAGTGATCTACCTTCTCCAGTCATGGCTTGCCTGCGTGCAGTTACCACTCAGTTAGTCTATTCAAACTAGGATAGACTAATCAACTAACAGTTCTCCTAATCCAATAATTTTACCTCAAAACATTTCTGCATTGATGCAGGAGCTTTGGGGGAATACTTCATGTCCAAAAAGTATAACAGATTTTTACATCTATGTTCATCAGGATATTGATCTGCAGTTTTCTTTCCTTGATGTATCTTTATCCAGTGTGGGTATCAGGGTGATACTGGCTTCATAGAATGAGTTTGAGGGTGTTCCTTTCCTTTCTATTTCATGGAAAAATTTGAGGAGTATAGTGTTGTTTCTTCTTTGAATACGTGGTAGAATTCTCCACTGAGAATTCATTGGGTCCTGGACTTTGCTTTGTTGGGAGGCTTTTTATTACTGCTTCATTCTCATTGATTGATACTGGTCTGCTTAGGTTTTCTATATCCTTTTGGTTTAATTTGGATAGGTCACATGTGTCTAGAACTTTGTCACTATCATCTAGATTTTCCAGTTTACTGGAACATAAGTTTTCAAAATAGTTCTCAATGATTTCAGAAATGTCCATAGTGGTATCTCCTTTTTCATCTCTAATCTTTCTGATTTGGATCTTCTTTCTCTTTGGTTAATTTGGTTGAGGTTTATCAATCTTATTTATCATTACAAAGAACTAACTCTTTATTGCATCAATCTTTTTTTATTTTCCATTTTATTAATTTTTACTCTGATTTCAGTTATTTCCTGTTTTTTGTTTTTCAGAATTAGCATATTCCTGTTTCTAAGGCCTTGAGATGTAGTGTTAGTTTGTTTTATTAAGATCTTTACATTTTTTAAATGTAGATACTTAATACTATACAATTTTCTCTTAGGGCCAACTTCACAGTGTCTCAGATTTTGGTACATTGCATCATTATTCTCATTTGATTGTATAAATTTTTAAATTTTTTTCTCTCATTTTTTCTATGATCTTTTTCTCATTTAAAAGAGTATTGTTTAATATTCATGTTTGTTTCTATAATTTTTCATACTGTTGATTTCTAATTTCAGTCCATTAAGATCTAATAAAGTGCAAGAACAATATCAAATTTTGTTATTTGCTTAGACTTGATTTGTGACCTAAAATATGATCTATGTTGGAAACAGCTCCATGAGCTTCTGAGAAGAAAGTGTAATAAGGTGTTTGGGGATGAAATATTATATAGATTTGTGTTAAATCCATTTGATTTATAGTATGATTTATATCAGAAGTGTCTTTATTGATTTTGTCTGGACGACCTGTCTACTGGTGAGAAGAATGTGTTGAAACCACCTAGTATTATTGTCTTGGGGTCTATCTGAAACTTAATGTCAAAAAGGTCTTTTTTTTAAAAATGTAATTAGGTGCAACAAAATTTGGAGCATAAATATTTACTATTATTATATTTTCTTATTGGATTATTCTATTTCAAAGCATGTAGTGGCCTTCCTTTTCCTTGTCTTTTCTGATTAATTTTTGCTTGAAATTTGCTTGGTCAAATATGAGAATAGCTATTCCTGCTTGTTTATGGATTCCATTTGTATATACTATCTTTTTCTAACCTTTTACTTTTAACCTGTGGATGTCTTTGCTTATGTGTCTCTTGCATACAATACATGGTTGGTTCTTGTTTTTTAATTTATCATGGACAGTCTATGTCTTTTAGTTGGAGAGTTGAGACAATTTATGCTCAGAGCTACTCTGAAGAGATGCTTATTATTTCCATTCACTAGAATTTGTGCTGTAGATTTAATTTGTTCTTAATTTTCTTTTACCCAATTGCTCTTCTGGAGAGCTTCATCCATTTGAGAGCTCTTGGATTTTTTAGTGAGTTCTGTCTGTAATATTTGAGTGTTTTCTATAGTGCTAATTGAATGGTCATGAATCATTTTAGTTTATCCTTATGGTGGAAAATTTTCATTTCTTCTTCAATTCTAAATATTGTTGCTGAATATAGCAATCTTGACTAGCAATTGTTTTCTTTCAGAGCTTGGATTATCTCACCCAAGTCCTCATGGATTTTAGAATCTGATTTGAGAAATCAGAAGTGAGCCTTATTGATTTACCTCTAAATGTGACCTGATGTTTTTCTCTTGTGGTTTTAAAATTATATCCCTACTCTCTACGTCAGTTATTTGATTTTGATATGTTTTGGAGAGGTTCTTTTTTTCTTTTCAATCTTGTCTATTTGGGGTTCAAATGCTCCTGTATGTGGGTTTCCATCTCATTCTTAAAGTTTGAAAATTTTCTATTATTTCACTGAAATGTTTCTTAATGTTACTAGCCTGTATCACTATACCTTCTTCTATCCCAATGGCTTTTATGTTTGGTCTCTTAATGTTGTCTAGAATTACTGCATATTCTGATTATTTTTTTTTAATGTCTACTCAGTGTTCCAATTCTTATTCCCTGTTTCTGGGGCCTGAAGTTCTGTCTTCTATGTAATCTAATCTGTTGGTAACACTTTCAAGTGAATTTTTTGATTCATCATGTAATTTCTAGGAGTTCTGATTGGCTTTAGAATCTTAATCTCTTTATTGAAATGGTTTTTCACCTCCTTTTTTTGTCTCTTGTTTCATTTCTTAGATCTTTTTTTAGTTCACTAATAATTTTATTAACTTTTATAGTCTTTCTATGGAATTTAATTCTCTCTCATGTTTTTATGTTCGTTTGTTTGGGGATTGTAAATTTTGAGAGGAAACTTGTTTGCCTGTTTCCTCATGTTATTAGAGGTCTTAGACTTGCATATCTGTTGAGACGGATTTCTTTTCCTCTTCTGTGAGTATTTCCTTTGGTGTATAGTTATATCTTTTGTCGTAAGTCTTGTGTTGTGGGTATCTCTTAGCCCCGACATACAGGCTCAATGTAATCCAAGTGTTAGTTTCAACTGTCAATGCCACTCAGTTTGCTACTGCATAACTGCTGGTTTAACTCATTCTTAGAGGGCTACTACAACACTATGGGTTCATCTTAGCCATTGTTCTGGAATCTTTCTCTCATTTTGCTGTAGGAGTAAATGTCCAAGACTGGGATCTAAGGCCCCCTCTAGCCATTCCTACTTGGGTCCTGATCATTGGTTTAGGAGTTTTATCTCCCCTATTCTATGTTAAAATATCACTGAAGCTTGGTCATGGATGGTTTTTGTGTGGAGCAAGGTGTGCTGTCAATTTGGCTGAGTTGTGGAGTAGTGACCATTATACAGCATTACGATAATTGTTCAGTGTCTACTATGACATCGACAACACCAATTACCACTAAAAGAAGAATGGCAGGGTCAACATTTAATAACAACATCAACACAGAGCCATGAACTATATCTAGCATCGAAACAAAGACTAGATATTAACTACTCCCGGCACAGTACTAATAACCACAATAGCATGAATGGTGGAGGCAGGTATTATAGAAATAAAATAGTTCTAAAGATAGTAGAATTACAGTTTATTAAGAGAAAAGAAAATGGAGTATGAAGGCAAAAGTTTAAAGTATTTAAAAAGTGAACAGAAGAAAAGCAGAAGAAAGGTAGCAAGTGATGTCTATAAAAACAAAGAAGAGAAGTTAAAAAATAAATATGGGCTGGGGTTGTGGCTCAATGGTGAAGTGCTTGCCTAGCATATGTGAGACACTGGGTTCAATCCTCAGCACCACATAAAAATAAATAAATAAAATAAAGACACTATGTTCATCTACAACTAAAAAAAAAAGTAAACAAATAAAATGAGAATGAGAGAATTTGGCTATTAGAGGGGAAGAGAGAAGGAATGATAAGAGAAACAAAAACAAACAAAAAGTCAAACCAAAACAAACAAAACCCCTTAACCCTCTAAAGTCAAAATACAGTGAAATAACAAATGTGTAAAAAAATGATAAAAATGAAGAGATAAAAAGTGCATATATACATATACAGATACATGTATCCACAAACAAATTAGCACAGCAAGAATGCATGTGTGTGCATGCATGCACATACACACATGAAAAAGAAAAGGAAAAATCTTATTGAAAAATAAACGCATTGTCTCCACTGAGGTAGTTAAAACTGTTGACAAGAATGGATGTTCACTGCTTTTGCCTACTTCCCTTTGTTCTATTTCTTCTTGGACTGTATATCCCTTGGAGAGAGCAATGGGTGGGGATTGTTAAACCTGTCTTTTTGAGTTGCTCACTAAGCTGTTTGTTGGAGTGGCTTGGAACTGAGGTTGGTTGTAATAGCTCTCAGCTTCCCTTCTCATCAATATAAGGTAGGAAATAATGGGAAGTAGTGATAATCGGAGTTTTGTCTGGTCAAACTAGTTAGATGCACTCCCAGGGCAGGACTGCTGCAGACTTCTGAATGTGAAGTTCAATAGCTAGTGTTTAGCTCTGATTGACCTTAGAATTTTGCCAGCATTATCTTCTCTAGAGAGAACAGCTTCACCCACTCTACTCCCAGGAAGATGTCCATCTATGCTAGGCAATAGCTGGATTTCAGGGACTTTCTGAGAACTACACTCGCAGGGCAGAGCAACTAACTCTCTGCAGGTCTCTCATTCTCCACCATCCACAAATGTGGTCATTGCAGGACCAGATCCCAAGTAAAATGTGCCCACTTGTTAAGATTCTGTGTTCTCCCTGGCTGATCCCATAAAATGCCAGACAAAAGAGAAAGCAAGCCACATTCTGCTCTGTATCCCTAGCCCAAATCCCCTGGGCACAATCCTTTCTTTGCCCATCTTAGTCTCACCCTAGTAGACACACTCCATACCTCACAGCAGGCACTTTCCAGGACAATCTGATAACACTTGTTACGCTATCCTTTGTTCCAGCAGCAAAAAGCTAACATGTGGCTGCTTTGAGATGGTTCTCCACCTTAGCTTTCCACTGGCACACAAAGAAATACGGAGTACTTTTCAAACACTAGGTCTACACACTGCCTCTGGGTCAGGTAAGATCACATTGCCTCTCTATTCCACAGGTTCTCCATGCCAATTTTTTCCACAGCTTTTCTCTCTTTCAGCCTATGTCACCCTTCCCCTCTGTGTTGAACAGGTTCCACTGGCACTACTGGCCTGGCTCTGAGGTATTTTTTAAAGCACCCAAATTTCTGTGTCTCTGTGGTTCTGATATTGAATTTCCTCTCTCACACACTGTGCTGGTAAGTAGTGAATCTCAGTCACAAAGCAACTGAAAAATATACCTTCCTCTAATCTTTTCTCATCCCTTAAATCATTATTTTCCACAGCTACATTTAGTCATTTATTCACTTATCACTCATTCTAAAAATATCTACCCAGCATTCACTATGTGCCAACCACTGTTATTACTGATAAAAACAAAGGAAGGAACAAAATAGGAAAAAAAATAGTCATTTTTATAAAGCTCACTTGATATTTCTTTATATATATAGTTGTATTATTAAAAATTTCTCAAACAGAATGGTCTATGCTATGGTTGGAATATGGATAGTGTCCTCTAAAGGTCCATGTGTAAAGTCTTGGTCTCCAATAACAATACTAGGAGGTACTATGGATCTTGAAAAAAATGGAACCTTTTGAGATGTCCTTAAGTCATAGAGGTTGTGTCCCTGATAGGGACAGTGAGACCCAGACCATCCAGATTTTTCTTTCTCTGCTTCCTGGCTCATGATGTGAGTGATTTTCTCTACCATGGGTTCATCTAGTGATATGCTGGCCTTGCTAGAGGCCTAGGGCAGTGGGCATGCCATATCTTGGACAAGAACCTCCAGAACCATGAACCAAAAGAAAATTACCCTCTTTATAAGTTAATTGATTCTATTATTTCATTATAGTAATGCAAAGCTAACACAGCTCATAGCACTTTTTAAAATTTTTTTGTTACTCTCAATTATAAAGTAAGCTGCACTATCTTTTTAGTTGTGACTTTCTGCACATCAATGACTATTTCCTAAAGTTATGTTCTCAGAAATAAAATTTTTAGGTCAAAACACTTAATATCACTAAGGCTCTTGATATAAATTGTCAAAGACCTTCTGGAAAGCTTAGGTTTTCCTTTTTTCACTTCTGTTACCATTTTTAAATGTTTTTAAAATTTTAAAAATAACTTTGATAAGCTGCAGTTAAAAATCTGTTCTGCTTTGGCTTCCTGCATATGCTTTGTTATATACTAAATTTTCAAGTTACCAACTATACCATTGCAAAATAGTAATTAAGTCCAACCTTAACCCTACTTAAAGCAAAAGCAAAATAAATTGCTGATGTTTGCTTTTGTATCCCCTGAAACTGAGCAAAGCCTGGCACATAGCAGGCATGCACTAATTATTGAACTTTGTGATTTTCATGTTTTCTATTACTACTAAATATGAAATATTTTATAAATGAAATAAACTTCTAATATTTATCTAGTTCATTCTTTTGTCTGATTTACCTAAAAATGACAAGTAGATGGCAGTACAGTCCATCATCATGGTAATCACAATTTCACAAACTATCTGTAATATTATGTCACTAAAAGTAAAAAAAAAACTGAGAAAGCTTCTCTTTTCTACAATGATTTCAGACTAGATCTTTTAGACCTTATCCTAGATAATGGTGAACCATTAAAAGTTTCTCAGTAAAGGAATTACACAGATCTCATAGTTTAGGAAAATTATTTCAACAATAAAATGGCGAATTATATTTTTTGGATCTAAATAAAATATTCCGTTAGCATGTGCTTATTTTAATTGCAGTTGTAGAACTGAATACCTTGATATATTAATAAGGACTTCTATATGATTCCCACAAAACAACAGCCTAATATCATTACAGAATAGCATTTAATTATTATATTAGTTTCCTAGGGATGCCATAACAACATACTGTAGACTGTCTTAATGAACAGAAATTAATTAATTTTCTCACAGATTTGCAGGATAGAAGTCCAAGACAGAAGTGTCAGCAGGTCTGATCTCCTCTCAGGCCCCTCCTTTTTGCTCACAGAAAGCAATCTTCTTGCTTTGCCCTTGTGTGGTCTTTTCTCTGTGCACTGTTATCTCTGGTGCCTCTCTCTCATTAGGACATCAGTCACATTGGACTAGTGCCTACCAATGTGACCATGAATACCTCCTAATTAAAGGTCCTATCTATAAATACAGTCACATTCTGAGGTCTACGTATAGGACTTCAATATATGAATCTGGAAGGACACAATCTAGACCACACTTATGAATACACTTTTCACATTACTTTTCAATAGTGGTAATAGTGTTTGGATGATCAAACACTGACACTTATTTTTTCCATGGCTAGTTAAGCATACCTATGAAATATCTGTCACACAGGAGGATAATTATTTCAGAGAATAACACTGAAAAATCCATAAACACTGAGAATGTTAGTGTCAAAATTGAGGCCTTCCCACAGAAGAGATGTTACTTTTCAAGATGCTTACATGCAGTTCTTGGTAAAGGTGAAATTTAAGTCCAAGGTAAACATAGTGATCCTCATAGTACATGAGAAAACTGAGATTCAGAATTTAAGACTTCATGGTCATACAGATAAGAGTTGGCATGGCTGGAATTTGCATTAGGTCATTCTCACATAATTTTGCTCTCCAGAGGTTGCATACATAACCATTTTTGCTTTTATTCATTCCTAGATAGCGCTACTAGGGAAATGATGAGAATTTAGTGAAACAAAGAATTCAGGAAATCAATTTTCAATAAACCATTGTAATAGCTTATAGCTCTTTTTTACTTAAGTGAAGAGATTTTCAGGCTCCACATCTCATGACCTATCTACTAGATACACAATGGCATGACCTTAAATTGTAATAGAATTCTTCACTCTCTATGTCTCAATTTCTTCACCTAAAAAATTAGGATAATATCATTGTTATGGTTTTAATGTGGTCTGTCTCCTATGAAACTGATGTTGAAATATAATCTCCATTATGAAATATTAAGAAGTATGACCAAATGAGATCATTAAGAGATGAGTAAGGCTCTGCACTCATGATAGGATTAATGGGTAAGTGGGTTATCTGGAGAGTGGGTCTGCTAAAAAAAGACTAAATGCAATTGTATGAATATGTTACAAATTTTCTCTCCATAAACAGAAAAGCATTTGAATATAGAATTTACATAAATGACATGTAAGTATTTATGCTCCTTTAACTAAAATCTTAAAATTCTCCAGTTCCAATAAGATACTAGGGTGTTTCCTTTGCAAAATGCAAGCAATTTGTAGAAGGCAATAATATATATACATGTAAGTCTCTGGAATGTTTTCTCTGTAGATATGGAATAAAATTTAACTTAGTACCATAATATCATTTAAAATTATTTGAAAATAATAACTGCCAAGTAAAGCTATTTTTCACTGAACTAGTATTAAATATTACCTTGCTCTCTACTATTTTAGAAGAGAGTTTATATGATCATAATATTAAATATAGTTCTAGTAAAAGTTTTATTCTTTTAAAAGTGTATCTATCAAAAATGAATAACAAAAAGCTTCCTTTCTGATAACTAGTTATGAATTCTTAAAAAGACCTTCTGGGAAGCTTAGCAAATTTGCTATTTCCCTTTGGAAAAATCTTTGTACTGAAAAGAATAGAAACTAAAAGGAGTAAGTGCAATACAGGCTTATTTTTTTTCCAGAATTTAATGTTTTTTAAAAGACATAAAATATAAAATTTATCAAAAAAATATAAAGGTTCATTTGGGGCTAAATACTAGGATTGGAACTCTTCTTGTAATTGATTTAAGGTTAAAAGTAAAAATAATATAAAAATACAGCAGTTATAGTTGTACAATATAAAGCCCACCTACAAAAGGTAGGACAAAGATAGTTGTCTGAGAAAATATACACATAATGACCTTAGTAACAAATTTCAAATGGTTTCAGTTCCAAGGTCTAAAAGAAGGGTCATCTTGCATGCTTAGATTCCACTTCTTCAAGAATCCACTCTATGCCATTCAAAAAACCAGTTAAAGTTTCAGCCTCCATATCCTGGACCTATGAGCAGATAAGAGAGAATGTTGTAAGAAATTGAGTCCAGAGTATTGTGATTTGGAGGGACATTTTTCTAGACACTTTAACAAAACATAACTTAGAATATCTAAATAAATTTTGGGTAAGTTACACAAGTGCTGTCTTATAGAATACTTAGATAAAAATATTTTCTTGTATCTTTTCTCTAAGATAAATAGAAAGTAGATGCAGATAAATGAGAGATGAAAAAGACATTACAACTAATGCCATAGAAATACAACAACTATATGCCAACAAATTATAAAATCTAAAAGAAATAGACAAATAAATAGACACATAAAATCAACCAAAATTGAACCATGAAGATATAGAAAACCTAAACAGAATAATAATGAACACTGAGATCGAATCAGTAATGAAAGGTCTTCCAACAAAGGAAAGCCCAGGATCAGATGGCTTTACTCCTAGAGCTGATGAACCTTTTAAGGAAGAACCAACCCTCTTCAAACTATTTCAACACATTGAAAAGGAATGAATTCTTTCAAACTACAAGGCTAGCACTGCCTAATACCAAAACCAGAAACACAGAAAACAATAACAAAAAAGAAAACTGCAGATGAATATCTAATGAAAAAAGATGTGAAATAAGACATTGGAAAATTGAATTCAATAGCACCTCAAAATGCTCATTCATCATGATCAAGTGGGGTTTATCCCAGGAATGCAAAGATGGTTCAACATACATAAATCAATAAATATAATACATCATATTAAAAAAACAGAAATCAAATGATTATGTCAATAGACATAGAAAAGCATTAAATAAAATTCATCATCCCTTCATGATAAAAACTGAACAAATTAGTTACAGAAAGACCATAACTCAGTATAATAAAAGCTATTTATAACAAACCCATAACCAACCTTACACTGAATGGAGAAAAGCTGAAAGATTTTCCTTTAAAATCTGGAACAAAACAAAGATGCCCATTCTTATCACTCCTACCAACATAGTACTAGAAGGCTTTTATTCAATATAGTAATGAAAGGCTTAGCCAAAGCAATTAGGCAAGAGATATAAATAAAAGGCAGGCAAATAAGAAGGGAACAAGTCAATTTATTCCCATTTATTCAGTTTACTCCCACTTGCAGATGATATGGTTCTATATACACAGAAAAACCTAAATCCTCCACTAAATGATCATTAGAAATGATGAAAGAATTCAGTAAGATTGGATTATACAAAATCAACCTGCAAAAATCAACAGCCAAGTGCATTTTTCCTATTCTTCACAAATGAATGATACAATTTCATAAACATTAAAAAGTCTTCCATTAAAACATATTTTAAAATGCTCTAGCCAGGCATGGTGGCGCACACCTGTAATCCCAGCACTTTGGGAGGCTGAGACAGGAGAATCGCGAGTTCAAAGCCAGCCTCAGCAATAATAAGGTGCTAAGCAGCTTAGTGAGACCCTGTCTGTAAATAAAATACAAAATAGCACTGGGGATGTGGTTCAGTGGACAAGTGCCCCTGAGTACAACCCCTAGTAACCCCCCCAAAAACAGCATTATTATATACCAATAATGAGATTTCTGAGAAAAGAATCATGAAGGAAATCTCATTTGCAATAGCTACAAAAATATATGAAGGAATCAAATTAATTAAGGAAGTAAAAGATTTCTACAATGAAAATTATGAAACTGATATAAGAAATTAAGAAGGGACACACACACACACACACACACACAAAATGGAAAACCCTCTCATGTTCATGGACTGGAAGAGTTAATATGATTAAAATGTCCATACTACCCAAACATGAACAGATTCAATGCAATCCTCATGAAAGTATAAATGGTATTCTTCACAGAACTAGAAAAAAAATCCTAAAATTCATATGGAAATTCAAAAAGACCCCACACAGCCAAAGCAATCTTGAGCAAAAAGAAAAATGCTAGCGGTACCACACTGTCTGTCTTCAAAATACACTAAAAAGCATAATAATAAAGAAAGCATGGTTTGTTGGCATCAAATACATAGACTAAAGGAACAAAAGAAGTGCCTTAAATAACCCACACATATCACAGCCAACTGACTTGACAAGAAAGCTAAGAACATGCATGCAGAAAAGGACTGTATTTTCAATAAATGGTGCTGAGGAAAGTTGGGTATTCACATATAGAAGAATGAGACAAGACCGCCATTATTCATCGCATACAAAAATTAACTCAAAATGCATTAAAGACTTAAATGTAAGACCTGAAACAATCAAACTACTAGAAGAAAACAGAAAAACACTTCAAGATATTGGAATGGGCAAGAACTTTTTTGAACAAGCCCCAAAAGTACAAGAAACAAAAACAAAAACAGATAAATGGGAATACATTCACTTAAAAGCTTCTGTGCAGCAAAGGAAACAATCATCAGAGTGTAGCAGCAACCTACAGAATGAGACAATACTGCAAACTACTTCTAACAAGGGGTTGATGTCCAGAGTATATAACAACACCTTAACAGCAAGAAAACAACCCAATTAAAAACTGGGCAATAGGCCTAAACAGACATTTCTCAAAATAAGATATACAAATGGCCAACAGGTATATGAAAAAATGCTCAACATCACTAATCAGGGAAATATAAATCGAATCCACGATGAGATATCCCTTCATTCCAGTAAGAATGGCTATAATAAAAAAGATAGAAGATATCATACTGGTGAAGAAGTAGAGAACAGGGAACCTTGACTCATTGTTGTTAGAAATGTAAATCAGAAGAGTTTCAAGAAAACAGCATGGAGGTTCCTCAAAAAATTAAAAATAGAACTACCACATAATCCATCAATTCCCCCACAAATATATCCAAAGGAAATGAAATCAGTATGTCAAAGAGACACCTGCACCTCCATGTTCACTGAAGTACTAGTCATGATCGCCAACATTGAGTCAATCGATAAATGAATAAAGGAAGATGTGATATATACATATAACAGAATCCTACTCTGCCATAAAAAATAAAATCTTGTCATTTGGGACAACATGGATGGAACTGGAGATCACAATGTTACAAGAAATAACCCAGGCAAAGAAAAACAAATACTACATAATCTTACTTACATGTAGAAGCTAAAAAAGTTAATCTCATAGTTAAGAATAGACCCAGAAGCTGGGGATAGTATGGGCAGGGAGGTATGGGGAAAGATTTATCAACTGTTGCTATGTTACAATGAGATACAAATAAGAAGTTCTGGTACACTACTGCATAGTAGGGTGACGATAGATAACAAGAATGTAAAACTCTACGTTTCAAAAAGCTAAAGAATGGATTTTGAATGTTTATCATAATGAAATAATAAAACATTTGAAGAGAATGAAATGTTTAACCTTATTTAAACATTACACAATGCATACTTGTGTTAAAACATTACATGGTACTCATTAATGAGTACAATTTTCATGTTTTATGTATTAGTTTAAAAATATATTTTTTTTAATAAAGAGTCTGGAAAATTACTACTCCTCCAATTGATAGAGCTAAACTCCCATCATTCAACATATGTTCTTCAACATATGTTCCAAAGAGTCTCTGGACCACCAGGAAAGATATAAGGGAGGATGCAAGAAAATCTGCTAATGTTTTCAGTTAAAGCATTGCTAACTTTATCATTTCTTTACCTATTTTCTCATATGCTTTCATATCAGGTTTCATTCAAAGAAAGAATTCCATGACTAAAATAAACTTTGGAGAGAGTTCCTGCGGACCAGCAGGAGCTGCAGAGAGCAAAAATCACCCTCAGGAAATTCTATGGGTGTCCAGCCAAAGGGAGACCAGAGACTGCTAGCCGCTAGCCACAGGGGAGCCCACACTCAGGGTAAGAGTCGCCACAGAGACCCCAGCATGAGTAGGCCCCACCCAAGTGAGGCCTGGGCCCGTCCCAGTTCTGCTCCAAAGTTCCTGTGGACAGACAAGACAGAGGGCCCAAAACCACCCTCAGGGAATGCTAGGGGTGCCCAGCTGAAGGCAGACCAGAGCCTGCTAGTCTCCAGCCCCACGGGAGCTTACACCCAAGGTAAGGGTTGCACACAGACTCTCCTGCTTGTGACCCTGCCTAAGTGAGACTTGTGGCTGCCCCCAGTTCCACTCCAGAGATCCTGTTCACCAGCAGGAGTGCAAGAGAGGGGCAAAACAGCCCTCAGATACCACCACAGGAGCCCAGCTAAGGTCACTCCCACTGCCCTCTAGAGGTACGTCCATTACCTCCTCCACCAACTTTAGTGGCAGTAGTGCCCATCTGGGTACACTGGGAGAACAGAAATAGCTCCAAAGTGAGATACAGGTAATCTGGAGTGTCAATACAAGATTATAGGATAGAAGCCACAATACCTCAGATCGGTTTTGTAAGAAAGGAAGATACACAATCAACATGAAAAAACAAGGGAAGAAAGTGCCCCAAATAAACCCTGATTCCACTGTAACAGAATTCATTGACAGCACAGTTGATGAAATGTCAGAGAAAGAATTCATAATGTACATAATTAAAATGGTCTGTGAATTAAAGAATGACATAAGTGAGCAATTAAAGGCAAAAATTGATCAATCCAACAAAGAAATAGGAGACCAAATAAAGGCAACAATTGATCATTCTAACAAAGATATAAGACAGCAATTACAAGTAGCAAAGATTACTTTAGGAAAGAGCTAGAGATCGTGAAAAAAAAATCAGAAATTCTTGAAATGAAGGAAACAATAAACCAAATAAAACACTCAATAGAAAGTATCACCAGCAGACCAGATCACCTGGAAGACAGAACCTTGAATAATAAAGACAAGATATACAATCTTGAAAATAAACTTGACAATACAGTGAAGATGGTAAAAAATCATGAACAGAACATACAAAATATGGGACAGCATCAAAAGACCAAATCTAAGATTTTTCAGGATAAAAGAAGGCACAGAATTTCAAACCAAAGGAATGCACAATCTCTTCAATGAAATATCAGAAAATTTCCCAAACACAAAAAATGAATTAGAAAATCAAATACAAAAGGCTTATAGGACACCAAATGTACAAAATTACAACAGACCTATACCAAGGCACATTATAATGAAAATGCCCAGCATACAGAATAAGGATAAAACTGTAAAGGCCGCAAGAGAAAGGAATCAGATTACATATAAGAGGAGACCAATTCGGATCTCAGCAGATTTTTCAACCCAGACCCTAAAAGTCAAGAGATCATGGAACAACATATACCAAGCTCTGAAAGAAAATGGATGCCAACAAAGAATCTTATATCCAGCAAAACTGAGCTTCAGATTTGATGATGAAATAAAAACTTTCCATGATAAACAAAAGTTAACAGAATTCACAGCAAGAAAGCATGCACTACACAGCATTCTCAGCAAAATATTCCATGAGGAGGAAACAAAATAACCAACAATGAAAACCAACAAAGAGGAACTACACTAAAGGAAAGGCCAATCAAAGAAGAAACCAAGTCAGGGTAAAAACCAAAACTAAACCAAAATGACAATAACTACAAATAATATTTCAATAATAACACTGAATGTGAATGGCCTAAACTCATCAATTAAAAGACATAGACTGACAGACTGGATATAAAAAAAAAGGAGACCCAACAATATGCTGCCTTCAAGAGACTCATCTCACAGGAAAAGACATTCACAGACTGAAAGTGAAAGGGTGGGGAAAAAATATATCACTCACATGGACCCAGTAAACAAGTAGGTGTTTCCATCCTCATATCAGATAAAGTGGACTTCAAACCAAAGATGGTGAAAAGGGATAAAGAAGAACATTTCATACTTTTTAAAGGAATCATATATCAATAAGACATAACAATCATATATATCTATGCCCCAAACAATGGGGCATCTACATATATCAAACAAATCCTTCTCAACTACAAGAATCAAATAGACCACAACAAAATAATACTTGGTGACTTTAATACAGCTCTCTCACCACTGGATAGATCTTCCAAACAAAAACTAAACAAGAAACCACAGAACTCAATAAAACAATCAAAATAATTTAGACTTAACAGACATATATACAGTATTCCATTCATCAATGAGTGAATACACTTTTTCTCAGCAGCACATGGATCCTTGTCCAAAATAGATCATACGTTATTTCACAAAGCCAGTCTTAGCAAATACAAAAAAATAGAGATACTACCCTGCATCCTATCTGACCACAATGGAATAAAGTTAGAAATCAATGACAGATTAAAAAATAGAAACTACCCAACACCTGGAAACTAAACAATATGCTATTGAATCATGCATGGATAACAGAAGACATCAGGGAAGAGATGAAAAAATTCTCAGAGGCAAATGAAAACTCTGATACAACATATCAAAATTTCTGGGATACCATGAAGGCAGTGCGAAGAGGAAAGTTCATTGCACTAAACTCATTTATTAAAAGTAAAAGTCAACAAATAAATGAACTGACTCTGCATCCCAAAGCCTTAAAAAAGGAAGAACAAATCAACAGCAAAAGAAATAGAAGACAGGAAATAATCAAAATCAGGACTAAAATCAACAAAATTGAAACAAAAGAAACAATTCAAAAACTTGACAAAACAGAAAGCTGGTTCTTTGAAAAAATAAACAAAATTGACAAACCCTTAGCCACCCTAATGAAAAGTAGGATGGAGTAAAACCTAAATTACTAAAATTCATGATGAAAAAGGAAACATCATGACAGACACTACTGAAATACAGAGGATAATTAGAAACTATTTTGAAAATTTATACTCCAGTACAGTAGAAAACCCTGAAGACACTGACAAATTTCTAGAGGCATATGACCTACCCAAACTGAACCAAGAGGACATATACAACTTAAACAGATCAATTTCAAGCAAGAAAATAGAAGATGCCATCAAGAGCCTGCCAACCAAGAAAAGCCCAGGTCCAGACAGATTCTCGCCTGAGTTCTACAAGATCTTCAAAGAAGAATTAATACCAATTCTCCTCAAACTATTTCATGAAATAGAAAAGGAGGGAACCCTTCCAAACTCATTCTATGAGGCAAGTATCACCCTGATTCTAAAACAAGACAGAGACACATCAAAGAAAGAAAACTTCAGACCAATATCCCTGATGAACATAGATGCAAAAATTCTCAATAAAATTCTGGCAAGTCACATACAAAAACATATCAAAAAAATAGTGCACCATGATCAAGTGGGGTTCATTCCAGGGATGCAAGGTTGGTTCAACATATGGAAAT
>CM053405.1:30496433-30509381 GCA_028644305.1 Xerus rutilus | reverse complement strand
AATGGAGAAACATTGGAAGCATTCCCTCTAAAAATGGGAACAAGATAGGGATGCCCTCTTTCACCACTGCTATTCAACACTATTGAAACACTAGCCAGAGCAATTATACAAAAGAAATTAAAGGGATACAAATAGAAAAAGAAGAACTCAAACTATCATTGTTTGCAGATGACATGATTCTGTACTTAGAGGATCCAAAAAATTCTACCAGAAAACTTCTAGAATTAATAAATGATTTCAGCAAACTAGCAGGATATAAAATCAACACCCATAAATCAATTGCATTTCTATACATCAGTGATAAACCCTCTGAAAGAGAAATTAGGAAAACTATCCCATTCATAATAGCCTCAAAAAAATAAAATACTTGGGAATTAATTTAACAAAAGAAGTGAAAGACCTCTATAATGCAAACTACAAGACACTGAAGAAAGAAATTGAAGAAGACCTTAGAAGATGGAATAATCTCCCATGCTCCTGGATAGGCAGAATCAATATTGTCAAAATGGCCATACTACCCAAAGCGCTATATAGATTCAATGCAATTCCAATTAAAATCCCAACGTCATTCCTTATAGAAATAGAAAAGGCAATCATGAAATTCATTTGGAAGAATAAGATGCACTTCCACCATGATCTACTGCCAGGCCACAGGCCCAAAAGCAACCAGTACAACTGACCCTGGATTGAAACCTAGAAATGGGTTTTCTAAGTTACTATCTCAGGTATTTTGTTATAATAACAGAAAACTAACACAATAATCAAATTGAAAATAGAGTGAAAATGAGATTTTTGTCACCAAAGAAGTTAGGATCTTACCATCCATGGGTGGTTTAGAAGATTGAGATGCAGCTCATGGGCCAAATAAAAACAGGGCATTCTTTTTACATCTGCTTGAGAAGTACAAGATAAAACCAGCATTGGTCTTCCTGAAGATCCAAAAGCTGGATCTGTCATTGCCATGATACGAGAAAATTCATCTTGCCATTCATGTCCTAAGAAATGTAAATCAAAACCCTTAATTTGTATGACCTCTAATGATTTTTAAAATCATAAAATTAAATTTTAAATGAATCAAACAAAGAAACAAAAACTTTTCCAGGATCCAAACATAACAAAATGCCTCTTTTTGGGCTTTATTATATTGTCATAACATAAGATTAAGTAATCTTTCAAGGATAGGAATTTAGGTTAAGCCAGAGGGGAGGGATCACAATACTGTTTAGAAATCTCTAAGGTTTAAATGTAAAAGTCTTTGATATAGATATTTTCCCTAACAAATTCTGTAGCTGTCACTACCCTTTCTCTTCTAAAAGTCTTAATTTCAAATTTTATCATATATTTGCTCCAATATTTTAATTCAAATTGATTATCTTTTATTGGGGTATTTACATTTCAGGTTAAGATGCTTAGAATTAAGCATTTTAATTCTAAAATGACCCTATGATCCTTGCATAACCCTTTTCTCTTGAGCGGTGGAAGAACATGCAAATATGATGAGATATTGCTAGGCTTTAGGACACAGTTGACTTTAAGAAAGAGGCTGAGCTAATCAGTAAGCCTTTATAAGGGGTTCTTCCTAGTGAGACAGGATGAAGAGAGATTCTTCATTTCTGGATTTGAAGATGGGAGGGAGTACACAGCAAGGGATGCAGGTGGCCTCTAGAAGATGAGAGCAGCCTCAGGTGACAGCCAGACAGAAAACAAGGACCTCAGTGCTTTAACAATAAGCAACTGAACTTAGCCATTAACTCAAGTGAGCTTGGGAGTGGATTCTTCCTCAGAGCCTCAAGACAGGGATATAGTCCATCTGATGCTCTAACTTCAATCCATGAGACCCTAAGCAGAGAATCTACTCCTACCTTGCCTAGACTTCTGTTATAGAGAACTGTGAGCTAATAGGTGTTGTTTGTAGTAGTTTATAAAATACAAATGAAAATAACAGATTTAATGTAATTATCAATATGGTACATTTAAATCTAGGATTTCCTTCTTGGATTTGACTCTCCCTTCAGTTCTTTGTTCATTTTTCCCTTTTTGCCTACCTTCTTTTCAGTTGAGTTTTTTTTTTTAATGATTTCACTATTGGTTTATTTAGTTATACCTTTGTTAAACTTTCTGTAGTTGGTCAAGGATCTATAATCATTTTCTGTTGTTGATGAGATGTTGGGGATTGAACCTAGGGCCTCACACGTGCTAGGCAAGTAGTGCTCTAACACTTAGCCACATCCCCAGCCCTATAATAAGCATTTTTAACTTGAAAGAATTTACCTTTAGTAATACAATATGTTCGTACACACAGAAGAAACTCCCAATAATATACTTCAATTTCCTTTCTTACATGTTCTATTATCTTATACTTTACTTTAAAATGGCATATAACATTAATCCAATTTTTCCTTTAAATAATTATAAAAAAATAAATCAAAAAAATCTTTGTTTATATAACAATATATAACAATATATAACAATATATTGTTTATATTTATAGATGTAAAGTTTCATCTGGTATCATGTTCTTTGGCCTGCAGAGGTTCTTTTAAGATTTTTTATAATGCAGATCTGTTGATGATTAATTTTCTCAGTGCTTGGTTTGAATGTGTTCCCCAAAATTCATGTGTTGGAAATTTAATCGTCAATGCTAGAGTCTTGGGAAGTGGAGACTTTCAGTGGCGGGGGAGTTCAGTGTTCTGCCCTACTGAATGAATTAATGTCAGCATAACAAGGGTTTATGGGAGTGGATTCTGTTTGTTTTTCTGCTATGTGAGGACATAATATTTGTTCCCACTTTCCCTTCAATATTCCATAGCTTGAGGATACAGCAAGAAGGTCCTCACCAGACAACAGAGGCTGGTGCCTTGATGTTGGATTTCTCAGCTTCCAGAACTGTACAAAATGTTTCTGTTCTTTATAAATTTGAGAGTATGTGGTATTCTTTCATAGCAACATGAATGGACTAAAACATTCAACTTTCTTTTTCTGAAAAAGCTTCTACTTGCTTCATTTTTGAATAATTTTGCTGAATATAGGATATTTTTTTTCAATACTATAAAGGTTTCTCTTCATTACATTCTTGTCTTGCAGTAATTCTATCAGGAAGTTTGCTGCCATTGTTATCTTTGGTCCTTTATATGTATGTTTACTTTTTGTCTGACTGCCTTCAAAATATTGTTATTTATTTTTGGTTTTCATCAGTTTGATTACTATGTAATTTTCTTTGTATTTGTCAGGCTCAGAGTTCTCTGAGCATCTTTAATTTATGGTTTGTTTTCTTTTAGTTATTTTGAAATAATTTTGGTCATTATTCAAAATTTTATTTTTTCCTATTTTTCTCCTTTTATGTTTTGAGACTCCAACTGCACAAAAGTTAAGACTAGAATTAGTATACTACATTCTGTGGATCCATTTTTGTAAATAAATTTGTATTGGAAAATAGCCATGTCTATCCATTTAAATATTGTCTACAGCTACTTTCATACTGAAACAGCAAAATTGAGTGAGAAAAATTAAATGACTCTTATGCCTAAAATATAATTACCTGCTTTTTTTTTGGAAAGGTATTTTTAAATATACATGACAATAGAATGTATTTTGACATATTATACATTTATGGAGTATACCTTATTCTAATTAGAATCCAATTCTTGTTTGTATATGATGTAGAATTCCACTGATCATGTATTCATATATTAACATAGCAAAGTTATGTCTGATTCATTTTATTGTCTTTCCTATTTCCATCCCTTCCTTCCCAACTACTTGCTCTTTTAAGAAAAAGTTTGCTGATCCCTAAGTTAGATCACTTGCTAGGTTTTCTCAGCTCTCAGATGCTCTGTTTTTTTCTTTGTTTTTTTCACTTTGTATTTGAATTCTCAATGACCTATCTTCAGGTTCACTATTTCTTTCCTTTGTTGATAAACCCATTGAAAGAACTGTTCACCTATTTACTGTATTTTTTATCTCTACTATTCTTATTTTATTTTACAAAATAACTTCCTTCTTTCTGCTGAAAATTCTCATCTGTTTATACATATTGTTCAACTTTTCCTTTAGATCTTTTATCATATTGTGGGAATAAGAAGTCTTGTGCCAAAGAAAAGGTAAAATGGGGACAAGAGGTAAACAAGCTAAATAACTGTCTGGTACATTGACAGACCAGGGGCAGATAAGCTCTCTGTCCTTGGTCTTTGAAACAAAACATCTGGAGGACTGGGTCCTGGCCAGATCCAGTCCTTGAGATTGTTGTGAAGAATAATGTAGGCCTAAATTGGCTCCAGACATGAGCTTGCTTGTTTATTTCTCCCTATAAAGGAGGGAAGAAGACATGCAAAGAGATTCAGATGGCTATAGGTGTGCTTGCTGCATTGCCTGTGATGATGAAGTCCAGTGCTGCTGTAAGTGGATTTCTTCTGGAAGGTATTTCTCTTTTTTCTATTATAATACAATAAAATCTGTTTTTCTTTATAAGTATAGCGTGGCTTGTGAATATATACTGCGAATCAAGCCTTTAAAATTAGTCTGAGCTCAGCAAACATGAGTATTAACCCCACACATATTAATCACAATTATTTTAATGTCCCTTTCTGAGGATGCCAGCATACAGTCTATCTCTGGGTCTGACTCAACTGCCTGCCTTATCTATTGATAATTTGACATTTCATTTTTTTGTGTGTGTGTTTTTTATCTTTTGAGGAGTATTGGTAGTTGGCCAGGTTTGTCTTGAAATCCTGAGCTCAAGTGACCTTACCACCTTAGCCTCTTGTGTAGCTAGAACTACAGGCACATGTCACCACATCCTGCTTTGATTTTTTTATTTCTTAGAGTTTTTAGATTTAATATTAGATGTTTTATGTAGAAGAGCAGTAGACTGCAGTAAAGAGGATTAACTCCCAGAAACAGGTTTGGTCCTTCTCTTCCTTTTCCTTCTCCTTATCCTCCCTCTCACTCTCTCCTCCTTCTCCTGCTCCTCCTCCCCCTCCCCATCTCATTCATCTCCTTCTCCTCCTCCTTCTCCTCCTCCTTCTCCTCCTCCTCGTAAGCCATTAATGCAGTGATTTGGGTCAAACTAGTCAGTCATTACACAGTAGGCTTTTATTGATGTAGTTTACTTCAACACAAACTAAATTCTTTTAGAGGTGGGGGCTGCTGCTACCTTGTTATGAGTGCAAGAACTGGAGTTTGAGTTTCTTTCTCAGAGCTTTTGCTTTCCCTTCAGCTTCTAGATCTTCATACCTATGCAACTAAGGAGGAAAGGGAAGGGAAAGTCTCTCCACACCCTTCTCTCAAGCCCTGAAGTAGTTGCTATTGTGTGTTACTTGGTAAGGCTGCTGAGACTTCTGTTTTCTTGCCCCAATCTCAGTTGTAGGTAGACCCTATATACTTGAGCCCCAGTGGTAGAAGCTTTGTTGGTATTCTGGTATGTCTAGTAAATTCTGCACTGTATTGGTAGAAAAGTCTTCAGTGCAAATTTCCTGTCCTCCCCCAGAATCAGCAAACATAATTTGTATAAATGCAGAATCCTTAGTAAAAGGGGAATCCTATCCCTCCCCTGGGGCAGAGAGCATTTGCTTCTGCATTTCTCTGCAGCAACATTTAATCTCTGCCTGCAATCAATAAGCAGGAGTATTTCTAATTCCATCCTGGTGGCAGAGAGTTTTGGCTTTTATAATAAAGGAATATAGAAAACAGGAGGACATACCTATCATTCAATAGCACCTAATCATCACATGTATGCCTATATCATAAAGGAGGGTGACTCACAGGCCTCCTGCCCTTACTACTAACATTCATATGAGCACTTAGTAGAGGCCAGTGAAAAAAAGCTGGAGAGTGCAGATTGTCTTTGTATCTTGCAACTTTTTAAAATTTATTTTTCTACTTGTTTTATAGAACAATATAAGGATCAGACTGGAAAACTAGACAAAAGTAGGGACTGTCTGTTTTTTTAGTTCTCCATTTTATCTCCAGCACTAAATATAGCATTTGACCTCAACAATTGTTTTTGAATAAATGAATGTATCTTTTGTTTTGTTTCTGTTTTCCTTTTATAGACATCTCTGTAAAAACAAAAATATTCTATTTTCTTATGAATAATTTCTCTAGATTTTCAAAGTGTAACAGCTTCCATGCCTAATGAATTATAGGAGAAATAAATCCAATAGAAATTCAAAACAGTGTATTAAAGAACTATAATATACATATAATACATGTGTATTATACATACAATAGTGTTCATTATATATAAACAATATATAACAAATATTACATATTTACATTCTATCACAAAGGATTTGGGAAAAATTATAATACTGGCTCATGGCCCAATGACATTATAACTTCATGTCTAAATAACATTGTCAATGGCAATTATTCAGAATACATGGAGAGTGCCATCAACTCACCAACTTAATTAATTGATCGCCTCAATTAACACCCTATCCCCATAACCTCCACTATCTAGGCAAAAAGCAAAGGTAAAATTTCTCATAGTTATCTATATAAATAGTTATCTATATAAAATCTGACACAGAAAAAAGAACAATAAAAATGCAGAAGCATATAACCAAAAACATTATATAACTATACTATCAAATTTTGATATGCATAAGAATTTCCCAGGTGCTTTGCTTATAAAAAATAGGTGTCCAGGGCTGGGATTGTAGCTCAGCGGTAGAGTGCTTGCTTCGCATGCGTGAAGCTCTGGATTCGATCCTCAGCACCACATACAAAGCAATAAAATAAAGACATTGTGTCCATCTACAACTAAAAAAAAAATAGGTGTCCAGGGCATAGTCCAAGTCTATAAATAGCAATCCACCAGCTATACAGAAATTGGGCAGCTATGTGCTTCACAAGTTTTCCAGGTGATCCTAATACATAGAGGTTTGCGAATCCACCATTAATAGTACTACAAAATAAGAAGTAAAATTGACAGTCATATTCATAAGATGCTACAGTAAATACTAAAAAGGCATTTTATTATTCGCTTTTGCACAGAATAATACAGTAGTATTCTTAAAAATAACATAAGAGAATGCTTACTTTTATGGGCTTCAGCATTTGCAACGTAGATGAACCCATCTACAACTTCACACACTTTCCGGATCTGTGGAATTACAATGTACCGGCTTCCCTGCTGGTCATCCCCTTCACTCTGTAAGCTGAACATCTTGTTGACTGCACTTGTATGTTCTTCCCTTGCTCTATCTCTTTCTTTTCTATAAGAAAATGTAAATAAATATAGGTCATAAAACGACACTAAACAGGTTCCACCCCCTAAAATGTTCCAATCCTAATGTTTCAAGTGGGCCACCAAGCCGTCAACCTTACCTAGTAGTTGAATATAATATCAAGATGTTGAATTTATGTTGGTTGCTCAACTGAAAACTGACTCCTGATCCAATACCTAAAGTAGAAAATTACAGTCATCAAAATAAATCATTAATAAAGACAGCAAAATATCAAACTGAAAAAAATACCCAGTGAAAGCAAGAAGAGCAGAGAAAAAAACTTTTGACAAGTTATATACAGCTTTGGAATAAAATGCAACGTTTTGTTGAAGAAGGTGCTTTTATTCACATGCAATAAAAATATGGACAGAGAATGAAGAACTGCTAGGTTCTTCATGTCATTTTCAGTAACTGCAGATACCGATACTGATATTAGCAGTTAGAAAGGCTTAGATTAGAATCCTGAATTTGCCACTTAGAGCTATGTACTTGAACATCTCCATTTTGATGAAAAAACATGATAATTATACTTCTTAAGGTTATTATGAGGATTAACTGATATCCCATATGTAAAATTCCTAGTACAGTGACTGGGAATAACAGGTGCTAAATATTAGCTTCTTACTATTTTATATCTGAATCATTCCACACTGTTATTTGTCCCTCTTTCGTAACCTCTTAATCCTTTAGCTAGATTTACACTCAGTAATTGATTTTCCTCTTGCCTCCTGGAAAAATGGACTCTCAGGGCTACCTCTTCTTCTTGCTATATTAATGTTCCCTTCATGCTATGTAAGTGTCCTCTCAGATCTGTCTACTTTTCTTCATCCTCGCTTGTACCCTTTAGTCCCAATTATTATTCTCATCTGAACTTCTGCAATCAATTCTAACCAGTCTCCTATATCCTCTTGTCTCCAACTATCCTTCTGACAGCAGCTGGAGAGATTGCTTAATAATACTTATCTAATTACATCTCTTCTCTACAAAAGCATTCAGTGCACTTCAGATGGAGAAATGATATCTTAACATAATCTGGCGCCTACTTAGCTCATTAGAGACAACTCCAGGCTTCCACACCTTTAATCTCTGCCATATAATCCATCTGTTTGTTTAAATAAGCTATGCCCTGCCATCTTGTGTCACCATTCTAGGAACACATGTAAAGAGTGTCATGACTCTTGGATGGTGGGACTGGAACCACCCCAGACCACATGGCTTTGGTCCTCTAGCCACCAATTTTGGTGCTCCACCAATAAATCATAGAAACAAAATCTATGTTTCTGAACTTTGGTTTCATCAATTTAACTCCCAGAAAGTATCCTCTTAACACATCTAACCTCAGTCCCAACCTGTCCTCATACTGCCCTGCACTTCTTCACCAAGGAAGTAAATTTCTTCTCTGATCTTGTAGAGTTTGTGGCATAAGTAGAGTTATATTTTTAAGCATCATTTCAACTGCTGCTGGAGAATGGAATTGCCATTTTATAAGTGGTGAATTTTACTATAGCCTCGATCTCTTCTTAAATTGCTGCCTCCATCTAATGGACTTACCTGAAAATGCCCTGCCCCTAGGTGCTACTTCTCTTACCATGGACTCTCAAGTAACCAAGTTGCTTATTTTCTCACTTCTCAGGGTAAAGAAGGTGGGGATGTTTCTTTACTCCTAAAGCCATATCTAAACCATTACAAACTTTCTTTAAAAACTCCATCCATTTAAGAAACACACCATTCAGCTGGAATACCATCTCTTCTTCCTTAACCATGTCATTTATGAAGCAGTAGTTCCTTCCCCCAAACATTCACTGAAGATTTCAGCACCTACATCATAATCTTCCTCTCCATCCCCCAAAACTTCCCAGTTCACATGCACTCCATATGACTCCCAATCTCAATTTCTTTTTTTTTTTTTTGGTACTGGGGGTTGAACTCAGGGGTACTCAACCACTGAGCCACATCCCCAGCCCTATTTTGTGTTTTATGTACAGACAGGGTCTCACTGAGTTGCTTAGTGCCTCGCTGTTGCTGAGGCTGGCTCTGAACTTGCAATTCTCCTGTCTCAGCCTCCCAAAGTGCTGGGATTGTAGGCATGCACCACCACACCCGCCCCAAATCTCAATTTCTAGTCCACGTCTTGCTCTTGATATCTGGGTGCATAAAGTGATCCATAAAGTCACTCATTCACCAAACATATATGGAATGCCAACTATAGCCTGACACCACAGACAGAGCTAAAAACAAAGATGGCAAGATTCCTGCCCTCATGGAGCTTCTCCTTAAATGAATAGCTTATATTAGGCATCTCTTTCTGGATCTTCCACAGAGTTATCAAAGTTAACATAATCCAAAGAACTGCTGTTGTTCTCCCTATACTGATCCCATTCCTAACACACTACAGGTCTGCATCTCTACATCTAATAGGTGCTCTCAATAAATGAATATGTAAGGCATAAATTAAATTGGTTATTATATATCCTAACTTGCCAAATAATTAAATACTTTTTTCATAGAGAGGAAGGTGATGATTTAGCTCTTTTTTACATATACCAACAATATCAAAATCCTTTTCAAATAAATGGTGATTTTTTTCTGATAACTTTCTCTTAAAATAGAGTAAACATGATACCCACTGTTTGAATACAATATCCTGATAACATGTAATTTATTTTCATATAATCTTAAATTCTGGACTACACAAATTTAAGGAATTAAGAGGAAACTTACTTCCTACAATAACTACAGTATTTGTTTCAGTCCAGCGGGATATAGGAGGGCACCAAGTTACTATATTTCCTTACTACAAAGAATTAAAATGAATTAATTTGCCTTTAAGACTACAGTCAAGCTCAAAGTATATGAATTATTATGTACTATAGACATAAAATTACCATCAATCTGCCTGTGAGGCAAACCAGCAGTTGGACTAAGTTCCTCAGAAGACATCAAGCTCAACACCAAAGATGTATTCAGTTCTTCCAAACCTGGTCCAAACATAGCAAATCGTGGTTCATTCTGAATGATTAATGAGTGTAAAAAGGAGGTAACAGCTCCATACATAGGACGGCTGGATTTTGAGGCTCTTCTGGTATGTGGACAGCACATTTTGTAACTGCATAAAATTGTCACAATTAGAAATTAACAAAGAAAACATTCAGCCAGTTGTTCATTCAAGAATATATAAGTTATTGAGTACTTGCTGGACATAGGATAGGACCACAAGGATTATATAGTCCAATCTACTAGGAGGACATTACTATGGCAGGGAAAACCACAAGGTGCTGTGAGAGTGGAAGTGGCCCAGACACTGAGGAAGTCTCTCCCAGGAAGTGGCTACTTACTTTCTCATTTTTCATTTAGATTCTTTCATGGAACACTTGGTCTTACATTTATTTGGTCAGAATTAACTATATAGAGTCATTGTCCTCAATCTGAGGAAGTGTTATTCCCCTTTCCTGGAATATTTGAAAACGTCTCAACATTTCTGTTTGCACAACTGGGACAAAGGAGGCCATTCTACCACCACCTATTGAGTAGAGGCCAGGGATACTGCTAAACATCAGACAGTGTACAGGACAGTCCCCAACAACAACTGTTCAAAAATGTCAACAATGCTAAGACTGAAAAATAACAATAAGCTAAACAATGACAATAAATTACACAGAAAATATAAGCTTCATGAGAAGCTTTTTAAAAATTTACTAAGGCCACCAAAATTATCAAATTTCTTAGGTACTCCTATTACTAGCCTAAAATATAATAGTTTGGTAAGTGCTAAATGTAGATAGAATGCTCAAACATTCCTTATAGAAAACTGAGCAAACTAAGTCATATGAAAGACAATTCAGTTTCTAGCCGGGCGTGGTGGTGCACACCTGTAATCCCAGCACTTAGGGAGGCTGAGACAGGAGAATCCCGAGTTCAAAGCCAGCCTCAGCAACAGCGAGGTGCTAAGCAACTCAGCGAGACCCTGTCTCTACATAAAACACAAAACAGGGCTGGGGATGCAGCTCAGTGGTGGAGTGCCCCTGAGTTCAATCCCTGCTACCAAAAAAAAACAAAAACAATTCAGTTTCTTTCAATACATATAAATCTCTAAACTAATAATTCATTTTATCAGAAATTAAAACATAGTTATCCACATCAAAATAAAACCTAAAGCCCTTTGTTACAGTTTGGATCTGAAACATCTCTCAAAGGCTCATGTGTTGAAGGCTTGGTGGCCAGCCTGTGGGGCTACTGGGAGGTAGTAGAGTTGGGGGCTTAGTGGAAGGAAGTTAGGTTACTGGGGTGGGGGAGCATCCCCTGGGAAGGGGTATTAAAAAGCAGGCCCCCTCCTGTCTATCACTTTACTTTCTAGCCACCGTGAGGTAAGCAGCTTTGTTCTACCGAGCACTCCACACCATAATGTACCATGCTGCCACAGGCCAAAGCAACAGGGACAAGTAGCCATGGACTGAAATCTCTGAAATCATAAGTCAAAATACATCTTTCCTCCTTATAAGTTAATTACCTCAGGTATTTTGTTACAGCAAAAGAAAGCTGGCTAACACATCCTTTAAATAAATCAAGTTGCTGAAGACAATTACTAACCTAACAAAATTATCTCTATTAGTAATTAAACTTGTAATTCACACAAACACACACAAATTTAACTTTGAAGCCAAGGAGACCTCTCCAAGCCTTACCACCTTAACTAGTTATTAAGCCACTTAAGAGTCTGAATTCCATTTTCTTCATCTGCTTGGTTGAGCAATAACAACATCCCAGGGTTATAAGAAATAGAAATAATTACATGATCATAAATGGTAGTTACTATAATTGTTACTATTCCTGGGGAAAATATGGTTCCACATCATCAGATAAACTTAATGGCTATGGGGCATCACAGAGGTATTGCACAACAAGTGAAATAAAAGGTAGCACTTGTTGAGATTATATATAACATATTATGTACATTTTCATCAAGCTGTTTCATGAGATCTGACATAGTGGCATATGGATTGAAATAAGGAAAGACTAAATAAGTTAAATAAAATAGGGGGTAAAAATCCTGTTGGGAGCTGGAAAAGGAACTCAGTGGCAGAGTACTTGCCTATCATGTATAAAGTCCTGGGTTCCATCCTCAGCATTGAAAAAACAGAAATCCTACAGGTAGCTACTGATTCTAGCACAGGAAAACAATTCTTACCTAAAGCATAGATACTCTCTAAATTTATTTTACAATGCCTTAACTTTGAGGTTCTCAAGAAGGGAGGTTATATTCACATTCAACAACACTATATAACTTCGAAGTAGCATGATAGAGTTCCAATGTGAATAGTCCCTTATAAACCTTAGGCAAATCACATCATCTCTGTGAATCTCAATTCTCCATCCATTACACAAAGATAAAACCCTCATATTGTATAAGGACTGAATGAATAAACATACATAAAGCATCCCCCATAGAATCCAATACACTGCCTTATTCAATAACATGAATTGTCTCACATACATTAAATCTCTCACATATCATTTTTTTTTTTTTTTTTTTTTTTTGGTACTGGAGATTGAACTCAGGGGCACTCTACCACTGAGCCACATCCCCAGCCCTATTTTGTGTTTTATGTAGAGACAGGGTCTCACTGAGTTGCTTAGCGCCTCGCCATTGCTGAGGCTGGCTTTGAACTCGCGATTCTCCTGTCTCAGCCTCCCTAAGTGCTGGGATTACAGGCTTGAGCCA
>CM053405.1:30386816-30496333 GCA_028644305.1 Xerus rutilus | reverse complement strand
TCACATATCATTTTTAATGATATTAAAAAATGTTAACTACTTTTGAATGACAACAAAAATCTTATTTCCCAGAGTCTTGATAATAATTTTCTTCAATGCCAAAAAAAACTACTTTCTAATCTCTGGCCATTCCTTTTCTGGATTTGGAAAAGTATTTAACATTTAACAAAAAGACAAGTGTTCCAAAGATCATGAGAATTTTAAGTGTCTTATTTCTTGCCATCCTGTTATGGTCTGGATTTTAATTGTCCCCCAAAGACTCATATGCTAAAGGATTGGTCACCAGTCTGTGGCACCACTAGGAGATAGGGCAAACTGGAAGAAATTTAGGTTACTGGGACTATACCCTTGTATTGGGACCCTGGCCCCTTCCTCTTTCTCTCTTTGCTTTCCCAGCTGCCATAAGATGAGCAATGTCCTTTGCTATATACTTCCACCATGATATACTGCTCAGCCCACAGGCACTAAACCAATAGTGCCAACAGACCAGAGACTGAAACCTCTGAAACTGAAGCAAAATAAACCTTTCCTCCTTTAAGTTGTTTAGCTGAGGTATTTTGTCACCATGACAGAAATCTGACTAGCACACATCTGTGCTACATATAATTATTAAAATACTGGTTAGGCACCACAGGGAAATGTTAAAGCTGAAAGGGTCTATGGAGGAAGTCAATTAACTCAACCCCCAATTTTGACAATAGGACACTTAGACTCAAAATCCATGCAAAAAATTAATAGTAGGGCCTGAACTAGTGTGGACTCTTGATAGGTTGAAAATGAATAAATATGTCTTTTAATTCATAAAACTAGATACTTACACTGCCATGTAATCAAAAAATACACTGTCAGTGACCTCAGATATAGGCTTTTTTAAGATTTCTAGATCTGGAAGAGACTTCCAGTCAACAGAAGACCAAGAAGGAAGATCCCGCAACAGAAAATATCTCCACAGAATTGGATCTCGTACAGTTTCGTTCCAATAATGATTTGTACTTCCCAACTGACACAGATCATAAGGTGAAAGAAATGACAAAATATATAGCTGTACATCAATCTGAAACAGAAGAAAGCAGTAGCTCAGAAAAAGGAATGACTAATTTATATTGGAAAATTATTGTTTGATGATGTTAGACAGTTAACAATTACACTGAACAACTAAAGGTCAATTGAACTAGTGTTAGTGTTTTTAATAGTTAAATATATCTTCTGCAGTAATTTTCCTGCCATCAGGAGAAAATAACACTTTAATTTCTGACACACTGCAACATTCTTGAAAAACTAACTACTGGTCTGCTATTTTTCAAGCAAAATAATTAAAAACTCTTCAATTTCTTCTCATGGACCTTTTTTATACAGCATTTAAGTAAATTGGCTAAGGAAACAATTTATTCTTCAAAATAAAACCTTTATCAAGTGGACACTTCCTGATCTTACCATTAGAGCAAATTAAAGAATGGAAATTTGTCATCTGATTTTCTATCTAGAATTTATTAAACTGTTTCAAAGAACACTGAAAGAAGGAGAACCTTGGAGGCATTCTGATCCTGAAATTTTCAATTTGGGATGAACAATAGAGCAAAGTGTCAATAATCTAAATGATACACAGAATTGAAATAATTTTCAAGAACTTCCGTCCTCTCCATTTTTCTATCTGCCTACAAAGTTTAACACTAGATAACTTGTATAATCTTGTGGCCTGTTGTAACATGAGGCACTTGTAATTTAGTCATTTACTTTCACCAAGTGGCAGTTTTGATCCTAATACAGAGTTAGGTAACAGTAACGTCCCAGGAGAGTGTTTAATACACAGAGCCTGGGATGAAAGGTGCTGAGAACTCAAACGCTGAAAGGATTTCCTAAGCTGACCCTTGGTCTGGAAGTCTAGTTTCTCAACCGATGTCCAGTTGTCCCAGGACCCAGTGCCTGCCTCAGGGATAGACAACAGAGCAGCGACCTAGGTGGTCAGCAGGGCGGCTACGACGGTGTCCGGAGACCTTCACTAGCTGGGGAGGCCCTGAGTCAACACCAAGGCAATTCCTGCCAACTGCTGCTGCCCGGCTGGAAAGGCTGCAGGGACAGGGACCGCGGAGTCCCGCAGTGCGGAGGCCGGCGTGGCCTCCCTGGCGGCCCAGGCTCACCGGGAGCCGCGTCAAGGTGCAGATGTCCTCGTCCGCCTCCTCTCGGGAGGCCGTCCGCACTGTCCGCTCCTTGCCCACCGACTGCCAGAACGTCCTCCAGCCGCTGAGGATGGCAGCCTCCAGGCGGCCCCAGTCGCTCGGAGGCGGCGGCGAAGAGCTAGTTCCGCAGCGCGGCTCGCTCCTTGCCATGGCCTCCCGCGCCACCTAACGCGCGCAGGCGCTGGCACCCGCTCCGCGTCGCGCCGCGGTCCCTACAGGGGCGTAGGCCCAGCGCGGCGCCCAGCGTCCTCCAGCAACCGCTTCCGGTTCGCTTTGCCGCTGGCCTCTGCCCCAGCCTCACCGGCCGGACCCTATGCCATAAAACCTCCCGCTTCTTAATGACTTCCGCACTTCAAGATGTTCCCTCTGACTAGAGCCCATTTCCACTTGCCTGGGCCCGGGCGACTCCTGCTTGGTCAAGGAATGTCCCTCTTCCGCTATCTTGGACTTAATAACCAGTTGCTTCCTTCTCAGCACTAAGGCACGAGAGGGTTTTGTTTTTGTTTTGTGGTGTTCAGTCAACAATTGACAGTTTCCTCTCTTGGTTGGAGATTAGCAAAAATTGAGACAATGTCAGGAACCTGTGGAATTTAGTTCTCTTAAGAAGCCATATCTATATTATCTACACCCTGTTTTGACCTCTGCCTCCTAGAAAATTGTGACTGTGGAGAGACTGAATGTTGTAGGTCGAGAGCCAAAAGTATCTGAGGACATTTAGTTCATTTAATAGCCGTTTAATTTCAAATTCTGTATCTAACCTAAAATCCTTGTGCCTATTAGGTAAAACTGCAGGAGTGTATTGCTAAGCTTAGCAGACCTCTTTCACCTACCTTTAGGCAAAGAATGCTATATCTGAAACCTATGGAAAAGATTTCTCCATTTTGCTGCAACCCACCTACCACTGGGTAAATGTTATTTATGATTGTAGTTCTATGGCTCAAAGTTCCACTAAGAAGCATGCCATTCAAGATAACTTGAATCACTGTTCCCAGGCTATGATTACTCGGATCTGGTTCAGAATAATCTCATTATTTCCTTAGAGTTGCTATTTTACATTGACAATCCCAATCATAAAGTACTCATGCCAAAAATGAGGGGTCTGGGCCCACTATTCAAAAATACAGGTACATTAAAAATTGCTGAGCAGACCATCTCATAAAAGGGCCACAAAACAAAACAAAGCAACAGCCAGAATGAGAACCTAGATGTGGTATTGTTGAATCTCACTAGGGAGTTTTTGTCTCTCCAAATTGATGCCTATCAAAATCCCAAACATTCAATTATACTATAGAGCTATAATAACAAAACAGCATAGTGGTGCACCAAAACAGGCAAGAAGACCAATGGAACAGAAGACACTGAGACAAAGCCACAAAAATACAGTTACCTCATACTAGACAAAGGAGCCAAAAACATGTTGGGGAAAAGTAGCCTCTTCAACAAATGGTGCGGGAAAAATTGGAAATCCATATGTAGGAGTATGAAATTTAACCCCTCTCACCCTGTACAAAACCCAACTCAAAGTGCATCAAAGATCTAGAAGTGAGATCAGAAACCTCATACATACTAAGAGAAAATGTTGACCCAACACGCTAACATATCAGCTCAGGAACTGACTTCCTTAACAAGATTCCTAAAGCACAAGAGGTAAAATACAAAATCAATACATGGGATGGCATCAAACTAAAAAGCTTCTTCACAGCAAAGGAAAACAAGAGTGTGAAGAAAGAGCCTACAGAATGGGAGAAAATCTTCGCCATATGCAACTCAGATATACCAGTAGTTTCCAGGATATATAAAGAACTCAAAAAACTTAACACCAAAAAATCAAATAACCCAATCAATAAATGGGCAAAGGAACTGAACAGACACTTCTCAAAAGAAGAAATTTATGAATGGTCAACAAATATATGAAAAAATGTTTAACATATCTAGCAATTAGTGAAATGCAAACTAAAACTACACTGAGATCCATCTCACTCCAGTCAGAATGAAAATAATCAAGAACACAAGGAACAATAAATGTTGGTGAAGGTGGGGGCAGTACACTCATACATTGCTGGTGGGGCTGCTAACCGGTGCAACCTTTCTGGAAAGGAGTATGGCAATTCTTCAAAAAACTAGGAATGGATCCACCATTTGACCCAGCTATTCCACTCCTCAGTATATATATCCAAAGGATTTAAAATCAGAATACTACAGTGATGCAGTCACACCAATGTTTACAGCAGCTCAATTCACAATAGCTAAGCCATGGAACCAACCTAGGTGCCCTTCAACACATGAATGAATAAGGAAAATGTAATACATATGTATACAATGGAGTATTACTCAGCCATAAGGAAGAATGACTTTACTACATTTGCAAGTAAATGGATGAATTTGGAGATTATCATGCTAAGTGAAATAAGCCAGTCCTAAAAGCCAAAGGTCCAAAAAGTTCTCTGATATGTGGAAGCTAACCCACAATAAGGGGAAAAAGGAAAGAACAGATATTCAGTAGATTAGAGAAGGGATAAGAAAAGGAAAAACAGTGGAATGAATCTGAAATAATTTTCCTATATTCTTATATGAGTACACCATAGTGAATCCTACCAGTGTACACATCCATAAGAATGGAGTGTTAATAAGATATATGCCATGCATGTATAATTGTATCAAAATGAATTCTACTGTCATGTCTAACTAAACATAACCAATCAAATAAAATGTTAAAAATTTTGATTCTTCTTCTACTCACTTTGGTTTTACTTTAAAATAGCTTTTAAAAACTATACCAGAGACAGATCACATTAGAAGGTAATCTATTATATAGAACAAGGTTTAGTTTCTGAAGGTAGGAAAGAAATACTTAAATTTAGAACTACATGTCTGACAGTCATTTTCAAATAGATTACTTAATCTAAACCAGAGAAAACTCCATTCCAAAACCAGATCTCTATTACTTAAAGGAATATTTCAGTTTAATGTTACCTTAAATAAATGATTTAGGATCTCTAGGATAATTCAGAAAAGAACAGTATCACAACATGTAAAAGAAAACTGAACCTGAATAAAATAAATCAATGGTTTTAAAATTCTGTGATAGAGTTAGATTTCACATAATCTAGGTTAAATTCATTTCTAACCAGTAATTCGTTACCATATCCAGGACATGAAAATAGTTGAAGGTGAAAATTCTAAATTTTTCATTGTGAAGATATTCAAAGGCATAAATTCTAGATTTTACAATGACTCTTTGTACAAAATTGTTTTACTACCTCAATTGTCAAAACATTCTCTCACATCTAACCCAAATCATTTGATTAAAATTAATCCCATTTACTTGAAAATCCCATTTATGTCTTCAAAAATATGTGGTCAGTATCTTCAAAAACTATGAAATCTTTAAGGATTATGGGAAGTTACAGAGAACATATAAATTTTATGTATATAAGCACTTAAATACATATTTAATATTTTATATACCATAACAGTGCTTAATGGTCAATGAAGGACTATGATGTTTATTGTTGTGAACTTACATTCAAAATGTACCTGATGATCTAAATGAGAACAGAAACTCAATAAAGCCTTATAGCTGAGACTGGACCCCCAGAATAGCAAAAAGACAAAAACAGCTCAATTATCAAATGAATGAGAAAATGTATTTAATAGGGAAAATCTGAATATATATAAAAGGAGAGAGAATAATAATCTATGTACCTAATTTTTTTAACTCAACAATTTCCAACACCTTGCCAGTCTTTCTCTGTCATTCTTCCCACCTAACACCACATGCCCAATTCTGGATTTTTTTTAAAAGCAAATCCTAGACATTGTATCATTTTATCTGTAAGTATTTCCATGTCTGTCCCCTATAAGGCATCTTTTATGAAATATAACCACTGTACACATTATTACACTGAAATAATAATTCTTTAAAATCAAAATATCTTGTCAGTGTTCCAACTTCCCCATATGCCTTCACATTTGGTTTGTTTAAAGCATGACCCAGTAAGGTCTACAAATTGTACATATTCTTAGAACTTTTTTAATTCTATATACTCCCCCTCCTTACTTTCCCTTGCAATTTGCTAAAGAAACCATGTTGATCTTTCTGGACCACATTCTGGACCTTCTTGATGGGATCTTTTTTTTTTTTTTTAAAGAATCTTTATTTTATTCATTTATTATTTATATGTGGTGCTGAGGATGGAACCCAGTGTCTCACGCATGCTAGGCAAGCGCTCAACCACTGAGCTACAGCCCCAGCCCCTTGATGGGATCTTAATGATCTTTAACACATCGTTCTGTCCCAGACTTGGATCAAATTCAGGTTTATTTTGTAAAGCCTTTTTAAAGTGATATTGTGTACTCAGATTGGGATTGACAAGTCATTCTTGTTTGCTAATGATATTGGTCAAATTATATTGTTATATTATGTGCATGAACAAATATGTAACAACAAATCCCATCATTATGTACACCCATAATGCACTAATAAAAAATGTGGGAAAAAAGAAAACAAAAGGTAATGGAGATAATCCTATGTATTTAAGCCACCAACTGGATACATAATTCAGCATATTTGTTCACTTTGATTTTTTGCAAAAAAGGTCAAAAACATGTCTTTTTAAACTATGACTTAATCTTATTTTATAACATATGTACATGGTTCCAAAGTCAAGAATACAAAATTCTAGAGACATTCAGAGAAATCTAGCTTCCATAATGGTCTTTCAATCTAGTTTGTCTTCTCCCACCCCACCATAGGTAACATTTTTTTTTAGAGCACACATAATTTGTATCCTTTCATAAATAAATAGCATTATACTATATACTTTCCACCTTCTTTTTTAATAATTACTCTAAGTATTATATGGAAATATCCATTGCTTTTTACAGTCACATACTCAATTATGTTCATGTACCAGGGTTTATGACAACCTACTTTCAAATGGGATATGTGTGTATATATTCTATACTATGTATATCTATATATTTAGATGAATTGTATTTCATTAAATGCCTCTGGCTTGTGAATTTACAAATATACCAAGTTACCAGGCTAATTATTAAAAGCCTAAGTTTTAAATAGGGTATATATAATACTCGGATGACTAATACACCTAAATATATTGGGTATATTTGGATGGTGGAGTTGAAAATGTTTCAACAATTTTTAGGTTTTCTGACCATATCAATAAAAAACATTTGAGATACCTATCCAGCCCATGAATTCTTAAAAAAAATCTGCTTCCTATCTAAAATGACCAAGCATGGCTTGAACTAAGGAAAAGGCAGTGCATACTGGACAGAAAAGAGTTTGTTACTCAATTGCTCTGGCTGATGAGCATTCTAATATTAGTCTGCATGCAGAACGAGGTATGGGCTATATACAGAACTACACAGACATTATGGAAAATAATGATAGCTAACTCTTGCGTGTTCTTACCATGGCGAGGCACTGAACTAAAACACTTTTTGAGTATTAATTCATTTAATCTTCAAAATTTTGTGAATATTCCTGTGTTAAAATAATATTCCTGTGTTTAAAAAAAAATAGAAAATTAAGGCACAGAGATTAAGTCACTTAAAGATACACAGTCAGGGGTCTGTGATTTGAACTCAGGTCTACTGGCTCCAGAAGCCACAATCCTAATCTTTATGCCACCCTGTCTAAAAGTTATCAAGATCAGACAAAAATAACATTCAGAAGGTAGAATAAAAGCTTTCATTCTGATGCAACAAGAAACTAAAAAAGAGGACAAAAAACACAAGAAACAAGTAGGGGAACATGATTTTATTTTTTTACAAATTTTAAATGTTCCAAAACATTTTACTTGGGTATTTTCACTATAAGTAGGAAAAACAAAATGAAGTACAGTAGAGAACACCAGCATAAATATATAATACATACTTTAATTGTGACTATAGTAAATGTATCTTAATGTAATACTTCCATAAGTACAACAACTTGTATTGTGTTAAAAAAAAATACAGAGACGCGATATTAGAGTATTATAGAATCCTGGATTCATGGCAGATAAGGTACCCTTACTGAGGCCAGAAAAGAGGCCCTAGAAGGTGACGAGAGAAGAGACAGTTCTAAAACTAGCATGTTAACCAGCTGTGGGTTCTTGAAAATACCATTAAGATGAATCTAAGAATGCTTTTAGACATAGCTCACATTTTAAAGAACATCAGAGAATTTGCAGCTGGACTGTAAAGCTAGGAATGTAATTTTATGCTAAGTTTTAGCCATAACTCTCACCTCACTTTACTATAGGTAAAGGAATAAGGAAAAGTCATGATTTGCACCTTAATCAGTATCCACTAATTCACAGTAGCCAGAAACCCTATAAATAAATAGCAAAACAGGCCCTTAACTAAGTGTTAAGGTCTAGCTGACATCAGAAAATTCATACCGGGAAAAGAATCATACAAATTTAAGAATTGTGAAAAATCATTTTGCAGAGTTTAAATTTTATTAGCCATCAGAGAATTCAAATTGAAGAGAAACCCCACATATAAAAAGTGCAACAAGGCCGTTAGGTAACATCACCCATCAGTAGAGCTCATGCTAAAAACAAATCCTTTAAATGTAACAAAATGTGAAGGTCTTAAGTAATGACTCATTCCCTAATTCAGTATCAGGACTTCCATAGGAAAGAAAAACTATTTTTATGAATATATTATAAATACAAGGCATTTACACAAGGTTGAATTTGAAGACACAATGCTTTAGCAGTAGATAGGTACTTAGAGGTGACTTCCCCACCACTTTAGATAAAACAGCACCCACTCCAAATCTTGTTAACCACTTCTCTGATTTATTCTTCATAGTACTAATCACTTGACACATATATTCCTTACAATGCTTTGAGTAACTTCCTCCTCTAGAACTCTGAAAGAGAAGGGTGTTTAAAAGCAATATCCTTAGTGCCTGAGACAAAACATGGCAGTAGATGCTGAATGAATAAATTATAGTACTTTCCTTCTGTGGAATATTTGGTATCCTCAGGTTATTTCATTCTAAATGAAAGAGAATTTACTTAGGAGGCTTTAACACATACAAAAAAAAATTGTTTTTTTCATTTATCACACACCAGAGTAAAAAGCACTGTTACTATATTGGCCTACAAATTATTCTCCAATTGCTTGGAGAATGAAAAGTTATACAAAAAAGCACCCAGTAATACCATCATAATTGTACCAACTAGTGAGTCTACAAGGGTCATGAAGGCCAAAGGAAGTTCCCATCCTCTGAAAATAAAGTTCTCTTGTTTTCTCAGGTTTGGAATCTAAATAATACTTTCCTCTTCTGAGGAGATACAAATCATCCACTGGTATAAAGAGCATGGCAGTTTGGAATCCAATAGGAACACTTCTGTGCAGTTTGGCACTTAGAATCATGCCTCATTAATTCAAAAAACTTTACTAAGGGCCAACCATGCCTTAAGCACTACGTATAAAGTACATTTTAAAATAGAGTTCACTGAGTAGTAAGGAAAATAATTACAAAACAATGTGCTAAGTGTGATAACACGGGAGGGGAAAACTATGAAAGTATAACAAAGGAACATCTAATTTAGACTGGAAAAGGCTGACAAAAGTTTCTGGATACAATATCACTGAAGCTGCATCCTAAAAGATAAGTAGATGTTCACTTGGCCACAAAGAAGGGCACAGAAGTAATGATTTCTACAAAGTTACCGAGGCTGAAAAAACACAAGCACATTTGGGGAAGGAACCGGAAGTACTTATGATTGACTGATCATGATCTCTAAAAAGAGGAGGGACAGTCTGTGCTTCTAAAAACCATATTAAAAATTACTTAAATCTTTATATTCAGAAAGCACAAAGGTATTTTCATAATAAAATCTGTTAAAATGCTAAGTTAAATACAAATCTTCTTGGCTGTGCAAAGATAAGCCAGGGGGGCTTGGCAGGGATGGGGAGAATTTCTCCTTGCCCTGAAGGCTCTACGTGAATTTTTATGTTTATCAAAAAGGAGCATGGGTTTTCAATGTTTGAGAAAAACTAGACTAGAATATGATTACAGAGGATGTTTACAGAGATGAGGCTGGGAAAGTATGCACTGTGTTACCCTGCTCTGCAAAAGATCTAAAAATGAGAAAACATGAAGCAGGAAAGATTTTGCACAAAAAAATGAGGATTTGATGTTTGGACATACTGAATTTAAAATTACTATGGATGTTAGAAAAACATTTAATAGGCCATTAGAAATGAGATTTAGACAGCAAGAGGGAGGCTGGGGTCCAGGTTACTGACTTGGGAATCAGCTTGATATTACAGGTGATGGAGAAAGCAATGGCTGTGATTATATTGTATAACGAGTATTTAGAGTAAAAAAGAGTGAAAAAAATGAGGGAAAAGTGGGAGAGAAGGAAGAGAACTCTAGTTCAGAACTTTAGTAAAACAGGCAGAAAATGAGAAGTCCCCAGGGAAATGAGGGAAATAACAGATGAAATCTGTAGCATAGATTTGCCTTCACAAGGAAGCAAGCAATCTCTTTTCCTCTAAAATGAGAAAATAAAGATAGTAAATACTTGCTGATTTCCTTGAGCTTTAACTTTGTATATGATAGGAGAAAGGGCCATACTCTAGGGGAGGGGCAGAGTGTCTGAGGAAAGTGACAGTTTGGCTCAAGTACAGTGGGAAAAGAGAAAGGCCACCTAGTGACAAACAAAAGACTTACTGTGAGGGTTCTTCTAAAAGGGAGACTCTGATTTTGCTTTGAAGGACCACATGCCCTTCCCACAGAACTCAACAACCCAGAAAAGGTAGCTAATTCAATGTTAGGGCTCACTAGGCTAAAGAACAAGAGGAAAGAAGGAACAACTGGGGACAGCAGTTCATATGGTACCCCAGAAAGGTGGACAGGGAAGAAGGAAAACCTGAAAGGGGCTGATAATTTAGGAGTAAGGGGAACAAGAAAATAAGGCTGTGAAGAAACTACAGATGGCACAAAAACCAAGAAATAAAAAAGAGGAAAAGATGAAAACTGTCATCAGTGACTGAAATTTAAGATTTCAGAAAAGGAAACTCAGGATGCTTAATGCTCAAGGTGTGATCATGGGAGTAAGCTGCTGGAATGTGATAAACTCACTAGAGCAGAAGTCCAGTATATTACCAAGGTATCGGACAGCTCATCCCAAAATAACAGGAGCTGAGGTAGACAGAAATAGGTAAGTAAGATATCAAATTAGGCTTTTTGGCCTTTAGCATTCCACCCCTATTATTAAGGGCAAAAATAATAAAACTTCAATACAGTATGAAAAGATGTGCCCTAAAAGTATATGAAATAATGGACTAACCTAACCTGATTTTTCTTTAAGAAAATATGCATCTTATTTAAACAAAATAGGAAAATTATTTTTAAATTTTATAGAATGCCTCAGGGAAATAAAAAAAATTTTTTTTTTCAGTATTGGGGGATTGAACCCAAGGCCTCATGCATGCTAGGATTAAAAACTCTAAATATGATTAGTAATAATACATGGCAAAAGAGCTAAACACAATGATTCCTTTGTGGAGTCACTTGTTATTGGCCTTATTGGAAATGGAATCTAAATATAAGTCATAATCTTTCATTTTGCCTACGTTTATATCCAGAATATCTATTCAAAGCAATGAGGTGAACTGAAGTATAGCAAACTTTAAGAAAGGGAAATTAGAGTATATGCTATTTAAAAAAAAAAAGAACCCAATAACCTAAAGTATTAGAAAAAAAATCTCAAAAAGCTAAATAGGGTTCCTCCTTATTAATGACAGGATACCTGTAGTTCAAGCTTAGTTAGAATAACACATATGCCATCTTAAACGTTAAGGAATCATTTTTTTCACAGGCTTAAGAATATACAATGAAAGATGAAGATGGCATTTAAGAAGGGCAACCATACTAGGTATCTATATGTACTATAACATATATGTCTTTTTTCTGATTTCTTTTCCATCACATGGGTCTTTTTGTCTTTCTGGTAGAAAAAGATTAGATGAATTACTACTTACAGGACTGCTGAAAGAAATTTAGAATCTGTTTTGCATTTGTTGTATTCCACTCTTGCTCTTTCAGGGGTCCTTCACACACAGATACATACTTTTTCAAAATTTTTTCTCCTACTTCTCGAAAATCCAAGGATTCCTTGTGTGTCATGCAGCTTGCTTCAGAAACACCAATATCCATTTCACGATTTTCTGGCTGTTGATCTGCACAATGTTTCAATCCCCAGTAACACATTTCTCCACTGTACATCATAGCCAGCAAATGAATGTCACTAAATATTCCTGGGAAGGTCATTTATGAGAGATTAGAATTAAAAGTTTAAAGAGAAATCCTAGTTGTTAAAACTCTAATAAATTCCTTGTCATTAAGCATCTTTTCATCTCATCTACTTTAATAACACATAGGAATGCCAAATATCATTAATACAATTCTCATTTAATAGCTCTTTTTGATGCCTATTAATTTATAAAAGACGTTCATCACAACAATAAAAACAGTATTATCAAAGAATTTTTTTTAAAGAACTATTCAAGTTAGTGTTCTTCACCTTTTTGAGGTGCTCATCAGGACCTCTTTGAGAATTAATTCAGTGGAACTCTTCTCAGAAATATACTCCAAATTCTATAGCATTTCAAAATACTCATAAACTCCCTGAATCCCACCCATGAAAATAACTTTTATTTTGGGGTGTACTCTGGGATCATTGATATAGCTATAGTCAAGTATCCTATAGCTCTTATATTTTTCAAAGTCTCTACCAAAATCACATATCATCATGCCACTGGAAAGGTCATACAATTCCAAATTATCAAAGATGTTTATACCATAGGATTTTGATCACAAAAGTTGAATGCAATCTTCTTTTGAGTAGTTTTTCCAGTAGCCAATTATATAAACACGTATGGTATGAAAAATATATTAATTTGGTAGAAGATTTAAAAAGACTTAGAGCTGGGTACAGTGGCACACACCTGTAATTACAGCGACTCGGGAGGCTATAGGGCAGGAGGATCACAAGTTCAAGGCCAGCCTCAGCAACTCAGTGAGGCCCTAAACAACTTAGTGAGACTCTTATCTCAAAATAAAAAGTTATAATTATGAACAAGAGTAAAGATGATTTGAATATGAGATTGTATCCATGAGAATCACCAAAGCTCTTTGAGTCTGCTTGTAAATCAGAAAAATTAGGATTCCACATGTCCTAAACATGGAGTTTTTTAAAAGAACACATGAAATTAAAATGTGTTTCAGAAAACAGTGTTATAAAAATACAAGATCACTTAACTTCTTAAGGCCACTAAAATACAAATAAATGGTTTATTCTAATGTACTTGTACTTGTGTGATTATAAAACATACCTCAGAGATTATGAGCATCATAATCCCAACTCCTCACCTAATTATGGTTCAATAGAAACTATGACCATGATGGCATCAGAGATGAACAATTCAACTTTCAAAACCCATAGTTCCTACTGTTTTAAATCTACTAAAAGACATCTGAAGTCTCACATTTTTTTATAGCTATCACATTCACTTCACCTGAAATTCAGCTTATAAATAATAGCAAGATAAGCAACAGGTTCAGCAGAATAGCTGATTCATTAATGCATTTATCAGTTTAAAAAAAGAAAAAAAAAGGGCAGAATCTGAGATTTGCATTCATGAAAATGATAGGCTATATACTATATTATACTTTGTATATATAAAATATATATATGTATTATATATTTTCACTTAATAAGTAAAATGCCTGTTACACTGTTACATATAATAATTTCTCTTTACTTTACTTATTAGTAGTTAAAATCATAAACCTCAAAAGAAAAAGCTAGAGAGAGCACTAGATATTATTCAGGATTATTTTATATTAGATATGGCATTTCATTCAACAAATACCCTTTTTATTTGTGTGATCCTACACCTTGTGTAGAGAATACTAGAAACACCAATGTAGGTAAGGTAAAATAAGTAAGGATGGAAGGAACGTTGAACTTAAAAGCCGCCTAAGCCATGTGGGAGGGAGCTGAAGTACATCCTACAAGGTGAAAATACTTGGGAAAGGTAAGAAGTGCCTGCCTAAGGGGAGATCAGAGATTCAAATTTATGCCTCAATCTTTAGGTAAGCCTCATTTTTTACATTAGCAAGGAGTCAACTGCTTACCAATATACAGATATCCTATGGGAAGGTGTTATCAGAAAGAAAATGAATAGCTATATGTGAAAGAATAGTTCTTACACTTTAGCCTGCATTTGAATTACCTGTCAACCCTAACTAAAATGCTCACTGCTGGGCCCCACCTTAGAGTTTCAGACTCAGGTATAAGGTTGAACCTAAAACTTTGTATTTTTTAGACAAATTCCTAGGATCTAGGACAATGCTGATGCTGCTGGCTCATGGGTTACACTTTCAAAAGTACTGCATTAAAATACCAAAGGAAGGGGCTGGGGTTGTGGCTCAGTGGTAGAGCAATTGCCCAGCATGTGTGAGGCACTGGGTTCAATCCTCAGCATCACGTAAAAATAAATAAAACAAAGTTTAAAAAATTTTTTTAAAAAAAGATTCTTTAAAAAAAAATACCAAAGAAAAGCATGAACATATAAAATTAGTCACGTTCTAATGTTTACTCCTAAAAGGAGTCATTTTTCTATAGATACAAGCTCTTTGCTTGTCTGAATTTCCCTTGATATTTTCTTTTTCTGTTAATACTTAGGATGGTTTTTCAATACAACACTTTGAACTGTAAATGTCCATGAACTGTAAATGTCACATAAATGCATATGTGACAGTGGGGAGAGTACATGAGATGCGGGGAGGTGGGAGCAGCATGGAAAGGAAGTATAATTGTTACAGTTTGGATAGAGAATGTCCCCCAAAGGCTATGTTAAATGATTGGTTCCAGTCTTTGGCAGTGCTGGAAGGTGGAGGAACCTGAACCTTTAGGAGTTAGAGTCTAACAAAAAGAAGTTAGATCATCATGCTAAGCAACTCAGTGAGACCCTGTCTCTACATAAAACAGAAAATAGGTCTGGGGATGTGGCTCAGTAATTGAGTGCCCGAGTTCAATCTCCAGTACCAAAAAAAAAAAAAAGTTAGATCATTAAAGGTGTGCCCTTGAAAAGGATAGTATGACCCCAGCTTCCTCTTCTCTTTTTCTGCTTCCCAGCTGCCAGGAGCTGAACAGCTTTGCTTCACCATGTGCTCCCTTCCTTGATGTTTTGCCTCAGCACAGGCCCAAGAGAAAGGACTAAGCAACCACCTTCTGAAACTGAATCCTGGGGATCTCAAAACTCAGATATTTTGTCACAGTGATGGAAAGCTAACACAATAGTAATTCATGAAATGAGAGTGAGTGAAGTACGATGTCTTTCACTAAAAAAAAGGTGGCCAGGCTAGAATCTTCTGAGAGCAGTATGGCACAAGTCTGTCCGCATCATAACATTTTAGTGAATTTACTCAAAATAGATTCTTGGGCTTCAAATATTCAACTAAAACGTGTACGAGGTACACAGAAATCAGTATTTTCAATAAGTTACCCAAGCAATTAGTGATACTAGTTCTAAGTTGCCCTCTGTGAGACCTGAAACCCAAATTCTGTGTTAAGAAGTGGGCCAAAGGGCTGCAAGGAAGGGTGGATCCTCTGTCATTTAAAAAGGGGGACACAAACCAAGGATGTGAACACTAGATAGTATTTTGATTTACCCTATTTGATAAGCCTTTTATCTGATAAGTCCATACCCAAAGATTAAAATTCTCTGGCCCCCACTTCAGAGAAGAGAGGCTAAAGTAGTAAAGAAGTAAGATAAAGAGGCTTATACATAATTGTTTGGTAATTAGTAGTTGAAAATCTAATAACATACAGGCAATGTCCAAAGCACAATATAGTTATTTTCCCTTCTAAGTATCAAAAGGAAGTAATAATAGTAAGCATATACTGTCTTGAGTTTACCTAAAATGAGGTAAATTATCACCAACATTTGGCCACAAAAATATTTTGATGCCCCATATAGAATTTATCTCTTAAATACTGTAGTCTCTCTAAGAATTATATTTTAGATTTGCTAACAAAAATAATGAGATCCTCTCTAACAGGGTCTTAGGAGAAATTAAGCCTATGTCAAGTAGGTTTCCTAGTTCCTAACTTAATCGCGCGCACGTATGTGTGTGTGTGTGTGTGTGTGTGTGTGTGTGTGTGTGAGAGAGAGAGAGAGAGAGAGAGAGAGATTCAGGTAAAGCAAACTTCTTTAAATGAGAACAAGAAGTTAATATCATAAGAGGGCTGAGGACTTGGCAAAACTTCTGTGGTTCCTATGTTGTTTTCCTTTTCCTTGGAAATTGCTTTGGTACCATATCTGACCCTTTTAATTCCCCTATGGAAGAAGTATTTGAAGCGAGGGTTAATATATTCAAAGCGTGACTGAAGAGGAGGCACTAATATCTGCCTCCTGAAGAAAAAAATTTCAGGCTACAGAGTATCTTACCTTGAAAGCAGAAATAAGAGAATGAGGGAAATAGATGACTTGTGCCACTTTCTTTGGTTCTAAATAGACTTCAGTGCTAATCCTCACCTTTTTGTTTTAATCAGTGTTTCAGGTTAAGTGTTTAATAGAATCAGTCCATGTAGGACTGACTTAGGTATGGGTTGAGGAAATTATTTGAGGAAATTAAAAGACCATTTTCAATACCTCTAATTAGTTCATTAGTTATCTGGTATACCTAATGACTAATATGTATTTTCTATAAATACATCAAAACTATGTTTATCAAAATGTCATGCCCACTGTGTAAACTCTACTCACAGTAAGTTGTTTTAGGACAAGACATTTATCTGAATTAACAGAATGTAACAATTTTTAGGTATCACTACATAGTATTATGTTAACAATATTTAAATCACCAGTTTTGTTTAATGAAATGTTTTCAAATAGAACACCTCAGGAAGCTAATAAAGAAACAAAAAGAATTAAAATATATTTAAAATTCTAGAATTTCCCTCAAGAAATTTTCTTATTCTTCACATTTCATTTTCTCCCACAAAAATTTCAGATGAAGTGTAAGAAATAAAAATTTACAAGTATGCTCCAGTGTCAACTACAGCTTTAAGACCTTAAGCAGATCCACTGATTTACCTGGACCTCAGTTCCTCCATTTAAAAAAAGAAACAGTAAAAGTTCTTTCCCTGACTTCAAAATTCCAATGATGCCCAATATCCAATTCTTAGAACTGTCAAGTGCACAGATATTTGTGGCAGAAACAGCTGCTATCCAACATTTATCCTCTCCCCACCTTCTTAGTAAAGAATTTTAATTTGGAATGGCAATGTTATCAGGTCAAGGACTATACTTTCCAGGTTTCCTCACAGCTAGGTGAAGTGATTGAATTAAACTGGCCAATGAGTTGGAGGTATTGTAAAGAGCTTCTGAGAAGGCTGTTAAGGAGCTGACTTGGCTGAAAGAAATTCCATTCTGTTATTCCAGAAGCCTGAAACAAAAGTGACACAGAAGTGGCTCTGGGAGCATTTTGGAATACCGAGAATAAAAGCAATGTCCTAAACTGGGATACCTGCTGCAAAACTCTATCATTATTATTGTAGTCTAAATAAAGTGCTTTCCTCTGAAGCTGAAGGACTCTGGTTCTAAAAAGGATAGAAGAAAAAGACAAGAACATGATGTCATGGAACCACTATTAACAGCTCTGGATTTTTTTTTTTTTTTTATGTGAAAGAGCATAAATGTCTACGTTTAAGTTACATCTCGTCTGACACAAACAGACAAAACTTGTTCTGATCAGGGCCTTGCAGGAATGTAAAACATGTAAAACTATCATGACACAAAACTTCCCCCAAATTATTAAACAACAGAGATTAGAAGACATGAAAAGCTTTTTTTTTTTTTAAATACTTATTTTTTAGTTGTAGGTGGACAGAATATCTTTATTTTATTTTTATGTGGGTCTGAGGATCGAACCCAGTGACTCACGCGTGCTAGGCGAGCACGCTACCACTGAGCCATAATCCCAGCCCCACAGGAAAAGCTTTTAATCTCTGAATTTCTAAAAGGATGTTATTACTTTTTGTCTATAATCTAGCCTGAAATGCATTTAAATAAGAGTAAAATCTAACAAACTTCCTAAAAACTTTAAATCAATTAGAAAGCCTTAAAAAACAGATTACATTACCTTCACTCAGTAATTTAGCTGTGTCTAAGTCTTGAAAAGAAACTCCTTCATTTAACTGGATAGGACACCGATAATTTAGCATTTGTAGCAAGTAATTGATTCCATCAACAAGGTACTAAATAAAAACCAAAGCCAAAGCATTAAAGTATTATATACAGAACTATATCGACTTCAAATACTTTTTCCCATTCTTTGCCAGAGAAAATGGGCTAGTATACAGATATATTTAATGGTTATTAAATTTCAGTGGTATAAGGTTCCACAACTCCAAGGTTTTCATAATAAGTATACCCCTCAAACAGTAAGAATACAGAAAAGAAAATGTTAACCAAGAACCCATGCTTCAATAATATGCTTGTCAAAAAATACTATCAAAGAAAGATAAGGATAAGTATCATAAAGATGTGTCAAAACAAGTTATTAAAAATTTTTATATACTTATAATTTAGAAATATTATGATCAAACTCTTATATTTGAAAGTGTGATCTCCCATTCCAAGTTCACCTAAACTATTTACATTCAGCTGAGTTAGATTCCTTAGTGGTACAATACTAAGACCCATGTCTGTCTATAATGATTTTGTAAGAACAGTCAAGATGACTCAAGAGAGCCACGATTTTCTAGAAGCTAGGTCATGTGGGTTCTTTAGCAGTAATTTACTGACAGAGGGAGGCTTGATCTAAGTATATATGTATATATACACACATATATAGATATAAATGATTAGGAATTAATATTATTTATTTTTTATTAAAAAGTTAAAATCCAGAACTTTAAAAAGCACATGGAATCCCTAAATTACAAAATGATTTCACATTATCTTATTTAGTAAAAGACCTAGAATGCAAGCCCAAACTCTTTGATTCCACTATTCTTAATATTATAATAAAGACAGTTTTTTGAAACCTATATGTCAACAATCAAAAATGTGTAAGAATTGCCTTTTACCTTTTTAAGCAAACTAGATTTTCTCAAGAGCCACTCTCTTCTTTTGGTCAGAGAATGACAATACATATACAGTAGGGCTCCTCGTCTCCAAGACAGGCATTCAAGTAGCTCATCCCCAAGCAAATCACAGTGCTGAAACATACACACACAAAGCCAAAAGAGAAATCTGATGTCTGTAGAAGTCAAATTTCAAAAAATTGAGCAATTAAAAACACTCTAATTTCAGAAAAGGTGCACACATTTACCAGTTTACACAGGAATGCCTATCTTTGAATCGAGCAGAAATACTGAAATCTATTAGAATGTAAAAATTAAAATAACTTTTAAATTCACAAATAGTTTTACAAAATAATATTAAAAACACTTTAGTAGGAAATTCCTCTAACATATTCGAAATATAGTCTACAATCTGATTATAAAGATACCTTTTCAGAAATGTTACTAGAAGATCGTATCCTTTAAAGAAATAAACATTAGAGAATCTAATAAGAATTAGATTGCTAGAATAAAATACTGAAAAGTTATATGCAAGAATGATTTTAGTAAACCAAACTTTTATAGTGGTATGGCATTTAAATCTTGCAATGATTTGTTTCCATAGTTAGCCTCCTCTAATAAATACATAGAGCAAAGAAGATATCTAGGTAGCTAGTCAGCAGGCACATAAAGATGAGAAATTATTTGCTGGAAAGATTATCTAGGACTAGAGATATAAGCCTTGCAATCACCTAAACAGAGATGATTGTAAAAAGCATGTGAACAGGTTGTCAAGCAAAGATAAAATAGAGACTATCAGAGAATGAAGGTAACATCCTTAGAGAGTGGCAATGTTTCAAGAATGAAGGAGAGGGGAGTTGCTATGGAAGGAGCAAGAGAAGGCTTGTCAGAAATGAAGGAGAAAAGAGCATGCAGGGACTCCAAGAGATGGAATGATCAATGCTAAGAAAGGCAGCAATAGTTCAGGAGGAATAAGACTAGAGAAAGGATAATAGATGTGGTAATTAGATTTCCAGGGACTTTTGTGAAAAAACATAACACCTACATCAGTAAAGGGAGCAGAAGTAGGGAATATCTGTGTTTATAAAGGCCTACAATTATAATTATTCATGCAAATATTCTAAAAATATTTAGTACAATATTTTACTGTAATGTTGTTCTGCAGTGGTAGGCTCTCATATCTCCCTCCTTCAATCTTAATTTAAAATGGAAACAAAGATACATTCAAAAAGAAAAAAAAAAGACTCTAAAGAGCAGGAGAGGAAGAACTAGCAGCATTCCATAATAATTTATGCAAATGCAAAACTTACTTTTGGATGCATATTATTTTCTTTAACTAAAATTTCTGGTTCTGAAAGAAAACTGATCAGTTCTTTTACTTTCTGTGAAGAGTCTTCAGGAAAATCTTCATCTACTAGCTTGTTCTCCTCAAAATATGTCATGTCCAAAATAGCCTAAACAAAAAAGAAAAAAGTATCTAAAAGCAATTTAAACTTGAAAGAATATTAGATTTTAACTTTACATATGAGGACAATATATATGTGTGTATATATTCATATATATATACATATATATACATCTATGTCTCATATATACATACATATATCAAATATTTAGCAGGGCAGTTAAATTTGGGAAGTATGCAAAGTGTCTAGCTGTAAAAATAACTTGAAACAGACATTATAGAAAACTTTATAGGTAGTTGCACATAGTGGTAAACACCTATAATCCCAGACATTTGGGGGGCTGAGGTAGGGGGATTCCAAGTTTGAGGCCAGTCTCAGCAACTTAGTGAAACTCTTTCTCAAAATAATAAAAAAGCCGAGGATGTAGTGCAGTGGCAAAGTTCCCCGGGGTTCAATCCCCACTATTGGGGGAAAAAGAGAAAAGAAAGAGAACTTTGCAGTTTATTTTACTAAAACATTGGGTTAATGGTTATCTTGCTTCTCTCAAGAAATAAAATAAAAATTGTGTTTTACCCTAAGTTAATCATATACAATAAATTATGAAAGTGTCATCATTATTATAGTCTTTGCTATTTACATATGTATAATCCCTGAATATTTTCTAAACACCTACAGTATTAAAATTACCACTTCTAGTTTTGTATGTTGAAATTTTCAGATGATTTATTTTCCCAAATGCACAGCCAGTATTTGGAGGCAATATATCCTGCCACCCAATAGTGAATGTTTACTGTCAACATATGCAATTCAAACAGAGTCCCAGCAGTCCTAAATACAAGAAACACTTTGCTAAAGCACCTTAATACTTTCCAATCCCTTTTCTTTTTGTTAATCTCCTGAATTAAGACTAAGCAAACTGGGTTCGAGTGTCAGTTTTACATTAATCATCTAACTACCCAAGGACAAGTCAATTTTATCTTTTCTGAGGTTGTTTCTTCACTAGTAAATGATAAATTGGATTAAATGCCTTTCAAAGTTCCTTGTTTTAAAGATAAAATGAATATGTGTAAAGCACTTGAAACATTACCTAGCACAGTTAGTGATATTTAAAAGATAAGTGTTATTGTGTACAAAGCCTAAGCCGGAAAAGAGAGATCAGCATCCTATGGAAGATGGATTGTTAATTCAGAACTCTAAATAAGGTTCTAGAAGATGTGGGAAATTTCAATCTGTATCTCTAGGTCTTTTGTCTTATTCTTGGAAATTAGTTGAATGTTTAGAATTCCCTTATATGAAAGCAATGAGATGACATCTACATAAACAAATAAGAAAGGAAAGTCTTCTGAAAGGAAAAAGAGTCAGGCCAAGTACCTGCCAAATTATAACTGTTCTTAGGTGTTTTTGTCAGTAGCAGTTTAGGTTCATTCAATCATATTTGAAGGCAGAAATCATCTTTATGTACCTCCTAATAGAAAGCACAGTGCCAGACATGTAAATGCTATAAATGTACACTTGGTAAACTTTAAGTACTCTATTTTTCAAAACCATTTCATCTTTCTAATCTTATAGCAATCAGGAAAAGACATACTAAAACATTTTAACAGCAAGTACAATCCAAATGTTAGCTATTATAATGAATTTTTAAATTTAAAAAAATTTTTTTTTTAGTTGTAGATGGACACAAATATCTTTATTTTTTTTAATGTGGTGCTGAGGATGGAGGCAAGCACTCTACCACTGAGCTACAACCTTTATTTTTATTTTTAAATGTCAGTTTGCCTCAAGCAGTACTGAAAAAAAACAGGTATTGTCCAAAGACAGGCTTGAATTTAAAGGAAAGTAAAAAAGCAGGGGAGGGGGGAAGGACAGAAAAATATTATTAATGTGCATTACACTAGCAGAGGGAACTATGTTTAGAATGCTGAAAAAAGGTGAATTTCAGAAAAAAACAAAAACAAAAAATAATAGGATGGTTAAGAGTCTCCTACTCCCTCAGAAATGACCAATTTCTTAAGGTACTGAATGTTATTCTGTGTTAACTACCCATAAAGGGAGGCAATTCTTTTTTCCTAACCTTTCTTCTAGACACGTTAAATAAATCACACTCCTTTGCATACTGCCTCAAAGTTTCAAGATACATGCTTTATACATACTTTCTCTAAAACTAAACATTTTAAATAAAGAATAAACTGGGGCTGGGGATATAGCTCAGTGGTAGAGTATTTGCTTAGTGTGCACAAAGCCCTGCATTCAATCCCCAGCAATGCAAAAACAAAACAAACAAGGGAAAATAAACCAATTCCATTATGTCTAAACTTTGGAGTCTGTCACCTAAATAAGCAATCTGCCCTCATAAAATGCCAGAGTCCACATCTGTTTCAGTACCTGTGTATAAAGTTCTAGAAGATTCGATGGATTTGAACATTCTTTCTCTTCTCCACATAAGATTTTCAATTTTTCCAGTGCTGCCGAGGCCCTTATCAGAAAATGATCTGTAAGAAAATTAAAACATGATTATTTCACAAATCTAGAGTGCATAAAAATTAAGTATCTGAGATGATGAAATAAAACTATATTATAGAAAATGGAGAAATAGCAAGCAATATCTTATTCAAAATATGAAGTATAATATAATGCCCAGTACTAATTAAGTAAATTTATCATGGAAATTTATTCTGGAAAGCAAAAGACTGAAAACTTTCTGGGTTCTATTTAGGAAACTGATATTTCCTAAATGTAGTGTGTATTCTTACAATGATTCTTTTATAATGCTGATCCATTCAAAATGCTTAAATAATAAATTTATAACTTTTACTGGGAAAGTACAAATACTATATATAAATCCACAGAAAAGGCTTCTACTGAAAATGTGTAATTTCATTAAAAAATTGTAAAAGTTTTTAAAAGAATGATTGACCAGATCAAATGTTCCATAAAATATCATCACTGTAAGCAATTATAACTTAATTATAACCTAATTGTGTTTACAGCTATTACAAAATCATGTAATAATTTTGTGTATTTTATTCTTTTAAAACAGACATGAAACAAATTACCTTGTTCCTTCAAAATCTGGGAAAAAAGGACAATAGGACTTCTTATTATACGCATTCAACTCCTCTTCCCTGTCTCCTATTTTTTCCCTTTTTCACTGTCATTATCCCTTTGCTTCTTCTATGATTTCAGCTATTATGTATCTAGACAAAGGCATTATAGATCATTCTGTATCACCTCATGTAGTAAAATTTAGATATGCTTACTACAGTACAGGACACTAAAGTCCTTGAGTTTGCCCATTTGTGTTTCTCCTATGAAACACAAATCTTTCCTCCTCATTGGCTAATAGACACATTATGTGTAGCACTTGGTGTGGGCCCATTTGATCCAGCCTCAGCAGAAATTAAGGATTTCCATTAAGCTGTTCGGTGTCAGAGCAAAAGCACCATCAGGATACGTCCATTACCTGTCATATGATGACCTTAAGTTTTACCAAGTAAAGACCAGGAAAGGTAAAGACCCTTACCAGATTCTAACTGCTATTAAGATTCACCATTCACTTGAATTGAATGCTCCCTATTTAGCAGTCTTCCTCTCTGTCCTTGGCCCAGAAGTACTAACCACACCGTCCAGAAAATATAAATTCTACTGTGAACCAAAATTGAACAGAATATAGCACTCCTTGTAGTGCTTCTTTAGAGGCTTCACATTTTTTTTCTTAACTTGCAAGATTATTATAAATTTAAAGACTTGATTGAACAGATGGAACTAGAGACCATTATATTATGTGAAATAAGCCAAACTCAGAAGGTAAAGGGTCATGTTTTCTCTCCTATGGAAGCTGAGAGGAAAAAGGAAAGAAAAAAAAAGTGGTGGGGTGGTAGTGGGGGGTAGTCTCATGAAAATCAAAGGGCCCAGGGAGTGGAAGGGAGGAGGGAAATACTGGGGAGTAATATTATCCAAATTATATTGTTATATTGTGTGCATGTACAAATATGTAAAACAAATCCCATCATTATGTACAACTATAATGCATCCATAAAATATATAGAAAGAGAAAAAATAAAATGAATATTCTAAGTATCTAAAAAAATTTTTAAAAGACTTGAATTGAACTTTCAAAGTACTATAGGGAAGATGTGATAGTGGTATAGCTATCATTTTAGAAAAATCCATAAAAATGTACTACTTCTACTAGAATTGGCAAGACAAAAGATGAAAACTGATTCTCATATAATCTCTGGAAAAAGTCCTTCTCAGAGCATATTTCCATGCAGTAAACATACTGTACTTGTACAATAAGAAAAATTTTTTAAAAAATTGGCCAAAGCCAGGCATGGTGGCGCAAGCCTGTAATCCCAGCACTCAGGGAGGCTGAGACAGAATTGCGAGTTAAAAGCCAGTCTCAGCAATGGCGAGGTGCTAAGCAACTCAGTGAGACCCTGTCTCTACATAAAACAGAAAATAGGGCTAGGGATGTGGCTCAGTGGTCGAGTGCCCCTGAGTTCAATCTCCAGTACCAAAAAAAAAAAAAAAAAAATTGGCCAGAAATATAAAGGAAAGCATTCCTAGATGGAATAATATCTGATTGTACCCAATCTAATTTAAATAAGTCAATGGGAATTATCAATCCCTACAGCCTAGTATAAACAAACAGTTGTTACATTAAAGGACTACTTTTTAATATATATTATTTTGTTGTGTAGGAAACAAATGCTAAGTTTAATTCAAATATATTCAATCTTGTTTTAATGAAATTTCATAAGAAAAGCTTGCTAATAATATTTTAATAAGATCAATTTAAATACTGATTAACAGTCCATAATGTGGACAGCTACTATGGTAATTTAATTTTAGTAAACTTTCAGAAAAATAAAGTCTCCAAACATGAATACATAATACCAGAGTTTTATTTTCAGGCTTCATTCTAGACTGAATTAAAGAATTCTTCCACAGGAAAATGAAAATGACTCATTAGTTCAGTGATAAGTGATTAAAAAATAACCTGGGATCTCTTTGGATTGGTCCAAATAGTGCTGGAATTAGAGGTAATTTGGATACACTTACAGGTAATTGCTACTACTATCCACAAACTATTCGTGTGAATCCTAAGATTCACTTACCACAAACCAAAAAAGAAGTCAGCTTCATGGTGGTCTGTGGGTCTTTGAAGAACATACTCCTGAGAAGAGATAATCCGGTAAACAATCTTCACTGAAACTAAGTCATTTCATCTTAGATCCTATTCAACAATTCACCAACTATTCAATCACTTAGGAAAATGTCTCACTGTTATTCTAATGAGAAATGAGTGAGCCCACAACAAATTTAAAACCTACCTGTCTGTAGTAAAGGCTCAAATCTCAAAAAGGGGTGATGTAGCACCTAAGTAGTTGGGAAGGAATGAAAAGAGAACTGGACTTGAAGTCAAAAGATCAAGGTAACTCCTAAGTCAGTTTTTCCAAAGGGAATAGCTCAGAGGTTTTCAAAACAAGTGTTCTAATACAGAGCTCTTGTGAGAACTGAGATGACAAACGTGAATCAAGATCGTTTAGCCCGGCCTGGTGGCGCACGCCTGTAATCCCAGCACTTCGGGAGGCTGAGACAGGAGAATCACGAGTTCAAAGCCAGCCTCAGCAACGGCGAGGTGCTAAGCAACTCAGTGAGACCCTGTCTCTAAATAAAATACCAAATTTGGGACTGAGGAAGGGGCTCAGTGGTCGAGTACTCCTGAGTTCAATCCTCGGTACCATAAATAAAGATCGTTTAAATTACACCAATGTACAGTTGAGTTTTAATCCAAAATACGGAACAGAACTTTATAATGAATAAAAGAGTGTAACTGTTATACATGCCTGTTTATCTTTACTAGGTGCAAAACTACCATTGCTTGACTACTATCACTCAATGTAAAAATTCTTTAAACGTTCGTGTGTATTTTTAATTGACACTACACCTTTTCCAATTGTTACCGAAACGGTTAGATACGACAGCACACATCTGGCTCAGGTGTAAACATGAAAGATTTCATGGGTTATGAAAAATGAGGTTTTAAAAGCAAATACCTTGTCAATGTAAGTTCTAGGGGGAGGACTATCCACCGCGCGGCGGAGGATCAGAACAGGACCTTGGGTAGCGACGACCTGGGACCCCCACGGGCCACAGGCCGCAGCCTCCAGCCCTTTACAGCCACGGAACACCATCCCTGAACCACTGTCCGCCCGGCCGCCTCCCTCTCCTCCGTTCCCTCACCGTCTTCACCCGCGGCTTCGCTAAGTTGTTGTATGTGGGCTTGAGCCAGGTCTCCCAGCTCTTCCACTCGCCTCACTACATTTGAGACAGCAGCAGCCATGGCCACAACCGGCGGGCACGCCCCGGCCACGTGACCGCGCCAGCCGCTGATCACCTGATCCCATCGCTTCGGCGGGGCGTAGGGGCGGAGCTCGACTGGTTGGTGGGAGGAGACTTCAGCTCCAGGAAAGGACAGACCCGGACCCACAGAGGTCGTTCCGGGTTATTTTATTCCTCCGGACCGCCCCACCCCATAATTCCGTGCAGCCCGGGCTCCAAGGGCGGGTCTGCGTCAGGGGCACACCTCCCTCCTGCCCCCTTCTCTAAACCAATAGGGAGCCAACCATGCCTCAGCGTGATCCAATGGGAAATCAGCTCTGTCCGCCAGCGCCGTGGAAAAGAGCGCCACCGCGGCAAACCAACCAGCCGGAAGAGGGTGGGCCGGAATGTCTGGAAAAAGGACCATCGGGTTTGGCTTGGTAGGAGGGAGGTTGCCTAAAATAAAATTACAATCTCCGGGTCAGAAAAGGAAAGTCTGCGGCCCCCCGCGCAGCGCATCCAAGTTTCCTAGTGGTTGTCTGGGGGAGGGGAAAGGCTCCAACAGTCGCGGAAGTTCCCAACCTACGTGGTTGAATTATCTTTTTTAAGTCCGAATTTCATTGACTTTGTTGCATTTCTGTCTTCCCCGGACCCGCGCACGTTTATTCTACCCGTTTCGCTTCCAGTTGTACTAAAAGTTGCAGCTACAAAGCTATTTCTGTTCTATGCAGTTCTCTAGACCCTCCCTAGATGCTCTAATAATTGTGAGGTTCAGGCTTTCAAATAGTAAACACGTAATGCTTTGTATTCCCCGACTGCTTTCGTGCCTTTGGTCAAGCAAATCTTGAATTCTGTTTATTCATTTTTCAGTTTGGCACAGTATATCCATCTTCTTTCCTATGGGAGGTAGTTTTTTAACTTAATAAAAAATACTTAAAAGTACGGGAATGGCATGTGATTTTATAAGTAATTGGCCACAATGACTTTTTTTTTTAATATTTTGTTTTAGTTGTAGGTGAACACAATATCTTTATTTATTTTATGTGGTGCTGAGGATCGAACCCAGTGCCTCACGTATGCGAGGCAAGCGCTCAACCGCTGAGCCATAGCCCCAGCCCCCCACAATGACTTTTTTTTTTTAAATATTTTGTTTAGTTGTAGATGAACACAATATCTTTATTTATTTATTTTTATGTGGTGCTGAGGATCGAACCCAGTGCCTCACGTATGTGAGGCAAGCGCTCAACCGCTGAGCCATAACCCCAGCCCCCGCCACAATGACTTTTTAACAGACCATTGTAACCCGGGTTTCTTCCTCAGTCAAATCACCTTTAATACTGTATTAGTGTTGTGTCCCAGTGCCTCCTACAGTGGCTGCCAAATAATACTCAGAAAATGTTTATTTGAAAAACAAAGCAAACTTCCAGTTGTCATATAATCAAAAAGGTGAGGGCCAGGACGTTTACATTATATGACCAGAGTGGGTCAAAGAATAAAAAACTCTGGTAGATGTTTGAAACCTCAAAGTGCCAAACCTCATAATTCCATGACATAGTAAATAACTACAGTAGGAAACATACTTAATGCTGGGAATTAGTGCTTAACTGTACACTGGTGTGTGCCTATTTTCAAAGAAAGTGTTGGATGGGATCTGAGAGTATTATGGAGCATTATGGAGTATGTAGTTCAGTCCCTCAATTCCAGACAAAGAAATGAAAAGAATGAGACTATTATCCCCTCCAAACCTTAGAATGATTCTGTGGTTTGTCCAAGATCATACCAAAGTAAACTCCCATAGAAAGCCCTCTTACCATAAAGACACACAGAAAACATCCAAGTCTTACTAATATACATAGGACAAAGTGCTCAAAGCCAGAGAACTCCTGTACTAGAAAAGAGGTATTTTTTTCCTCCAACTCAGTTTTTTTTTAAACTTTAGGAAACCCACATACATAGAACAAATGATAAATACAATGCTAGCTTATTTTTAATTTCAGAGAAATTAATAACAATAATAATGTACCAAAGGGCCTGGGGCTGTAGCTCAGTGGTAGAGTGCTTTCCTCGCATGCATGAGGCACTGGGTTTGAGCCTCAGCACCACATAAAAATAAACAAATAAAGATATTGTGTCTATATACAACTAAGAAAATATTTTTTAAAAAATAACGAACCAAAATGTCTTCTAAAAGGAATAATTTATCTCACTGACCCATTTACCCCACCACTGATATATAGTGGATAAAAACCAATTATCAAAGAAAAAATTTCTAGGGAAATTTAAATAAATATAAAATTCTTGGTTATCCTTGAATTAACCTCTACCATTATTTTAGAACCCTCCTTTAGTCATTTTGTATTTTTTTAGGCATTACATTTCCTTTTTAGCTCCTAATGAACAGAGACACATACATACATGCATACACACACACACACACACACACACACACACAATTTTATTAGTTGCCACCAGTGACTTGTATATAATAGAACTTTATTACATAATTGCTCCCTTTCTCATTTAATGAACTATTATTGAGTCAGGCACAGTGACAGTCACTGGAACTATACCAATAAATAAAATTAACATGATCCCTGCCTTCTTAGAACTTATTATCTAGTAAGACAATATAAAGATAACACAGATGAATACATAATTTTAGAATTGTAGAAGGCACTGTAAAGGAAAAGTTAAAGGGATATGATTCAATTTGAGGGAACAGAGAAGACAACTATAAGGAAATGATACTAACACCTTATGATGAATAAAATTAGCTAGTTGAGTGGAGAGCATATCAACCTTCATCCAGTCAGACGAGAAACCACAAAGTCATTTGAATATGAAAAGTTTGATATAAGGGATTATTTAAGTATAACAGGGAGCTAGAGCGACAATGGATTGGCTACTGAGAAGCCAAGAAAGTTTAAATAATAAGGGAATGGCATATAAGGAGCAGCTGTTACCACTGGAACAGATTCAGACCCTGTAAGAGAACTTACGGCTATGGGTCATTGGATGGCAGAAAAGGTACAGTAGTCCATGCCAGTGAAACTTCTGGAACTCCACCCTCTAGAACTTGCTAGAAATCTGTCCTGTAGGTTTCCAGGGAAAGATATTTATGGGAAAGCATTTCACAGTGGGCAAACTGTTACAAAACTCCCTGAGGGGAACTTCCAGAAGGTGCTGGTTGCTGTGCATTACAGGACTCCAGTGCCCCAGAGACACTGCATCTGTGGTAGGGAGCCAGATGTCAGCAAGCTGTCCATGCTTCAGGAGCCTGCCAAAAAACAAAAAAACAAAAAAAAAAAACCCACCCAAACCAGGAAATACCTTTTGTCTCTTGCAATGCATTTCTAATTCCTTCTTCTCTCAAAACTTCATACCACATCAGGTGACAAAGGAAAAACGGTTAAAGGGCCCAGATATATTTGCACAAAACAGGGCAAAAAGATAAATTGGAGCTGAAAGGCAATAAACCTATAACTGGAATAGTGTGGAAGAACATGTCAGGTGCAATAGATAACACAAGCAAAGACTCTGAATTTGGAAATAGCATGGCAATTTGCAGGAATGAAAGAAAGTTAAAAGCCCCTAGAGTGAAAAGGAAAGTGGAGCAAGGTGAGGCCTAAGAGCATGCATGGAGGTTACCTGTGGAGTGTGTGGCTCCCTCACAGCCAGGGAAATGGACCCCAAGACCTGAATGTGAGCCCCAAATGTTAACTGACCCCATCTTTGAGGACCATGGTCAATTCATTTATATAATTATGTAGTAATTAATTCAATATTTAATTAATACTAGCACTTAGGGGACATCTACTCTATATCATACTAGTTATCGACAGTGTCATCAAACCATAAGAGATCTAGGTCCAAATACTACCTCTGTTCTTTCATACCATGTGATGATGGGAAAGTTAGTTAAAATTTATAAGCTTCAATTTCTTCATTTGTAAAATGAAGATTATGATATCTGTCCTTGAGTTGCTCTGAGGGTTAAATTAAATGATTTTTGTAGGATGTCAGAGTATTCTTCTACATATAGTAAACAGTACATAGGAATGAATAAATGGTAATTAACTTCTGCTCAACCCCAACTTAATTCATTAAATCATATATTTATTGATCATATGCCTTGACTGGCAAGTTCTGCTGTATAAAAATATATACAATAGAGGAAATGGATCATTGTAAATTAATAGTCTACACTCTCAGCAGAGGCAGCAATTCTTCCTTAGATCCATGCTCATTTCCTTCCCACAAAGGCATTTAAAAACTTCACCACTTATATCTACACCACAGATTCAGTAATAAAAAGAAATGACTTGGTATATGGAATAGCATGGATGAATCTCAAGAGAATCACAGTGAGAAAAAAATAACAATCTTGAAAAATTATGAACTGTATGATTATGTTTGTTGTTCTTAAAATAACAAAACTATAGAAAAACAGATTGGTTGTTACCAGGCTTAACGGATGGGGAGTATGAGTGAAGGGAGGTAGGTGATTGTGGTAATAAAAGAGCAGCTTGTGGTACAATTGCCCTGTCTTTTGACTTTGATGGTGGATGCAAGACTATATGATCATATTTCAAAAAACTAAATATATACACATTGTTAGAGTTTATATATGAGATGTCCCCCAAAATCTCATGTGTGAGACAATGCAAGAATCTTCAGAGTTTAAATTATTAATTTCTGACAGGTGTAACCTAACTAGTGGATTAATTCCCTAATGGATTAATTGGGCAGAAACTATAGGCAGGTTCAATGTGGCTGGAGTTCACTAGGGCTGTGACTTTAGGATTTTTATTTTGTCCCTATTGAGCACAGTGCTCGCTCGCTCTCCATCCCTCTCCCACTCTCTCTCTGCTTCCCTCTGCCATGCATGCCCCTCCACCCCAAACCTCTGCCATGATGCTCTGCCTTGTCTTGGGCCCAGAGCTATGGAGTTGGTCAACCATCAGCTGGACAGTTGAAACTGTGGGCCAAAATGAACTTTTCCTCCCCTGCATTGTTCTTGTTGGGTTTTTTGTCACATCAACAAAAAAAGCTAACAAACACACGCGCGCGCACGCACACACACACACACACACACACAAATTAGTTCATGTAAAACAAGTAAAATATGAAAAAGTTTCATGGAGTAAATCAATGGCAATTTCCTTTTCATGATCATCATCTTATAGTTTTATAAAATGTTCCTTTAGGGAAATGGGAGGAAGAGTACAATGAGAACTTTTGGTACTATTTCTTACAGTCAAATGAGAATCTACAGTTACCTAAAAATGAAAAGTGTGATTTAAATAATGTCAACATACCCCCAGAGTGATACATCATTTGAAGTGACTCTTGACATAGAGAAATGAGTGGAGGGTTAAGAGGAACTGACTAGTTGGAAAGACTTAATAAGCAAAACAGAGAGAGGGAAGTAAAGACTATATTTAAGAAAAAAAATGATTTAGTTTAATGTGAATCTAGAATACATCTAATTAAATACTTCAAAATAAAAATAAAAAGGAATCTTAGAAACATGTCTTAGAGTTCCTGGAATTGAGGCATTTGGACACTTTGGGGACTTAATTGTACAAACCAAAGCAGCAGACAGTGATGTCAATACAGAATCAGAAAAGCATTCAACCGAGAGAGGAGAATTGAGAACACACCACTGGATTATTCTGAACTATTAAGACATCACTTATCATTGTCTTCTCAGCAGTTTTAGTAGAATGTCAAAAAAGGCAAAGGTTCAGTCTACTGCCAGGCCGAAAAACATACCACCAAGCTGGATGGCAAGGAGATATGGCATGGTTTGTGTGAGTCCAGTTATTCAGTGGTTTGTAAACTGAAAATGTGAAGAAAAAAACAGCTAAGTGTAAACAGGATGTAGAATTGAGAGAAGGATTTCTTGCTAAGGGTTGGGGGGATGGGAGTGAGGGGCAGTTGTTGAGGGTAAGGTGTAGAGTGATCCTATCTGTAGAAAAGGAGGACAATAAAATTAATAGGGAAATTTAAAATGAAGGTGAAGATCTAATAATAGTCAGAGAAAAAACAGGGTTATATTTGCTGTCTTCTGCATCTTCTATAGGATATTGAACTAAAGAGAACCTTATATAGTTCATACTCAGCTTTTCAGAAAATAAGTTTCAAAAAATAATTAATCTTTGATTAAGAATTTTGAGTCCCCTCAAAATTTTATATCTCACTCTAAACTACTTAAAAATAATTATCTGGCAATGTAGCCAACAGGCAAGGGCACAGCTAAAATATTTTGACTATGGATCTCTAGTTCTTTCTGCATAAGTGTTTTGCTCTCCGTTCCACCATTCTTTTCAGGTTCTGAGTTTTGTAAAAGATATATTATGGGATACTAGGGGTATAGATCAGTGGCAGAGCATTTTCCTAGCATGTGTGAGGCCCTGAATTCCATCTCAAGTACCAAATACATAGAGGCAGATATTAGGGTCTGCATAATCATGTGATCCATTTTCTAGATATAAGAATTTGGTTTAGAAGATCCTGCCCATGACTTTGAAGTCATCTTGGATTTCTATCTGAATCAAGGAGATTGTCAACGCATTTTGTTTAGTGCAGAATTCATGCAAACTTTAAATTATGAAAATACATTGAAATCATCCTCACCTCCCTTCCTTCTACCTTACTACCTTTTCTCAACCGCTACAGACCCTGCAGCATTTCCTCTGGCTCTGCTAAGGCTGAGCCAGTCCTTTTCTGGTTAAACTGAAACTACCTAAGGAGCATCCAGTCCTGACATCAACACTCCTTTAAATTTGCTGAACACCAAAATATTCCCAGACTCCTTATAAAGTCATTTTTATCTCTAGCCATAAATGCGACTAAATTTTTTAGACCTCTCTGTGGTGGACACCAAACTTTATGAAAAAACCAGTACAAAAGAAGAAACAAAAGATACATATCATTAATATATCTGCTAAAATATTTTAAATTTTTAAAATTTGTTCTTATCAGTTATACATGACAGTATAATGCACTTAGAGCATTATCATGCTAAGCAAAATAAGATAAACCCCAAAAAACAATGTTTTTCTGATGTTTTCTCTGATATGCGGATGCTAACTCACAATAAGGGGGCGGGAACATAGGGAAGAATAGAGTTACTTTAGACTAGGTAGAGGGGAAAGAAGGGAGGGGAGAAGGCAGGGATGTAAGAAGGGTAGTAGAATGAATCAGACATTACCCTATGTACATATATAACTATATAACCCGTGGGATTCTACATCATGTACAACCAGAAGAATGAGAAATTATACTCCATCTACATATAATGTATCAATATATTTGCAAAAATCTTAACTGGGATATTTCCAAATTAACTAAAAAAATGGATGATACACAAAATCAATGAGAAGATGTATATATATATACACATATACATACACACACACACAGTGAGAAAGTGCATGCCTAGCATGTACAAGGTCCTGGATTTGCTCACTAGCACTATATGTATGTATACATACATATTTCTATATATTATATCACTACACAAATACATACTTATATATACATACATACATATATGATCTGAATAAGCATTTCTCTATAGAAGAAATAAAATGACCAATTAACACAGGAAAAAGTGTTCAATATCATTAGGTTCTAGAAAAATAGAGATTATGACCACAATGAGATATCACTTCATTCCTACTAGAATGGTTATATTCTCAAAAGTCAGATAATAAAACATATAGACAAGGATGTAGAGCGATTGAGACTCTAATACATTGCTGGTAGAGTAAACTATGTACCCACTCCGAAAAAAATCTTTGGCAGTTCCTCAAAAAGTTATATATAGAATAACCATATGAGCCGGTGTGAAGGACTCAATGTTCCAGATTCATGTGGTAAAACCCTAACCTCAAGATGATAGTTTAGGAAGAGCAGCATTTGGAGGTGATTAGGTCATGACTCTAGCCCTAATTCTCATTCATGAAATTAGTGCCCTAAAAAAAAGGCCTCAGAGGATCCCTGGCCCCTCCTATGATTCAAAGACACAGCAAGAAGAAGGCAATGGATGAAGAAAGACCTTGCCAGACATGGAATCTGCCAGTGCCTTGATCTGAGGCTCCCCAGCCTGCAAAACTATGAGAAATAAATTTTTGGTGATTATTAGCAACTCAGTTTGTGGTATTTTGTTATAGCAGTCCAAACAGACTAAGACACTGGCCGTTCCATTCCTAGGTATATATACAAGGAATATTAAAAAACATATACACAAAAAGTTTTACACAAATGTTTATAGTAACATTCATAATGGGCAAAAGTTGGAAACAACCTAAATGCCTATGAACTAATAAGTTAAATTTGGTATAACCATATAATGAAACATTACCTGGCTATAGAAGGGAATTGAATACTGATACGCTAGAAAATACATAAACATTAAACACATTATGCAGTGTCACAAAAGCCAGAATATAATTCCTGAAATAACCCAGTGGTCAACAGTGGAATATCCATGTGTAAAGGCCACCTCATTTAAGATTCATAACTCTAGGATTAGATTTGGAATTTTTCAAGCTGGGTAGTTATCTAGTAATTTATAGAAAATGCAGTTTCTTTTTTTAAAAAAATAAGAATATACTGAATTTGATTAGATAGGCAATTACTGTTAGCACTGGAAATAAAACTGAAAAAGTCAGCAGAAGATAAGGAGTTTGGATCACTGTAAATAGTGGAGAGACTGGTTTGGTTTTCAGTAGGATAATAACAGGGTCAGCTTCCCAAAAGATGTACTTACTGGTGGTAAGGAGGACAGACTGGAAGACTTAAGAATAAAGAGAGAGAGACCAGTTGAGACAATGTTATGGCTTACACAAGAGTATCAGTGTGGGTGGAAAAGGAGGGAGGGAAGACACAATGAGGTAAATATTATCTTAAAGGTAAAATCAACAATCAATTCAAAATTAGTCATCAATTTAGCACAAAGTTAAAGCCCAAGAGTACTCCTTTGTGCCTGTTAAGAAGAAAAGTCCACTATTTAATTTCTAAATTCTTAATCAATTAAAATGTAAGGTCTCACTACCCCATTGTTTAATGTTGTTTCTCTTAACTTTGGAGATTAAAAAATGATTTTAATGTACTTTAGCCAGGAATATAGCTTGACAGTTTCAGTTTTTCTCTTCAATTTTTTGATAAAAGCAGATCATAAAACACAGTATCAGACAGCTGCCAGAATTAAATACACTTACATTTCTTATACTTGATCCAGAAATTTACTTTTTTACCTTTATAATAATGTGATTAACCCTGACCAATGCACTTTACTTTTTCTGGCTTAAAACTACTTATACCAAGTCAAACCATTTGAAGCCTGTCACTTCCAACCACATTTTCTTAGCCCTTTAGGGAAGGGAAGCCCTACAACCTCTGGTCTGCTTTCATGAGGTGTCTCTACTCTTCTGAAATTCCTTTCCCAAGATTCTTCCTAATGGCCACTTCCTTCCTCCTTTTTTAACTGTATCCCCTGGAACTCTTGCTGTAATATTCATCTGTACCTTCATTACCACCTGTTTGTTTCAGAGACACTTGACTATTAATCCATAGTTCATCTCGAGGTCAAGCTCCCTGACTATATATCTTGTCCTCTCAACTAACCTCTCTATCCCTAATATTCAGTTAACACACTGAATGTCTGTTCCCATCATTTATCTTCACCCGAAATCCTGATATAATCCTAGCATTATATTAGGTAGACAAACAGTTCAAATGTCTTATACTCCAAAAGCCCAACTCTCCTGCATCTCTGAACTGAACCATAATGGGTCCTTTACAGGTCTCTTCTAATCTTTGATCTAGAGAAACCCTTTGATGACCTTTTCTCCCAATCTCTCAATCTTTTTAGTTGCCTTCTGGCCTTTTCACTTCTTTTTTGGTCACGCGATTGATATTTAAACCAGCACTCTCAGTTCCCTACCCTTACATCCTACAAAACTCAGCCAATTTGCATTGGCTCTTCCTCCACCTGCCACTCAGGTGGTGAGCTCCTTGGCACAACAACCTCATTGCCATTCAGATTTTGGTGCCACTATAAATTGAGCAGGATCCTTCATACTACCTGACAGTCTTCTTCTCATTTGTAAGGGAGAGTGACTACATTATGGACAGTAAGGGAAAAGCAAATACCTTATGGATGGTGGTATCCATTGTGTATTACCATTGACTTGCATGTGGTAGACACTTAAATATTTATTAAATCATTAAATATTTAGTAATTAAATTATTAAATATTTATATTGAATGAATGCATGTATTTTAAAAGTTCTCTTGTCTCTCTCATCCCTTGTCCCTGAATTCCTCTCTGATTCTTCCATTCTGTTTATTGGTCTGAACAACCAAACTTGTTTCCTGCCTCCTGCCTCCCATTACACAGGGTAATCTTCTCATCTCAAGATCCTTAACTTAATCACATCTAAAAAGTCGCTTTTGCCACCTAAGGTAATATTCAAAGATCTCAGCAATTAGGACCTAGATGACCAAATACCATTAGTCTACTACACTCCAAAAGAAATGTACCCTACAAATATTTTTTTTAACAAAGGCTTAATTGAGTCATTTTACCTTTCTTTTATTGTATGAAAATACCACTGTGGCCACAGCTGAAACCTAGCTTCTCTACATGGACATTGATGTGGATCTTTTTCAGATAAGTAGTGGTTTTCTGATAGGGAGCCAGTCTCTTTCCAGATGTTTGGAGTGAGATAGCTGTAGGTGTTGGAGATGGTATCAAAGGTGCCTTGGGGTGAAATCTCCCAGGTGGCAGTCTAGTCCCTGGCTAAGGCAATACCAGCCATTATTAGCAGCTTCTGGGATGGCGGGGATGAGTTGCACCAGCACAGAGCCACAGCTGCATGTTTTCTTGGAAAGGATGGTATGGGTTTACCCATCCTGTTCTAGGAGCCTTGCTGAATGGGACAATGGAGTGTTTGATCAGGCTAATTGTCCCACTGGTGGCAGTAGCTACCTCATTAGAAAATTAAATACCCAGACAATGTATTCATTTATAGTCCCAAATGATGACACATACATTGATCCTTGTATACTGGCCAGCACATATCTGCTTTTATATGGGTATAATCTTTAAAACCTCATCCTTGAGGAACATCTGCAGGAAAAGTTGATGATTTCTGACTTGTGATGTACAAGTGGTAGAAGAGATGGCTGTCCTCCAGAGATTCAATCTTTATGTCCTTGATCAGGAGGACAGTTTAGTGATGGGAAGCCCTTCCTTATTTTAGTCTTGCCTCTATGAGCTCTGAGACACAACCCAAATGCAGCTGCAGTCTCCTCAGAAGCTGAGGCCTCCCATTCCAGACCACCCAGCAGCATGGGGAACCTCTGCAGAATTGGTAATTTCTGTCATTTGACGTGTTTTTCAGAGACAAAGCTCAAAAGTTTCACTTTAGCTCAGTGAACCCCATGGTGGTGGACTTCTAAACTACAGAACTATAGAATAGTAAATTTGTATTGTTTTAAGCTATTAAAAGTATGGTCATTGGTCACTACAACAATGGAAAATTAATAAACCCATCTCCTCAACCAACCTTTGAACTATGAAAACATCTCTAATCAGTAAGAGGAGACCTATGTCCTAGACCCTTGCCTAAGAATCCAAATTTTAGTAATTTGCTGCCAGATGTTATGAGATGTAATGAAAAACTATTAATGTCTAAAAGATAACTATTACTATTGAACAGACCAGTGCTATCCAATACTACTTTTTGTGAAAATGGAATGGTCTACATTTGTGCTACATTACATATAAATGGAATCATATAATAATGGTCATTTTTGGTAGTTCTTTTTTCACTTTGATTTCAAGGTGGCATATGTCAGTATTGCTGTTCTTTTAATGGCTGAATAAGATTTCACTGTTTGGATATGCCACATTTTCTTTATCTGTTCATCCATTGATAGGTATCTGGGTTGTTTTCGCCTTTGTTGTGAATAATGCTGGTATAAATATTAATTTAAAAAAAATTTTTGTGTGGACAGATGTTTTCTTGGGTTCATACCAGTTGAATTACTGTGCCATATGGTAACTCTGTTTAATCATTTGAGTATGTTTTCCAAAGTGGCTATACCTTTTCACATTCTCACCAGTGGTGTATGAGAGTTCTAATTTCTTCACATTTGCATCAACTCCTATTATTATTATCTCATATTTTTATTCTAATGGCCTTTCTCATTAGTTATTCTAGTGGGTATGAAATCGTATCTTCTGGTATTTTTTGTGGGAATGTCCCTGATGAAAAATTTTGAGCATATTTTATGTGATTTTAATCTGTTTATGTATTTTCTTTAGAAAAATAACTGTTCAGATCCTTGATCCATTTTAAAATTAGACTATTGATATTTTATTATTGAGTTATAATGATTCTCTGTATTCTAAATACAGTACTTTATAAGATGCATTATTTGCAATGATTTCCTACTGGTTACTATTTGTGTCACTTGATTTCAACCTGAACAACTCTCTTTGTTATTTCTTATAAGGTGAGTCTGTTAACAGCAAATTTTTATTTTTATTTATTGGAGAACGTCTTTATTTTAGTTTCATTGTTGAAAGATAGCTTTGATGGATATAGAATTTATGGTCAATTTTTCTTTCTTTGAGTACTTTGAATATGTTATTCCACTATCTTCTGGCTTCTACTGTTTTTACTGACAAGTTAGATCATCTTACTAGGATTCTTTTGCAAGAGACATGTCATTCTTCTCTTGATATCTTTAATATTGTCTCTGTCTTGACTTTAATTATTTTCATTTTATTTGTGGATATATTTGCATTATTCCTACTTAGAATTAATTGAGGTTCCTGATTGTTCAGATCATTTTTCAATAAATTGGTTATATTTTCAACCATTATTTCTTTGAATTATTATTATTTTTAGCTCTTTTTTCTCTCTCCTCTTCTTGTTCCTCCCATCATGCATATGTTGTTGTACTTATTAGTTCCCATATTTTTCTGAGACTCTGCTCAGTTTTCTTCATTCCTTTTTCTTTCTGTTCTGTGAATTACATAATCTTTATTAATCTTTTGTTTAAATGTGCAAATTTTATCTTCTACTAGTTCAAATGCGCTGATTTAAATATGTTATTCCACTATCTTCTGGCTTCTACTGTAAATTTTTAATTAAGCTATATTTTTAAATTACAGTATTTCCTATAAGTTTTTAATTAAGCTATACTTTTTAATTACAGTATTTTCATTTTATTTTCCTTTGTTGTTTCTGTCTCATTACTGATAATCTGTTTGGTGTGACATCATCACACTTAATTTCTTTAGTCATTGTTTCCTTTAAGTCTTTAAACCATTTATAAGGACTACTGATGAAATCTTACTTCTGGTCACTCTCACATTCAATTTCTGTTGCCTGCTTCCTGCCTCACCCCCAACCACACCCCCAACCTCTGCCTTAGTGTAGGGGATCTACTTTCTTGTGTGTTTGGGTGTTTCATAATTATTTGGTGAAAATTGAAAATTTTGGATAAATTGTAGCAACTTGGGGTTCCTATACTCTTCCCTCATTTGTTTTTTTAATTTTTTTTAGTTGTAGATGGACACATTATTCATTTTATTTATTTATTTTTATGTGGTGCTAAGGATCAAACCCAGTACCTCAGATGTGCTAGGTAGGCGCTCTACCACTGAGCTACAATCCCAGTCCCTTTTCCCTCATTTGTTATTGCTATATGCTTAGTGCTTGCTAAATTATTTTAATGTAATTCATACTTCATCTGTCCTCCATCCAATCCCAATCAGAAGCCTCTAATGTTGCTCCTTAGGGGCTCAGGCTTGCCTGTGCTGTCAATGGTCACTCTAGGATGACAGTGGTTTCACCCCACTATTAAATTCCACTAATTACAGGTTGATTGTTTTAATGTTTTCAGTAATGACCTGAAGTATAAGTAGCTCCACAGATTAAACAATCAAATTGGGGCTCCTTTGAAGGAATTGTTCTGTACTCAAAAATTCCTGTTTGGAATTTATTCCAACCCCTGGTGGTTTACTCCCAGCTGTCTCTTTTTCTGGTTCTCAACAGAAAACTAGAATATCTATAGTTTAGTTTATAACCCTAATGAACCTTTTTTAGTCAGATTTTTCACTGCTGTGACCAAAAGTCCTGGTAAGAACAATTAGAGGAAGAAAGCTTTCTTTGGGAGCTCTTGGTTTTAGAGGTCTTAGTCCATAATTGGCCAACTCCATTCCTCCAACCTATCCATTGTCTTTATCTTTTATCACCAATGAATGTACCAGTTCTCTCCCTATTACCTTTTTTAAAAAAATTTTTAAAAATATTTTTTAGTTGTAGATGGACACAATATCTTCATTTATTTTTATGTGGTGCTGAGGATCGAACCCAGTGGCGCAGGCATGCAAGGCAAGTGCTCTACCACTGAGCCATAGTCCCAGCCCCTCTCCCTATTACCTTTTGCCGCAACATCCACTGATTTTTTTTTTTTTGAAACAGGGTCTCATAATATTGCCTAGGCTGACCTTAAACTTGTGATCCTACTTCCTCAGAGAGTAAACTTGGCTCATTATAATATTAAACTGACCATGCTCAGAAATATAAACCTTAAACAACCTGCTTGGGAATGTGCCTGCTCCTAAATTGACTTCCTATATAAACATGTATAGACTCCCTGAATAAAACTCCTATGCTTCTATTCCTCAGACAGAGTATTGCTTTGAAAATAATCTGTGTTCTCCTTATCTGCTGTAGGTAATCAATCTTTTCTCACTCTTCTATCTCCTCTTGTGCTTTTTGGTTTTGCATTCAAGATGTAAGACCGTTGTGTTTGGTTATAGAACCACTGTCTTCTGAGCCAGGGCAAGAATGACAGTTTCCCCAGTGTTCTTAACAGCAATATATACAAGTGGACCCTTGGCAGACGAAGGCAGCCCTGTATCTCTGTAGTGATTGCCTGGAATTCAGACTTAGTAACAGGTATCTGGGACAGAATGAGAAATGTTCAATGAAGATAGCCTGTGACTGGAAGTTGGGGGGAAAGAGAACCTTGTGTTCTTATCTGCTGTAGTCTGGAGTGAAGTTTCCCTCTCAGGGAGTTGGGGAAAATAGAGTGAGAGAAAAGTTCTTGGTTCAAGTACCACATTCTTTCCAAATATCCATAGATTTTCTTGAACACATATTTCTTCATTTATTGTATGTCCTAAGGACATCTCCAGAGACTGTAAATGGTTGTTTTTCCAAAACATATTTTTCACTCATTTGTCTAGAGAGTGAGGTCTGTGAGCTCCTTACACTATTGTGCCACAAGTCTTTCCTCTGGTTACTGATTTGTATGTAGAGCCTGCACCTTAATATTCCAGGATAGTAGAAAAGCTTCCTCTTTTATCTTTCACTTGGGTGTTATGATTATACATTCCTAAAGGGACTGAAAATCTTCTATTTTGGCTTATAATTCAACGGTGGTAAGATATAGCCTGCTGGCAAAATCCAGCCAGCTAAATTATTTTTATAAATTATTTTTATAAAGTTCTAAACACATTTATAAACATGATATCTAGGGTTGTTTCCACTTGACAAGAGATGGTGTGACTCAATGTGAAAATGTTTACTTTTTGGCCCTTTATGGAAAAAAGTTGCTGATCTCTGGATCAGATGATAATATTCAGCTGTGTAATGTACAGATGATGTCTTATTAATTTATACTTCAATGGTTTCTTATAAATGACCTGGAATTTCCCTCTTTCCTCATCCTCATCTAAGAGGATGTAAAGGTAAAGCACTCTTTGATACGCAGATGGTGTGATTATTATTAGGACTTGCTTTTAGAGATAATTGATTCTGCTAATTATAGTCAGAAAGAAGAGCCATAGGTCAGTTATTTTAAAGAACAGTTATTTTCTCCTGTCCATTTATTTGTTTTAAATAACAGAAACATGACTTTCTACTTTCCAAATGATCAAATTCTACCTCTTTTCTAGGTAATGTAAAAAAAAAATTCTTCAAAAACTAGATTCCTATCCCATTGAGAGAAGGCAATATATCTCACTCATTCCTATATTTTTGCTGGGTGGCAAGAAAATCTACTCTATAAGGACTAATGACTAGAAAATTTAAAACTGTTTTTATCATTTCTTTAAGGACAAATATCTTACATACAGGGGTAGAGGTCACATGTCTTTTATTCGCAATGAAATAAAAAAGATGATTGATTATAAAAGTATAAGCAATAAAGTAAAAATTATTTAAAATAGAATTAACCACTATTAAAATTTCTTTGAATAATCTTCTAGATATCTATGCATAAACTAAAGCAATTTTTTCACAACTATAATCATAAGATTTAAATCTCATTTTTGGATTCTTAAAGATACTGAAATAAATTTTTTTTTTTTTGGTGCTGGGGATTGAACCCAGGGCCTTGTGCATGGGAGGCAAGCACTCTACCAACTGAGCTATATCCCCAGCCCCAAATCATCCTTTTTAAAATATTGCTGAGTCCATGAAATTAAAAAGTTTAAGAAATTTCTGGATAATTGTTGGCTCATTCTTAACTTTAAAAAGCTATGTATATGATATTCAATTAAATAAGCAGAAATTTAAAAAATGCAATCAATATATATAGCTTGAAAATGTTAAAACTTTTTTACACTTTAAACTCCTGCCCCTTCTAACCTCCTAGAGATAATCATCCCTAACAGTTTACTTTCCTTCCACATTTTTTTCAATGAGTTTCCATGAAAATATAGCCAATATATAATCTAGGTTCACCCTTTTTTACATAAATGGAATTGCATTACACACATTGTTCTGTAATTCAATTCCTTTATATAATACTATATCCCAATAGCGCCACAGGCTGGTGATCAAGACTTCAACACATTGCCAAGGGGAGATGGTAAGATCCAAACCATAATGAAGATTATCTTTTTCTTCTATTAATAATATGTGAAATAATATGTGGATGTGAAAGGAAATAATATGTGGATGTGAAACACAGTATCTAATCTCCTGAAAAAATATCCTGGCTTCCCAGTTTGAGAATAGAGCAGGTACAATTTGCAACCAAATTTAATATTTATATAAGTAAATATATATAAAATATATATACATATAAATATATAATATGTAAATATATACAAAGCTTTTACTTTTATTGTTTATTTGTGGTAAGAAAATTTAACAGATGCATCCTTTTAACAGATTTGTAAGTGTGCAATACAATACAGCACTGTATAGCAGATCTCTAGAATTTATTCTTCTTGTATAATTGAAATATATTCCTGTTAAATAGCACCTCACCTCACCATTTCCCCTTCTATTTTGTGCTGTTTTCAGAGATTGACTATTTCAGATACCTTATATAGGTGGAATCAAACAGTATTTCTTTTTTATTTTTTTGGTACTGGAGATTGAACTCAGGGGCACTCGACTACTGAGCCACATCCCCAGCCCTATTTTGCGTTTTATGTAGAGACAGGGTCTCACTGAGTTGCTTAGCGGCTATTGCTGAGGGTGGCTTTGAATTCACAGTTCTCCTGTCTCAGCCTCCCTAAGTGCTGGGATTACAGGCTTGAGCCACTGTGCCGGCTCAAACAGTATTTCTGTAACTGACTTATTTCATTTAGGATAGCCTCAAGGTTCATGCATGTTATCATATGTGGCGGGATTTCTTTCTATGTTAAGGTTGAACAGTATTCCATTGTAAGTGTATACCACATGTTCTTTATCACTTCATCCACTGCTGGAAATTTGGCTATGGTGAATAACACTGCAATGAACATACATGGACAGGCAAATGCCTCTTTGATGCCCTAAAATGGATAGTTAGCACTCTTACACTCAAGCTGTCTAGCGCTTTTAAAAGTTAAAGAAAAGCTGTACAATATTTTAAACAATGAAAGACTGAAAATCCTGTCCTTATCATGATGTTTTCCACTCCACATTTTTATACGGTCCTTTTTGTTCTTATGTGAAAACATCTAACATATGGTTATGATTATTATATAATACAATTTGAATCCTGCCTTTTATGCCTAGCCTAAATATTTCCAGACATTCTTACTTTTATGTGGTGACAACAGAGTATTTTAAGATGGTCATTATAATGTAATGAATCGTTTTCCTGTAGTTGGATATTTATAAGTGACCTCGATTTGTATTCTCTGGAGTGGCCTCATGTTTGTATTCTCATAATAAATGTGGAATATGATATGGAAATAAATAAAGGTGTCATAATTTCTTGGCAGCATTTCTTGAGTTGTATTATTTGTAGGCATTAATGGTTGTTTTATAGCATTACCAGTGGGAGGGTGCTGCCAAAAAATTGCACTTGGTTTCAGTTACTTTTTGTGAAAAAGACAGCCAAATCAAATGTTCAAAAGAAGAGAAGAAAGTCATAATGAAAGAAACAGAGGGACCATTTGGAGGTAAATAGGGAAGTATGAAACAATCTGACTGTGACTACTGAATTCACATCTTTTGATTGTGGGTTCTCTGTGGGGAGGGGACAGCCAGTGGCACTAGTGAACTGGAGGTTCCATGCAGGAACTAGCCTACAGCAGAAAAGCCAAGGGGATGATGGTGGGCACAAAATAAACTGTAAAGAGAATATACAGGTAATAATTACTACTGTCACATCATGATCAGAGAGTAAATTTTCATTCTAAATAATTGAGTTCAAAGATACAGAGTAAAGCTCAAGGCTTATATTAGGATAGAGACAAGGGCAACTCAAATCAAGTCAACACAATCGCTCTTTGTTGAACATCTGTTCTACGATTAGCATTAACCTCAGGACACTGGATATAAAAAGGAACAAGCATGCTCTTGAAAAGCTCATAATCTTGGTGACAAAGGACCCTGAGAACACGGATTAGAAGAAAATCAAGCTCCACAGAGGAGTGACATTTGATGTGGGTCTTGAAAGATGAGTAGTTTGCTCAGCTGACAGAGGAAAAGTGATGAGCAAAGACCGTGGCACAAGTCCTTGGTGTATGCAGGGAGCGGAGTAGGCTGTTCTAGATAAGGCCATTTTTTTTTCAAACATATTTAGGAAGGGCCATTCTTTCAATTAAAATCCTACTTAGAACCCCAACATATAAAATAGATGTATGTGATATTTTATATTTTAAAACTATTTTAACTGTTACAAATGGAATCAATGGGAATAATAAAACTCTTCTGATAAAAAAATGGCAACTGTGGGGTTATAGTTGATGGATTACTTATTATTTTCCATCTGTTTGGCTACAACAATGTCAAGAAAATTCTGATTCATACTGCAGTTTGCAGACTCTCAGTGCATGCTTCAATTAATGAAGATCATAAGCTTCAGAGAAAAGCATCAGGAAATGTTTGCTTCAATGGTTAAAAACCAATAAAATCAATATCTCTTGTTGACATATATAAATGTCAGACAAGAATTGCCAAAATTGGTTCTGATATTCAACCTGTACATGCATTTCCATATGGAAATGGAAAATATCACTTTCATAAAAAAAAAGAATTACCCAGGGGCTGGGGTTGTGGCTCGGTGGTAGAGAGCTTGCCTCGCATGCGTGAGGCACTGGGTTCGATCCTCAGCACCACATAAAATAAGTAAACAAAATAAAGGCATTGTGTCCATCTACAATTAAAATAATTACCCAAATTAAAAATACCCTCTAAAACTATTTATAGTATGTTATTATGAGTGTTTTATGTACTATAAAAGAAAAATTACTATGTACTATATTGTACTATGTATATTTTCAATGTACTATGTATATTTTATGTACTATATAGAAAAATTACTAGGCTGTGATGAGAAATAATGTTAAAAAGTATATGTGTGTGAACATTTATTTATGATTTTTCATTATCTGCACGTTGACTTGATTAAGTTTGAAAACATAATACTTGGATGCTCTGGTCACACACATATACTTTTTAACATTATAATTCAGTGCACATGCTACTTCTTTGTTGGAGTTGAAGAAATAGTTAAAGGAAAAATTAATTTAATTTCAAATGTTGCTCTCCTAAAGTACCTCTGCTAAGCCTTCATGATTAGAGGATATATTAAGACCATATTTTAAAAAATCTTGGCTATGATCAGATGTTGGGCTTCAACTTGCAGCCAATGAAGATATTTTGAAATATTTTCAGAAATGATGTGAGAAGACTGGATAGTGTTTGAAATAATGATTTAAAGATGATTATATTTGAGGGAGAAGGGACATTTATTTAGGAAGGAATTATAATAATCCAGATTAGAGGAAATGAAGTTGAGGTTCTGAATTAGTGAAGAATTAGTGAAACTGGAGTGTTGGATTAGAATGAAAGATATCTGAGGAAGAGGGACATATAAAGGTAATAGCTGTCTTTAATATCATACAGTACAGGGTTTGAATCCTACCTAATATTTTCCAGAGTATGAAAGAAGAGAAAGCATCTGATATGGTCTGAATATCTTCCCATCCCTGCAATCACAAGTTGAAACCTAATTCCCAATGGGATAGTATTAAAAGGTAGAGCCATTAGAAGATGATTAAGTCATAAGGGTTGTTTTTGTCAGTTTTTGTGTTCCTGTGACCAAAACACCTGACAAGAACCACTGAGAGAAGAAAAATCGGGGGTTCAGGGTTACAGAGGTCTCAGTCCTTATTCAGCTAACTCTATTGCTCTGGGCTGTAGGCAAGGCAGCACGTCATCGGAGAAGGGCCCAGCAGAGGAAAGCTGCTCAACTCATGGTAGGGCCAGGTGGAAGGGAGGGAGAGAGACCACAGGGAAGATGCAACCTTTCAGGGCAAGTCCCTAATGATCCACCTCCTCCAGTCATTCCCTGCAACTACAGTTAACATCCAGTCAGTCCACACAAACTAGGACGGCTTGATTAGGTAACAGCTCTCATAATCTAGTCATTTCACCTCTTAATATTCCTGCATTAACAGGAGATTTGGGGGGATAGTCCATTTCCAGACTATAACAATGGTGGAGCCCTCATGAATGAAATTAGTGCTATTATAAAAGAGGTGAGGGGGAACTGTTTGCTCCTTCTTAAGTATACAGACACAAAGAGGGTGCTCTCTGTGAAGAATAGGTTTTCACCAGATACCTGTTAAAAACTTTAAATTTCAGCAAAGAACAATTCATGAATCAGGCAGTGCTGTGAAGTAGTGGATCAGAGAGCTTCTCCAAGCAACGTGGGCAGGCAGTATTTATAGACAGAAAATATAAGTGCCACACAGAAATAGCTTGATTGGTTATAGATTAGCATTCATCTTTTTGGGGGCATGGTGTGATGAGTCATTTGCCTTATGGGAAAATGATCTGATCCTTTGGCAGCCTGATTGGCTGACCCTTGGCTGCTGTTATTTGTCATAAGAATATGTTCCTCAATTACACTATGGTTTTCTATGTAAAAATTCAAAGTACACAGGCAGCTTTAGGCCAAATTCAATTTGATTTAGCACACTGAATCTGTTGGTATCTTGATTTTCTAGTCTCTAGAACTTTGAGAAATAAGTTTTTGTTTATTAGTTACCCTAAGGTATTCTTTTTATTTTTTTCTAGTTAGCAGCAAGAACAGATGGATGGCCTTTATGAAATAAAGTTCCAATAGTACAAACAAATACTAGCACAAATATTGTCCTATATCTTGACATTCTGCAAGTTCTCCTTAACCAAGTTCTCCTTACCATAGGGAACCATGTAACTAGGGAACAGCAGAACTTGAGATTTGATTAGTCTAGCTCTCGTCTATGGTGGTTTTTAAAGATAATCATTTTCCTATTAACATTTGATTTTGAAGTTCTATTCATTATGTAAAAATCCAGAGGCACATACAATTTTGAATATAAATCAGAGGTTATGTGGGGGAAGAAGACCAGGAGAGTTGATTCCCTCTTATGCCATGTTAAAAAGTATAGACTTTGGATCTCAGACACTGGGAGAAAACATTGAAAGTACAATATAATCAGATTTGAATGTATACTCGAGCATTCTGGTATGTTTTACTCATTTAAGTTTCCATAGCATGTTAACAATTTTCATTTTCATTCCCCAGAAGTTGAGAATTCTCTATCATGCATTTTTTTCCTAAGAAAACTACAATTTTAAAAATTCAAATAACTTTTTTATCCATTCCTTGAACAAATATTAAGTACACATTATTGCTTCAAAATATAAAAATAGCAAGCTTACAAACTAGGCAAATTAAAGAATGATTTGCTTTATAAAAGAATACTTATATTTATAGACATATAAAACTTCAGATTTATGTCTTTCGAAGTTATTGGAGGAAAATTGTTTTAAATAATTGTTTTAAGTAATTTGTTTTCCATTTATTAAAGGAACATTGTATAAAATGAAGCATGGATGCATTTTTGTAACTGATTCAAAGGGCCTAGATGAAACTAGATAAAAGGGCCTAATAACTCCTATTACTTGTTAAGCCAGTCAAACAACATTTATAAAACGTCTTCAGACACCCCTGATTATCACTGGAGGAATACACTGTTAACTAGGAGGTCAAGATGTCCTATCTTTCAATAATGAGAAATGCTAATCCATCCTATTTCAGAATTAAAACAAAATCTGTCAAGAAGAAAATTATTTACAATGTAACTACACATTGTTTGCATTCATCTGATAAAAAGGTGCCATATACATATACAAACATTATAACACAATACAAAATAAACTTCCCTCATTTCCTCATTGCTTGTCTAGGATCAGACCTTTTGTTTAAAGATCTGGAATGCAATTCTCCTAGTTTTTATGAGTGCAGAAGGTAAGCCTTGCAAGATTCCACAGGGAAAAGTTTCTGGAATATATATTTACCATAAACTGCCTTTCCAAGAAAAGGGGAAATGCACTTACTAGTCAGAGATTTTAAAGAAATAGGATTTTACACATGGATTAAAATTGAAAATTTTGTGGAACTAGAAGGGATATTTACACACAGGATTCTTTTCATAATTTGTTCAGTTTGAAGATACTCATGCTACTGAAAAAGTAGAAAATGAAGCTATTGAGTCATCAAAAAATGTAGTCCAGTATGTTTTGACCATACAGTAAGGCTGATTTTCTTAGGAGACAGTTATACAGAACACAAGATTTAAAATATATGTCTTCCTCAGCCAGAAGCAATGGAGACCAGCCAAGAGCAAGTCATATGATGGTGGAGAGAGTTGCCAATGCTTTTTTTTTTTTCCATTTCATGTGCCTGTGGAAGGGAAAAATTGGAAAAGCAGACTCATTTGGAATGTTAGCCTTTTCACAATCTGTAAATTTTATTACAATAGCTGCTATTTGCTACATTAGGACTAGTTATGGGACTTTAGTTCTAATTCTTAAATTTTCTCTTAATCCAACTCATTAAAAATGTGTTGAAATACCCAGCCTAAGTTACTTTCTCCTATTTAACTGGATAGTTTAACCTGGTTTTTCATTCTCAGATTAATTTTGATTAAAATCATAATATTCACAAGAAGAAGAGTTTATGGTTAAAAGAATAGCAGGGCAAATGCTTTTATGGACAGACTCTAATTTTAAACTAGATTTTTCATTGTTCATTGCCTTAATGTTATTTCACAAGGAAGCTAGTCTAATTTTCTTATGTGTTTGCAATGGCTCAAAATTAACAGCCATATTCCCAGGATTTGGTCAGCCTTTAATCCAATTAACTGTTTATGGAGCTTCCACCTGGTCTTTCCACTCTGCTGAATGCATAGATGATTCTGAAGAAATCAGACTTGTCTCATGTCCTTAAGGAGCTGGTCAAAAGATACGTTTTTGAGAGTATGTATATGCCATGCCAATCAACCACTGTAACTGTAATAAATTTAGTATGATGCCTAACATTTACTCTGTACTCACAACGTATCAGAAGCTTTCCATAAATGATCTCGTATAAACCTATGACAGTTCGAATATTATGAAAGTATCCTAATTTGTACCTGAGAATACGGAGGTTTAGAAGAGTTATGGCACAGGATAAGATCAATCGAAGGGACAAATACCTCTATGTCTGCATCTGATATATGTCTGGGGTTTTGGGGGCTCCTCTGCCAAGAAAGCTCTTAAGACACGCAGACTCAGGTAATGGGGAACAAGGGCCCAGTTATAATCTTGTCCTCTTGAAGGTCTGCCCGGTCACATCTCATGACAGCTAGTGGCAGGTTCTCAGAGCAAACTTAGTCTGCACAAGCCAGGGCAATTAGTGGTGCAAAGGGTCTGAGAGATATTAAAATGGAAGACTGTCCAGGCGGTTAAGGAGCTGCAGGTGGTCTCGAGGGCGAGCTGGAAACCTGGGCCAAGGCTTATCCTGGACCCGCAGGAAGGCAGCGCCAGCGCTCGCTCAAAGCTAAAGCGCTCACCTAGGGACCGTGGCAGCAAGTGAACGCCAACACCGCTGTCTCCAGCTCACTGGGACCCCGGCCTTCCCCGCGACCTGCATGTGGGCCGCGGGCCCCTCCCAGCCTCGCTTCTTCACGAGTCGGCAGCCGACAATGGGCGGCGACGCGCCGGAGGCCCCGGAGGACGTCAGCGACGCGCGGTCGAGCCTCCAGCCCGCCCCCCGCGCTCCTTCCATTCTTCTCTCCCGGTGACGCCGCGGCGGCCCCGGCAACCAGCACTTGCACACTCACACGCGCGCTCCAGCCCTCCGAGTCCTCCCGCAGCGGGCCCCGAAAATGGCGGCTCTCAAACTCCTCTCCTCCGGGCTACGGCTCTGCGCCTCCACCCGCAGCTCCGGAGGCGCCTGGTCCAAGGTAAATTGCCGGCGAAGAGGAAGGCCACGCGCGGGAAGGACGCGGACGAAATCGGTGCCCGCGATTTCTCCTCTGCCCATCCCCACCCTGCCCTGGGCACAGATGCGTTTTTGCCCTTGCCATCTCTTGGGACTACCGCCCTTGCTTGGTCCGGCATCCGCTTCCCCAGTGGGGGGAGGTGAGGCCAAGCAGCGCGCGGAAAGGCTGAGAAGGGGCGGGAGGAAGCTGGGCAGCGCCGCCGCTCCCTTCGGGGCTGCCCGCGTCCCTACCGGCGCGCGTCTCCCACCGCGCTGCTTCCAGTCCTCGGGGCGGCCGCAACCGCCCAAGGAGGGCTCCAATTTACAGAGGGGAAGGTGAAGGCAGCAGGGGTAGGTTTACACTCCATCTAGGGGATCTTCTTGGGGTTTAGGCACCTCTTGAGGCCCTGAACCAGGACCCGGCTAGCCACCGCTGGCTGGAGTTCACAGCCAAGTGGGCGGATGCTGGGAGCGGCGGGGGTGGAATGCCGCTCCCCATCCCGCCTTCCCTATATGGCTGTGCCGCACCGCGGCGGTGGAAAAGGGAACCCGGACTGGAGCGCTTGCCTGGGCGTCTAGCGGGCCAAGCCGGGAATCCATCTGAGGTCTGGCTGAGGCTTGCATATTATCTGCCGGCGCAGATGTCACTTCTCTGGAGGTCTCTGAGATCTGGGTTATGGACCTCTTGTTTTCAAAGCTCTTTGAAAACCTCAACCCTTAACTGACAATTTTCCACCAAGTGGTTGGTGTCTGAAGACAGTCTTGAAGCGGACTGTTGGATGATGTATTTTTGCCCTATGCGCTGTCCCTTCCTGTAAGCCCACAGTCCTGTGGGATTCGTGTCTGGAGTCCTAGGAGCCAATTACTGGACCAGAACGTCAGGTCCAGGAGGTTGACTTTACCTTGGTCACTTAAGTAACCTCTGGAATCTTTTCCTTGAACGGGAAGACGGAAGTTTTCCTTAGTAACATAATGAATAATAGCTCTAAGCTTGATAGTAGTGTACCTTGCACATGGTCTGTGATCACCCTGCATGCTCAGAACTCCCGGCCCACCTTATTGCTTTTCCCTCTCCTGCATCCAGTCTGAGAGAATTGAGAACTAATCTTCTGTAAGAAGGAATGATTTAGAACCGGATCACATAATTAAATAAATTCCTCTTAGGAGGCATTTGGATAATTTCAGGTAGCTTTGAATATATAAAGCATTACTTAAAAGGGAAGTTGACCTTCAGTCATTTTACTGCTGGTGCTGAAGCTGATGCAAAATCCAGGACACAGGGATACCCTTGAACCAAGGTCAATACCATTCCCTCTTTTGGCAGTCACTTGTATGTCCATTATTTACTCACATCCATCCTTTTTCACCTTGAGTATAATCATTAAACTGTTTCTCAAACCCAGCAAACCTCTTTTAGATAGATGAGCTACAATTTTAGGTTTTGCTATACCTCACTGAAAGTTCACATCAGAGTTCAAGCTTTCACCTTTCCTTAGTGGTTAGGTCCAACTCCTGCTTTCCAAAGTGTCCGGTCCCCATCCCTCATGGCTTTGAGGGCCTTTACTGCTAAGTTAGCATCTAAATCCCATCTTCCACTTCTGTTTAATACCTGTGTACTTGTTTAACTTTGAGACCTATTGTCTGCCTAATCCTCTATCTCAACATGACTACTCTGTAAAAACCAGACATTTAACATGTTTAATGCATGAATGAGAGAACCCTGCAAGCAACTTAAATATTAACCTTGAGAATTTTCTGCTAAACATAACAGATTCAATGAGATAGCTTTTTTTTGTTTTCTTAAGAACAGTGTGTAAGTGGTGGGCAAGTGCAATGAACTTCAGCATGCATTAAAATTACCTGGAATTTTTGTAAAACAAGTTTTTGTGCCCTCCTCCAGAGTTTCAGATTTAGCAGGTTTTGGGTGGGGCCCCCTTACTTGCATTCACCACACATTACCTTCCCTTGGCAGTGATGCCATGCTCCTCCTGGCAAGCCTGTAGGTGTGCATATCCACCCACATATTATTACCTTTTCCTTCTAACATGGTTCTCTTCACCTCTTTCTGAGAGACTCCCCTTCCTACTTCTGCTTAACTTTGATGCTGAAGTGGTCAAGGTCAATCTTTTTGTTTCATGATTTAACAGTAATGTGGCAAGATTAGTATTGCCTAAATGTATCATTAAGATGATCTTTGTTTAAAAATAAAAAAGTTGTATGATTTGTGTATTCGCACTGAGAGATCATCAAAAAGAAGTGCATTTTTGTTATGTTTTGATGTGCAAGAAAAAGATACATGGAGTTGAGTGAGATGATGGTGGAAGTGGTTGGAAAGGAAGATCATGCATTAGAAGTCCTGATGATTAGATGAAAGTTAGGCTCAGTAGTAAAATAGGATTCAGAAGTTAGGAGTAAGAATTTTAAGAAAAAGATCAAGGGCAAAGGTGGAGAAGATGTTAACAGGAGAAATTATGTAGAAAAAGTCTTTCACTGTAAAAAAAATTTGATTATTTCTTTCATTGTAGTACTCAATAAGCCTTATTTCTCTCTCTCAATTGTAATTACAGAAACTAGTGCTCACAATAGCATCGTGTTCTGCTGAGGGTAGGAGAGTGGGAAAGCAAAATGAAATACTTTTGGTGCCCATAAAAGAAGACCTGAGTGAAAAGTATCCTCACAATAAATAGATGTCAAAACTGTGTGTTTCATTCTTTTGGGTAGTCTCTGCAAACTGTTTTTTTTTTTCTTCTTCTTTTTTTTTTTCTTTTTGTGGTGCTGGGGATTAGAACCTAGGGTCTTGTGCATGTAAGGCAAGCACTCTACCAACTGACCTATGTCCCCAGCTCAGTCTCTGCAAACTTGAAGGTTGTTTATTCGTTTTGGTAGTAGCTGGTACATTGGGTTTTTTTTAAACATCATTGTATTTGTATATACAATATCCTAGAAGGGAGAGGTTAGTTTAGAAGGATCTTAAAGCTTCTCTTTGAATTCGGTTATCTAAGGGAAAAAAAAAGGTAGATGTTATCACAAACAGACTCTTTCCTTGTAGCCTAATTTAGAAGATGTTGGCATTGACACAGATATTTCTTCATTCCCAGAGACAGGGAGTGTGGGTGGAGAATGGGAGCAAGGGAGGAAACCAGTAGAGAGAACAAACCCAAAACCTTCCTCCAGGGAGCTGCTCTAAGCAGATTTCTGGCTTAGATCCTCAGTGGCACACCCAGCCCAGACCTTCTGCTTCCTCTTTGCTCCACTGCATGCATTCACACTGCTGTCTTGCCCAACCATTTCTGAATAGCCAGATTTACAGACTTTATTAAAAGTAAAACGAACATGTTCCTGGGTTTAAAGGCACACACTTGTAGTCCTAGGTACTCTGGAGGCTGAGGTGGGAGGAATTGCTTGAGCTCAGGAGTTCCAGACCACTAGCCTGGAACAAGACCCCTCCTTCAGAAAAAGGAAAAGAGAAAAGAGGGAAAGGGAGGAAATGATTTCAAAGCTAGGACCCATTTTTAAAAAATGCTTAACATAGATCACATGGATTAATTTACTGTGTTATGCATCACATTAAAATATTTTATTGTGTGTAACCAGTGATGCATGTGTGTCAAGGTTAAAAATTACATTAAACTACAGTAAGTGATAAGTTAATCTTCCTGTCTTGGTGGGGAATGGAGAAAAGGTGGCATTCTCCAAAGGAAGCTAACATCTGGGTATCTTCTGTGCTCCAGGCACAAAATTTCTGTATGTATTGTTACTTAACCTCAATCAATCCATGGGAGACAATTGTCATCTTTTTGTAAAATCAAGCTGTCCCTGCACCCCCTCAAAAGAAGTAATTTATATTTCCAGTCTAACAGGAATGAAATGAAATCTCAGTGTAGTTTTGATTTGCATTTTCCTAATTGTTAGAGATATTGAACATTTTTTCATATATTTGTTGACCATTTGTATTTCTTCCTTTGAGAAGTGTCTCTCTAGTTCTTTTTGCCTATTTATTAATTGGGTTATTTGGGGTTTTTTGGTGTCAAATTTTTTGAGTCTTTATATTCTGGATATTAATGCCTTATCTGAGGAGGAGGTGGCAAAGATCTTTTCCCATTCTGTAGGCTCTCTCTTCATGCTCTTTAGTGTTTTCTTTGCTGTGAAGAAGCTTTGTAGTTTGATGCCATTGCTCTTATTGATTCTTGATTTTATTTCTTGTGCTTTAGGAGTATTGTTAAGGAAGTCAGTTCCCATGTCAGCATGCTGGAGTGTTAAGCCTACATTTTCTTCTATCAGGTGCAGAGTTTCTGGTTTAATTCCTAGGTTTTTGATATACTTTGAGTTGAATTTTGTGTAGGGTGAGAGATAGGGGCCAAATTTCATAAATGTTGGTGAGAATGTGGGCAAAAAGGTACACTCATACATTGTTGTGGGACTGCAGATTAGTGCAACCATTCTGGAAAGTAGTATGGAGATTCCTCAAACAACTAGAAATGGGCTGGGAGTGATGGTGCATACCTGTAACTCAAGAGGCAGAGGCAGGAGGAGTACAAGTTCAAAGCCAGCCTCAGCAACTTAGCAAGGCCCTTAGCAACTTAGTGAGACCCTGTGTCAAAATAAAAAACAAAAAGGGCTGGGAATGTGGCTCAGTGGTTAAGTGATCCTGGGTTCAATCCCCAGTATGATAAATAGGTAAATAAATAAACAAACAAACTAGGAATGGAACCACCATATGACCCAGCTATCCCAGTCCTTACTATATATCCAAAATGTTTAAAATCAGCATACTACGGGGATGCAGCTACATCAATTTTTATAGCAGCCCAATTCACAATAGCCAAATTATGGAACCAACCTAGGTACTCTTCAATAGATGAATGGATACAGAAAATGTGTTACACACACACACACACACACACACACACAATGGAGTATTACTTAGCTATGAAATTATAGTATTTGCTAGTAAATGGATGGAACTGCAGACTATCATGCTAAGTGAAATAAGCCAGTCTCCAAAAGTTAAAGGTTGAAGGTTTTTTTCTGATGTTGAAGCTAATCCAAAATGGGCAGGGTGGGGAGTGAGAAAGAAAGGAAAAAACAAAAAACAAAAAACAAAAAGGAGAGGGAATTCCATCAAAACAGAAGAAAGATCAGTTGAGTAGACAAAGGGATTGAGGGGGAGGTTGGAGGGATAGGATAAGGGAGAACAGTGGACTGAATCTGACCAAATTTTCATTATGTACATACATGAATATACCACATTGAATCTCAACTTCAAGTATATCCACAAGATACTAAATAGTTAAAAAACAACTATAAATAAATAGCAGAAATATCAGTAGAGTGGAAAGAGAGGGGCAAATGAAGGGACTGAATTAGAGCCAATTATATTACATGCTTTTGTGATTCTGTGAAAATGTATCGTACTGTTATATATAACTAAAAAGAAACCAAAAAAAAGATGATGACAGCATTTTTCAAAGCTGATTTAAGGCATGAATCTACAAATCCCAACAACAAATCTAATGCTGCAAAAAATTTTTAAATAAATAAATACCAAGATCCATGAATACAACTCAGAACACTTGCCTAGCATGCACAAGGCCCTGGGTTTGAGCCATAGCACTGAAGCAATATGTAAATTAAAAGCAAAATGCTTAGATATAGCATAGTGAAAGTAATTAAGAGATGGAAAAAATTAAAATCAATTAGAAAAGAGTGAAAGCATAAAAGAGCAACAGTTAGAATGGCAACTGATAGCTGCAACCATACCATACAAGGAGAAAGTCTATTACATTTTCAATGTGCTAAAGAAAATGACTATCAACTTGAAATTATAGTCCCACTGAAAAATGCCTTGACCAGTACAGTAGAGAAAAGAAAACGGGGAGGAAGAGGGGATGGAAAGGAGAAGTACTGGGGACTGAATTGGAGCAAATTATATTCCATTGCTTATATATTTATATCAAAATGAACCCTAATATTATGTCTAACTATAATACACTAGAAAAATAAAATTTAAAAAATGAAGAAAAAAAAGTAATTTGCTCAGGTCTATATAGTTGTGACTGTCCTGGGTCTTGACATGAGGGTACTTTTCACCCAAGGAGTATAGCCTTCTAGGCTACAGTGTCTCATATACTGGGTGGTTATTTTCATTTTGTTTTAGTACCAGAGATTGAACGCAGAGGCACTTCATCACTGAGGCACATCTTTGGCCTTTTTTTTTTTTTGAGACAGTTTTGCTAAATTGCTTAGGACCTTGCTAAATTGCTGAGGCTGGCTTTGAACTTGTGATCCTCGTGCCTCAGTCTCCTAAATTGCTGGGATTATAGGCATGTACCACCATGCCCACATCCCCAGTCTTTTTTATATTTTATTTGAAGATGGTCTTGCCAAGTTACTTAGGACTTTGCTAAGTTGCTGAGGCTGGCTTTGAACTTGTGATCCTCGTGCTTCAGCCTCCTGAGTTGCTAGGATTACAGGTATGTGCCACTGTGCTTGATGGTTAGTTTTTTGAGGATAAAAAACTATTGTAGTAAAAGTTTATTTCTCAGGAAATAGTAACATCTGACAGATGTCAACAAATAACTGAATGAATAATGAAAAAGCAAACAAACACACTTGAGTGCCTGTAGGGTCTTCGTTATCTTGAGTCCTTCCTACAGTCCATGGAAACTTGTCAGTCTTACAGCTTTTTGGTTATCCATGTAAGCATACCATTTTGTTCCATTCTCTTTTCTTGTCAGGTGCTGGGGGTGGAACCCAGGGCCTCAAGTATGCTAGCCAAGTGCACCACCACTGGCTATACTTCCAGCCCAACTTACATAATTTCAAAAATAATTCTGAGTGTTCTTTTTTTTTTTTTTTTAAGGTGGGGACAGTAATGTAAGCTGCTGGATAATTTCTGACTGTCATGAAAATACCAGTTCTCAGCTGAAACAAAATAAAAGTTATATGTTTTTGTTTCTCTTGGTGAATCTGTAAAGCCTCTCTGGGCATATGGAGGAACTGAGGTTTTTTCCATCTAACTCTAAAGGACACATGTTTCTCTCTCTATAAAAACAGTTCACTTCTTTCACTATTTAGATGTTGACAAATTCTTTTATTTTCTTCCCCTTTCCTGCTGAGGTCTGGGCTATTCACTCTTAGGTAAAGATAATGACAGAGAAGTTACATGAAAAAACAGGATACTCACAAAGATTTGTTATGTGTAAAGATGGAGTAGAAGTGGAATACAATGAAGTCTTTCAATAAACACAGAAAGGAGCATATTGTGGTAGAAGGACCCAGTGATATAAAGCCCAAACTTTGGATCCGGTCTTGCAAGATCTTTCTAAGCTTCAGAAACTGGACCTATACAATGAGTTGATTGGATTAGATATGTGTGTATTTTTCTTTCTTTCTTCCTTTTTTCTGGGAGATATCCTCAGTTTTGTTTTGCAGTCAATTTGTAGCCTGTTTATTCAACCTATCAGATTTTTAATTTCTAAGATTTAAAGTGTGGTGTGTTTGTGCATATGTTCATTTAAAATGGGAGAAATGATTCCTTGCTGTTTGAGGACAGGAAAAAAAAAGAAAACTCCTTATGGCTCCAGGCACTTCCCTTCAGCCTCTGCCTCCACTTACATTCCTGGGTCTGGGCAGCATGCCAGTTTATATACTCTCCTCACCTGACCTTGACCAAATGGAGGATTAAAGGGACAGAAGTCATGTATGTGATGGCTATATTCTCTTTCTCATTTGACTTCTCTCAGTATAATTCTTTTTAATAGTCCTTTGTGCTAATTGCTACTTTTTATGAAAATTGTTGTTAGAGGAAGAAAAGAACAGTGGACACTCATTATGCAGTGACCTTGACCACCTGGCCACATCTTTCTGGTGGACTTTTAGGAAGTGATATAAGTGCACTTTCAGGTAGCTTGTTGAGGTGGCAGACTCTGTCTCCTCATATCAGTTGTTCATATTATATATGAAATACAAAGAAATAAATAGTTTACAACTAATTGTTTGTGCATGCCTACTAGATGACTCACTTGGGACCCACATTAGCCTGTTTTCTGTTGCTATAGCAAAATACTCCAGGCTGGTTAATTTATAAAGGAAATAAGTTTATTTTGCTCACTCTTCCAGTGGCTAGAAGTCCAAGATTGGGTGACTGCCTCCGATGAGGGCCTTGTGGTGCATCATAACTTGGAGGAGAAGTGGAAGGGCAAGCCGGTGCATGCGGAAGAGTCAGAACAAAAAGAGCAATCTCATTTTATAACGATCTGCTCTTGCAGTAACTATTCCAGTCCTGGGAGAGTGAGAGCTCACTCTGTGAGAATTGACCCAGTCCCTGAAGAGCAGCATTAGTCTTTTTATGAGGATCCAGACACCTCTTAAAATTCCCATCACCTTTCAACACTGTCACATTGGGAACAAATTTCAGCATGAGTTTTGGAGATGACAAACCATCTATATTTCGTAGCAGACTAAGTCATACATTGTGTAAGAGTGACTAGCCTTCCTTGTAGCTAATACTTTGATACAACATCCACAAGCTAGTCCAGTAGGGTGCTAAGACATTCTATGTGCTGTTCTTTACTTGTCCCTTTTGTAGGCATTCTCTAGCACCTAAGATTGGATCAGGAGCTCTGCTCTGTGGGTATTTTTAATTGACAAGTGAAAATATATAAATTTTACATATATTGTACATAATGATGCAATATCTCACTGTATATCTAAAAATTGATTGCTATATGTGCAAGTAAAGATGTGTCTCAAAGATTATTCACTTAAATTTTTTTTTAATATTTCAGGGAAGTGTGTGCTACTTCTCTATTAGTACTCGTCGCCATACCAAATTTTATACAGATCCAGTGGAAGCTGTAAAAGACATCCCTGATGGGGCAACAGTTCTGGTTGGTGGTGAGTAATAATACTATCTTCCTTTTCATGGTAACTAGTCCTTATGTTTCTAGTGAAGCAGGAAAGTTACAGGGTGAAAGCTGTGTAGACAGGAAGTGCCCGTTCTTTTATTACTTTGTTATTATTCATCTACTATTTTTATTTATTTTGTACATTGTGCTATTTTACTTTATTACCATGTCCCATCCTGAAAGTCTGGGGCTATTTTATGGTGCATAATATTTGAATCTACTTATTTGACCCTTTATTATTTTGTTATATTTGTGTATTTTGCTTAGTAGATGTGATAATGTGTTTTGTATATTTTTCTTTTTAAAAAAATTTTATTAAAAAGAATAACACACATTTCCCTGAAAGAGCATTATCCTCTTCACAAATTATTTACTTTTGGGCTCATCACAGGTTTTGGGCTCTGCGGAATTCCAGAGAATCTTATAGGAGCTTTATTAAAGACTGGAGTTAAAGGACTGACAGCAGTCAGCAATAATGCAGGGTATGTATGAATTTTAAAAACAATTGACTTGAAAGAAATGGCAATTATTAATAGTATTTAAATGGATTTATTAGTGAAATTAAAATTTCCTCCAATGAGCAGTATATCCAAGCATCAAAACATAGTGTAACAAGGTCAGGAACGGAGGTTACATTTATTCAAATATTTTTGGTACCATCCTTCATAGAAAGTGTATATATATAAATTAAGATTTTCTATTTTAATCTGATGTGCTTTTATTTTTATAAATTTAAATTATATTATTAATGTTAGAATATATATTTTCCTATTGACTCTTGCACTTCAGAATTTAAAGATGGCCTTTTATGTACTTTGTTATTGTGTATTATTTATAAAGCAGAGTGGACATCAATTTGAAATTGGTTTTAAGTTATTTCTTTTGACTGTGTTATTACTCTAGGTGACATATAAAAGAATATGTAAAGAATATGTACATCACAAAAATGTTGCTGGTCTTGGTGGAAGGTGGAAGATACGAAGCTAGCACTTGAGGCAGTAGGATTGCATTTCAAATGGTCAATAATAAGCCATAATTTTAATAAAGGCATGCTCATTTAGGTACATTTATCTGTTAGAAAATCTATTTGTATACAAAATGGTAAATCATCCCCTCTCAATAATGAAGGAAAGACTTTAAAAATCTTTAAAAAATTAAAAATTAACCAAATTGACACCTTAGCCTATTATTATAAATGCACTTGAAAACAAATAACACAATTATTTAGGAAATAAAATTGATGCTGTGTTCTCATTGCTCCTTTCCTGAGTTTGTTCATGCTATTTTATCTGGGTACCCCTCTTTCCTCTCCCCTGCCTGTGCACATTCCTCCTTTTTCAGATTTCACTGAAGTTACACATCCTTGAAGTAGCCTTACCCAATTACAGAAAGCCTCCAATCTTCACTGATGTTGCCTTTTCTGAACTCTCTTAGAGAATTTGCCCTTTCTTGATACACTAAATTGTACCTAATTGATATGTCTTACATATTGATCCTGCTACTTACAGTAGTTTTGTATTCCCTGCTGTGTTTAGCCTGTGAATCTGAGTCATGGCATGTCTGAGGTGGACAGAATTGTAGAGCTCATTTGTTCATTCCCTCATGTATCACAGGAAACTCCTTTGTAAATAGAGAAGTAACTTGTTCATGATTACTTATTTCTTAGACACGCCCCCCATGCTCTTTTATCTGACTTATATTTATTACAAATACTTCTCCTCTTTTTTTGTTTTTGCAGTACTGGGGATTGAATCCAGGGCCTCATGCATACTGGGCAAGTGCTATGTCCCTGAACTACATCCCCAGCCCACAAATACTTTTGTTTATCAATACTTGGTTTGGTTTTCCAGATAACTCCATGCTTACAAGGGATGCTGCAGATCAATATACAGGCCTGCATTGCTTAACAGGGATGTTCTAAGAAATATGCCATTTATTGTGTGGACATCACAGAATATACCTTCACAAACTTAAGATGCCTGTGATGTCACTAGGTGAAGTACCTTATAGAAACACCATGGTATATGATCTCTGTTGGTGTGTAAATATAAGTTTTTGATGCAAGCTAGGTGCTAAACTCAAAGGTGACACTTTGCAAACCCTCATTGACAGCTGACTCTCTTAATTAGGAGGTGTTAAATCCTAGAGATTTAATGGACTTGCTTTGACCAGTCAGTTAAATAACTGAAGCAAACTAAATCATGCTTCATGAAGAATCATTGATGTGGTTTGAATTGCTGGGTAAATGGAGAGAACTTGGAATTAGAAGAAGGAACTAGCTTCTCATTTATAAAAAGCTCACTTATGTAAGGATCTGCCTGAAGTGGAAGACTTTCTGAATCTTAGGCTTCCTGATTTTCTGTTTGTGTTTGTTTTTAGTAAATAGTGAGACTTGTCCTAAGATGTCATTTACCTTGGTTTGAAGTATTAACTGTTAGCCTTGATGAGATAAATCCTTCTTTAGGATCACTAGTTGAACTGATACTCAGATATGGATTGATTAAAAAGGTAGGAAAAATTGAGAATGTACTTTTCATTGATTTTTGGAGGCTTTTGAGTTCCAAGCCAGTGTGAACCAAAAGTTCACAATAAACTACATATCAACTAGTTAAGCCACAGAGCCAATGAAAGAATGCATGTGTTATGTTAGACATGCTCATTTCTCATCACAATATTTTTTCAGACTACAGTGCAGGAAGAGTGTGGTGTAGATGGCTCCATTGGCAGCCCCACTTATATGGAAGGCTAATTAGTACTATCTGATAGATTATGTTCCTGTACTTGTGATTACTTGTATAGAGTTCTATACTAGTCAGATATGGGAAGTTTTTTGAGGGCCCAGTTAGCTGTCTTTCACTCTAAATAAAAGTTCTGATTCTATACCAATGACCTTGAACCTAAAGATGGAGGCATGTGGTCCCTTTGCTGTTTCCTCTTCTTTCCCTTTTTTTTGGTACTAGAGATTGAACTCAGGGACACTCAAGCCACAGGGGGCACTGAGCCACATCCCCAGCCCTATTTTATGGTTTATGTAGAGACAGGGTCTCACTGAGTTGCTTAGTGCCTCACCATTGCTGAGGCTGGCTTTGAACTCGTGATTCTCCTGTCTCAGCCTCCCTAAGTGCTGGGATTACAGGCTTGCGCCACTGCACCCGGCTTCCTTTTTGTTGATACAGCTGCAGTTCTGAAGGACTTAATAGGCCACCTTGGATGATTATGATTATTGTCCAGGATTTTCTTCTTTTTTCTGGGAAGGACTGACTACTTCCTGGGATGTGTACTTGAACTTCTGTGCTTAGTTCAGTTGTCCCATAAAACCATGACATAAATTAACCTTATATTCAAATACAGCCTTTTCTTTTAATACTTCTGATGTTATCAGAGTAAACATAAATTTTATAATTAAGACTGAAATATGTTCTAATGTGAAAAGTAAACAAGAGAAAAACAGTTTGGAAAATGGCCACAACTTTATTTTTATTGGAGTTTTATTTTGACAAGGGTTGCCAATTAATGAAATTTCAGAAAATGAAAACTCATTAAATTAAATTTCAGGTTCAGAAAATGAATGTATTTGTACAAAATTAATTTATTCCATGCAATATCTTTTTGCTTTACATTAGTATATCTCTTTAAGGAGTTATTGAGTTTAGATTTAACCACCGAAATGTTGACCAGTTTATTGTGCTTCAGGGAAAACAGATCTTTCTCTTTAGGTATTCTAGAAAAATGCTGGCTACGGAAGGCAGATAGCATAAGCTAATATTGGCATTATCTTTAGTATCAAAGAGCTGTGAGATGCTCTTACATACATATTTCTGTACTAGAAACCATATAGTCCTCAATTGCAAAAGATCATGTCTTCTGTTTTTTTTTTTTTTTTTTTTTTGGTACTAGGGATTGAAGTCAGGGACACTCAACCACTGAGCCACATCCCCAGCCCTATTTTGTGTTTTACGTAGAGACAGGGTCTCACTGAGTTGCTTAGCGCCTCACTGTTGCTGAGGCTGATTTTGAACTCGTGATTCTCCCGTCTCAGCCTCCCTAAGTGCTGGGATTACAGGCGTGCACCATCATGCCCAGCTAATTTTATCATTTTTAATGCTCCATCTTCCTGAGCATGTGCCACCATGCCTGGCTATGTCTTCTGTTTTTACAGTGTGAGCTCTTAAAGGAAAAAGACTTGCCTTACTCATTTTTTATCATCATATTCTGATGTGTTTGCTGGATTTGTAAATTGGGAAGCATATGATAACGTATTCAATTTCATTGTACACTATCTAACAGCACTTTTCAAGGCATGAAAACTGACTTTACCTGGTCCAGTGGTAGCCTGGGCTAAGCATCTCAGGCACTGCTTAATTGCTATGCTAGGATGTGAGTCTAAAAACAAAGCAAAGGCCAAATACACAATGTTCCCCAGAGCCAAGATCAACAAATACAGAGAGGTCATCTTTAAATAGAGCCAATTCAAATATGTAATGTGTTGAGAAGCCAAACAGAAGTATGAAAGAGTGGTTAGAAAAATTCCTTGGTCAGTGAATGACCAACTATATTCTGGTTTCTAGAAGGAACCTGTAGACTTTGGAAGGGGTTTCAGAAATTTAGAACTACAGAAAGCAAATGGGTCAGCTCTATCTTCAAGGGTTATTTTATGGTTATGACTTTATTAGTCAGCTCCAGATAAGATTATCAGTATTTTAATACTGGGTAATTGAGGAGTTTACCAAAGGGAACTTTTTTTCCTTTTCTTTTTATTAGAACATTATAATTGTACATTGTATTTGGGTTCATTTTGACAAAATCATACATGCAAGGAATTTGATTTCAGTCCTCCTCGCCCTCCCCTATTCCTTCCTCTTCCCTCCCTACTAACTACTCCCATTTCTATTGTGTCAGATTGCAGTGTGATGAGTAAGGGGATTTATTTAAAAGATAATACAATAACTTTTTTGACTGAATTAAAAAGCTAGTTAATATATTAAAATAAGAAATATTCTCCTAGGAAAATTATTATTTCTCTATCTCTTCCTTTTTCCATAGTTATCTTTCTGTCTCTGTTTATCCTCAATTACATATATATGTGTGTATACTTATAGATAGATGGTCTTAAAAAGTTTTCCTGTTGTTACATTATTTCCTAAGACAAAATGGGTGGGAGACCACTAAAGTTGTTAAAATTTTTGTACTATTCAAGGTGTTTATATTATAACAAAAATCATGCATGATTTAATAATTTAAATTCCACCAATAAATTCTTTCTTATAAATAGGAAAAAAACAAAACAAAAAACCACCCCCTGGGTTTAGTAACAGAGTAGTGCTGTTACCACTAGCCCTGATTTAGAAGCCATGAAGGGAAGGAGCCTCTGTTAGTATTTGTAAGAAAGCCACATGTAGAAAGCTGTCCAGCTTGCTACAATGTATGAGGAACAGGTAAATCCTGCATCATTGTTCTTTCACCTCAGGCCCCAATCATCCTGTGGTGCCTCCCATTGGCTGAGCCCAATCAGAAGTCAGTGGCAAGGGAGGTTCAGGATGTTTCCAGGTCTGCTGTCCCAGTACAGAGCAGCCTGGAAGCTGGAAAATGGATCCAGACAGTAAACAGAAAATTATGATGATTTGGTGGTTTTTGTTTTTATTAGAGTGGAGTCAGTGAGGAGGAACAAAGTGGAATTGAGCAGTAAATTCATTTAACAAATGTTCCACAAATATTTGTATAGTACTCTTTATGTGCCGCAGGTACTTGCAGGTGCTTGGCTACAAAAGTGACCAAACAGACCATGAAGATCCCTGCTTCATGCACCTTCCATTCTAGTAGGGAGAGGCAGACAATAAATAGTATAACAAATAAGTACATTTTCCACTGTGTTAGAAAGTCATCTATACCATGAAAAAAAAGAAAGAAAGGAAGGAAGGAAGGAAAGGAGGGAGGGAGGGAGGGAAAAAGGGAGGGAGGAAGGGGGAAAGAAAGGAAAAAAGCAAGTAAGGCAAATTGGGAACATGAGAGCAGAGGCAGGATTTAGTGTTCAGTGGGGTGACATTTGAGCACACTTGAAGTAAGCAGGGGAGTGAGCTGAGCAGACATCCTGGGGGAAGAGTTACTAAGACAGGGAAAGACCAGTGCAAAGGCCTTCAGTGGGAAAACGACTGACTTGTGGGAGAGGCAGCAGAGGTAAAGCAGGAAGCAGAAAGGAGCATGGGAGGAGTGAAGTCGGAAGTAAAAGGACATTTGAGCACATGGGCTTTGCAGGCTATCCTAGAGACCTTTGCTTTCCTCTGAGTAAATGAGCACCATGGCTGGGCTTTGGGCAGAGCATGGCCTGTTGTCCTCAGGATTTATAAGGCTTGCTTTGGTCACCATGTCACAAGTAGACAGTAGAGGGCAGGAGCAGAACCAGAGGAGGTTACTGTGCAGGGCACAGAAGCAAGAAATGGGCCAATTCTGGATAAATATTGAACATAGAGTCAAGATTTCCTGGTGATTTGGTGATGAGAATGTGAGAAATTAGATCAATTTATTACTTTTGTGCTGCATATTTGTATGGATGGGGCTGATGTCAGTGAGATGGGGAAGTCTACAGGAAGTTGGGGGTAGAACTGTTAACCTGAAGAACTGGGGGATTAGTCATGTATTAGGAGTAGGTTAAAAGAAGAAGTAAGTAAATGAAGAATAGTTGGAAGGCATTGTGTGCATGCTCAAGCATCAGTGAGATGGAAAATCTTTAGTGATCTGGCGACCTCTAGTGGACAAGTGTATTATTAACCTGCAGGGAATTACCATGTCCAAAGTACATTCTTGAAAACAACTTATGTTCCTTAGACTTTAGTTTTGGTTCGAAACATGTTGAGAATAAATACTAAATTATATAGCTATAGTTTATGTACATGTGGAATGTGAAATATTATCAGCTTCAATATTTTAAGGCTACAAGTAAAAAACAAGTTTAATAGAAGGTGGACAGTTACCTGGACATTGCAGGACCGTAGAGGGAGTTAAGAGACGTGGAAGTGATACATTCTAAGAATTAAGAAGGAACCATTTGAGCTTGGATAGGCACTTGTGAGCATGAACAGTATAGAGAGTGGAGTGAAAATGGAGAAAACACTATCATTTACAGAAATGCCAGTGATTTGTCACACAACTGCTGCACTTACCACTTTTGCTGGTCCAACAAGTGGATATTACCAATGACTATTAGATTAAATTCCTCCAGTCCACTGCCCCACTGTGTACTATTGCCAAAGCCAGAATTCTGCACTGGATCTGCTACTATATCAGGGTGTGCAACAAATCTTATGAATGAATAATTTCCCCTAGATATTTCTTGATTTGTCTCTTTTTCATTCCCACGAGTTATCTCTGCCTTAGTTCAGATGCTCATTGTTGCTTGTTTGGGCTATATCTAGCCTTTTAACTGTTCCCCTGCCTTTTGTTTCTGAATCTCTTCAATTAATATTAGATCTTAGCTGGGCGCGGTGGTGCAAGCCTGTAATCCTTGCACTTTGAGAGGCTGAGACAAGAGAAGCGTGAGTTCAAAGCCACCCTCAGCAATGGCGAGGCACTAAGCAACTCCATGAGACCCTGTCTCTACATAAAACACAAAATAGGGCTGGGGATGTGGCTCAGTGTCAAGTGCCCCTGAGTTCAATCTCCAGTACCAAAAAAATCCAAAAAAATTAGATATTGTTGCTCTTCTGCTTCCAGATATTCACAGGGTCTCCATGTCCTTCTGGATGAAGGCTCATGTGGCAGACCCTAACCTGGCCTTTCTTCCACCCCTCCTGCCCCACTTCTGTCTCTAGTTTATATCCTAGTCATGTTCAGCTTGGTGCTTCATGATTGTCTTGGCAAGGATGCCCAGCTGCCTCTCACCCTCATACCGCATCCACCACTCTACTCTCAGAATGTGTTTTTTACTTCCATAGCTTAAGTGCCACCTTCTGTGAGGCTTTTTTCTTCCCTTAGGTCTTTTCTACCCTGATTCTTCTCCAGAAGTGGGTTCTCAGTCTGCAGTGTGCTCATCCCACTTTGTTCACACTTCTCTTAGCATGTTTCCTTCTGCTATCGTGATGGGTTTGCATGTTTATTTCCTCTGTACTCCCAGAGCTATTCAGGGTATAAGACCAGGCCTTATTCATGGTTGTAGCCCCAGAGCCTGACATCCCAGCCCTGATTGTTAGGTAAATAAAATGTGCAGGCAGCACAAGTTCCATAGGGATGGAACCATCAGAGAACTGAAGAAACTGGGAAGGAAATAAAGACTTCTGTTTCTAGGAGATATTCAAGCCTTTATTAATTTATTTCTCTATTACCCCCCGCCTCTCTTTTATAGTCCTGGAGATGGAACCCAGGGGTGCTCTACCACTGAGATATATCCTCAACTCTTTTTTATTTTAGAAACAAGGTCTTCCTAAATTGCCCAGGCTGGCCTCCAACTAGTGATCCTTCTGCCTTAGCCTCCTGAGTCACTGGGAGTAGAGGCATGAGCTGCTGCACCTGGCCATATCTCTGTCCTTAAAAAAATCTCTATTGAAGTGTAGTATGTAGTAATACAGAAAAGAGAACATATCACAAATGTAGATGATTTTTTTATAAGCTACACACCTATGTAATCCACACCCAGATGAGGAAATGGGATATAACCAGTTCTCCAGAAAGCTCCCTTCCTGCTCTTGCTGGTCACTGCTCTGGTCTCCCAAAACCAAAGTTAGTCTTTATCCTCTCTTCTGATCTCATGCATTAGTTTTGTCTGATTTTGAAGTTTATATAAAAGGAATAATGTAATATGTACCTTTTGTAATTGACATCTTTTGCTCAACCTTTCACCCAAGATTCATGCACTGTTGTTAGTGATTATGAAGCATTCATTCTTATTATGGCACTGTGTTTTGTTGTGTAGACAAACCTATCGCTTTAATAAAGGGGGAGGGGAAGGAGCCACGTGGCCTCTCGATGAATTGGAGTCCAGAGAGACGGAGAAAGAAAGGGTCCCTGCGTTAGATGATATGGAGTCTCTCTGGATGGTGGTGACAATCTGTGGGGTCACTCTCCCCAGACCCCGGGGTATAGGTAAAAATCTGCTCTGCCCCAGCAAGATGCAGACACCTGGGACAAAAAGTTTATTCCAGAAACTACAGATGCTTATATGCACTCTTGGACCAATCAGGTCCAAAGGTCACCAACAAAGGGGTGCATTCTGGCAAGAACACAGTCTATTAGCATAGAAGAGGAAAGATGGAAGGGAAGGGTTGGAAGGTATGGAGAGTGCTCCTACATAACCCCTTTTTTACTTTTATTTGAAATGTCAGTGGGGGCTGTATAGCCCATAAGCAAGCATGTTGGAGGGATCTGTGATAATCTCCTCATAGGAGAGAATCATTCTGCTGGATTTTCCAGACTCCTACATGCTGCATATGATAGAGGGGGGGTGCTAACGAAGCTGTAATCTGTCTTAGGTTGTGCTCCTCTGAGCAACTTAGCTGTCATCAATTACAGCTCGTGTGCAAGAGAAGGGGCAGACAAGACTGCGCCTGGCTTAGGTCATGCTCCTCTGAGCATCTTACCCATCATTGGCTGTCCAGTCTGTATGCACGTGCCCCTAAATGAGCTCTCTCCCAATAGAAGGGGTGATGAGTTTGGGAGGGGTTGGAAGGGAAGGGGTTAAGATTAGCCGAAGCTGCAAAGCCTTGTGGACGAACTTCTCATATGTTCTTGAGGGCTGTGATCCATGTGGCAGGATTTTTCTTGTGTTCCTATGATTCCTTAACAATATGAACTGAGAGCTTGTTTAGTTTGACAAAGAGAAGAACTAGAAGAAGGCTTAGAACCCTGAGCCCAATGATAACCCAATTGGATGGATCCAAGAGTTGGATCCACACCTTTTGAAAATTAGAAGGGTCAAAGATAACATTAGCTTTGGTTTAGGTACTCACAGGAGGGGCTTTTTACTTCAGGTGGGGTAGGTTGTCTTCTCGATAGAGGCTTGGACGAATATTCCTGGCTGGGATCCAAAGGGGCTTAGACTCTGTGGGGGGGAAGACACGAGCATAGCCTTGCCCTTGTGTGAGCAGAGGGCCTGGGCCTTTCCATTGAAGGGTTAAGGGGTCTTTCCATGGCACCAAGGGAAGACGGGTAGGGAAGGTAAATGGACCCCAGTGTCGGATTCCTGCATTGAGGCCTTGTTTTGTCAAAAGTGAGGTAGTTGAGGGTAAATAAAGCATCCAACAACCTCAAAGAAGGGTCCTTCTCTGTAGAGTCAAGTTTTTGAAGCAGCTCCTTTAGAGTGCGATTGGTTCTCTCAGTGACTGCTTGTCCCTGAGGGTTTTAGGGAATCCCTTTGGTATGGGAAATTCCCCAGGAAGTTAAAAATTCCTTCAATCTAAGGGAGATAGAGGCTGGGCCATTGTCTGTTTTGATTGACCATGGGATACCCATGAATAGCATTGCTTGCTTTAGAGCCTTAATTGCATGGGTTGCTTTGTCCCCTGTAAGGGCAGTAGCATATAATGAGCAGTATAGCCATTGCTCCACTCAGTAGGGTGAGGTGTCCAGAGCTGCTGTGAAAGCCTAAATCATTAGGGGTGAGAGAGAGGTACTATATGATAACTAGTTGTTTAAATATTGAGAAGAAAACATGGAAAGTATTTACATGGATCAGTTCCTTTATATAAATGTTATAACATGAGAAACACCCAAAATCAAATAGAGTTTTACCATCAAAGTGTAAACCCAGTAAGAGAAAACAATAACAAAACACTACAAAAGGCACAGAGAAGTGTGGCTGTAGGAAATCATAGTGTGAATTGCAGTATATAATTTGGCCCATGTAGAATATAAAAATATTTTCTGAAGTTAGATATATAATCCAAAGGTAGAAACTTTAAAAATATTAACAGTATTAAGCCACTGCCATTCACTTATATTTCCATTTTGCTTTTGTTTTAAAAGGTGCTGTTTTGACTCAAGAAAAATCTCTAAGGTCAACATTCCTTTAAAAGTATCATCCATTGTTATCAGAGGAAGTGATTTAGGTTGGCAATGCAGCTCAGAGTAACTCTAGGAGAGGGGTTAAGTTAAGCAGGATTTTGTTTTTGACCCAGTAAGGTTTTCAGGTTAAACAGCCAATTTAAGTGAGAGAAATTATTTATCATTCCAATGATAGTTACAGACATAAACATGTTAATGTGCAGTTTCTTATATCTTTATTTCCTATTGACCAGGAGGTATATAATTTGTTCTCCCCAAATAATCATAGAAACCTTGTATATATGGCTGCATATTGATATTTTTAAAAATTTAGGTATACCTCTGTGTTTGTGTGTGTGGCTCTGTAGAAGCTGGAAGGAATACTTGATGTGTTAACTATACATGCTGAAATATTTTGCTTTCTTGCATAAGCATTAGGTGATGAACTGTAAATAGATAAATGGTATATCTTCCTGAGTATAAAACTGAATACAAAGTACATAAATTAATAATGATTCTACCATAATGATCAGAAATGTCCTTAGTGGCAGAAATTCACTTACTGAAGGTTTTATATCTGATTGGGGCATATTTATTGGCTTAGAAGTGGAATTGGGCTTTGATCCTCTGAGCCTGAGGATGAGATCCATCCTGGTCACACTAGGGACAGTTTGTTTCACCCCTGGCATGTGAGCCCTGTTGCTGAGGTTGCAGGGCAGGGAGGTGACAGCTGCCATCGGAGGGCGAGCGATTGTGCCATGGGAGGAGTTTGTCCCCGATGGAGCTGCGCTGTAGCCAGGGGGCTGTAACATTAGGCAGGAGTTGGATCTGTGTCTCCCTCGCCTGTAATATCCTTTTCCCCTAGAAAGTAGGAGGCAGGGAGGAGAAAGAGGAGTTAGGTGCCTCCGAGCCACCTTTATTGTCTTAGGCCTTTCCAGCCATCCGGGAGCGGCTGCAGCATTTTGTGGCGGTGGAAAGTTGCCTGCCAGCCAGCTGCCGGTCGCTGGCCTGAGGGCGGTCCTTTGTCGACCCTGCCTGCTTGCTTTCTGTGTGCTGAAGTGCTTCCCCTCTGGAGGGAAGAGAAGGCGGTGGTGCAGAGGAGAGGAGTAAGCAGAAGGGTCAGAAGGAACCTGGGGCAGGAGGAGTCTGCCGATTGTGAGAAGAAAAAGGAGAATATAAGCCAATTTTAAAATAAGCATCTTCTGTGAAAGCTCGATCGGTTGTACTCTTTAGGTTTGAGCAGTGAGGTCTGCGGATTGGCTGGCAGCGGGGGACTGTGGCCCCCCTGCTGGCTGGAAAGGAGGTGCTGGCACAGTGCTTTTGGGAATTTTATCTCTGTGAGCAGCACTGTGGCAAGGGCATGGTCTCTTTAAGGCTTTGGAACATTTTTTGCTAGTTGTCGTGCCTTTATGCCTTGCCCAGAGTAGGGTGTTAGTGCCTGTGACCTGGCCTGGGTGGTGAAGCCGGTGCGGGCTGGGCGGTGCCTGCGCGATGTAGCAAGCGTGGAGCTGCCTCTGGTGCTAGTGATTATAGCCCATGTGGGTGGAGCCACCAACAGCATGTGGAGCCATAGTATTGGGCCAGCGGCACCAGTGATCCGGCTGGCGGGGCTGCTAGAAGGCTTGGGTGGCTGTGCCGGCCGCGGCGGCAGCGGTCACGCATACGGAGCCACTAAAGGGTGGGCAGGGCTAACACCGCTTGGAATTGGGATGCTACTAGGGCTGACGGGCAGAGCTGCTGCAAAAGTGATTTGTTTTACTCTTGCCTAGTGACTTGCAGGGGAACTTGGTACCTCAGAGCAGTGCACTGTGTGCACGGGAGTTTGGGATTGTTGCAGTTCACTGCGAGGGAGGGGCTTTGTTTTCCAGGGTGGGGCTTGCGCTTTGGGAGAAGGCAGGCTTGGCAAGCAAAGGCGCTTCAGGGTGGTGCTAATCCGAGAGGCAGAAGAACCAGAAGGCTGTGTGTGGGGGGGTGCCTCTAAGGAGCATCTCCCGAAAGTAGGAAAAACAGTAGGAGAGATAAGAACAGGAAAGCCTTTAAAAGTAGGGCTGATCAGACCCTTTGCAACTATCAGAGAAACCAGGAAGTACATATTCCCTGAGCTAACTTTATCACACGAAGACAAACATAAAAGACAATGACAAAACGAGCTAGTGTTACCTTCACCAGCAAGACAAACAGGGAAATCATCAGGAATTCTTACCCACTGAGCGAAGAGGAGTCAAGAAGCCTGTCTCATCTGGGGTTGCTAGTTATCGCTTTAATAAAAAGGAGAGGGGAAGGAGCCATGTGGCTTCTCCACGAGTTGGAGTCCAGAGAGATGGAGAAAGAAGGAGTCCCTGAGTTAGACGATATGGAGTCCATCTGGACAGTGGTGACAATCTGCGGGTTCACTCTCCCCAGACCCCGGGGTGTAGGTAAAAATCTGCTCTGCCCCAGCGAGACGCAGACACCTGGGACAAAAAGCAGGGATACCGGGGCGAAGAGCAGAAAGCACTGTTTATTCCAGAAACAACAGAGGCTTGTATGCACTCTTGGACCAATCAGGTCCAAAGGTCACCACCAAAGGGGTGCATTCTGGCAGGAGCACAGTCTATTAGCATAGAAGAGGAAAGATGGAAGGGAGGGGTGGGAAGATATGGAGATGCTCCTACATAAACCATTATTTATTTATTTGTGGATGGGCATTTGGAAAGCTCCAGTTTTAGCCATAAAGAACAGTTGCTGCTTTGAGTATCTTATGTTGTGGTAAACATTAAGGATACATTGGGTCCATGCCCTAGAGTGGAATTGTTGGCTCATAACATGTGAATATGTTCAACATTAATAGATACCTCTAACAGTTTTTTCAAAGTGGAAGTATTGATTTTCATTCTCCTTAGCACATATGAGCGTTCTGGTATTTCACACACTTGCCAACACTTGGGATCTCCTTCTTTATTATTTAGCCATTCTTTCATGTTTATGGTGGTGTCTTGGAATATTCACCATTAAAACCATTTCACCTTAAAAATAATTTTATAGCTTAAGGTCAAGTATTGTTTGTTATCTTAGAAACACTTTCTTCCTCTAGTTGATTAAAGTATTTCTGAGATTTTTGAGGGGAAAGGGATTTGGTGACTGAAAATGGAAAAGTATTTGTTCAAGTTTAAATCTGTCATGTCATATTGATTTTGCTGGAAATTTTAGGGGCATTTTACTTTGAAAACGAAAAAAGAAATTCACAAACCTAGAGATCTTTACTAATTAATTAAAAAACAAATGCCAAATTACCTGCACCACATCTAAGAATAAATTGAACTCCAACTGTAAAATAATAGAAATATTAAACCAAAGTATATGTGATTTAATAGATACAGGATTACTCTTGCTGCCTATAGCTTTTTCATCGTTTATTATTAATCTGCTGATTTTGGGGGTGATGGTAAAGAATGTACAAGTATGTAAATGTTCTTGAGCAAAATGTCTATGAAACAGTAAAAACACTCATAGCTACTCGTTATTTAGGTTCATATTTTAATGAGTATGTCATTTCTTTCTTAAATACAAGAATGGCCTCTTTTCTTGTTTGCACAGAAAGAGGTTCTCCATCCAAATCTTCCTTTGTGTGTCAGTATGTCATTACCCCAAAGCACAGGACCTCTTTGCTTTGGTTCCAATCCAGGGTCACTTTGTGGTAATTGAAAGAACAAAATGTACAATAGAATTAGAAGATAGATGTGGATTTAATATTGGCTATGTTCCTTACTGTCTTGAGATTTTTGAGGAAAAAAGTCACTTAAACCTTTTTTTTTTTTTTAGTACCGGAGGTTGAACTTAGCAGTACTTGATCACTGAGCCACATCTCCAGCCCTATTTTCTATTTCACTTAGAGACAGGGTCTCACTGAGTTGCTTAGCACCTTGATTTTACCTTTGAACTCTCGATTCTCCTGCCTCAGCCTCCTGAGCTACTGGGATTACAGGCATGGCCACCATGCCCAGCTAAACCTTCTGAGCTTTAGTTTCCTTAACTGTAAAATAAGAATAGCCACCTTGCATATTTCTTTGAGTAGTGGGAGATAGAGAGAATTTAGATGACGTTTCTTGGCAGACTAGAATTTCCTTTTCTCCAAATACATGAGATCCCATCTTTTTTACAAAAATGTGATAACAGTGTTCTATCAGATGTTCTTGTGATTTTAAGCTACCTTCATTTTCCTTCTAGGGTCGATAACTTTGGCTTGGGTCTTTTACTTCAATCCAAGCAAATAAAACGCATGATCTCTTCATATGTAGGAGAAAATGCCGAATTTGAACGGCAGTATTTATCTGGTGAATTAGAAGTGGAGCTGACACCTCAGGTGAGATTTTTCTGCTTTCCTTTTACAATGCTAGCTTATTGAGAAGTGTACTCTTTCTCCTTAAAAATTTCTTCGTATAAGACAAAGGGGATGCTATTTTGTCAAACCAAGGAATTTTTTTATAAGTCAGATCTGTTGATTGATAGAGGATGAGTATTTTGTGCCACTGTGTGCTGAAGAAGAAAGCATAGTGGAAATATCTATTTTGCAGGATAAATGCCAGGTTTGATACAATAATGTGCATTGTGCCAGAAGCAAACAAAAAGACTTGCTAAAATGTTCAAGAATTGTCCTATAATAGTCAATTTCTATGAATCACAGAGTTAGAATTTATGAATGATTAGGTCTTGCTGAGACATAGGAGCGTGAAGACCACAGAAGGTGAAACTGACTACATCACAGAGTAAGTGTGGAGATCAGAGCCCAGTCCCCTGGGGACTGATGTTATTAAGAAGCAAGCAATTACTACAGTTTACCTAGCAAGTGTTCATTTGTTTTCTGCCTCATGTCTTAATCCATTGAAGAATTTGTTATAAAGGAGGCAGTCTTTTGAAGCCATTTGGGTAAAGTGAGGTCTGCAAGTTGCCTTTGCTGGTCTTCCACCTGGACATGTTCTGCCTTTTTCTCAGATATGGAACCCACTGCTCTGCCTGAAAAGACTATTACCTCCAACTTCACCAATGTAAAAATGTAATACAGCAGAATATTAAAAAAATATTTTTCAATAATTAAATCAGGTAAATGCTGATCTAGAGAGAGCATGAATCAGGAGCTGTTCTTTCTAACTGAGGTTTCACAGAATTGCCGTCACACCTGGTCACCCTATAGCATTGGACTGTATTTATCATACATTTCACTACATCATACTTACTCAATTTCCATTTAAAATTTTGTGAAAATAGAAAGATGTAGTTTTCCTAGTCTGTTTAGGCTGCTATAACAAAATAGCATAGTCTAGGTGGCTTGAACACTAGAAGTTTATTTCTCATAGTTTGGGAGGCTGGGGAGTTCAAGATTAAGGCGCCAGTCAGTTCATTTCCTGGCAAAGGCTCTCTTCCTGGCTTGTGATGGCTGACTTCTTGCTGAGTACCTCACACAATGGGTGACGAGGTGAGGGGGGCGAACAAGAGTGTGAGCAAACTCGCTCTTGTCTCTTCTTGTAAGGACACTGGTCCTGTCAGATTGTTTATGATTCTTTCAACCTTAGTTATCTCCTCCTGGGCCCATTCTCTAAATACAGTCACATTGGGAGGGTGAGGGCTTCAACTTAGGAATTTAAGAAGGTCTCGGTTAAGTCGTAGCATTTACTTCTTTTTACATTATAGGATGAGATACTTTATTAACCCTTTGTATCTTCTACGTTATACCCTATTTTGTCAGAGGACATGTATTAGGGTTCTCTGGAGGAACCGAATCAACAGGAAGTATGATTATAAAAAGGGCATTTATTAGATGCATTTATATGACCAGAAGCTACAGTGGCTGTTTGCAGACTGGAACGCTGGAAGAACCAGTAGCTGTGCAGACCAAGAGGCTGAAGCCTCAGAATAAGAGGGATCAATGGTGCTACACTAGTCTGAGACCGAAGGCTTCTGGCAACTCCCTGGAGTATCACTGGCAGAGTCTGCTTGGGAAAAGTGAAGCAGAGAGAGCCTGATAATCTTCAGACAATCACAGCAGCAATCAAGAACCTATTCAAGAAGAATTGAGTTTGCCTCTGCTGCTGCTTCCTTGTTCTTCCAACTTTTATTCCATCCAAGCCTTTAACCTATTGGACAGTGTTCCCCATGCTTAGAGAGGGTCTCTACTTCAGTTAGGTATCCCACATTCTCTGACTGACACACCCAGAAGTCTCTTAATCATTGGCATCACTTAATCCAATCAAGTTGACCATTCAAATTGACCATTACAGGACATATGCAAGGGGGAGGAACTTCCTCAATATCTTTCTTTCCTTCCTTCCTTCCTTAAAGCTAAAAGAGGTTGATGCTTCCCTTCTCAACTTAGTGGTTTTATTTATTTATGGTTTATCTGGCAGCGTATTTTGTAGCCCAAGAGCCCAAAGGGGAAGTGTTAAGGAAGTGGTAAGGATTAGGACTCCTTTGTGCAGTGAGGGTGTGAGCCTGGTGGTACCTGCAGAGAGTCCATCTGCAGAAATATTCTACCCTCAGGCTCTTGCTCAGTTGCACAGAGAAGCAGAGTATTCAGAGAGGGTATGCATAAATATTTTGAAGTAGGGAATGTTTTCATGGCTGTTTCAATAATTTAATTTTTTGAATGTATTAACCTAAACTGCAACACAAAGCAGAGTTGTCTCTGTCCATCAAACAGAATAGAGAACCAGTTATCAGGAAGAGTTCCAGTTATGCTGCAAGTTCCTCCTTCCCCAGAATATCCCAACTAGTTGAATGACCTGATCTCAACAGTTAGTCTCTTCTTTGAGTTAAATATTCAAAGGCCTTAGTTACTGTAGCTAACTGCTCTAAAATAGAGTCAATCTGAACAGACTGTCCCTAATAACTATATCAATTCTTACTAATGATTAGCCCATTAGTTATCTAGTAAGACATGATGTAGCGAGACCTCACCAGTAAGTTTCAGTGTTAGGAAGGGTGTCAGGAAATGTTCAGGGCAAGTATAAATCTAGGGGAAATTTGGTTGAAAAGTTGGTTATGCATGAGAAAGTCCCAGGGAAAGCAAGTTTGAAATCACTGGTACTAAGGAGATGGAAAGATTAGCCATGGGAAAGATGACCAAAAGGAGACCCAAAGAAACTTTGTTTACAGCTATTTCTACCGTGAAACAAAATTTGAAGTACTCTTGGCATTTAAAACCCAATTTACCTGTATGCTGTACTCTTTGCTTACCTTTGGATTTTTCCTTAGATCATTTGTCAAATAAAATATTTATGAAAATGGTTTAAAATAAATTCTAAAATAAATGCGAACACTTCATAGTATTGATTTATTAATGATAGCACACAGTAAAACACAAAATTTAAAGATATTTTAGACGTGTATATAGGTAAAGTTATATAGTTTGGATTTGAAATGTGATTTAAAAATACTAAAACTAGGCATACGTAGAATGTCAGGAGACCAGTGGGAGGTCTGGAAGCTAAAAGCATAACTAGACAAATGAACAATTACATTTTGAGTGTGGATTAAGACCAGACTGGTTATTGTTTAGAGACACAGATTCTTCTTTTACTTGATCTTCCAGCATATAGTTAGGGAAATATTCACACCAATATATAGTGCTCTGTACTTCTTAGAATTGTAAGCTTCTTGAGAGTGGGAATCATGTCTGTAAATGTTTCTGTGTCCCCAGGCAGATGTGTGCTTAGTGAACTTTCTACTGAGTGTTGTTGGTTGCTCATTTGTAGGGTACACTTGCAGAGAAGATTCGTGCAGGAGGTGCTGGAGTTCCTGCGTTTTACACTAGCACAGGGTATGGGACCCTGGTTCAAGAAGGGGGATCACCCATCAAATACAACAAAGATGGCAGTATTGCTATTGCCAGTAAGCCCAGAGAGGTAAGAAACAGCTCATCCAAACAATGCTGATACTTTCTTCCACATGGATTCTGGGTGGAATCACCGTGGTAAGAAAAATTGACTCACTTTCATCAGTGTATTTGGTGATATTTCTAGCTAAATCTGGGTATCTGCTAGTAAATAAAATCACATAGAGAAACTAGAATAAATAAGAAGAAAAGAAGCTGTGATACATATATACTGTACTACTCAAGATTAGTCAGTTGATTTTATGGATGGTTTTAACAAATTTAGGAACATTTATGATTACTGATTTTGCTTATATGGAAAATGGAAAAGTTGTTTGATATGTATGGACCCATGCTGTGACTGAAGGAGCTAAAAAACAAGAGAAATCATAAGTTCTTCTGAAATCTTGAAAAGCCAGGGCAGTTAAAATTACATGATGGAATGAATACATAGTTCATATTGTCACCTTTATATTTTGTATCTTGAACATGTGAACTTTTCATTTACTAAGCCAGATTGATTGGAAATGCTGTGTAGAATGGGCTACCTTTACAATAGTCTGTTCCAATCACAATAGGAAAGAATAGACAGATCTGAGATAATTCTAAAAATTATACCGATCAATATATCATTACTGTATTTTTTATGATCTTTTCATTCTTCTTTTGAGATGGCTCAAGGGAATTAACTACTAGAGGGTGTTGCAGAAATGCTAAGATTATACCTCTAGGGAAGTAAAAGTAGTCAGTGAAGGTACCTCTTACCATTTGTACATGTGGGGATGCTGGCGCTGCTCCTGTTCTGGGGGACAGTAAAGGGTCATTGAACATGCCCCTCACTATTCACTGTTTATCTCATGTCCTCCATCTGGAGCTTTGCCTTCCTGCTGAGAGTGACCTATATTGATTCAGAGCTTTTATTAAATAATTTTCCATATTTCATCTTGCTTTTTCCTTTGCTGACTAATTAGGTTTAAAGAAAAAAAAAGCTAATTTTTAAAAAGAATCTTAGTAGTGTAAAAGTAGTACAAAAGTGCCCAGAAAAGTTGGGTTAACATTTTGGTAGCTTGCTAGAAATTGTATCATTAACTTACTCAGAGACAATATGATAAACTAGAATCTTCTTGAGTTCTTTTATGCCTGGAGCCAGGTACATGGATCTAGTAGTTTTGTCATTTTGACTGAATCCTCCAGGAATATGACAGATGACTCTTTGAAACAGTTCTTATCTCTTTATTTTCCTGGCCTTTGGTTTTTTGTTTTTGTTTTTTTTTGCTTTTTAATGTTTATTTTTTAGTTGTAGGTGACAGAATATCTTTATTTTATTTTTATGTGGTGCTGAGGATCGAACCCAGTGCCTTATGCGTGCTAGGTGAGCACGCTACCACTGTGCCATAATCCCAGCCCCGGCCTTTGGTTTTAAGAGGAAGTGAACTAATTCCTTAGGTTAAAGGAGGTTTATTGAGACCTTTGCCTTTGCCATACACAGCTCTGTGGAGAAATGCATGGTCTAGACCAGGTTCACCTGCAGTGGAGACACGGACGGTGAATGAACAAACACATAATGTGTGTAGTAAGTGTCATGGAGGAAAACCAAGGAGGTTAAAGGAAAAGAGAATGATCATAGGGAAATGGTGTTCCAGATTAGGTGGTCAGAGAAAGCCTTTCTCAGGAGGTAGTATTTGATGGAGACCCAAACAGGTAAGAGAATGAGTAAGGTGCTCAGAGGGTAACGGCTTTAGTGAGAGGAAAGAGTAAGTACAAGGGATTGAGGCAGCCACAGGTTTGTCCTGTTGAGGAATGTCATTGCTACTGGAGCAGAGAACATGAGGCAGAGAGGGGTAGGGATGCAGAGAGAAGAGAGGCAGGAGCCAGATCCACACAGGGCTTTTTGGAGTTCATGGAGTGTGGTGAGAAGCCAGTGAGAGTTTTGAAAGGGTGGGAATGTGATGTGATCTAAACTGTTTCTTGTAAACATCACTGTGGCTCTTGGGTGGTGAGTTTTAGGGTTTTGTTGTTGTTTTGTAGGGGACCAAGAGCAGAAGCAAGGAGAGAAGTTAGGAGGCTGTTATTAATCCTGGTGGGAGTGGAAGGTGACAGGTAAAAGCTAACCGTGGATTTTGGGTGAAGTGGTTGGAATCAGGATAAAAGTTGATGATGGAGCCACAACATGATTTGCTGATGGACTGGTTGTGATCTTAAGAATGGGCAAAGCATGAGCTACTTAAAGAGCTCCCAGGGATCTGGTGCATTTGAGATGTGTCCAGGAGACTCAAGAGGAGGTGTTTTAGATGGGATCCCGTTGAGGGAAGAGTTTAAAGCCAGGATGAGAACTTTGGAAGCATTAGCACATAGCATTTAAACTCTCAGGTCTAGAAGGATGGCTTAGGTCTGCATGCAAATAGAGAGCACCTCTCTGACAGTTAAAGTTTAGGAGGAGGAGGAGGGAAGGAAAAAAGGAAAGAATGACTAGTGTCTAATAAATGAAGAGGAAACCCAGGGCCATCTGATGATTTGGAAGAAGAGGGACAATTTGTAAAGGAGGGAGGGATCATCTGAGTCAAAGAGTGCGATGAGGCTGGGTTATATGAGGACTGGAATTGACTAGTGGATTTGCAGAAGTGGGTCATTGACAACCTTAAGGAGTGGTTTTTCTAGAATAGAGGGGATAAAAATCTGATTGGAGTGGATTTAAGAAAGAACCTAGATGAAGAGGAAGAGACTGACTTTCACAACTCTTTCAAGTGCGTATAATAACTAGCTTGAAAATACTAGTTCTTTCCCCTTTTTAAATTTTAGAATGACTAGCACTGAGCAATAGCTAGTGTGCAGACATCAGGAAGTTATAATTGGAGTATGAAAGTAAAGCCAGCTTCTTGACATTGCTCTGCATTAGCAAATATTTACTTCAGTTTCCCAGATATTTATGTAAAACACTCAAATGTCATCATTGGTGCTTATAGTGATGGTGTTTGAAGTACATATAACATTTTTTTTAAAAATATTTTTTTAGTTGTAGATGGACACAATGTCTTTATTTTATTGCTCTGTATGTGGTGCTGAGGATCGAACCCAGGGCCTCACGCATGCGAGGCAAGCGCTCTACCGCTGAGCTACAATCCCAGCCCCACATATACCATTTTTAAAAGAAGAGCTTTGTATATCGATACGCAGCTTTATACATTTCTTTTATGTAAGTTCATATTAAAAATATATTGGTTCATCAATGAGTTCCAAAGCTCACTAATATTTTCTAGCAGGAAACTAGGATAATATCTTTAAAGAAGCTTTTCTTTTTTTTTTTTTTTTTTTTAACATTTTTTTTATTTTAATATTTTTTTTAGTTGTAGGTGGACACAATATCTTTATTGATTTATTTTTATGTGGTGCTGAGGATCGAACCCAGTGCCTCCCGCATGCGAGGCAAGCGCTCTACCACCGAGCCACAATCCCAGCCCAAGAAGCTTTTCTTTAATAAAGGATTTTTGATTTGAATTATCATTAAAAAGCAGATGTGCCAAATTCCTATTGAAGCCTTCTCTTAACTGCACTGATTCTATTTTTCCACTAGGTGGTGCGGTAGGAACAAGATTGAGGTTCTTTTTTTTTTTTTTTTTTTTTTTAAGTATTTTTTAGCTGTACGTGGACAGTGTCTTTATTTGGTTTACTTATTTTTATGTGGTGCTGAGGATCGAACCCAGTGCCTCACACGTGCGGGGCAAGCGCTCTGCCACTGAGCCACAACCTCAGCCCAAGATTGAGGTTCTTGTGGCTCCATCCTGCGTAGAGCTGGAGTGTCAGTGGTAGTTGGTTCCACTCTCCTTTGTCTTAATTCCCAGAGACAAATCCCCAACAAGAAGGGAACATAATGCCACAGCAGAGATTTTCCTTATTTTCTTCTCCCTTCAATTCAAAGTAGAATTGAAGGGCAATAAATGTACAAAAATAAATAGCATTTCATGAGCTCAGTAATGGCAGAAAGATGTAATAAATTAAGATGCTACGTTCATAATAGCAACAGAAACCGTGACATACCTTGAATAAACTTAAGAAAAACACACTGAGATTTTATGGAGAGAATGATAAAACTATTGAAGGAGGTAAATGAAAACTTCAAAAGAGGCATGTTATATCCATAGGTGGGAAAATGTGATATGTCAGTTCTTTTCAAACTCAATTACTGATTCTCTGTATCCTAATTAAAATCTCAAAAGGTGATTGTATAGATCACAGATTAATGAGGAGAGAGGACTGGGTTTTTATAACTATTTTATGTTTCCAAATAATACTTAGGCTGTTTCATGTGTCTTAAACAGGTATTTCCTGGGGTGGTGGGAAAGTGGAATTGTTTTTTTTATGTTGCATATGTAACCTGTACACACAACAAATAAAAGGAGTATTAACATAGTCTCTCCCTTAGACCTGGAGAACTTTCCAAATGCAGTAAACTTGCTCTTCATTGGGCCTTTGCACATTCTGTACCCCAAACTGTCCTTGACCATTTTGATGAAGTCTTAGATTCCTTTTCCCTCTGGGAAACTCTCCTTCACTAGGTTTGTATCCCTATTGTCTGCCTCTGTCAGAGAACAGATCACAAACAAGACATGTGCAAACACCTGATTTTGCCCTCTTTGTCTCCTGCAGGTGAGGGAGTTTAATGGTCAGCACTTTATTTTGGAGGAAGCAATTACAGGGGATTTTGCTTTGGTGAAAGCCTGGAAAGCAGATCGAGCAGGAAACGTGATTTTCAGGTATTGTGATGGTTTAAAAAACTATTAATGTAATACATGTCAGCAGCTCTACATTTCCTAAAATATGACTGCAAAAAAGGGTATCACAGTGAGTTTTCTATTTAAGCATTCATTTTAAAAATAGCTTGTGATCATACACACCCAGGTGTATGTGTACATATATATGCATGCAGGCTACTGTCATGCAGTCTTGCTAGTGTGAATAACCTATAGGAGTCTGTTCTGTTTGGTTATGTCCATGTTGCACTGCTCATAAATTAAATATTTGGATCTATGTTCCCTTTTACATAATCACAAGCAATTATTTTTCCCTATGTGTTTTAGTTGTCAAGACCAGTTATTTTCTTAGAAAACATGTCAAGAGCACACAATTTTCATTTTGATACCATTACTTATGTACATTATCTTATAATGTTAAAATTCATTTGCTATTCTGGAAAGATATTGCTACTAATAATTTAGGTCAGTTCTTTTCCAGTCCTATTGGTGTCTCCCAGGAAATGTTTATAATGATTCTATCTGAAAAGTTGATTATCTTTAATAGCGCTGAACTTTCCATTCTCATTATCTGCGTAGCCACAGGCTTAATAGATTTTAGCATGTTGATTACCCTAAGCATACTGAATTCTGAGTATTTAGTGTCTTAGATTTATCGATTGTATAGTTGTGTTTTGACAGTTGTTCCACCTTTGACTACACACATGAGTTTTTCAAAATGTGTGCTCTTGAAGATAATACCTGTTAGGTTACAGAAATCATTTTCTTGTAATATTGCCATTTACTGCTTTTAATTAACTTTTTTTTATCCTTAGCATATTCAGCTTTGCTGCAATCACAGTTAAATTCTTAGTGGTACTCTCTTGTTTTCCTTTTTTTCCTCTGAAGAATGTACGTGATATTAACACTCTGATATCCTGAATTCAGTCACTTTTTAAAAATATGACTACTTCTGGCAATTCCAAGAGACATTTTACATCATGTCTACTTTATTTGACATGTCATTGTAATGTTTACAAAGCTTGTTGCTTTTTAAAAATGGTTAATGAAATTGAATAGTAGCCAGTAGAAATGACTTATTTTAAATATTCCCAGGAGTCTGTGCTATGCTCCATTGCCTGGCTCCAAAGGCTGCACACAGGCTATTCTAAGCCTGGACTTATTCTAATGGTTATTGAACTTTGGTATAAAATGAAAGCTCCCCATCACTAATGGTCAAGTGACCTAGACTTTTAAGATACATAGTGGGACAACTGGTCTAGAGGCCTGTTGAAGCCATTGCAAAAGTGGGAGAGTGGTGGCCCTAAAAAAGTGAATAAAACATGGCTGTGATCCGTTTTCCCTCACCAAAGAGTGCCTATTGACGCATATTCCCAGAAACAAAAATAGATTTGAATGTTTATGGTTAGAGGAAGTCTAACAGTTTAGGAATGTGGGAAGCGAAATCATCAGCAAAATTGACACATTTTTGAATTTTTTACACATCATGTGATGTGGGTATTATACTCCCAAAAATTTCATCAGAAATTTTTTTTTCCTAAAAAAAAATTTATTTATTCTAATTAGGAATACATGACAGCAGAATGCATTTTGATTCATTGTACACAAATGCAGCACAACTTTTAACTTCTTTTGTTGTACACAAGATAGAGTTACACGGTATGTGCAGTCATATATGAACCTAGGGCATTATTGTCCATCGCATTCCACCATCTTTCCTGCCCCCATGTACCCTGCTCTCTTCTCCCTCTCCTTTGACCAAAGTTCCTCCATTCTTTCCATGCCCCCTCCCCCATTATGGATCAGTATCCACTTATCAGAGAGAACATTTGGCCTTTGGTTTTTTGGGATTGGCTTACTTCACTTAGCATGATATTCTCCAACTCTATCCACTTCCCTGCAAATGCCATAATTTTATTCTCTTTTATTGCTGAGTAATATTCCATTGTGTATATATACTACAGTTTCATTATCCAATCATCTATTGAAGGGCATATAGGTTGATTCCACTGTTTAGCTATGGTGAATTGAGCTGCTATAAACATAGAAGTGGCTATGTCAATGTAGTATGCCATTTTTAAGCCCTTTGGGTATAAACTGAGGAATGGGATAGCAGGGTCAAATGGTGGTTCCATTCTAAGTTTTCTAAGGAGTCTCCATACTGCTTTCCAGATTGATTGCACCAATTTGCAGTCCCACCAGCAATGTATGAGTGTGCCTTTTCTCCCACAACCTCACCAACACTTATTGTTGTTTGTATTCTTGATAAGTGCCATTCTGACTGGTGTGAGATGAAATCTTAGAGTAGTTTTGATTTGCATTTCTCTAGTAGCTGGAGATGTTGAATATTTTTTCATATATTTGTTGACTGATTGTATATCTTTTTCTGAGAAGTGTCTGTTCAGCTCCTTAGCCCATTTATTGATTGGGTTCCCCATCTGGGCACAGTGGCACATGCCCATAGTCCTAGCAACTCAGGAGACAGGAAGACTGCAAGTTTGAGGCCAGTCTCAGCAATTTAGGATGGCCCCTGAGCAACTTAGCAAAACTCTGCCTCAAAATAAAAAATAAGAAGGGCTGGGAATATTGCTCAGAGGTAGAGCACCCCTGGGTTCAAAACACAGTACCCAGAAAAAAAAACAAGTAAAGAAAAAAAGAAAAGCGTTCTTCAGAACCTTTATAGGTTACTCACAAATTACCAGTGAATGTTTCATTTAATTTCTGTAATAGATTTCTCTTGAATAGAGAATGTAATTACTATACCTTTTCATATGAAGTACTTCCTACTTTTCTTTTCTTAATATTTTAATGACAGCAAATGGTTTAGTGAAATACTTAACTATAGAAGCAAAGTAGCATTCCTTTAAGAGATTAATGAATTTGTGTTTCAAACAGGGTAGATTAAAATCCATTTTATTTTTTATGTATAAGCTATGTGTTGAATGTAAAAAATAGTCCTCCTTTCACTCAATCCCTTAAAATAAAATGTATACATTGAATGAAGTGGCCATTATATTGTTGAAATTTATAAAATTTTATTAATGGAACATATGATACATTCTTGAAAAATAGTCATAGATTCTTATAATCTACAACAAATTGAAAGATGCTTCTTGTTTTTGGTCTTCTTTTTTCACTTCCTTATTTCTCTAATGTAGGAAAAGTGCAGGGAATTTCAACCAGCCGATGTGCAAAGCTGCAGAAACCACAGTAGTAGAGGTAAGAGAAGAGGTTATTTCTGAATTCCTCAATATCAATTTTTTAACTTGATGTTATGTATTAGTTCAAGAAGAAGCCTAACAGTCTCTCTGTTCTCTGGAGGACAAATAATGGCAGGCTTTTGGTTTTGGATATGGAGGGATTCTGTTGAAACATGGAATGGTGTTGAGGCAGATCTCTAGTCAGCTTTCTGGGCACTAGAATGCTATCTTTTGGAATCAGCCATCGAGTAGCTTATAAAAGTCCTTTGGTCTTTGAATAAAATAGGTAAAAATCTCAAGATAAATTTATATATAGTCATGCATCATTTTAAGATGGGGATACCATCTGAGAAATGTGTCAATCAATTTTATCATCGTGTGGACATCATAGAATGTACTTACACAAACTAAGGTGACTGTAATGTCACTAGGCCATATAATCTTTTTTTAAAATATGTTTTTTAGTTGTAGATGGACACAATATCTATATTTATTTTTATGTGGTGCTGAAGATCAAACCCAGTGCTTCATGCATGCGAGGCAAGCGCTCTGTCACGGAGCTACAATCCCAGCCCCTATATAATCTTATGGGACCACTTTTATCATATATGCAGTCAGCTGCTGACTGAAACACTATGTGGTGCATGACTGTTTACAGGATTCCAGGAAAATAGTAAATTATATCAGTTTATTTTCTTTCTGAGATTAATGCTGTGAGTTCTCTGATTATTTTTTCAGTCCTGGGGCTGGAACCCTTGCCTTACACATGTTAGACAAGCACTGTGCCATTGAACTATATTCCCATCCCTGATGCTGTGAATTCTTTAAAGGCAGGAGGGTAGTACAGATAATTGCTTTGATGGGTTTTCATTTGGAGCAGTTGAATCAGGAGTCACTGACTAACTCTTTTAAGTGTCTCAGGGTTTAGGAGAGGTGTTAACAGTTCTAGAGCCTTCCCAGAGTTAAGACTTTGGGATGGAAATAGGTGCTTTTACCAAAACCCTACCATTTTGGATGTACATACTTGAACTCCAAGGGAGACTTCAAAATGATTCTTAAGTTGTGTCTTTGAGAATCAACTTGAAAACAATTGTTCATGAAAGTTTGAGGTAGCCTTTCCTTGGAAGGACTTTATAGAAGACCACTTTGGTATCTTGGAAACGAGACTGTGTGTTCCTGGTGTTTTGTATAGTAGTGGTGGTATTTATGGCATCTTTTGATTTACCCATATAGTTGGTCATGATGGTGTTTCATGAAGGCAGTTCAGGGTATTTTTTGAAACAATTAAACCTTCTAGTTCTTTTCCTCTATTGTAAAGTAAAGTGCATTACTTTTATTGCTGGGGGATGTGGTATTTTCAACCCAGGTACAGTGGTTTCTTTTGCAATGACTTTGGTATATTTTCTGCATTGAAAATGGATAATGTGGTTTACCCTGTCTGTGTAATGTTTCTTATTTATTGAATTATTGTAGTAACCTGCCCATGGCACATATCTGTAGCATTATTGAAGAAAAGTGTATTATATAAGTTCAAATAATCCATAGATTAACAATATTGGTTTTATATATTTCTGTAAAACTATCAGAAACTGACATTTCTTCTCTGAGTACAAATGGGCATTATTCATTATCCTGAGTGAAGTTCTATTTAGAATTTTTTTCATATTATAATCTGGTTCTTTTTAGCCATTCTTTTTCTTACAAGGGCAAAAAAGAAAAGAAAAAAAAAGCCGAGTGTGGTGGCTCAAGCCTGTAATCCCAGCACTTAGGGAGGCTGAGATAGGAGAATCGCGAGTTCAAAGCCAGCCTCAGCAATGGCGAGGTGCTAAGCAACTCAGTGAAACCCTGTCTCTACATAAAACAGAAAATAGGGCTGGGGATGTGGCTCAGTGGTTGAGTGCCCCTGAGTTCAATTCCCAGTACAAAAAAAAAAAAGGAAAAAAAAAGATTTTCTAGTGTCCAAGAGTCACTGTTATGCATTAGAAAAGACAGGCTCTCTTTTGGCATAAGGGGAGAAAAAATTCTTTAACTGAGCCTGCAAATATAATAAAGGCTACCCTTCCCCTGTTTCCTGGAATAGAAATCTCTGATCTATCACAGTACTGTATTCTGGTGGACCCAGACCCACATCAGGATTCTTTTTGATACAGTGCTGTGGACAGCCATTCTCAACTGACTGCACTGTCCAATGTGGTAGCCACTGGCCACATTTGACTTTTTTTAAAATTTAAACTAATCAAAATTAAATATAGTACAAAGTCAGTTATACAGTCATGGTAGTCCCAGTTCTAGGACTCACTAAGCTGGATGTGGCCAGTGATGACTTTGTTGATCAGCGTAGAGATAGAACATTATCATCATTGCAGAAAGGTACATCGGTCAGAGCTGGATTTGAAGAATCAGGGTGAAATCCGTATTTCTAGTTTAGGAACTTAAACAAAATAGTTATTTGGGCAAAGGATTATTATAAGCCTTCCTTCTCTGCATGCTCATAGTAGAGGGGGAAATGTACACTCAAAAGTGGAAAATAATATTTAAATAGTAAGATAGTGGAGATTGTCACAGTGATAGACTGTACCTTTTAGGCAAAACTTTTTTTTTTTTTTAACATTACTGAGAATTGAATTCAGGGCCAGGCAAACTTTCAGGGAATTGAACTCGCATGCGAGGCAAATTCTCAACCACTAGCTACATCCCCCTGCCTTTTATTTTTTAAATTTTATTTTGAGACAGGGTCTTACAAAGTTGCACAGGCTGGCTTTAACTTGGAATCTTCCTGCCTCAGCCTGCCGGGTAACTGAATAGCTGGTACTACAGGCATACACTACTACATTTGGCCCAAAGACTTTTTTTTGAGAACACTTTGCTCATCTCTTTTCTGTTACAGATGAAATGAAAACGGAGGACTTTTTATAGCTGCATCTGGTTTATAGTCTATCCCTGGACGCTCCATAGTGTTGCATCTTTTCAGTATTTCTCCTTGTTTACTTGAATTCTAATTTGAGTTTTGAGGGAGATAAAATATAAAATATAAATGATCACTCCCTTAGACATCTTAAAATTCTTTGGGACTTAGAAGCAGCTATGGCAAAGGAACATATAATACAACTCTTGCTTTTTAAAAAAATTTTGCTCATTTTTTTCTAATTATATAGTAATTAATTTCTAATGTGTTTTGTGTCAAGAAATAAGCCAACATGTTTATGTTGAATGAAAAAGAAAATTAAATCTGCTTTCCATGTCATTTTTTTGTAATTTCTATAAATGGAGGAACATTACTCCTTTTTGGAAAAGTTGTCTCTTTCTGATGTGTTCTAAGCAAACATGCGTTGTGTAAAAACCCTAGATCGTTACCAATGATGTCTGTGTTTAGCAAAATAAATATGAATATTACACTAGGCTTTCTCAAGACCTGCAGCAGTTTGCATGCTTTTCCAAAGTTGTGACGTAGTCCTCTTATGGAACTGGGTTGTTACTTGGGAAAAATAGTACAAGTGGGTGCACATATTGACACTCATGCCAGAAAGAGGTTTCTCTTTTTAGCCCAGGCGGGATTATTTCTGGACCTCCCTCTCTTTGAGTGGGTGAAGTCTTTCCTAATAAACTCCATGAGTTTAAGAGCAAAACCAGCCAAGAATGACTCCTGGGTGTTGTATTACATGTGTATAATGAGAGCAGCAAGGACTGCTGTGAAGGGAACTCATCTGGCTCTTTCTCAGAAGGAGACTTGTTAACCTTTCAGCTCCCTGTGAGCCCCTCTGCCAGTCTCCTCTGTGTATGCCCCACCTTCCTGGGTTTCTTTGGCAAATGACCTGTTTCTACATTTTTAAATCTTTATTTTTTATTTATTTTTTAGGAGCTTATACAATAGAAAACCTAGGAGGAGGGCCAGGAGTGCTTTACTCAGGTGACTCTTGATGCTTTGTCTCCTGGAAGCAGCCTGGAATGCACGTGCTGTTAGAAAAGGTCCTCTGACTCAGCCACCGAAGGCTGCCTGTGACTGAAATAACCTAGCTGGTTTGGTTTTTTTTGTGCCATCAGGCTTGTGCCGTGGCAAGTGTCATAAGACAGCAAAGGCTTACACAGAGTCCTTTCACCTATTTTATTTTGAGCTTTTAGTTTAAATGGGTGTATTCTTTATCAGGACTTAAATAAAACTTTTTACTTTATAGTATTTATATTATGGAATATTGACATAAATGCCTACTTGTTTACATTACATGATGTTTGATGCATACAGATATTGTAGACATGTAGCCTGTGTGGATTATTAAGCATAAAAAGTTGAACATAATCTATGAACCCACCTAATGTAAGAATTAGAGTCTACATCCTCTCCAGAGATAACCACCATCAGGAATATTATATCTGTCATTTTCTTGTTTTTTTTTTTTTTTATTTAAACAAATCTGGGTCATAAGGTATGAGCACATGGAAGATTATTTTGCAAAGTGATATCCTAAGAGTTTTTGATATATTTTTAAGAGCCAAGCTTTGAGAACTGTGACTTCTATGTTCTGTACCAGTGCCTGTCTGGTGCATTCTATCTCTGATTAGGAAATTAACTTGAGGAAGAGATTAGGGGACATCTGCCATCCCACCAGGCAAGCATGTTGTTTCTTTTGGTTAGTAAGTGAGGAAATTTGAAAACTGCAGTGTAAATGATATTACAAAAGTTTGGTTTTATATGTTTGTTTTGGAGGTTTATGTAACCATAAGGAAAAGAATAATGAACCTTCCTGAACCCAACACCGGGCTCCAGTGACAATCAACCTATGATCACTCCTGTCTCATCTGCATCCTCATCTCATCACCTTCTCTCTGCACTCATATTATCTTGAAACAAGTACCAGTGTACAGCACACTGATACTCAGAAATTCTATCATGCCAGGCATCTTCCTAGAGTCTGGAGATACAACAGTGAACAAAACTGAGAAAAATCCTCCCTGCACTAATGGAGCTTTCACTCTGATGGTTCAGATAGACAGAAGGTAGAATAAATAACGAAATACTTAACATACTAGGTATTGTTAAATGCTAAGGAGAAAGAAAACAGCACATGGGAAGGAATGCAAAATGTCAGGGGAAAAGAAGCTTAACTTTTAGACAGGGTGGTCAATAAAAGCCTGATTGAGATGACTTTTGAGTAAAGAACTCAAGCCAGTAAGGAAGTAAGGAAGCTTGATTTTGAGCTGCCTGGGGGAGTTTGGGATGGGGATACAAATGGGCTAGCATGTGCAGAGACCTGAGCATCCAAAGGGAGGCCTTCCTAGTGGGTGTGCAGAATAGCATGGCATGTTCTGTTTTCTTCAAGACAAAGGGACATGTTCCAGAATTGTAGATGAGAGTTACTTTCTTGAGAGTAATGCTAGTATCTCCTTCAAGGCTATGTGAAATATGATTTTTATTCTTAATGCATTTTACAATAGTTTCCAAGAAATGGTTAGGCCTTGCTATGGTTTGAATGTGGTTTGTTCTCCCAGAGATTCATTCGCTGAAAGCTTGGTTCCCAGTGAGGTGGCATTAAGAGGTGGTAAGACCTTTAAAAGGTGGGGTATAGTGGAAGGTGGTTAGGTCATAGAGGCAATGCTCTTGGAAGGGATTAATGCTGGTCTTTCAAAGTGAGTTCTTAGAGAGTGGGTTGTGATATGAGGTCATCACATGCAGGTGGCCTCTTCTTCATGTGACTGTTTCCCTTCCTGCTTTTCCATCATGGTGTGATGTAGCCGAGGGGCTCTTACCAGAGGCAGAACAGATGGGGCTGCCTGATCATAGACTTTCAGCAATAAAGCTATAAGCTAAATAAACTTAAAATACCCAGCTTTAGGTATTTTATTATTCCAACAGAAAACAGACTAATGCTTAAATCTGATGTCAAAACTGAGATGAGCAGATTAATGTGATTTTTGAGATTAGAGCTTCCTGACTCTTGGTCTCTGGAGAACTTTGCATTGATAACGCCTCATGCATTGTCTTGGCAGAAGTGATCAAACTAACTTAGCGAGACCCTGTCTCTAAATAACAAAATTTTTTAAAAAAGGACTGGGGATGTGGCTCAGCGGTTAAGTGCCCTTGGATTCAATTCCTGGTACAAAAAAAGAAAAAAGTGATCAAATTGGTTTCACTTAACAATAGAATGTGGGAATACACAGTGGATTTTAACCAGGGGACTTAATCACTTCATTGGATCCTGTGAATATTTAATCTCCACCAAGCAGCCCAATTAATGTATCAGTATTTTAGAAATTTGGCTATCTTGCTTCCTGCTTTAGAGAAAATGAAAATGCCTAAGGGATAAACATAATTCCTTTCCACTTAAATTTCTTTTATTCTTAATCTTTAGATTGCTAATGCCTTGATTTACAGTTTCAAAAGCAGTGGAATTCAGACTGTTTTCAAGAGACTGTAAAAGGGAAAAATAATGGTATAACTCAGGAAAACATAATAATAAAGTTTCTATTCACCTAAGACAATTACTTCTAACCATGTTGATAAACTTCATTAGACCTAGTTTCAAGCAATCACATCTTACACAGGTGACTACTGCGCACGCCTATGTGGAATTCATTCACACGCAAATCTCTCTGATTGACATATGGAGACATGATCTTTATGAGAACTTGACTGAAATGTCAAATTTGGCAATCACTATGTGAAACTGCATAGGTTAAATGCCCTTCACTTCACTTTAGTATTAAATTGGCTAAACCTCTCTACTTCAGTTAATTGGCTAAAGACCAGCAAGAAAAGGTTTATCCCAGTCCTCTTGAGTCCATCTACATGGGCCACTTGTGTCAAACACTCAACACAAGTTCTTACAAAGAAAAGAAAAGGGAAAAAAAGAAGGAAAAGAGCTGTTATAACATAAAAAGAAGGAATGCCTTTCTTCCACCATGCCATGGGTCTTTAGAACCCTCAATCCTGAGGCAGAATACTGTTTTCTTCCCCAGGGTTAACTTCTGGGAAAGATATTGTGAGTGGTGGATATCCTTAATATGGATTGCTTTTTTAGACCTGTTAAATTATATAATATCTTTACATTTATTCTCTTGACAGTTTCAGTTAAAAGGTTTTATGCATGCATTTGGATTTCATTTTTTCTGTTGATATTAAGCCATTTCAAAAGCGATATCTATAAATTCTATGCCACAGATTTAGCCAGGTATAGAATGCCTTGATAAAAAAAATGCTAATTTTCTAATAAAGCTGTTAAATGAACTGAATGGTTCTATTTGTTTCAAAGTATTGCAAGACCATTCATTCCCTTGAATTTTTATGAAATGTGAGATTGGTTTGAAAATACTTGGATGCTAATGAAGATACATTGATGAGTTGAGCAAAACAACTTGGTAAAACAACCTTCTCAATAACAGAATTAGGATTATGTTAATAAATAGAAAGATATGGACTTGGTGAATGACTGTTGTTTACTTAACTGCATTTTTATTTTTTGGTGTGATAATTACTAAATATAATTCTTGGCCTAATGACCATTTATATCCAGAAGAAGAGCAGAATAGAAATACAGTTCATTGATGATAAAAATATATTAAATGAAGTGCTAATCTTGACATTTTATTTCTTGTTGCTTGGTAACAATGCAGCAGCTTCGTGAGAGAGAGTCCCATTATCTCAGGTACAATGGACTTCCTTGCATTGTGGGGTAGAAACACCAATTACAGCAAGTCATTTGTATGCCATTATCCTCACAAAATTTTGGTGCTATTTCTTATTGTTAGTGCAGGGATCCTGAAAGAAAAAGTCATTTTTAATAATATACCCTTCTTTTTTTGACAGATTGGTGAATTTTATTCTACCTATTTTTGGCTTTTTGACTTTTCATCTATTTATAATTTCTGAAGCTTCACAAGTTTGTGTTTAGCAACCTGCACTATATAAATCTAGCTTTTAAATGTCATTATAAATGTGTACATTAAAAGTGATGTTTCATTAATTGTTGCTGAGCATCTTTTATCCTTGACCATGTAGAAAAGGAGAAAAAAAATATTGAAGCAGAATTTTTGGGAATGTTCCTTTTCTTTCTCTATTATATAGTGTTCCTAATTTTATTGGAATGTGATGGTTTTAAATGAAAGGCTAACTCATGTTGTATGTAACTATTTTTCTCTATACTATTAGTTCATAGTTGTTATTATTTATAATAAATCCATGGCATATTTTTGTACCACCTAAGAGCTCAAAATGTTTTTATGTTCTTAAAAGTTGTTAAAAAAAATAAAAAGGAAAGTGTGTGTGACTGTATAGCTGGCAAAGCCTAAAATATTAACCAGCCCTTTACAGAAAAAAAATTTTTCAGACTCTTTCTTTATTTTAATATTTTTAGTTGTAGATGTTCACAATACCTTTATTTTGTTTGTTTGTTTATTTTGTGTGTGTGTGTGTGTGTGTATGTGTGTGGTGCTGGGGATCAAACCCAGTGCCTCACATGTGCTAGGCAAATGCTCTGCCACTGAGCCACAACCCCAGCCCTCAGACTCATGATTTGTGTCATAATTTCCATGTTTGTAGTCTGAATATATTAAATGTCACTTAGCATTATGTCTTAAAAACCAATGAACTTAAGCAAAGTTGAAGTAATCATAACTGGTTTGAAGAGAATCAACGAAATATTAAAAAGGACAATATGAGATTGTGTAGACTACTGAAATGTTTGTGATTTTGTAGGCTTGCTTTTTGGGCAACTGCGAGCAGAGGAAGATTACATACAGCAACTTGTTTGTCTACCTCTAGTTGCTACAGTTTCTGTAAAATTTCAGTGCCTCTGTCAGTAAATCTGACTCAAATAGGGTTTAATTACATATTGATAGAATAATTTTATTAGAAACATCTTACCTTTTTTCCCTATCTGACTTATCTAACACTTGAAGGCCAGCTTCTTGTGTACACAGGTGGACAGCCAGCTAGATGAATGTCAGTACCCTGGGATGATGGGTTGGGGACTTCTCCAGTTGGACCAGAGTCCAGCTTGTGGCTGCAGCTCTTGCTGGCTGGTAGTTTCCAGGAGCTATGGAAACAACCCAGTGTTGGAGTCATTGTATGTCCCTGGGGTTTGGAAGGACCTCACAGAGCTGTTTTGTTTTGTTTTTAGTACCAGGGAATGAACTCAGGGGCACTCAACCATTGAGCCACATTCCCAGCCATATTTTGTATTTTATTTAGAGACAGGTTCTCACTGAGTTGCTTAGCACCTTGATATTGCTGAGGCTGGCTTTATCCTCCTGCCTTCGCCTCTAGAGCCACTGGAAACACAGAGCTATTTTTTTTTTTTTTTTAATTTTTTTTTAGTTGTAGATGGACACAATGTTTTTATTTTATTGCTTTATATGTGGTGCTGAGGATCGAACCCAGGGCCTCACGCATGCGAGGCAAGCGCTCTACCGCTGAGCTACAATCCCAGCCCCAGAGCTATTTTTTATCTGAACTCTCTGTACCCCTGCATCCTGGAAAGAGGTAGGAAGAAGGGAGATGGTGAGACTTTGAGGATGGTAAAGCTTACTTTCTCAACTTCCCAGACTGTGGCATTTAGCTGCCTATTTTCTTTTTAGCCAGAAACACATAGGTAAGATTTATCCAGTTATTCTTTATTTGTTGTTGAGATAAAGTCCTAAATTAGGAGGTTACTTTGTTAGCTGTGTGCTAACCCATCCTCTTAAACAATAGGAAAGGCTTTGCTAGCCGAAGAATATTCTATCAACACAAGGCAGGTATTTTAGCTGGATTCACTTAGTTCATCTTTCTTGTTAGTAAAGGCTCAGAGAGCTCTACACCTGAGTGTGTGTCATTTATGTAGTAGCATGCATTCGATTTTACTTTGTTTGCACAGTACTTTATGCTTTTCAAAGCACTTTCACATAGAGTATCTCATTTGCTCCTCCTAATTACTAGGTGAAGTTGGAAGAGAAGCAGTTTTATTGCAGTCTTACACATGAGAAAACTGAGACTCCCTGTTTCATGGAATAGATCACTAGGAAGTTGAATGGTTCAATGAAAAGACACCTGGAAGACTTGGTTCAAGTCGCAACTCTCCATCCTCTGTCACTTTATAGCTGCCATACCAATATTGGGTCCTTATTTCTGGGTGTCAAGACTTAGATAAGAATTATAAAAGTCTGTAAGTTGTAGGTATATGGGCTATAACAGGTGCATGGATTTCATACTAAGTGCAGATGAATGAGCTGTGATTTTACCTTGTGTATTTTGTGTAGAATGGATTTTATAAAGATGAGAGGCAGGTAGGGAGACCAGAGAGGAGACTGTTGTGATGTTCCAGGTGGCAGGTAGATGGCCGCTTGGGCTTGAGTGGTGGTGAGGTGATGAGGGAGATACAGTGTTTTAGAGGAGGACTCTATCTGACTTTCTGATGTCTTGGGTGTGAAGTGCTGGGATAGACAAATGGTAGAAATTAAAAGGACTCCTACACTTGGCTTGAGCAATAGTGTTCCACTTACTGAGATGGGGAAACCTGGAAGGAACAGATTTCATGGGAAGTGGGGAAAGGATTAAGGGCTCTGCTGGGATTGATTGTCCCTTTAGTCTTTCACGTGTGATGTTGCAGGTGTGGATGGACATGTATATGTGGTGTACAGAGGAGAAGTCTAGATGGAAGGTACATCATTGGGAATAATCCATATTGTATTGATGAGTTAGATCCATGGAATAGAAAAGACCAATTAGGGAAAGAAGTCCTGGGACCAATCCCTCACGTGTCTCATCCTTTTCTTTTCACTCTCTCCCTCCCTCCCTCCCTTCCTTTTTTGTTGTTTAATTTTTGTAAGCAAATTCTGAAATTAAGAATCACATTTGTCCCTCTCTCATGGTTTGTGACCTTGGGCAAATAACTTTAGTACTCCGACTTTAGAGCATCTCCTGTCTACTTGCTTATTTCATGAGTCTGTTTTGAACATTAGTAGGATAGGACATTTGAGCAAGGTTTTGAAACTTTTTAAAGTGCTGTTCTCACTCAGTCCTTCCTGCTGCTGCAGTTAATAAGCCTCAGGTGACTGCTGCTTTGCTCACTGACCGGCTGATGACGGCTATTGAACTACACTGTGAATGGTAACTGGCAGGGCACCACCTCTTATCCATTTTCTATCTTCTAAAATTGATGAGTTAGATCCATGGAATAGAAAAGACCAATTAGGAAAAGAAGAATCCATATTGTAATCCCATACAATATGGATTATTCCCAATGATTATTCCCAATGATCCAGGGGAATGAAAATTCCATAATGCCCTGATTTCTAAAGCCTTACAGCATTATCAGAAACCTAATGTGTTTTAAAAATATTGTTGACTTTAATCTTCAGTAACTAAGTTAATATTTAAAGTCTATCAAAATCAACCCAAGTAGGTTGATTCCTTACATCAAGGAAAAACTGTGATGACCGTGAAGGGGAGAATTACAGACACCTTGAAGAAAGGTCTGTATGAATCTGTCCTTTCATTAGGTCGAGTTGTACACACTCTAAATTGATGAACTCTCTCTGCCTTTGTATTTTAAGCCAATGATGTGTTTCATCTGTTTCTATACTGTGGTTCAGAAGATGTAGATGTTCTGGATTGGGATGAAAATTTAAGTGTTTTTCCCTGTTAAAGGGTGTTTCTTCTGAATATTCATCTTAATTTTTTGAGTGAAAGTAACACCTGTTATTCTTTGGGTAGTAGGAGAACCCAATAAATAGGGTGGTCTCTGATCTTCAGTGATGATTTATGTTCCATCGTGGGGTACCACGGTCTGCACACATTAGAGGAACTAAAGTTTCCAAAGAGATTGTTTTCCCTATTTCCTTAGGATGTTGCACTCTGTTACTCATAAATAAATTCCATATAAGGAAGCAGGTGTGTTTTGCTGCATCTTTATGAAAGAAAGCTGTGCCTTGAATTTTCATGGAATCATGAAAAAGTATCTTGTTTTTAGGTGAAATAGTTGAACAGTTGGTTGATTTGGAGGAAATACATGAAAGAATGGGAATGAGAATGATTACCTGTTGGAATGTGGTGGTCTTCTGCTCAGTGGTTCATTCCATGAAGAACCTAAAACCACTCATGTCCCTGAGTATAGGTCACCTTCTCCCTGATTAAGTATTCGATGTTTAAGGATAATATACAATGTTTCTGTCACTTAGTAACTTAAGTCCACATTCAGGTACTTTGACCGAAATTCTAAATCCAAATCCCATGCAAGAGAAGAGAAACAGGAATGTTTTTTTTTTTCACTAACAAAATAAAATTTTGTTAATAACAAAATTTTGTTAATAAACAAAATTTTATTACTTTTACTTTTTTCCTGTGCTTTCTGTGAAAAGGAGCTGTGTCATTCATTTATGAATCTATTTTAGTTTCCTTAATAATTGGGGAAAAGCATGTGAGTTTTGCCTTGTATTATGAAAAAGTTCTGTTCGGTTTAGAATTTCATTTTAGATTTTGGAAAAGCTTTGCAAGCTCAGACAAAACTCAGAGAAGAAATATTCATTCTTACCAAACTCAGATGAATATAGGTTGACTATAAAAAGCTACAGGATTAAGGCTGTTAAGAGTTTCAAAGTTCTGGTATAATCTAAATTTCTGCCAGTTTGAAGAATTTAAGGACCTCATTCATTTTGAGAATTGGCTTCTTAGAAGTGGAATTAGACCCTTAGAAATAAAGGAGGTATTAAGTAGAACTTTAAAGGCAGTTCTGTAACTCAGCATCTGCTAGAAAAAGGAGTGTTTTAGTTGCTGTTTTATTTATATGCAGGTTTTTTTTTTTCCTGGTGCTCCTGGCATCTAAATATATTTTAGCCCCAAAACATTTTTCATTCACTTTTATTCTTTGGTGGTTCATATTTTTAACATGCAAGGTAACATTTTATGTCTGAATTGGTGAGGACTGGGATTATAAGGAGATAAGAAAATGGAATGGAAAACTTTCTTTATGAGATTAATTCCCAGGAAATAGTAGGGTCATTGAAATGAGCCAAGTAGACTATATTCAGCTAAGGTGTGCCCTGTGCAGAGTGTGGTAGGCTCAAAAACTGAAATATTTTCAGCAGTGGTAATAGCAGGGAAGGAGTTATAGCCTAATAATAATGAAACTAACAGCAGCAAAAATAGCAACAAATGCTATTTATACCCTATACTTATGTCCAAAGCACTTTAAGTCATTGTTATAATAACTCAGCGAGACAGGTTTATTATCCTTATTTCATGGAGTTAAAGGGGGATAAGGAAAAGCTTTAAGGTAATAAAGCCAGTAAGGGGGAGAGTTTAGATTTAAACACTTTTTGTTTTTGCTTCCAAAGCTTATATTCTTAAGCATAAGCAAAGGATGGTTGGTGTATTTTAAGGTACATTTTACAGTGTTAACACTTCTATATAATTTACTGCTTCCTGACTGGCAGGGTCAGAGAGCTTTACCTAATTGAGTTTTTTCAGTTAACAAAGTGTAGCCCTGGGATAATTTTAATACTTTCACAAACACAAAGTTAAAAACCATTTAGTAATGTTAGCATTTATTTATTTATTTGTTTGTTTGTATTAAGGATTGAACTCAGGCGCATTTGACCATGGAGCCACATCCCCAGCCCTGTTTTGTATTTTATTTAGAGAGAGGTTCTCACTGAGTTCCTCAGCACCTCGGTTTTGCTGAGGCTGGCTTTGAACTTGGGGTCCTCCTGCCTCAGCTTCCTGAACTGCTGGGATTACAGGTGTGCGCCTGGCTAATGTTAGCTTTTTTTTTTTTTTATTTTTTAAACATATGAATTTATTTAATATTACTTTTATGTGACAAAGTTACCTTCATAAGGAAATGAAGTTCCAAGTGGCTGAACCTAAGTGTTTTTATGCTCTTTTTTTTTTAACCACAAATAAAAGGATATATTTTGAATGACTAAACAAAAATAATAAACCGCTCCAAAAATTTTCTTCTTTTTAGTTGATGTAATTAGCAACAAATTGTTCTCAAACTTATAGCTATCTCAAATAACTTGAACAAAAGTCAGTACATATAGACATGGTCACAAAATTAATCCTTCATATCCAGGTTTTTTGGTGTCAAAGAAAAATCATGATAGGTTAGAAATGTCCTATGTAATACAGTAGCATAAGGTTAGCTTTTTAAAGCTTATAAAATAGGACAATCTTCTAAAAGGTGTGAAATGAGAGCTTTTGAAACTAGAATACACTCCACTGACTCCATTTCAAAGTGAAGTAGATAGTATTCAAACAGTAGATTGAATCTAAAATAGAAGTTTTAGTTCTAAATTTAATGGGAATTTAAATGTAATAGTATAATAATTATTGGCAATGCTTACTATTTTAAAAGTAGGCATTTCTATTTCTGTTCCAATATGCAAGGATCTTGGAAGTCACCACTGCCATCTCACAATGAGAAAAAAGTTTGAATGAACTTTAAATCAACAACTTTTCTAAGATCCTTTAGAAAATTGATGTTGCAGGGCAAGCCACTGCCTGTCCCTACCCCCACCCCCATCCGTAAAACTAAAGACTGGCTAATGAGGCATCACGACCTACTGGAGCAAAAGCCTAGGAGCAGAACCTCCATGGAAACAGGAGCCAGGTGGGAAAACCTAGACTGAATGGATGAACTTTTGTTGGCCTGCATGGAGAAGTTTGGAGGGACCGTGCATGTTTGTGAGTTTCACCACTAGGGGTTTCACCAGATTTTCAGTGAAGATTGGAGAAATACCTTCTTGTGCTTCTATGAGAGAGAGAGAGAAATGAATCATTTTGAATATGCCCAGAGCATTCTGTTCATAACAAGAACTACTCTCAAATGAAATGAATTGTCACAGTTTTATGAGGAATGTGAAGGAGAATGGGGAATACTTGGTTTTCAAGTGTTTGGACTACCCGTTAATCAGTATAGTGTTATTTTAAAAAGGACTTAGTTATAAATGTAGAGATTAGAATAGCTGCACATTCAAGTGTAACTTTAGAAAAAGGCAAAAAGAAACATAGTCACAATGTGCTAAGGTAAAGAAGAGAAAATGGCATCTCATTAAAAGGTTAATTGAAACTAGAAAAGACATAAAAAATAGAAGGTAAAGATAAGAAAGTGCAGTCTAATGAAGAGAAAATAGTAACCAATATGGTAGATATTATCTCACTATATATCAGTAATTGTTGTAATGTTAATGGTCTAAATATTCATAAACATTAAAAGATAGAGGTTTCCAAAATAGATAAAACCAATTATGTGGTTTGTTTTTATCTACTGGTTAAAGGTAGTTCTACAAATTCAACTCCTACTACAAAAAGTAGTTTAGCTATTGTTTTATTCATATATTTTTTTATTTTTTCTTTTAGTTACACATGACAGAAGAATGTATTTTGACATATCATACATACATGGAGAGTAACTTCCCATTCTTGTGGTTGTACATGATGGGGAGTTACACTGGTCATGTGAACATAGGAAAGTTATGTCTGATTCATTCTTCTCTTTCCTATTCCTATCCCCCCTCCTTTCCCTCCACATTCCCATGTCCAATCTGGTGAACCTTCCCTTCCCCCTACTTGTTATAAGTCAGCATCCGCATATCAGAACATTCAGGCTTTGTTTTTTTGGGATTGGCTTATTTCATTTAGCATGATAGTCTCCAGTTCTATCCATTTACTGGCATATGCCAGAATTTCATTCTTCTTTCTGGCTAAGTAATATTCTATTGTGTATATGTACCACATTCTGTGTATCCATTTATCTATTAAAGGGCACCTAGGTTGGCTTCATAGCTTAGCTATTGTGAATTGAGCTGCTATGAACATTGATGTGGCTGCATCACTATAGTATGCTGATTTTAAGTCCTTTGGTTATATTCTGAGTGGGATAACTGGGTCAAATGGTGGTTCCATTCCAGATTTTCTGAGGAATATCCATAGTGCTTTCCAGAGTGGTTGCACTAATTTGCAGTCCCACCAGCAATGCATATACAGGTTTTTTTTCCCCTAGTGCTTTTGGTATGTAAATGTATTTGTACCCCAGAAATTTTTTTCTTTTGTTTTTCTTATTTGTTCATTCACGCACACTGCGCACACGCACATACACGCACACACACACATATTGTACCCTGAGAAATCTTACCACAGAGCTTAATCCCCCAGCCTTTTAGATTTTATTTTATTTTTTTAATTTTTATTTTGGGACAAGGTCTCACTAAGTTACTTGGGGCCTCACTAAGTTGCTGAGGCAGGCTTTGAACTTGCAATTCTCCTGCCTTGGCCTCCTGAGCTGCTGGGATTGCAGACGTGTGCCACCATGCCCAGCTTTAATGGTTCATGCTTTTAAAGTACAAGGTAACATTTCATGTGTGGTGAGTGGTAGGTTTTATAAAGAGATAATAAAATGACCAATATATAACTGATAGGCCCCAACTATTTGTTTTCTATAAGAAACCTACTTTTGATATGAGGTATGAGGTACCATCCAAGAGCTCACATGTAAGATTAAATGTAAAGGGACAGAGAAAGACATACAATACAGACATTAGCCAAAAAAAAAAAAAAAAAGCTGGAGTAGCTGTCTGAATTTTGTACAAATCAGACTTAGAGCAAAGAAAATTGTCAAGAATAAAGGGGGTATTCTATAATGAGACACAATAATCTTTAATGTATGTGCTGTGGCAGTTGGCCCTTGTTTCTAATTCCCCCCCTTCTGAAAAGAGGCCTCATTTTGCACTTTAGAAATACTAGCATTGGCTGGGCATGATAGTGCACGCCTGTAGTGCACGCCAGCAGCTTGGGAGGCTGAGGCAGAAGGATCTCAAGTTCTAAGCCAGCCTCAGCAAAAGCAAGGCACTAAGCAACTTACTGAAACCTTGTCTCTAAGTAAAATACAAAATAGGGCTGAGATGAGGCTCAGTGAAGTGCCCCTGAGTTCCATCCCTAGTAACCCCCCAAAAAAGAAAAAAAAAAAGAAATAGGGGTGTGAGTCTCAGCTCTGTGAAGCCTCTTTCCTAGCACCAGTTCCAACTACTTATCTTTGTTCCCTTGGTAGTTACTGGATCTGTCACATCCATCTTGTGCCCTTTCAGTTCCCAATTCCTTATTCCAATTACTTCTCTAAAATAGTTGATGAAAGAATAACTCAAAATGGAACATGGACCTAAAAGTACAGTACAAACCTAAAAAACAAACAAACAAAAAACTCCTCGGAAATGACTGAGAAGGAAATTTAGGTGACTTTTCTCATTTGCAAGTTAGTCCTATCTCATCAATTAGATCGTGACTGTAAGATGGTCTGAGAAAGTCACTGTGTCTCATGTCGCAAATCCTTACCATTTGTGGTCATAACAGTCATGAGTCTTCCTCTATTCCCAAGCAACTCTGCGGGTGACGATTTGTAGTTTTGGTAAGCTACAAACTTAGCTCAGTGTGCAGCTAGCACAGATTTCTGTTTGAGAATGTGGCATTTCCCACATTTAGGTGAAGTATTGGTTTTGTGTGCACATAATCACACATGCAGTGACTTCTTGAAAGAATAAAAACATTTGCCTCTTTAAGTACTGATTATTAGATGTTTGGGTGCCATGGTTTAGATATGAGGTACCGTCCAAAAGCTCACTTGTGAGACAATATAAGGAAGTTTAGCGGTGACATGTTTAGGTTATGAGAGTTTAGGTTAACTAAACAGTGTACCAATCCACTGATATAGATTAACTGGGTGGTAATTGTAGGCAGGTAGGTGTGGCTAGCGGAGGTTGGTCACTGGGGATATGCCTTTCGGTTTTATATTTAGTCATGGTGAGGACAGCTCTCTCTGCTTCCTGATTGTCATGTCCTGAGCTGCAGTCCTCTGTCATGCCCTTCTGTTGTAGACAGAGCATTTAGTGCTCAGTTTGACAATAAAGGTTGTTATTACTGTGGGATCTAGATTGTTGTAGGCTGTGAGGCTTGTGAATTCTTGGCCTTGTTTCTGCAGATATTTACATATGGTGGGTTGTGAAAAAAGGCTAAGAATAAGCATTTTATGCTCTTACTCTTGGCTCACAGGTCTAAGGACATTTGGGTGGGGATGGATACAAGGAAACTTCCTGCATGGAACCAGACACAGGAAAAAAATGGAATTGGCGGGGCTGGGATTGTAGCTCAGCGGTAGACCGCTTGCCTTGCATGCGTGAGGCCCTGGGTTCGATCCTCAGCACCATGTACAAAGCAATAAAATTAAAAAAAAAAAACATTGTGTCCATCTACAACTAAAAAAAAAAAAATATAAAAAAAAAAAAAATGGAATTGGCAGTGTCTTGGCTTGATTTTGTTTATTCCTGTTTGCATGTTTCTTTTTATAAAATTGTATTTTATATATATTTTTTCAGTATATCAACCATTTAATATGTTTCTCCAGATCACTAAATATTCCACAAAGAAGGTTATTTTAATAGTTACATGGAATTTATGTTAATAACTCTGTTGTTGCACTTTCCCTTTGTTTATCTATCTTTCACTTTTATTCATGGCACTTAAGTGAGTGAATATCCTTGTTTTTGAACCTGTTTTCTTTGACTGCATTCCTAGAGGTGGATTGCTTATGTGCATGTGGGTGTATGTGTGTGTCAACATTTTAAAAAGTTTTGCTAAGTATTGCTAAATAGTTCTCTATGATAGCAATACTTTATAGTGACATATTAAAGCATGATTTTGAACCACTCTCCACAACATGAATATTAAATTTTAGGCTTTTTTTTGGATAATTTACTAGGTGAAAGATGCTGTTCTGCATCTTTGCTGACAAGGGGAACTGAATATTTGTAATGTATTTGTTGGCTGTTTGTATCTCTTTGGTGAGTTTATGTATTGGTATAAGTATTGATGTTATTTTGTTGGGACTGTCTCTTGTTTTTTATTTCCAAGTGCTCTTGAGTCTCTTACTTAGATGAGGAGTTGTTCAGGAGGGATGTAGACAAGGGGGCTGTGGCTGAAACATGTACTCAAGAGTCAGATACTTGAATTTTTGAACTACCTTCCTAGAAAATCCTTCTGGCTGTTTGACCCAGGGCAAGTACTTGGCGGACTGGGGCTGCTGGCCTGGAGAAGGAAGAGCATCATGAACTTGCAGCATCAACCCAGTTACAGGAGTATAAGCATGGGTAAGGCTTTTAGAGAGGAGGGAACTGGGGTTGGCAGCTGTGCTCACAGAACCCAGTTCGAAAATAAGGTGCCAGTCAAGTGCTCTATTGCTTTACTCTTTTGAGATAGCTCCCAAAAACTTATGGTTGTGATTTCCCACAGAACAGTCTTGTTGCAATGAGGACATAGATTGTGCTCACAAAGAGAGATGCAGAAAGGACCAGAGGCCATTTTAACGTGACATGGTGGTCTTGGGCTCTTTGCCTGTAAGATTCTCTCCTGAAAGGTTGCTAAATAACAAGGTATAGCATGACTGACATAAATGGAGAGAATGCTTTCTTGCAAAATGATCTTTTTGAAAAAGGGACAAAGATTCTATTTCCTACTTTTGTTTTCCCCTTTAGTTTAAATGACAACTTTTGGCCTACTTATCAATTCCTTCCATGTTTGTGTTAAGAATTTAGCTTGTGATTTTAAAGTCACTCTGATTAAAAATAATAGTGGCTTTCCTCATTCCTTCCAGAGACCTTGTCAAAAAATGTTATTTTTTCCACTTCAAATATAGACCTTATCTACAAATACTGAAGTGATAATTAGGGCTTGTGTGAGATTGTTTCATTTTAAAAATTAGCTGCTTTTTTTTTTTGTAAGGAGTTAATCTCCACATTTTTCTGGTTCAAGAATGTTGCTAAAAGAAGAAGGCATTTTAAAGTCAGGGCTTACATAAATGACTTAGTAAGAAATGTGTGAGAGCAAAAATGATAAACATTACTCACTGATCTTTTTTGTGTTACTGGTTCTATTTCTTGTAAACACATTTTTGCATGTATCGTTATTACAGTTTGAGCACACAGCACATGGCAGCCTCCTAAAATTAGAATATATTCAAATATCCCAGCAGCCTTTTCTAGACCCCTAGAAAATCCAGGTGCACAACCAAAAATTAATAAAAGAGGTTAACTGCCAAGGTGTTAAAAATTTCTTCTGGCAAGAAGCCAGAAAAATCCAAAGGAACTGCCCCAGCAGCGTTAGCTAAGGTGAACTCTCTTGTGAGTCTTTTGAAGTATGAAGGAAATCACATTTCTGTTTTGTTTGGGTAGCTCTTGCCATTTTGATAGCTTTTCCAACATCAGATTCCTCATTCCATATAATGAAAACTTTGAACTTCTTTCTTTCTGACACTTTCATTCCTGTGCATCCTGGAAACTTTCACAGGTAACTTGTCTCCACATTCCCTCTGTAGAGCCTGTTCTTCCCTGACTCCTGTCCTCCCTGATCAGTCCTGCTGCCTAGAATGCCCTCCTTGTCCTTTGTGTTGCTCACTTTGTGTTTTCTCAGTTGAGCTTCCCCTCTATTACAGCATTTATTATCATGTTGTTATGGTTAACTGTTTACTTGTCCCCCTCCATGAATCTGTGGGTACCTCTTAGCACCTTGTCTTACTTATCTCTCTATTCCCAGCACATGGCACAATGCCTGGCATATAATAGATGCTCATTAAATGATGTTTGAATCACTGAACCAGCAGTTTTGCAATATAAGCACCACTTTGTAGGCTCAAAAATGCTCTGCCCATTCTATTTGATTGACATCATTATCCTGTGTTGGTCTAAGAGAGCAAAAATGCCTTTTGCTCAGTGGTTCTTCCTGATGGCTTTATATTTGAAGCCATTGTCAGGTCCTGCATTGACAGACATGGTAATCTGCCACCAGCTGTTCTGTAATTCCCTTCCTTATTACGGTGACTGGCTTCCTCTGACTTCTCTGCTATCATTTTATCTCAAGGTGTGCCTTTTAATGCTGCCTGGAATAGATAGTGTGTCTTATCAGTAGGCTTTTATTACTCTGCCAAAGTAGAACAAGCCATATGGTAGTTAACTAGATATGCAAAGGGCTATAAATCGGTGGCAAATAAACTAGCCTTGTAAATGCAACGGCCTGATTAGACAGGAGAGAACTGGTGTAGCAGGTGATAAGTACAGAAGGAATGGATGATCAATGGAGTGGCATGGAATTATGATCACGTGTTGCATTTGTGACAGTGTGTGCCCCGTAAGAGGGGATTGGTCTAGAGTGTTCAGCAACCCAGAAATAATTAGAAGGAATCTGTCCAATAATGTGTGTACATTACAGATGTTTTATATAGAACATCCAGGAACCAGTGTAGACTTGGTAACATGCAAGGGCTTGGAAGACTATGAGACATCAATTGCAATTCAACTTGCACATTTTAGAGATGAAATGATCTTAACTGATTCATATAAGAAGTACTCTTAAATGATTTTAGGGCTGAAACCAGAGTGTACATTTTCGCCTCCAAATCCAGTACTCTCTTTATATCAGATTCTATTATCTTCATATTTTCTAATTATAGAAGTCAGCGAAATATATGGCATTAGAATCATATGGACAAGTGTCTCTCTTACAAAGTACTGGCATCAATTAATTATTGTTCTTCATCAACCAACTACACTCACTTTTCTTTAATGGGAAAAATTGTGTTTTAAAGATCAGGGTCTGTCTTTCGTCATTCTCAGCTTTTCAAATATTGTGTTGAGTTTCAAGGATGAGCTGTATATGCCAAGAAGAGCCCAAACTGGCTCTGCCCTTTGTACTAAAGGAAGAGCAATTTGATGTTAATGCTAAAATCACAACTGAGAATGTGATGGGTTTCTCTAGGACTTAAAGGAAATTAACTTAAAGGAAATTAATGTCAGTCTTCACTAAATATGTGACCTAATAGCATCCAGGTAATATTCTAAATATCCAAACTTTATTTGTCATATCTTTTTATAAAAGGCAATTCCATTAGGACTGTAGCCAATCCAGACAATTAAAATTAATACATTTACCCAAAGGAATTAAAATCCTTCTAACACATTTGTTCAAAGCACCAGTCTTATCTATAATAGTAAGAAAAAAAATACACCA